>CM030370.1:154917561-155517561 GCA_003604175.2 Clonorchis sinensis
GTGTCTTGTCAAGTCTTTCTCCGCTGACTGCAATCTGCGAGGGAGAATTGGTCTACACGGGGATTGGTCTCCCTGAGTGCCGCAAAGTGACACGAATCGTGAAACTGACACACGAGAGTAACCGCCACCCAACCCTAGTTTTTCCAAGCTTTGAAGCGGACGTGCCTCCAGAATTATCATCCTACGTCTTCTCCATTCGGCAAACTGAGGGGGAATTGTGAGCACAGAATTGAGCAGGTGCGAGCAGTACGCTCTTTGGCGGCAGTGCGCTTGCAAGTGGACGTCTTTAAATGAAATCCGAGGTGCCTTAATGGCTACGACTTCCACGGTAAACGACAACCACTAGTTATAACTGCTATTATTATGAATCTCACTTTACACTCAGTGGCGCAACTCAAATCAGACAAGGTCAGAATTCTAGTCGTGACACTGCAAGAGCTCTCGAGTACGCGGGATGCGCTTCGGACGGTTTAACAGAGAAGAGAGGGCTACTTACCATCCGGTCGTTTCGGAATAGGTTTAGGCACTAGACAAAATCGACTCTGGAACCGCTTTGGGGCCATATTCTGAAGAATTTGAGACACGATGCAACGCTAACCACATCCGTGGGTTGCGTTGGCAACAACAGCTCTGTACCAGTGTTCTTAGACTTCTTAATGGTGTGTATTCCCAGCTGCAGCCTCTCCACTACCGGCTGAATACGTCGTAGCAATACAGCAGAACTGTTGTGATGGTTTCATTTAACACTACAGTTTAACTGGTGGTTACCACAAACGGACGATCCTGCCGTGCGATGTTTCGGGCGCTTCCGTATCATATTGAGTCGTGGTGTGGGATCCATTGACACCCGTATTTTATAACACCGGGTTGGTCAGTGGTCACGCCTAGTCTGCTGGTCCCTTCCGTTGGGGCTGAGCGCGGAACTGCTTCTCTGGTAGTCTGTCCCAACTGCCGCTAGCTTGGGGTTAGTCCACTGAGGTAGTGTCTCAAATCCTCCACTGTCTGAACCTGTGCCCCTGATAGTGTCCAAAATAATGTATTAAGACGTCGTTAAGCACCCTCTATCAAAGCTGATCTATGTTCCATGATAATGATGGTATGCGCACTGCGAGACTGTGATTCTCCGAAGTCAGACGTTTACGACATTTGTGAATAAAAAGGGGCGAGATGGCTCAAGTGGTTAGAGCGCGAATTTACTGACCGGAAGGTCCGTGGTTCGAACACGACCTCTGCCTCTCGACTTCTCCTGTCTAGGCTTGGGCAACCTGGCAGTATCCCAGCCCTCATGCAACCTTCGGGTGGCATGGCAGTTAGGCACCGAAAGTGTGCTACAGCTGAACGAATGGAAAGTAAGAAACCTCACGAGTCGAAACGCAGTAAACAAGGCGTAATCACTAGTAACAGCAACAAACCAGTGACGTAGTGGTCTGCAGCTGCCTATGCTTACGCAGAACGCAGACGAAATGACAGACTTGGTACACTACGTACTAAACAACTGGAATTCACTTGCAACCACAAAGTAGTTACTCTTCTTTCGCCCTGAGAATCCGAGCCCAGTCATGATGTGGCGGCTGGTGTACCCCTATAACTTCACGCAGCACTATCAGGGATTTCAGTTTGACATCCAGAGTCCCACGCGTTGGTCAATGCCCTGATCCTCCAAGGTGTCGGGATTTTTACGGCAACTTGCTCCCTAAAAATTTGTACTACTTTAGTGTAATTCCGAAATCCACCAAATGCCCTATTTTCAGGCTTTTGAACTTCGGTTGAGAGATCCAGATAGCTCAGTGGTTGAGCCGCGAACTCACCGACTGAAAGCTACGTGGCTTGAACCTAGTTACTGCGTATCGACTGGCTTCTACCGGCTGAGAATTTCAGTGTTTCAGTGCTTCTTTTGAGTGACACCGAAGGGATGTTGCAACCGAACGATTTTTTTTTATTCCTAGTCGCCTTCCTGTCTAGGTTTTGGTATCCCAGTTCTCGTACAACTAGGAAGACGGTGACACACCAGTGTCAACACTTATGGTGTTCACGATTGGAAGCAGGTACCACACTGGCTACAGGTGGCGTTCGTGTGCTGTGCTGGGTCATACCAGCAGTGAAGCCAACCTGTTTTTCTAAACCCTCTCGGCTGCGTGTTTCGAAATCATGGAACTGAAGCACAACTTGACACTTCCCATGCAAGCCCTGTAAGTCAGTTTCTCAAATTCTCCATAAGCATTATTGGATTGTTTGAAATCAGAATTTACAATATAAAGGTATAAAAAGTAGGGTGTAAGAACAGGTTATCACACGATTGAAGGTCTGAGATATACAACACTTTGATTTGACTTCAACGGCAGTTCATGGGGAAATTGAAATATAACAGAAAAATGAGATTTAAAAATTGAGATTGCTCACTTGGTCGGTCAATAGCGACCGAAAATATAGACATGAGGCAGAGATAAGGAGCGCAATAGAGAAAATCTAGGGTTGAGAAGCCAGATCTGGCAAGAGCTCCCAGTCGGAAACCAGTCGGATCAAAGGAGCTACAGAATTGGAATTCAAAAAATCCAAAAAGTTCTCATCAAAAAGAGATTCTGCGGCCTCTATGGCTTCGTCGGACATCCAACCTATGTAGGGTGAGGTGCTGGTTTTAATTCGATGGAGTTCTTTTAGTGGTTCGTCTTCAGGTGGACCAAGCAGGCTGCGAGAGACTGCCGCATCGAACGCGTAGCCTCCACCGGCGGCTAACCGTAAAGAACGATTCCAGCGGAACCAACCATGGACCCAACACCGAAGATAGGAGGCTGGTGACACGGTCGGAAACAACTCAGGCATTATTCGGAAAGGTGGTGAAAAAGTTGATATCAGCGCATGATCTCTATCCTTTATCTGGTAAATTGAAGGGGAAAGCAGTAAATAGATAACCAGACAAGCTGAGCAAACCACGATTAGCAGGTAGGTATTGTGGCGAGCCAGAAGGCAATAACTAGTTATCTGCGAAGTTATGTGAAGTTTGGTGGGATTGTGTGCTATTGTGTAGAGAAATTTGAACTCCTTCGAAACATCTGACCTTAAAAAACTAGCAGTTCCGGTTGCAGTCAATCGGGATCCGATTTTTTTGTGTGGTAAAGTTGACGGACTTTGATTCACTTCCGCAGTGACGGAACTACTGACGTAATGGAACTTGTTTGAGAGAGGGAAACCGAAAGAAGTCAGGGGTACCGAGGTTTTCATCGTTCCTGTCTCTAGGATATAGATAGGTCTTTCAAGGTTCACCGGACCCAGGTCACTCATCAGAGATGTATTAGGTGGAACTAAAATCCGCAGGTGCGGACTTGAAGAGCGGTAGGGAACGTCAGCTAACACAACGCCACTCACTATCGAGGGACAATTGGTACTCAGTACCAATTTGCAGAAGACGTTCACCATTATCATTGCGTTTTGGGTTCAGGCTAAACACACTAACAAGGGAATGCTTCTAAGGAACTGAAAAACTTGTGTGTACGTTGGAATCTCCTGCAATTATGAATACAACCGAGCTCTTCGTGATGGGCAAGACATTGGTCTGTGCTTGACCAGTATCGCAATAAATCCAAGTTACAGTTCGCTGGTGCATAACTGGACACGATAAACAGAGAGCGCTCAGTATTTCGATCAGTGATTTTTTATTGAAGTAGAAAGTCGGACACCACAGAGTCGGTTGTTCGCAGGTATCCTGCCGAACAATGAAGCCTCAGATCCCGAACTTGGGGCTACACCAACGCCCACACAACCCGCTGCAGCAGGGACGGGATCAATCGAAATTCGCAGTCTAGCGTCCAGATGGACAGGGTACCGTAAACACAACAGCTGTGCTTGAGTCCTGTATTCGGGTTTCAGAGACGCATCAGACGTCAGTCGACGGTATCTGGAGTGCGCGCAATATCAGCGCTACCTAAGAGCTCTCAATTTAAGCACTACGTCACAAATAGGAGTAAAACTGCACAGCGAATGCGGAGCAATGGATGTAGGCGGTAGTGTGCGACTTTCACAGGTCTCTGTCTGTGTCTACAGCTAGGGTCTACACAAGGGTGATTGTCAAGTAGGATAGTACAGGGGATGAGAGGTAACAATGAAGAAAAAAGGGGGACTTTTCCGCTTAATCGCCACACCGTATCCAGCATATAAGGCGACCAGGTTTTCACCATGTGACGGTCGATGTGGGATGATTGTTCGCCCACCAACACCCCATAATCCTTTGTATGAGGACGCCCGAGAAACTGAACAAAATGTGTTTTTGTTCCACCAGTTTTTTTGCGCACCATTTGATCAGAATTGGGTACTTAGGTATGTATCATGTCATTTGGACACATTCAAGTTAAAAGCAGCGCAGTAAGGAGCAGAAAAAACCGTCGGCGTAGGCATACTCACTTCCGTTGGATTCAAATGCCAGTACCACCAATACCGCCAGTTCGGCAGTAACTCCAATCCTCGATCAGTAAGAACGTTGGTCCAGTCACGAAAGCTACGAAGCACACCTTTCTGACAGAGTTCGTCGGATTGTTGAGCCACTTGTTTGGGCGACTTGGCCTTACTGCTGACGCACCGAGCTGCATCACACGAACAGGAGAACTCGATTGCAAATGGTGGCAATCCACCACCGCGACTCAGTGCCGTGTCCAGGAGGAACACTAGATAATCCTTGGTAGGGAAAAGTGGAGAGGAATGACGAAGGCATCGTTGAGAAAAAAAAGAAAGTGGACGAACTGATTGAATTTCCAATCTAGTCACAAAAATGAGTACTCACCACGTGAAGAACAAGTAACATGCTTGGGGAGATCACAGAATGCAAAAGAAGTTGCTCAAACATGTTTAACGAAAGTGGGAAGACACCACGAGTGTACCCGCAGGAAGCTGGACGTTCGTGCCGAACTGTTGCGGTTTGAAAGTGGCATAGTGTTTGCTCGGTCGTTGACCGAGCTTGCTAACTGGAATGCAAACGCCGGTAGTCAGAATGGCACTATCTCTTCGACGATCTACAGCTTTTTAGAAGATACTGACGGCTGTGCCGTGACTGGCTCCTTCTTTTATGTCATCTGATTGGTCATCCAGCTCACTACTTGACCGGTCGCTCTAATGAGAGCGGTTTGACAACACTTATCACACAGACTAGTCGTGTGCTACAGTGACACGTAGCCAGCACACGCTTCTGTCAAATCCGGTCATAACTGCTGCGCAATAAACAGCAGCTTCTGGTATGGAATATCATGAATCGGATGATAAGATAAAAACTGAGATGACGGTCTGTTAGCATTAAAGTGCAAGCAGTGTGACATGCGAAAACTCAGTGGGTGTGAAAATATCACGACGATTTATCGCGGCTGCTTAGAGTTCAGTAAACGAGGATGTTTATCCTCGTGTTTATCCACCAAACAGAGGTGAAGACCACAGGCAGTGTACCGTTAGAGGTGACAGTTAAGTTCAACGGCCAGGTGCGGTACAATAAGTTCGGCAACCCTCTTGGATAGCTGAGCCTATTTCACACCGTTCCTGAAGGAAAGATATGACAGACACAAGCTTCACAAGCTCACATCGGCTTGGCTCCACCAATCAACGTATGCCGGACCTGTCTTTGGCCATAACTGAAAAGCACACATCTGGTTGCAGCAAGCCGTCCGTGAAAAGCCCATACCCACTTGACGCACACACCACTTGTTCACTGATCTGTGGATTTTTTGGTGACTATTGAAAATCTGTCAAACCATGTCATTCTAACTAAACACAGTGCGCAAGCAGCAGCATCTGTTCGGTCAGTGATGAAATACACTCATTTGCACATCAAGCCGATTGGCCTGTTATCAACCTATCACCAGTCTAATTTGTCAGTTGATGTTCCACAGTAGCGGAAACTCAGGGACTAAGACTACCTGATTAGCCACAAAGGATTGAAAACTGAAGTGAGTTATTGGAGAGTTTTCAGCGACCTTATAAGTAGTGTTATGTCAAAAGGAGGAACTCAGTTTGGCGCAGTTTACACAATGGAAAATTAGTATGTCAGGCTGTCGGCAAGTGAAACGCAGAGGAATAGAGAAAACGTTCTCAATTTTGAAGAGGAGGAGAAGGCACAGGTGTTTTTAGATGAACTGACCAAAGTCATCCCGTCCTTTGGTATGCACTTTGCACCCAAAAAGTGTATGGTCATGCTCCTGGACATGCAGTCACTGAACACGCCACTTACAATCCAGGGAGAGGCACTGGAAGTTGTGGAGCGTTTTATATCTTGAAGTTGTATTAGTTCTGATTGTGGTGTGACAGATGAGATAAATGCACGAATCTCCAAGGCTCGGGTCGCGTTTGCTGATTTGAGGACACCTATGGCGTCAAAGTGGTGTGTCAACCATGACATTCACAAATAACAGTACTTTCATGCCACATCGGCCGTCGCGTGGTGCCATCAGCCGGTCGCCTTACTTGCTGCATACAGCAGGGCGGGTAAGCGAAAACATGCTACTGCTGACGCCTCCTTCTTACACTTTCACGTTTTCCGTCTTCTACCCTCCCCTCCCCAATTTTAATACGTCCTCCGCATGTCCCAGCTCTAGGACTGATCGGTTTGCCCGCCCTACATCACACTTAGCCGCAGATTGTGTACGTCCGAGTTCCGTTACATCCCTAAACACTTCGAAGTCTGTTTTCAAACCCCGAAAGCCTGTCTACTTAGCCACCTTTAATGTTCGTTCACTGAAGCAAGCAGGTCAACAGGTGGCTCTTACTCGTACGCTGGATTCCCTCAGCATTGATGTATGTTGTCTGTCAGAAACGGACGCAGGACGCAAGTACCGTGATCGAACTGACTGCCCCTCGCTCTCTTCCAGGTTCCGGCTGCGCACCTCTGGTGATCAGAGGCCGCTGCAGCTGGATATGCTGGGGTGGGTATTGTATTGAGCGAACGAGCGGAAGCGTCTCTGCTTGATTGGATACGTTGATAGTCGCCTCTGTGCGGTTCGTTTGGCAACATCTGTGAGAGAATCTAGAGGAAGTGAGGTCCATCGCACCTTGTTTATTGTGTCTGCTTACGCCCCAACTGACTGTAGCTCTGAATCTGCCAAGGACAGTTTCTATGACGCTCTAGGTGCCCTTCTACAGCGGGCTAAAACCTCAGATATCGTTGTGGTTGCTGGTGATATGAACGCCCAGGTAGGTAGACTGAGCGCTGCTGAGGCCCGATTGGGTGGTCGTCTTGGTTTGGACACGAGACGCACGGACAACGGAGACCGCTTACTTCAGATGTGTGCCGATCACAGACTGTTCCTTTGCAGTACGAATTTCCGGAACAGCGGAAATCGCTTGACAACGTGGTGCCCACCAACAAACCAGCGACGAACCCAAATAGACCACATCGCCGTCAGTTATCGGTGGCGAGGGTCGATCACCGCTTGCCGCTCCTTCTGGAACACCAGCGTGGACTCCGACCATGCACTTGTACGCTGCTGCTTTTCTTGCGCTTTTCAGGTGTACGCAAAACGCGCACACCTCGCTTAGCCATTGAGAAGCTAGTGGATCCAGAAGTCAAACGAAACTATCAAAACCAGCTCCTCGAATGCCTGCCGGACGGTACGGTGTCGGATATAAACGGCCACTGGGAAAAGATATCCAAAGCGCTACTCAAGGTCGGAACGTCTGTTTGCGGTACAACCCAGCCAACCTCATTCAAACACTGGATCTCTGATAGGACCGTGTCTTTGCTGGAGACCCGGCGACAGATTCCCCTGGCCGCCAACACAACTCCACCCGACGCATCATCCGACGCCAGGTGAAACTGAGTGTCCGTGCAGACCGAGAAGCTTGGTGGACCCGAAAGGCCGAAATGGAAGATGCAAAGAATGCTGGAAATGTGCGCAGGCTGTTCCATTTGATTCGTTCGACTGGTCCTCGAAAACCTCTTGTCAGCGAAATAATCAGAGACCAAAATGGCTCCCTGATATGCAATAAAGCAGAACGTCTGGACCGCTGGGCACAGTACTTTGAACAGCAATTCAGCTGGCCACCTGCTACCTCCAATCCAGAATCCTGGCCTTCAACAGAAAGCTGGACCGTAAATATGGAGTCGCCTTCGGTCTCAGAAGTGTCCGAGTGTATTTCTCTACTCAAGCGTCATCGTGCTGCTGGTCCTGACGACCTTCCACCTGCTCTTTTCAAGGATGGCGGTGGGCTCCTCAGCCAGTGCCTGTCTAGACTATTTGGGTCTATCTGGGAGAAAGAGACCGTCCCAGACAACTGGGGTGAATCGATAGTAGTGCCCATTTTCAAAAGGGTACTCGCAGTGAATGTAGCAACCACAGAGGTGTTAGTTTGACTCCTGTTGTGACAAGGCTTCTGGCGTCATTGATTCTTCGTCGTCTTACGATGGCACGCGAAACCTTGACTCGTGAGAATCAAGCGGGATTTCGACCGGGTAGAGGCTGCATTGACCACATACACTCCGTCAGGTGTTAGAGCAACGCCACATGTACAGACGACCCACAATCTTGGTGTTCCTTGACTTCAAGGGTGCGTTTGATTCTGTCGATCGGTCAGTGCTGTTAAATGTACTTGCTCAACAGGGTATGCCCGAAGTTTGTAAACATAATCCGATCCCTATATTCACCTTCTGGGCGGGTGAGAGTGTATGGCGAGCTCTCCAAAAGCTTCCCTACAAAAAGTGGTGTCAGACAAGGATGTCCTCTCTCCATTCTTGTTCAACTTCGTCATTGATGAAATAATGAGGCGAACGCTGGAAGGTCTTCAAAACCCGGTGTTCAAATCGTTGCTGGTGAGAGCCTTGTCGATCTGGAGTACGCAGATGATATCGCCCTCATCTTTGAAGACGAAAGTGAAGCACAAGCCCTGTTGAACAGACTGACCACCATCATACCATCTTTTGGCATGCGCCTTGCACCTTCAAAGTGCAAAGTCATGCTTCAGAACGTGCAGTCTCCGGACATATCCCTTAAAATTCAAGGAGAATCACTGGAGATTGTGGAAAACTTTACATACCTCGGTAGTTGTATTAGCTCTGACGGAAGTGTGTCTGATGAAGTCAGTGCAAGAATCTCAAAGGCTCGAATCACGTTTGCTAATTTGCGTCACTTGTGGCGTCAAAAAGGCATCTCACTAGATCTTAAGGGTCGTGTGTACCAGGCTACAGTAAGGGCTGTATTGTTGTATGGGTGCGAGACATGGCCTCTACGGACAGATGATGTGAGGCGTCTCCAGGTTTTCGACCACCGATGCCTCAGAAGCGTGGCTGGTTTTGGATGGCGTCAGCGTGTTAGTCACGAGGTGATTAGAAAACGGGTATTTGGTTGTGCTGCAGGTACATCAATTGGGGAAATCATCCAGCACCACCGACTACGATGGCTCGGTCATGTGCTACGCATGCCGAAACACCGTCTACCGAGACGAGTGTTGTTCTCCGTGCCTCCTTCAGCGGCGCAAACCGCGAGGTGGACAGCGCATGACTTGGCAGAAAGGCGTGAAAGAGATCACGAAGAGTTTGGGTGTTGTTGGTGCTGTACGCCTTCCAGGATGGGGTCCCCGTGACCCCGCCTGTGCTTGGCTGGAGACGTTGCAAGAAATGGCGGCTAATCGATGTCAGTGGCGTTCATGCTGTCAGTTTCTTTCCAGATTGTCTGATTGAGCGGTTGGAGGTGTAGGCACCTCAGAATGCTTGACATAGGCCAGCACTAGGTCCCCTCCCTCATCCACTCTTTTCTCTTCTTTTCACTCTAGGGCTTTTAATATATAATTATATATATATATGCATATGAAATTAGACGAACTTTATGGTTGTACGGCAGTGAAGCATCAGTGTCAACACTGATGTTGCTGTCTTTGATGATGATGATGATGTCAGTGAATCTCAAGGGCATGTGTATCAGCTACGGTGCGGGCTGTTTGTTGTATAACTGAGACAGCCTGTTGAGCAGCGGAACTGAACGTCTTTGGTGTTCGACAATCGTTGTCTCAGAACCATAGCTCATTGTGGGTTGGTGTCGGCGGATTCGCAACGAGGCAGTTAGAAAGCGAGTTTTGGGTTGTGCAGGGGTACTTCCATTGAAGAATGTGTCCACACCAGAAGCTGCGTGGTTGGGACATGTGTTTGCGCATGCTAACCATCGTTTGCCGAAGAAAATGTTCTTCCATGCCCAATTCAGAGTGGCGTAATCGGAGGGTGGCCAACCCTTGACCTGACAGAAGGGTATGAAAAAATCACGAAACGCTTGGTGCTGTCGGTGCTACACACCTTCCAGGATGGGGACCGCGTGATCCTCACAGCGCCTGGTTGGAGACGCTGCAAGATATGGTTGTCAACCGATATCAGTGGCGATCTTGTTGTCAGTTTCTATCCAGATCGCCTGAATGAGTGTTTGGAGGTGTAGGCACCTCGGAATGATTGTAGTAAGGCAGCAGTAAGTCCTCCCCATTATAATTATATATATATATATGCATATGAAATTAGACGAGCTTTATGGTTGTACGGCAGTGAAGCATCGGTGTTGTCATGCTGTGATGTCATGCTGTCGATGACGATGATGACGTCAAAGGAACGAATAGGTGATCACTGTAGAAAATAAGAGCGTTCTGATAATCACGTTTAACTATTCCTAATGCGGCTGTAGACGCCGGCTAATGTGTGGCAGAGGGGTTGTGTGGTGAGAAGTGAAGATCCAATCCCGATGCAATCGCAAAACGTGTATTACCCAAAACTAAGGCACCGAGCAAATAGGAGGTTACAAAGCATTCATCATTTAATCGCCTACCTCAGTAAACCCAAAGTCCACAGGGAACTGGAGCAGCAGCTGATGCACGCAGTCAAGGAATAGTGCGAAGCTGGCGCAGCTGTCGTAGTCGTTCGAGACTGAACTGTCGTGCCAGTCGGAGGGATCCGGGGCAAAGGGATAGCCAGCACGCACCCATTCATGTTCAATTAGGTCCTCGAAGCCAGCCAGGGTTCGGGTCTCCGGGGACAGTATGATCTACGCGGGAACACAAAGAAGTAGACGTACTGGCAATTATTGTCTTTCGATAGCATCCAAAAACGCCGGATACCCACTGATTACTTGTTGCATAAATACCTCACCGAACGCAATAGGAACAAGTGTACTGAAGATCACGCACAGCAGTGAAGGTCAATGGGAGGAAAACATATAACAAATGCATGGCGAGGTTCAAGGCAGACAAGAAGCAACATCTCTGGCTCGTATCTCGGCGACGCAGGTAGAGATCTTGACTAGATGGCTACATTAGGTTCACGCACGAATGAATCGACTCTGTGTGTGTGAGATCAGCTCCCCGTCAGACCCAACAGACGGGACTGGGGCAATTTCCTCAGATGTACTGCTGGCCGCATCTGTCTGCTCGTAGCACGTGATCGCTGTGGTTCAGCAATGGATCACGTGAGGTGGAGTCGCTACAAACTGTCGGCGTCATATACGTGCCACAGCCACCACCATGGTTGCACTCATGTGTCAGCTGATTCAGATTTCTGTCACCGCGGTATGTACAGCCTCGGCGAGTGGATCCCAACGGATGGACAATGCTCGGATCCCAGGGGGGCTACAGGCGATGCGGCAGTTGGAGTTGCGTTCATTCACCATGTGACGATGAATAACGGTTGTTTTCCACTCGCGTGACACAGTACGTCAATCTCTAACCCTGAAAACTAAGTAACGAAAATTCACTTCTCCAAGTAACCTAAACGAAACTCACCTCACTTCCAGGGGTTTAATGGGCTAGGACAGTTCGTCCTCCCAACCGGTTTGTATTACTCCGGTACATCCACCTGTACATTCGTGGGAAACTTCGATTATTACTAGCGATCCATGAAAGGACGGTTCAATCAAACTGTTCTCCACAGACGTAGAACAGCATTGACCACGCGATCGTTCAAGTCGCTCTGACCTTATTCACACTCACCAATTTCATTTTATTTTGACCAACAAAACACAGCATTCACCAGTTGTTGCAGTCGTCGATTGATTTGCACACAGGTAACAACTGACACAAACTGCTGGCTCAACCATAGCTAACTTCGCGACCCTAATAAAGGCACTATGGATGAGTGAAAGCCTGCGCTGAACCCGCATTGACCATATTCAGCGGTGCCCGGTAATTCTACCGTCCTCCGACCTGTCTTCCAACTCTGTTTGCAGAACAAAATATGTGGGTTGTTCTGATAGACTTTTAGCCAAAACCACAAGTGAGAAATAACTCTAAATCCAGCCCAATATAAATGTGTAAATTGTTCCTGTGCAAGACTTCTCTCTATGAGTGAATATAATGCACTGGGTCGAAACAATCTAGGAAAAGGTCAGGTTATGAGGAAAGCGCGAAAACCACAACCTACAGACTCAGTTGTTTTGGTCATCGACATCTCCTCAGAGAGGGGCTCCAAAACGGTACGCATAAAAAAACACTATCACCTAGTCGATAAACTATTACCACAGTGGAGAGCTACTATCCATCTACAGCAAACCACAGCGCAACCACCATGCGATCAATACCTGATCCTTGCGTCCCTTTTCAAGGTCGTTGGTGTTGTCGTCGGTGGCAACGATGTAGAGGAATTCACTCCAAAGTGAAACCCTCGCTTCTAGGGGTCAGAACAGCAAGGTAGTGTAAAACCACTTTCAATGTTGGGCCACTCGTGGCTTTGGTTAACTGACTTAACCACTACGGATTTTATTCTAACTCAGAATAGAGAAGACGTACCATAGAGCTGAGTGATGTGGTATGGAAATTCACAATGCGCAAACAGGTCAGACCAACCAGGAAGTACTCAGCCCTCAACTAAACACCAAAGAGGAAACAACTGTAGTGTCATAGAACCCGCTGTTCTATCAAGAACAACTCTCAGAACCGAAGGAAATAACCATTCTTGATGCGGATATGGAGGAAGAACTAAAACAGCAATGATCCAGAAAGTTTATCCAGACCAACGAGCAAAAGCCACAATAGGCAACAAGAATTCTGACCAGACACTCGACACTGGTTTCGTGTGTTCGTCAAAAGAGCCCTTACTGATTGTTCCTCTGTCTGAACTGGAACTCAGTCAACCTGGTAACCTGATCACTTATCCTGAAGAAACTTTTGTGTCAAAAAAGACACCAGGGATTGTTGACCAAAACCTTCGAAGTGGTTGCAAACTTTGACCCATTAACAACCGCCTTCTCCAATTCATTCTAATCACTTTTGAAGAGCACCACAATGTTAGAACAGAACAGAACTCAGTCGCACCCTAAAAAGCCGCATCTGAGTTAGCTTACCCAAATGGTTGAATAGCGGCTTGTGGGAGAAAGAGCTGGATCGAACAAATTTTCATCAATGCTATCCAATGTGGCGCACATTCTGAGATCAACGCAGCTGCGAGAGCGACGAACCAGCTGGAGAATGTGATAGGTCGACGGTTCGGACAGTCTCACGCGTTTCGGTTGAATCAGTTCTTTGTAATATTGAACACATCTTGAAGCTCATAGGTCAAGATTGTGGCCTGTCTACCCTCGTTAGACATCTTCGTATGCAACGCCGATGGTAGTGTCGTTGTAAAATCGATTGGGGATATGCTACGATCGTTCAGTTTACAAAACCGCCTTGTTCAATTACAGACCTGAATGGGTTTTGTTGTTTGTTTCGTTAACTCGGTTGGAACCGATGCCCACTATATCAGCTTGGGCGTAATCAGCAGATAGCGTTGGCACGCAAAAGGGTCCACAAGATTACGCCTAAAACAACTCAGATAGTTCTGTGCCAGTATTCAGGGCATTTTGACTGTTCAGTCGGGAAAGAGGGGATTTTAACTGAAGCAAAGAAAATCCGCTACAACCCGGCCAGCCAATCAGTTTGGGGTTCACTGTTCCGAGTTCAACTAATAGGATGAGATCAAACCATCCGATAAAGAGGCGTTTGACGGTCGCCCGGAAGGCAGATATTCCATTTTTGGACGAGAAGAAACAAACAAGGCAGTTAGGAGTTGCGACCTTTCTGGGGAATAAATGAGTGCACGAAATGTATATTTTATTACACGTTCACAGAAAATAGCTAATTCGTCTATTCCGTTCAAAATAGTTAGGAGATGAGAGATGGACAACATAGATGTTCGCTGATAAAAATTCAGTTTGTCGTACCCCGTTACCCTCACCAGTGGACCCACCCTGTAACAATAGCTGATGTAAACTTAAGACTGTAAACTCAGGATGGTTCCAAATATCTGCGATGGAAGGAGTACAACGCGAAACTCGTTTGGACATCTTGAAACAAGTGGACTAATTTCACCAGTCGTCCTAATTACTCAGCGCGTCCGTGTGATAGCATGGAGCAGCAGTCAACCCGTGATTACACAATATCGTGCAGCTGACTGATACTTCCCAGAAGTTTTCAGCTCTTCAGGCTTTTAACTGAAATGCGGTGACACAAGGGGACGAGATGGCTGAGTGGTTAGAGCGCGAATTTACCGATCCGTCTAAGCTTGGGCACCGTGGCAGTATCCCAGCCCTCGTGCTTCCTTTGGGTGACATGGCTGATCAGCTGAACAGTGGTGACACGGAGTGCAGTATCAGTCGTGTCAGTTATATCACACAACTGTTGCTAAACCTGTTGAATATCAGTTGCATTCAGGGAGTGTGGCTTGTCTTTGCCGTGTCTGCACGCACGGCTTAACTGTCAGGAAGGGTAGCTGATTTGCGAATTTCTGAAGTGATTCCGAGTAAGCGAAAAATCAGTAAATCAGCAACAGTGCTCATGGGTACCACCGGCGAATAACCACAATTAGGTCAAAGTTTACGGCAGATATGCTGATCATTTCGCTTTCCGAAGATCATTACTCTTTCGAGTCCGTCTGTAAGCTACTTAACTTATTAGTCAAAAGACCAAACAGCGCAACAGTGATTAGGCGTTCAACAAATACACTACTTTGGCTCCCGTGTGAGACTCATCTGAAACCCAGCTAAATCTCCCAGAGTAGATGAAAGGTTGCCTCTTACAGAGCAACCTGTTCACCAGATTTGAAGTGCATTTCATGCGCGTGCGCACGCTCGGCTGAGCGACATGGGATTAGTCCCGCATCATTGGACACTGGGGGCTTCAAACAGCAAAGTTGCCTGATGCTTTCAACGGTTCAAAAGTAGGCGAAGACATCCAGGAAACACATCGCTGGCATCCTCTTCCACTTGGAGAAATAGATGGGTGTTTTGCAACAAGGTCTTCACCCAGCTATGGTAAAAATAAGCACGATCTATTCACGAAGTGGACTCATTTATACACTAACCTGGTGTTAACAGGAGACGTAACTGAATCCCAACTGAATCTCCCGTTCATAATCTGTAACTCAGTGTGCTGCACAAAAGGACGCGTCATGTTTCAGCCGGTACGATATTCGAAATTTCGCAGTACATTTCCTTGGAGGAAACTAATCGTGAGGTTGGTGAAAACTCTTGAACAGCCCACACCCGGGTTCGCTCTTCCTCTTTGGGTCATCAGGTGGGCGTACTCCCTGAGTTTCCGTCGACCTTATATTTTACTTGGACCTAAATTGTATAAAATTCGCGGAATACAATCATTTGCACTGCAATTTGGTTTATTCGGGAGGCTCAACTGAATACCTCATGGTAAGGTTCCGTCAAAAAAATACACTGCAACATTTCGGATATCGTACTAACAGAAACATGTGCAGCACATTCAGTTGAAGAACATCATAAACGATACATTCAGCTGGATTCCAGGTGAGTCTCCCGTGGAAACCAAATTAGTATGCGAATAAGCGTATTTGTCGAATTTCGTGCAATTTGGGTTCAAGTAGAACGTAAGGTTGATGGAAACTTGAGGACTGCGCCAACCTGATTAGCCCAAAAAGGAAGGGGCAAACCGGTCGTGGGCTGTCGGAGAGTTTTCAGCACCCTTGGGAATAGCTTTTTTTACGGAAATGATTAAGCGTGTTTGGAAGCTTTTTGCGTGTTCGTGAAACTAATTTTATGGTAGTAGAAATGCCACGTGAAGGTTAACAACGCGAAACTGATTATTCCTTCAGTTTTGTGAGCTTAACTCATATGTCCTAAGGTTAGTCACTTGTTACAGGGGAACATTAGTTTTGTACCGAGGTGCAAGGCATTCGGAGGCGGATGCACGTTTCGAGATTTGTTTGCTCCACCAGTTCGACTGAGTCCAAAGCAACGGGTAAACAACACCTTATGTCATTTTGCGCACAGAAGTGTGGGGCCAACAAGGTCACACTTAAGTCTGTTTAAAGCGGAGGGAATGAGACCAGAAGCACTTCTAAAGTCAGCGGTATGTATTACTGACAGAGTATGACTGCCAAGGAAGGTAGGAAGCACGGGGTGAATAGTGCATGCACTGGCCAAGACCAGTCACGAGCCATACCAAGGTCGGACTTATGTAACTATTAAGGTGGAATGAAGCAGCGAGGTCCGAATTGTCAGCCTCATACCACGAATATCAGATGACTGCGGAATAGCATTCTCTATATGCAGGATAATTTTCAGTTTCGGGGGTCTTTTTTCGAGTTTTACGCTTTTATAAACCCGGTCTAGTTTCGCTTGGATGACGACAGATAGCACTGACGCTTCGCGACGGAACGCCGTACACGCAACTCCGCTCTCTGTCACCGTTGATCGAAAATGTCCAGAAGTCCATGCCGCTCTGTAAATAACACGAAATCAAGAGACTGAAAAGACCTAAATTCACTGTTCAACTACTCAGGATTGACGGGCGCGAAACTTGAGAGCCCAGCCCCAAACAGCGTGTTCTGGAAAGAAGCACATGTGGGGAACTGCGACACAACATTTTAAGGTAATATTTCTATAGAAAGTCATAGACCAAGGTGGGGCCAATTAACTTCTGAATACATACAAAACGCTGTGAAGTGCTACAGACTCGAGTATAATTAGAAAGCGGGAGTTGGGTTATGCAACGGACACATCGATCGCAGAAAACATTCAGCGACATCAACTGCGGCGGCCCAGCCACGTTGTACGCCTGCCGAATCAAGTGTTGTGCTCCGTGCTCCCTTTAGAATGGCAACGTGGATAACATGGGACCAAGTAGAGAGGTTTGAAGGAGAGCCCGAAAATGCTTTGGTGTTGTTACAGTGGTCCACCTCCCAGGATTGGGTTCGGTCGATGACGCCGCAAGAAGTGACGGATGTCAGTTTCAATTCAGATTATGAGGAGATGCACGTACCCTAGAGTGCCTATGCAGTAGTGAAGCACTAGTGTCAACATGGATAATGATGAGTGACGCAGATAACAAGGGCTGGCGACCAACACAAACGTTCACTATTTTGCACTAACACCTCTCAGTCACGTGCAAGTATTAAACACCTGCAGCATTCATTACAGGCGGCCAAAACATTCCATCGCTTACTCGCACAGGCTATTTAAAACACCCAGGTGCACCTGAAACTGTATCACCCAGTGCGGAAAGCGTGTGGCACGGTTGTTATTGGTCCCGTGAGAAAACAATCCCACCGAAAAAATACCCGTTTACTATGGACGGCGGTGAATGGAACCATCACAAAGACGCGGGCATATGCCAAGAGTCAGTTGGTTCGGTAAACCTACCTGCAGCAGAGAAGTGATGATGGCTTGCCAGGTGCGACCACTTCCCGGTCCACTGATCAACAGGTAGTAACCGCTGCTCGCCGTGTGGCAACAACTTGCCAGGTGACGAACACAATCAGCCAAACGTACCGCCTGGTCCAAACTCGCGGAAAGCAATGCCATCCAGCGAGTCGCATTGAAGTTATCATTCCACGAAGACCGGTGTGGACTACATCCCGCGGCCACAGAGCTGAGTTTACGTTGTAAAGGAACCGCATGCTTGAGATTGTTAGGTACAGAATGGGAAGGCGATTTCTCTTCGGAATTGTTTACGTAAGTAACCGAAAGTGCGGAAATGCGTATTGAAGGAGCAGACGGTCGATGGCCAACCAAATTGCGACGAGTCACCTCCGGAGTCATAAACGTAGGTCCAGCGGGGCACTTAACAGTTGAGGGATGTCGTTTGGAATATCCCGTCAAATCATCCAACGTGTTTATAGATCCTTGGCTCTTGGAAAGATGCAAATTTGGCGTTTCTCTTTCACCATGCGGAATATGAAGTTGTGGCAACCTAGCAAGGTTTCCGAGCTTAATCCAGGCTTGTTCTACGGTTTTGGCAGAAGGTGTGGGCCAAGACATATTGTAATTGCATTCCTGACAGTCTTGGAAATCTGTATCCGGAGGTCGAAGAGAAGCTTTTAATTGCTTTTCGTTTGATCTTGGGATGAACCTCCAGTAGGAATCTTTAAGAGTGGGCACAAACCAGCGAGAGGGTGATTCGAAGCCATTGTTCAAAGGAATATTCCGGGTCAATACTTCGGATAGGGAACGTGAGCGGAAATTTTGAAAATTCGTTTGAGACGCGTCGATTAGGGACCCCGAGAGATCTTTGAAAGACGTTTCATCCAACTGGATATGGACCAAGCGTATGGGCAGAACATGGGGACTATCACAGTTGATTATTGATCTGACGTCGACGGAAGACTCAACGTGGCCAGACCGAAGTACCCAAACGTTTGTAGGTGAGTTTTGCTCGGTCCGGCCAGCATTCTTTTTGTACAGGTAGGATAGCATCGGAAATCGGTTACCCTCGAAGTACGTTCGGGCCCCAAGAAGCTGGAATTCAAACAGATAATGAATGAGCATGAATACAGTAATCACCCTTATCGACAACAACAATCACAGCATACTCCCACTGAATATTGGCACTCAGCTGCCATACAACCAAGAGGAGAAAGCACGCTAAAGAGCGGGAAAGGGGGGGTGAGGATTGGCCCAACATCCTTACGAACAACGAATCAACGAAAATCTAGCAATGAGAGCAGGGCTCCCAGTGGCAACCATGTCAATTACAATCAGCAGTGGGCACCAGATTCGAAAAGACCACATTTGGTTTCCGTTGCCTCCTCGTGGGAACTCATTCAATCGGAACTGCTTTAAATATGGGTTCAACACCGCATGTGAAGTGGATTGTATCGATAAGCCGGGGAACATTGTGAAGCTGACGCACCATTGTTGTAGTGTGCGTCTCACGAATCCCTGAAGAGACTGGACTCTGTGATCCTCCTGCGAGTAGCTTGGCACTATGCTAGCCGGCTATAAGGGGCTGAAAAGCAGTAGGCTTAATTCAAACGTATCACCCGTCCTTCAGTCACACACTTCAATCTATTTGACCCGACGTTGACTAGCACTTCAAGCGACAATTTCTTGGACTGAAGGTCCGAGTAACTTGTTTTCATTTCTGAGCAAATTCGTTATGTACAGTAGGACAAGAAAGTCCGGGGCCACCTATTTTCTCGATTGCAAATTAATTAGTATTGGATGGAAAGATAGGACTTTTTGTCAGTCAGTGACGACTAACATTGGAAGACATATCCGGAATCTACAGAAATGTGCTATGAGATAACTGACTTGAAGGCACAGTAGAAGTCTGGAAGTGGGCATGAAAGCCCACATCACCATCCGGTCAAATGCTTTCTCTGATGCATTCCGACCACTTGATTAATTTTGAAACATTCAGTAATGATTTTCTATTTCTACTGAAACTGAAAAAATGAAATGGAATGGTGCAGCCATGGCACTTTTTCGGTGCACAGCCAGCGCGCAACTCGGAGGCCCGAGGGCCACGTCCTCCGAGCCTAAACAAGAGTAGTCGAAAAGCCAGGGTTGGGTTCGAACCATGAACCTTCCGGCCAATAGTTTCACGCCTTGATTGATGAGCTATCTTGACCTCCGAATGAAGGTTAGTGTTCACCGAACGCCAACCAGACAGACTGGGTCAATGTCAAAACTGCCCTTTGGATATCACGAGTCCACCTGTCACTTTTGCACTCGCTTGTTCTCAGAAAGCGGTTGTGTTCCTTGCTGATGAGTCTTTTTCTGACACTAAGGTATTGGAGCGGGAACAGCAATTGGCCCGACACGTCTTCCGCACCGTTTTAAGGCCACAAGCTGCTCGGTTTTCAGGGTCACTGATTCTGGTACCTATGTACATTCGGCCCGCTGTATGTCTTCAACAGAGCTGGAATACTGTTTTATTGTGATTCCTTATACCGACATTTTTCAAAAAATGATGCTGACTTGATTTACGAGTGCCGCTACGGAGAGAACAGTCTCCGGAAGAGACCAATTAGAGGTGCATTCTGGTCGTAAAAAGGTCTCCCTCAGAGGAGACTATGTCTAGTCTTGAGACGGTCGTTCTAGGGGTAACTGTGTTCAGAGGTAAATGCACCACGTTGGCCAACTGAACGACACAAAAAACAGCTATCACAGCAGAATAGTATATGAGAACGCACTTGCAGATCGTACATCTGAAAAAAAGAGGAAAAGCAGTGATTCGGGAAATGAGCAATTCAAATTGAGTCGAGAATGCATTCATAGGAAGAATTTTCAGTTGTACAAAGGCTACAGTAAATCGAGTGACCGGGATGTTTTAAGGGTGATCAGAACGAAATCATAACACACGTATGAAGAAGAGATTAACTTTTTAGAAAAGACTGCAGCTCCAGTAAAATACGGACAAAATACGGGAATGTATCGTTGCAGAGCGACAAAGATGTCCGTGCAGATAAGTCTGAACTTTGGAGAGAAGAAACCGCGGATGGATATGCGGAGCTCGGGTGACATCGGAAAACCCATAACGCGCATTTGCATATCTGCACCTAATGCAGGCAACCAGAAGATTCCTGGTCCTTTCACTTTATCTGGCTAAACTGCTAGGGGTCCACACAATCAGAACCATATTGTTTTCTCCGCGGTCCGGAATGAACGCAGAGAAAGTCGCACGAGGTGATAAAAATTGCGATGATATTACGGGGAATGGAAAGATCTTTGAATCTGAATGAGTAAATATTGAGCTTCTTCGAGTTTCCGTCAACCTTATGTTCTACTTGAATCCAAACTGGACTGAATGCGACAAATACACACTCATTTGCGAATCAATTTGGTTTTCACGGGAGAGTGTATTTCTAGAAATCAGTCCAATTAGGGTTCAAGTAGAACATAAGGTTGACGGAAACTCGAAGAAGCTCAATATTTACTCATTCAGATTCAAAGATCTTTCCATTCCCCGTAATATCATCGCAATTTTTATCACCTCGTGCGACTTCCTCTGCGTTCATTCCGGACCGCGGAGAAAACAATATGGTTCTGATTGTGTGGACCCCTAGCAGTTTAGCCAGATAAAGTGAAAGGACCAGGAATCTTCTGCGTCAACTTGCAGAATTGGAAGAACATGGAGTAAGGAGTAGTAGACTGTGCGTGTTCGAAAGCTAGACAGAATTTTAAGACAATTATGGATATTGTTGGTAGTGAGGGGATTGGGGACTTCCAACTGAGGTATCGTCCTGCATGTGAAGCCGATCTATGCTGAAGAGCCGAGAAACGCTGTGCAACTCTTCCATTCTTATTAGGAATTGTCAGCAGTGCGCACGCATCTCACGAAACACCAGAGTTTCAAACCCGCGACCTCCTGACCAGCAGTTTGAACACACCCGTCAGGCAGCGGGCGGCTAGTCGGCAATGTGACGAACTCTCATTTAAACAAGACATAGCGTCACTCATCTTACAATCAAGAAGTCTATATCACATGACCACGTGTAGACTGGTTTCCCAAGCGACGACTTCTCAGATAGAAGTACACCTCGTGTGAATTACTCTTCGTTCTGGGCTACTTATAAATTGTTGGTAGCTTGAGGTAGTGCGCAAAGGAAGAACTCGTGCTTCAATGCAGTTTTAGGCGTCTTTTCAAATTCCCGATGTCGGTGAAAACATTTACACTGATTCAATCAATCTGACTAGCCGAATAGAAAGCAGGTGAGTACTTCACACGGTCACAATGGTTTCACAAGACCTGACTCATCGACCAATAACTACCAACAGCTAGCAAAGCGGTAATCGGTTAGCAACGCGTGTGAATGTGATCACTGCTCGTTACCCACAATGTTTAATGTGGTGACGATAACAAGAGGTTCGGTACTAAACTGATCCCATAATTTTGCGTCAATTTGTTCAGTGAGCTGGGCAAATTTGTTGCAGACAATCCATCACCAGTCGAGGTGATGTCATCAGTGTGCTGAAGTTGAAAGTGCGTGGTTGTTGCGCTTGTATAGATTGATATAGGGCCTAGTGACCCAGGTTCACCTTGACCGACCATTGATAGTTTGGGTGATCATTCCTACTGGCCTGTTGATTGACCTATCTTCCGATTGATGAGTGTCCGGATGGTCTTGGGGCTTGACCTCTCCAGAACCCCCCCCCCGTGACCTTTATTCGTTTACCTCCACAGTGAGTTGGTCTGATAGTCCAAGCTGACTCTGTCATCACTGAGTTGGCGGTTTATCGCCCGTAGCAGTGCATACACAGGGTCTATTTCGATAGGCTAGTTGACCGAATCCTTTGCGGAGCACCATGCTTCTAGAAATTCCCGCTCGTGTCTTGTACTTTCGTAGGCTAATTTTTCACTTTTCCTAGAATAAACTTGTCTTTTCTGCTATTCACATATGGAAGTAAGAGATAGTGTATCGTGTCTTCTGATAGCTGAGTTGTGTTACTACACTTTCCAGATGGATAAAGGAACACGACGCAGCTATCAGAACACACGACCAACTATCTCTTGTTTCCGTTCATGGAGGTCAGGAAAGATACAAGCTTAATCTGACGAAAGTGACCCAATGACATTTCAGTGAGGACTGGCCTACTGATTATTATAGGACTAAATGCACAGCGCGGGTCGGGTAGGCCACCGAGTGGCCAAGACGCCAATTTTTGTTGCATACCAACTTTTTAATAGTATCTTTGGTCGCTTCACTTGCAAGCTTTTTCCGGTTCCGTTGTGTATATAAAGTCAAAAAGTTTTCAGATAATGTTAGCTACACTGGGACACTTCACTTCTACAGCTTTCTAATGCCACCAGGCTTCTCTGTCTGCATGCAGACTACGCTGAAGTTGAGTGTGCAAAGGTAAAAAGAACCGATAGTGGCCACTTAGAGATTCAATCCTATTGGCTGAACGTTCAGAACACAAAATGAAAGTACCGTAACTGAGCTTCCGACATCTCCAATGTCTAGATGCTACCGCGAGATGGCTCAAGTGGTTAGAGCGCAAATTTACTGACCGGAAGGTCCGTGGTTCGAACACGACCTCTGCCTCTCGACTTCCCCTGTCTAGGCTTGGGCAACCTGGCAGTATCCCAGCCCTCATGTTTCCCTTGGGTGGCATGGCAGCTAGGCACCGAAAGTGTGCTACAGCTGAACGTTTTTTTAGATGCTACCGCTTAAAAGAAACACAAGAAACATTTGTGAACTTGCTTTGCTTACGGCATCAGAGGCGTGTTTCACTGAAGTTAAAGGGCCGTGTGTACGAGGTGATCATAAGAGAGGTCTTGGCCTACGATTGTGAGTACCCAAACGTTTGATCACTAGTGAACTCGAAACGTCTACAGCGTGCTCGCAATGAAGTAGTGTAACCAAGTACAGAATCAGAATCACAGTAGCAGCACCTAAAACTCATCAAGTTAGGAGGGTTGGACCTGTAACCCATAAGCCCAACTACCGTCTATCAAAGGAGGCCTGTTTTCTACTCCGAACTCGTAATGGAAAAAGGCCCGCGTGTGACAGACCACGTGAAGGGAAAGCGATCACTATTAAGCTGAGTACTGTGGTTGGAAATCCTACAGCACGTGCCATGTAACCAATCTCAGAGGCGAGAAATCTGGGAATTCTTTGTCTGATTGTCTAGATAAGGTATCCTCGTCCTTGTATGGTGGCTTATTTCGGGTTAGAGTAGCAAGGAGCGTTGGGTCAATCCCACTGACGGCGACTGCCGTTCCAAGGTGCAGGCACCTGGTTCTTGATTGTTTCCCATAGGGACAAGGCCTCAGCAAGGAAAAAAACAACTATATTTACATGAACTGAATAGTGGACTACAGTTTATAGCCTGTAGTACTGTAAGCTCGACCACTGTGCTGATATGTTGAATCTAAGTTTCGGGAATTCAGCCAGCATTAATGGGCAATCAGGAGTACTCAGTCTACACACTACACAAAACGCCACCGCAATCAACAGATTTCCACGGACCGCAGTGGACTTGGCCAATGCTGACGACATACCGTTAGCTTGCGAAATAAAAAAAGGTTCACTCCGGTCGGCGACATTTCATTGTTTCGACAGAATAACGTTACCACAAAGAATGTCCACACAGCGACCACAGGTAGAACGGGTCATGCATGTATCCATTCGGCATCCAGCCACCAATTAGTGTTGACACACACACACACACACGCACAGGATGAGCATGTGCCACTCGGATGAAGAGATATCTGATCGACCGACTAGCTCGCCTTACATTCTCTTCAGAACTGAACCTGAATTGCACGTGTCTGTCTACAACTCCAACTATAAATCACCCACACCCGATCATTAGACGGACAACAAAACTAGTGTAAAGAAAGAAATGTGTGGGCGAGTGGTGATGGTGGAGTTCAGGGTCTGTGTGTTATTGGTATACCTGTTGATCACTAGTTGAATCAGGAAGGCTTTTGGCGCCTATAGTGTCGGCTTGAAGTCCGATTCCGCGGGGCAATTCGTTCTGGTTCACAGAAACTTGTTTCTGCGTGCAAACTTAGAAGGATCTGCCGTTTGGTTATCGGGTCCCTAAGGCAGCGCCCGGATCCGATGGGAATATCAGCTAGATGATGCCGAGTTTTTTGGAAGAAGTCCTCTTTCACTGGTTACATTCCTTAGACCGCACTGATTGAACCGTCTACTTCACAAAGCCTATTTCCTAGCCAGGTGCAAGGCAAGACTGACCGAAAGGCGGCATGGCAACGAGGTACGAAATTCATGATTCGCAAACTGTGCTAATGGGAAGTGTTGCCTACTTGGATGGAGACCCGAGAGGCGTCACGTTGACAGGGCCGAATTACATTGCTAGTGGTGCTTTTGCTGAGCTGTACTACTTCATGATATAAGTGCAACAATTCAACGATGAACTCGTTAGGACATCGCACGTAATAAATGACTATCCTCCCCTAATCCTTGATAAACTAAAGCGAAGTGGTCAGAACCTACTCGCCATTCGTACACGGTTCTACTCCTGTACAAACGGAACCTATGACGATCGATCCTATGAAAAATCACTGATATCATACAGCGAAACTCTGATGGGCAAACGATAATCTAACGAGGACCCATTAATAAGTGAATTTCAGCTCGATGAAACATTCTACGAGCTGATGCAAGAACAAACTCACCACACGCTTCAAGGGAACGGAGGGGACTCGCAGTGGATATGTTCGGCAAAAAGAAAACTTTGTGTTTTCCACCCACACACAGTCATCCGGATCGAAGTGGTCCCAGTTCTGATGAAGGCGATGTATTGGATGGACAGGATTACGGTTAATTGGCTACAAGGGGGTGGAAAACAGAGAACGTGAAGAATCGCAATATCTGGGGCCCATGTTCACCCTAGATGATTTCCTCGGAATCATGAGGTGAATATGAGGGATAGGTATATGATTCTTAAAAAGTGCCCACATTACAAAGAACTCTTAGGACACGGTCAGGATATAAATCAACACGGTAAAATTAATAGTCCTTCGATTCTTAGGGGATAAAGGGCACTTCGTAAGCAACTCATATCTGTTACCAATGCATCGGGCTCATTAATCCAACTTAGAAACATTTGAACTTGTTATGAATACCATTTCACAAACAAGACTGAATAACAACAATTTCCAGAATTTGATCGGCTGGGACGCTATTTTTAAGTAAGTGGACAAGGAACCAACCATAATGCTCTAAATGTAGCCTGAATGATTCTCGCACAATCAGGAGTCGAATTCTCTTCGCCAAAGAGTCAGCCTACTAGAAGAATACGCCAGATAGTGTTGATGTAACATCAATCTGGTCGCCTTCTCCAACAAACCCTCGAGATGCTACTGTCCTCTTACGGCTTCTACGAGTCCTGTGATCCCATAAGAACCGAAATCTTTTTCACATAGTAGTTTGCTTTAGTTTTTACCATTTAGTGAATCCTGAGGGTTGGTGTGATAGACGTGAGTGTCAACTTTTCACTTAGCAGGTTGTATCATGCATGGCACCGTAATCATGTTTTCTAAGCGCAGATTTATTTTACCTAAATGCAACAAATAGGGTTTACAGCCAAAAGCGACTGACGAAAGACCTCGTGCTTTGTTTTAATCAATAGGGCCACTTCCAATCGTAAAAATGCTGGGCTAGACAGATTAGGAAGTCAATCCGCCCATTGCATGGCTACGATCAATAAGCAAAGGCTGACGTTTATAGCTGACGAGTTAATCTCAACTACTTACCTATTACTGATACAATTGTTCCGAAGAACATACAAACAGGGGGAATCAATGGTGCCAGTCATGCGAACTCTACTGGAGCTCACATGTTGGTGACGAAATTGATCCAGATCGGTAGATGTTAGTCACTGTAGTGCAACACGTGATTTGCATGGGTCGTGGTGTGGAGCTCCGGTCAGGTCGTTTGGAGACCTGTGGAAACGCATAGCTTATGGTCCAGTGAGTACAGTACAGCAATATTATCCCTGTAGTCCAACTGGTATCTACCTTTCTCTGAGAGTCACGATACCGTCAAAGACAAAAATGCAAGGAAAGGAATGACACCTTCATACGTTCCGTCACTGAGAGACTGGGCCGTACCGTCGTGCGACGGTCTGAGTACTTCAGTAACCCACTGACATAAAGTGGAGCAGCACTCACACAATCTCTCCTGTCAAGTCGGTCTATGGATAGAGGGCTGATAAACAGAATCTCCAGGCGCTGCAGGTCTGAGGCTGGAGCAAGTGTGGCACTTTTTTCCGGTAAAAGTTGGATTACTCGAATAGTCAAAAGCCAACGACCGCTACCTTGCGGTCAGGCTTTTCAGCCAAAGGACCCTAATTGTCCTCCTGTCTGCGCTTGGACGCTCTGGAAATACCTCGGCCCACATACAGCCAAGAACTTTACGGTACCTAGGCAGTTAAGCACCAGTACTACGTGTATATTTTTGTCAATGATGATCATGGCGATGACTCAGTCGTTCGGGGTACCAAAGAACCACATGAACAGGATAGTGCGAAGATTTCCATAGCCTTGTACATTATTTCTGCTATGGATAAGAGCTGGAGGAATAAATGCAACGAACAGCTGATAAACTATGAAAAGAAACTACACAGAGCGATTTACTCAGGAAAATAATAGAGACAAACCTCACCGAAGAGGTACAAAGACTGAATCTTCTTGAGCCCTTGTCTCACGGAATGCCTGATAAACGCCCGAGCCGCAAGAAATCACATCGAACACCTCATCAAACGTCTCCAGCAGCAAAATCTTGATAGCCACAAAACGAACGACTGTTAACTCGTCCTAAAGACTAATCGTGAGTCCATATTCAATATAAGGCGGTCTGTTGTGACCGTCATACAGCGGAGTATGTTGGGCCAACGATTAGGTAGTTGCGCAATGGGAAGCAAGGGCCTACATGTACTAAACTAAGCAACAGAGCTAGAGAATCAATAACCAGTGTTTTCGCAATGCATCTAATCGATTCAGGTCACATGGGCAAGCCGGAGCCTACTACTAACAAAGGAGAAGCGTTTATGATAGCTCCGTGGCTAAAACACGAACTTACTGACCCAACCTCCGCATCTCGACTGCTCCTGTCTAGGCTCGGACAACCTAGGAGTGCTTTCTTCGGTTGACACAGCAGTTGGGCACCGAAAGGGTGTTACGGTTGAACGATTATTTTCGGTAATCATAAGAGTGACACTCAAGTCTGATCCCCAGTTGATGCGGATTCATCGGAGGAGGAGGAGGACTGTTCAAACGAAGGTGATGTGAATGTGAACACGAGGTAGCAACCAAACTGTCACCGTCTATCTACCACCGACGCCATGTCGATTTGTCTGTGCAAACTAGAACCTGAACCCGCTCTGGGTGACCGTGAGAAAAGAACGCTGTGTTCTGATCCATTTAGGGATTTCCATACATTTATCTTGATTGACTGTAAAAGTGGTCCCTTTGCTATACACCTAGGCACAAAGTCACAGCACCGACCACAGTTTCCACAATTTGTATTGAATGGGAGTGTCTCGTTATTACCGTCATCATCGTCGACAGTGTTGAACACTGGTACTTGAGTCCCGCACAACCATTGAAAGCCTTATTGTGAAGAAAAGAATGAAAATGGATCGGGAAGGAATAGAGTGCTAGCCTGCCACAGTCATTCCGAGGTGTCTACACCTTCAGACACTCATTCAGACAACCTAGGTTGGATACAGTGTACGGATGATGTCAACTCGATTAGTGACGGAACGTTTCCAAGCCAACTGCCCAGCATAGCAAACAGACCAACCACTATTTCGACAAATACACTCATTTGCAAACCAATTTGATTTTCACAGGAGACAGTAGGAAGAAGTCTTGCTGATTCGTTTCCCTTGTGTACGGATGATGTCACCTCGATTAGTGAAGGAACGTTTCCAAGCCAACTGCCCAGCATAGCAAACAGACCAACCACTATTTCGACAAATACACTCATTTGCAAACCAATTTGATTTTCACAGGAGACAGTAGGAAGAAGTCTTGCTGATTCGTTTCCCTTCTGCCTTAAAACTTGACCAGTCCTATAACCCGGTCACCTGGCGTGAAGAAAACGTGACGTGTCAAAGGCGAAAAGTCGCCCACCGACAACGCTACTGAAAGTTTTTCAAACGTTTCCAAAACGGTAACTCCTGGGTTGATTGTAAGCGTTTTCCAATTGACTGAACGGTCACTTACTTGGTTTTGGAGTCATACTCTCCGGTATCACCGTACATTTGGCGTGTTAGCGTGTGTCACGGGTTTTTGATTGGGTTGAAAGTAGGACTGTGTTCAGGTGACAGAATAAGCAACTCATTACTGAGGTTGACGATGTGGGCCAACACGTTATCTCGCTGAAACAAACTATCCTACTACTCGATTTTGTCAACACGTGACAGCAGTGCGCACCGCAACGTCCGGATGTGCGCACCAGAACCCTGAATAGAGATCAATACGGCTGAGATTCTAGAATGACTTCAAACTTAACTCAGAAAGCATCAAACTTGCAAACACAGTGTTCGTATCAGCGCATTCACTTAACACCTTTTGAGAACTCGAAATGATTAGGTATGTCGGACTCAGATGTTTGCATGTTTAACATAACCTAACTTGAAGCAGAGTTCCAATCTTCTTGAGACAGTAACTCAGCCGCGCTACCTTCAATGATGAAAGTAAAACTTGCAAAGAGGAAACAGACGTAAAAAGCATGACGACCTCTCGTTCTCGACTTCCCCTGTCTAGGCTTGGGCAACCTGGCCGCCCACGTGCTTCCTTCTGGTGGTATGGCACCGAACGGGTGTTACAGCTGAACGATGACGTTTGTATGGAGTTTCGGGAGTGTTAGTTTAAGTATGTTCTCAGTTTGTGGAATGGGCGAGTTAACAGATAGTAAAGACTCTGGTGGGTAAATCCGAAGGTTGAAAGTCACTACTATCATAAGACAGCGTGGTACTTCACACCTTCGCATGATGGAATACTGAAATGCCCAACGTATACTCCCAGTATCGACTCGAATGCCTGACTGCGGGAAACACTAACATGCTCGGTGCCCAAAGCAGGTAGAAGCCGACATCAAAGGGCAATGGCACAGCGAGTTCATCACAGTCCAGTCGTGCAACTTATGACGGGTGATTCGGAGCAGTCACAGGCCGATGGCAATAGCTTCACTGAATGAGCACACCCGACTATATGATTGGGCCATGCCTACCAGTGTCACCAACTATTGGGCCGCTTTCAACATGACTGTTACACTGGTGTCAAGTTATCGACCGTCCATCTTCAGGTCGATTCCATCGTGCGCACGAATGGATGAGAAAGAGTACGCGGTCATCTGAAATAAAAAGCACGTGTCCTAAACAGCTCAACCTGCAAGGTATGACCAGTTTGTTTAACCATCTTAGAATTGTCGTTATGATGCTCCAACTAGACTCGCGCAACATCTCGCAGACATGATTGTCAAACACTTGGTCTTTGCATCTTCAGCACGTATTGGTGGTTGCTGATCCATAAAGCTGTATGGATCGTACAAGAGTTATGGACTCTGCTCTTGACAGATAGGCTGATGTCCTGATGACTCAAAATTTGGTAAGGGTTGACGAAAATCGTCCTTGCACCCAGTCTCAAAAGTGATTTTGGCTTTCGGCAGTCCACTAAAATTTACGCAGCCGTTCAGGCGTTGGGAGCCATATCGAGCTATTGGTAACATTCATTTATTGGCAATTGTTCAACAGTCAACAGGCGTACTTAAGACACCAGGACTTACACAAATCGTCATATTCATCTGTTTTTCGATCGCAATCGATGATGTGCGGGCGGTTATGACCAGCTGTCGGAGTGTGGGGTTTATCGGACCGGTGTTTTCTGACCTGTCTTTCTTCGGTGGAAGACAGCATCAGTAGATCGATAAACACGGAAGTGCTAGTAGTCTAAAGGAAACAACTTACTGTCTTCATATTCACATCACCAGAGACAGCATGATTTTACACCGACAATTTCAACAAATGATTGATTGATCGTAAGCAAGAATTTTGAGAAACGAAATTCCACATTGCACAGTCACTAGACCACCGCAGTACTGAGGACCAACCACCACGTCAAGGCCAGGACAGTGCTTGCTAACGGGAAATCAGCTTGACTGTCAAGGATATAGCGCACAATGCCGCTGTCCAGTCTGTTCCAATTTATGGATCACAGACGTGTACGTTGCGCGTGGAAGACCTGCGTCTGACCGTTGGTGCTTCCGGAGCATTGCGCGAGTCTGGCGGGCACACCAGATCAGCTGAAGTACGTCAGATGGTTTTCGAGAAAGTTCACTCACACACACACTCTCAATAGATCATCTGGTAAAACTCCACAGGTTACGCTAGTTGGGCCATGTACGTCGTATGCCAGATGACCATTTACCTCGTAGAGACCCCTTCGCCCAGACTTGTAACGGATGGAGATGGCCCACAGCCGGTCAGTCCAAGACTCGGTCACGAAGTCCGAAAGTCTTCAACAGTCAACTCAGTCACGTTGGTAACTATCTTCTCCCCGGATGGGGACCATGGGACAAGATAAACCAAGGGTTAGTGACTCTGACAGCTATGGCTTTGTCACGCAACGAACGGCTGTTTTGCATCAAAACTATCGCCTTTACTGCGTAGTTCTCAATACCAGCCACACCGGACAAACAGAACTACTCGAAGTCAATGAACTGATTGGAACATCGCCTCCCTAGCCTGGGTGAACAAAGCTGTAGCGGCTGGAACCACTGCATTTCGATGCAAGGTTTGTGAGCCGAAAAACCGAGCTGAACTGAACTGCATCAAGGCGTTAGTTTTTGGTCGACGTCGTTCAAAAAGCCATTCAATTAAATCATTGCAGAGCAATTCACATAGCTTTCGGAACAAGATGACCGGAATAAATCACAGAACTCCCCCCTCTGATTTAATAATGATATGCGGTTTCCATACGTTTCCTTGCCTTTCATCAGGGCGCATTTTCGTGACCTCCGTGTTAATGACGGTTCAATTCAATTCGATTCAATTTATCAGCTACAAACCGTGTACCATAGGTCATTGGTTCCAGCTGCCACAGTTTCGATCACCGGAAAACGGTTCACATCACTTTCTGACCGAAATTGTTCCAATCCAATACTTATCCTTGTGGTTACGATGAGAAAAACACAGGTGTACATTGTAAGGAGAACCTACCTTGCCATCTGGTTAAAAAACCTAGAAAACACGTTTGTAGGTCACCACATTTTAAAACCAGAGTAAGATAGAGAATAATACTGAATAAGTAGCAAGTTCAATACGTGAACGATTGAGCTGAAGAATGGACTACCCCATCTCAAAAGGAAATGCTGATTAGTCATCCAGTCCGATCGTCTACTGCCCCCATGATTGATTCAAAAGTATGCAAATTAGCCTGAAACCACCGGAAGTCACGTGGGTCAAGATTGGTGAAGCGGGCAAACGATGCAGGTCAATGCACCACACTACCAACCTACCTACTTACAAGGAGAATGAACCAACACAAGCGTGAAATCAACATTCCATCCAAAAAGATGCAATCGATTGTAAACAGACAGATGTCGTGAGAAGCAGAGCAAATGTTCATGTGCACACAGTAGCGTCTGACGTTAGGACCAACTTGTGAGTCGAATACTAACGGACCATACGCGACAACAAAAGTTTACCGAGTGACTCTAGACTTGAAAAAAGGACAAAATCAAAACATTGTCAGAGCGGTCTCATCTCTTTCAAACAGACTACCACCGTGCACAGAACGTATGCTTCCACAAAATTCATTCTAGAAACGAGGTTTAGGAACGTCCAACCGGATGATTTAAACCAACCATCAGGGGGAATCTACCTTCGACGGTTTTTTACTCAAGTAGTTTTGTGACTATGTGTTTTGGAACTCGGTGCACTGTCAGAACTTTTTTGGTGATAAACAGACATGATACCGAGAGACACGATCCTACAAAAGAGACAACCACACGAGTGCTGTGTGACTGGCACTAAAACTGTGAACGAACGGGAAACATTTGATGTTCAATCTTTCCACTTTTCAACCTATCCCCTACGTAAAACCACTAATTTTGCGTCGACCTCACAGATCTGATATGGTTTCGTAAGCTCTCATGAGCATCCGACCTTTGACCTACTGGACTATTTTTACGGACTTCTGAGACCGTTTGCGTGTCTACATGTTTGCCGTTATGTCAGACCGATCTGCCTGGTTCGATAGCTTGTTCATGACATCCTAACGCCTTCTTTAGACTGGCTCCAACTCGTGTAACAAGTTAGACGGAAATTCGCACAACCTTAGGTTTTATGTATTTTTGTGGTTGTATTACCCTGATACAATGGAAAATCTAAAGACTCCACGATTCCTGGCTTTTGATTCCGCGTGTCAATTAACTGGGTTTTCTAGAATACGTCAAGAATTCTACACTGAACGGTCATTGAAATGGAAAGCGGCACTGGACGGAACGTTACTGATAGGGTTGCTGAAAATTTTCCGAAAGCCCATAGCCTCGTTTATGACATTCTTCAAATGAATGTACTGCACAAAGGCCGCTTCATGTTCCAACTGGTATGATAGTTGATATTGCGCAGTACATTTTATTGACGGAATTTTCCTCATAATGTTGCTGAAAATCCTTGGACAACTCTCGACCGGTTTTGCCCTTCTTGGAGCTGGTTAGACAGAACACAGGAGTAGAACATAAGGTTGACGGAAACTTGGGGAATGTGTCTAGCTGAAAAAGCACCCATTCAATCTTTTTCTAAGAACGTAAAGTCGACCAAATTAGCTGATTTGGTATATACTTCTGTGGGATGGTATGTGCAAATGGTTTTAAGGATCACCATATGAACGTATGGCCTGCAGCTCGCCAAAGAATGGACTGAATTAGGGGAGGCCGAGCTCAAAGGTCACGTGGAAATATACGAATCAGAACACAGGGCTGTCCAATCAAACAACTACTCATAATCGAAGATCAGTCCAGAATAGCACCGCGCCCGCTAACGCATACCGCTACGGACTGCACAATTACCGACGCATCGCTACACATTTTACTGATGGCAGCACCTCGACGAAGCGTTTGCAGCCAATTTTGAAAATAGACGAACGAGCATCTAAATTCCTGTTTCCTACCTTGGCCACAGAAGTAGTGCAAGTCGACCAAGCACAAAATTTAGACTATGCAACCGTTTTCGTTCTGTACGTATGGCCACATACGCTTGTCCGCACATCACTCACCTTGCGCATTCTCGACAAAAGTATCGAGATGAACTGACAGGGATCTTAAATTTGACCGATGAAAATCTAAAGATGACTCGATGTCAAGGTGCGATTCTCCGGGAGATGTGTAACCCTCCCATTCTAATGCCCGAGGTCTGAAGTTGACAAAGGGGTTTCGAACCTGCGACCCCCCCCCCTACTAGCAGTTGAACACATTACCACTTCGATTTAGTAGAAAGTATGCAAGTGGTCGTATGACTGCCTCACTGGCGCGCTCGTCTTCTGTGTCAAAGCTCGTTTATCAGCATCAAGAAACTTCGTTGAAGTGCCGGAGTTGCTGAACAGATTCATGTTAAATTTCTCGCTTCCGAAATCTTCCCGGCGAGAGGGAGTTTAACGAAGAGGGCATACTTAGCTCGCCATGGTCGAATTTCACCTGCATCCACAGAAAGTCTCCACCATCCAGATTATGTGGTCATCACAACATTTTTGATTCGTACAACGGTCGCACTTCCATAGCCTCTGCGAAAGTGTGACGTGACAAAAAAAGCAAAATAATTTTGTTGATGAATCTTCCACCATCTCAGACCACGTACCTGTGACTGATTTCTACTATGTATTCCTAAACTTGCTAAGACTACTGTTAGCTTACAATCAGTGATTGGTGCTTTCTGAATATCTTGGATTTATGATTAACGGGATTAGAAAAGGATGACCATCTACTATAACTGGTTGTGATGCGGACCCCGGAAGAAGGAACACATTGATGATGTTCAATTCCTGACAACTCTAGCACCGTAAACGGCCTGAAGAGGCTCAAATACCGCATACTACCTACGTGATTGTAAATTTCTATCTATACGGTCCGTCATTTGACCCTCCACACCTGCCCTGAAAAATCTTGGATGGCATGCACTCTTTCGCCGCTTTTCCATTAATGTTCCCCCGTACAAGTTATTCGTAACCATTCATTGTCTGCTTCCTTGGTGACTTTCCTCAAAAATAAGGTATAATGATATAATTTGAGCACAAACTCATCACTTACACGGTAACATTGATCGAGGATAGTATCAACCGGTGGGTTGAACGGGTCTATGGACTTCGGCGACACGGTTACATCCAGATGTTGTTGAGAGGTTCGCTCCGTGAAGGGAGGATGTGAATCAGCATCGTTGAAATACTCTACAGCTAACTCGATTCCCGTAGACGAACGAACATGCGCCACAGTTGTGGTTAGGTTTTTAATGAAAGACTTTACAAGCTTTTTCGATTGGCTTTCAGTAGAGATCAGTTGATAGTCCCCGCTCTCTGAGACGATCATATTTGGCATACACAACCGGAAACCATAGACCTCCAGATCCGTTGTCAATATCAATAACCGATGGGGTGTGTGAGGGACATCGGATGACGAACCATTGAACAGACCAGAAACCGTGGGTTTTACACCGTCCGTTGTAGCCGACCATCTCTTAATGATTGGATCAAATCTGTACACGCGGCTATGTCGATCTACGGCGAGAACACAGTCCACTTTTGCTAACGCAATGGTGCCAGGCATACCTGAAGCCCAGGGACGTTGGAATCCTGGTTCTATAGGACGTAACGTTTGCATTATCGTCTGCCTGGAAGAAAAAAATTGGACTGTACAACAGAAACGCAACGATCTGAGCAAGAAGAATGTAGGTGGTTAGCGAAAGAAATGAGTGGAACTACAATTATCTGAACTTTCTGGGACCTGGTCAACTGTTTCTTGAGAAGAACACACTCGCAGTTCGTGCACCCCGGGGATAGGGCCCGCAAGAAGCCTCCAAAAGTTAGCATACAGGTGGAAACGGATCTGCCCGAATGTGTTCACTTCAATATGTGTGATGCATTCACCCCAAAGTAAAAAACACCGCAGGGGTTATTTTACTCTCATGGGAGCACTTGTTTTCTGGTATGTCACCTTTCTCGCAATAAAAACAGCCCCACATTTCCCGACTCCGGGAGGTACTTGGTTGAAGGTTTCATATGAAACCCTACACTCTGAGGAAAAAAAGCTAAGTTTGCACTGTGAGGTTATTGAAGGCGCTTTAGTGCCGCAACGTTTAAAAGAGAGAAACGAGGTTCGTTTGTAAAACACTGAGCTACGCCTACTCCTAATTTTGGGGAACAAATGACCATACTTGTTCAAATCTGACTTGGAGTGCCATAGGACTGTTTAGAAAACCTCTATCCAATGTCCATCTTAGTAGGGGAGAATCTGTGGGTGTTGAATGGACACTCTCCAGTACATCACAGTGGATTACTGAGGTACGCAAACCGTCGCACCACAATGAGGTCCAGTCTCTTCATGGTGATAAAAGCCAAGCAAGAAGATATGGGTCATGCGGTCAGAAGGAAAACCTTAAGGAGTTATGAGCATTTTACCCTGGGTGGCCGGTCAATACTACGTTACGAAACGCGGATCAGCACTGGTGGCGGGCACTATTTCTTGTATATGAATAAAATAGCCATAAAGCTTGTCAACAAATCAGCTCAGCAAAATGAATCAATCAGATAATTGTACTCGAAATTTTGGCACAGGACAGTTAAGTTCTGCGGAAGGCGATTTCATTTTATCGTACGGTCACGGCCAAAAACCGTTTGTATTATGTACCTGGCAGGCCCAAATAAAGCATGGAGTTCAACGTCATTCTTAACCGCTGAGAGCCAACAGTAATGTTCACACTGTGTCGTTCTAATGTACTGTAACGCATTTTCCTCTCCGGATGAGCACTGGACACATTCGCAAATGACTAGACAACTCCTGTTGCATTTCCGAGCGAAGTGTGGCTGTCGATGTCGACGAGTCGCTAACGGAATGTCTACATGTTTTCGCCTTCTCTGCAATACGCAAACGTCCGATTTCGCCACACCGGTGGCATCACTTAAAGAAGCTTTTATTTTCCTTATACAGCCTTTTAAAAAGGCGGATGTCGGATCCATAGGTAGACAGCCATCACCTTGGGAGAGTGTAAAAGTCTGTCAAGGGACTCAATACGGGGAAGGCGCCAGCAGCTAAAAAAAGTGCATGATGCATGATACGGCGCATCGCAAGAAACAAAGGACAGTATGTAACCTTAAGCTGCTAATGGTTTGATCCCAGTGTAAAGCGCTCAGTTGCGCTCATTACGATCATCTATCTGATACAACTGAACTTGTGTGGCCTTCCTCATCCCTAAAGGAGAGGATGTACTGGGATTGGGAATAGCCAAACGTGGAAACGCATTTCAATAGTCTAAAAAACACCTTATAAAGCCTAGTTATCAGATATAAAGAATGAGTTGTGAATACTCACCTGACCAAGTTTGTGTTAGGCCACTCCACTTCCGCTGAATTAACACAGGGCACAAATATGAGCTGCCATGGGAGAATAGAAAGAACACCCGAAAGCAGGGATTGGTCCGAGGCATAATAAAAACCTGCCACAGCCTGAAGTCGCATGAACGCTGCGCTCAGACTCGGCCTCTCGTCTCTGTTGCGCATAGCCATCAGAAGATGACCCGCTGGATTGTCTGAGGAAACACCCCGAGGAGGAATCTCGTAGCAGGAGTAGCACCAATCCTGAGGACGGCCCATGTGATAACCAGGGGTGTTTTACAATGCGGACGTAAACGGGCCCACAAACTACCCCGGTGATCCCATAATGAAGTGCTGCTAGGAAGCAAATGCGAAAAATAGTTAAGATTTGCGTGGTTGTGACTATGTGGCGAAAGAAGTGTCGGGATTAGACGCACCTCCGGGATATTTAAAGCATACCTTTGACCTGAGCAGTTCAAATCAGCCCATAAACCGATGCACCGAGGTGCAGTGATTCCAATTGTGTGGCCTCGTTCACCGAGGATAAGGAGAATGAGGGGATGAGGGCCACGCGGCCTAATCTGTGCACTGACGACGAATGGATCTGCTTGTCCAGTATGGTAGGAAGTGAGAGCTACGCAGTGAAGGCAAAACTACCGTTCGCTACATGACAAAGCCATAACTGTGATAGTCACTATTCATTCGTTTGTTTCTTTTCGCCATCTACACAGGGGGGGGGCACTTAGTAAAGCGACTTAGTTGACTGGTTGCCAAGTCCGACCATGGACTTGGCCATGGACCAACCGCCTCTCGGTGAGCTCCACACGAAACAAAAGCTCTACGAAGCAAACGGTCCTCTAGCATACGAAGTACACGGCCTAACTAGAGTAACCTGTGGAGTGTGACCGAGTAATCTGCTGAGGGAAAATAAACCTTCCCGAAATTAGTAGTGGTCGTTCAGGTGTAACACTCTTTTGGTGCCCAGATGCCACGCCACCCGAAGGGAGCACGAGGGCTGGTATACAGACCGGTTGTCCGAGTCCAAACAAGAGAAGTAGATATACAGAGGTCGGATTCGAACCACGGACCTTTCGGTCAGAAAATTCGCGGTCTAACCACTGAGCCATCTCGCCCCACTTCCCCGAAAACTACCTCAGCACTACTTATCTGATGTTCCCACTAAACCCGTGCAATGTCTCGGAGGCACCACGCCTCTGGTCCATAAAGCAGTATGGATCGCACTGCCGCAGTGTGAACTCTGTCCTTGACAGACAGACTGACGTCACGTCGGCGTCATAGGTGTCGGAGGTTGGAAAAGGCTGCCATGGTTTTTTCCATCCGAGAGTAATCTCATCTTCAGCCAGTCTACCAGAACTTATGGGGGCGAGATGGTTCAAGTGGTAGGAGCGCGAACTTGCTGACCGAAAGGTCCGTGATTCGAACCCTCTCGACTTCCTCTGTCTGGGTTTGGGCAACCTGGCAGTATCCCAGCCCTCGTGCTCCCTTCGGGTGGCATGGCAGCTAGGCACCGGAAGGATGCTACAGCTGAACGAACCAGAACTTATACAACTGCCCAAATAAACAAATTTGCGCACCACATCGACTGCAAGCTTGGGGTTTGGGTGTGATTCCATCCAGTCTTGTAGCAGCACCTTACACTTTGCAGGTGAAGCGCATGTCAAACCGTGCGACAGTTGTTTAGGTTATTTAAAATGGTTTACATTTTTGGAACGACCTGAACCAAGGAAAGTCCGCAGACTCAATGTCTGTGAGCGAACGTCACAGGAGCATTTCGACCCCGGAGGTTTAGGAGACAGATAGGAAAATTCCAAGAAGCACATCAGTAACAATGTTGAAGGGGAAAGGTGAGAGAGGAAGGCCTTGTCTTACACCACTGGAAGTGGTGAATTCAGGCGAAAGCTCTCCGTATACTCCTACTTACCCTGAGAAGTTTGCATACAGTGCCCTCCTAATGACATGAATTTGGAAGGGACACGTCTGGTAGCCAGACATTGCCAAATTTTTTGACGACCAACGGAGTCAAAAGCAGTTTTCAGGTCAAGAAAAACGACCAACATGGAGTTTGAGTGGCACTGTTCAAAAACTAGTCTCAAGGCAAAAATATGGCCGATGCATTTTCGGTCAAGGCGAAAGCCAGGTTGATTCTCACGGATCGGCCCCTTCCGATAGTCGATCAACCTAAGCAAAATAATGCCAGAGAGCAACTTAGATGCGACGGATACCAGGCTGATGCCACGATGGATTTCACATTACGTTCTTGCGCCCTTTTTGAAAACTGGGGTGACCGTCGAGGAGTTCCATCCGGCTGGTACTCTGTGTTCGTTCCAAAGCTCCAGTATGGTTATCAGACTGTTCACCAGGACCTCATTACCTTTGAAGAGTGAGGGGTGCACACCATCCAGGCCAGGTGCCTTGTCACGTTGGAGGATTGATATCATACACCGTCTTTATGTTATTAATGGCAGACTGGTGTCGATGTTCCATTCGGGCCCGCTGGGTTTTCCAGCAGTTGTGTTGAAGGACTGAACTGATCTTTGAAGTGTTCAACCCCTCGTTCAAAACGACTATCTTGTGAACGAATTGCCTTTCTGTCTTTTTCGCAAGTCGTTTCGCTGACATTTATCTTCTTTTGACCAGTTGATCAAATCAGATGAAATGGGGCGCGGCTGCTGCCCACAGCAAAATCCCTCTACACCTCCTGAGTCTTCGAAATCCACCAGCATTTTCCGTCATTCTTCAAGCTCCCGATTAACCGGTGTTTGAGGGATCTGCGTGCCCCGTCACAGTCGCTTGTTAATGGTATGACCTTTTTGGTAGCAATAAGACCTGCTGGTCTCGAGCATATCCACTGTTCTTTTAGTCAAATCGGATGGCTTGGATAGACAGTTCTGAAAGCTGAGAGTATAGCTTCCTCAACTCACTTCCATTCAACCTCCGAGCAGTCTTCGTCAACCGCATACATGCGCGTTTCCAGCCAGATCAGCTCGATACGCTTGAACTACCGAAACTTGTCGAATTTGATGAATGGATTTGCTCTGCTTCGGCAGGAATAATGCTGACGAAAAGCGAACTGACAACTGGGTCCGCATATTGACGTGAACAGAGCAAAGTGGCGTAGCCCAGAACGGGCGACAATCTTCAATTAGCCATGTGGTTGTCTTGCGGTTGATGGCCCGCAAGCAGCTCATTGTGAGCGTTTGTGCTGAAAGTTCGTACTGGCCAGGAACAGACTATGATCAGCACACGACTAAATCAGTCCCCCCCCCATTGTCCGTCGACTAAAAATGTCTCACCAAATTGTGCTTCTTCAGGAATTAGTCGCCCAACTCGGGCATTCATATCACCCACCAGGATTACGATATCCGTCCTTCTTTCTGACCGAGGCAGTCATGACAGATCTTGATAAAAACCGACCTCAGAACTACAGTCTCTCGGGACGTATGTTGATACAATAAACAAACACCGTTTACCGCATCGACCTGCGTTAAGTTTAATTGGGCCAGACAACCGTACAGCGCAAAGATGACTGTTTATCATCATCATCATTATCAGCTGTAAGAATCGCGTACTTGTCGTACAGTACTGTTGCATCGTGAAGTGGCCGTCTATTGGTTACGCCTGCACTGAGCCTGCTAGACTACGCGATAAGGAGAAGACAGAGGACTCGGGACACGGCTGCATTGTCAGGATAAACATACAGAGCTTCTGGTGAATATATAGGATGATTAAAGGGCCAAGTATGGTCGTTCACTTGTTCGTTGTGTACAGCCAATGGCGACGTTTCTGCCATGAACAACTTCACACCCAATCCGCTGGTTGCATGCTGCTAAGCCGTGTTTGGTAAGCTCCGCCAAAGCACCTGCTATCCGTAACGTGTGGAACCGATGGCGATCCTGGGAACGCGTCGTTTTCTGCACATGTAGTTTTTCCATGTCTGGATGCGTCCCGACGGGTGGTAGCTGCCACAATTTCGTCCACCGATGAATTGGTGAGATGAGGTAGGTAGCTGCGCTTTGGAGGCGAAAGCTGATAAATTCGTGCGTAAATACAGGTCTGTCCGTGGACGTTTAAGTGGGGGAGGGGTTGGGAAGGGAACTATGTATTGAAGACAGTATCTTGGATGCACGAACGCCATTGAGGGCCATGTCTGACAATGTCTCCAACCATTGATATGGCCCGTCTCCGGGAGAGGGAGGCGGCAATGACCGGCGCAGTTGAGTTTGCTGATAATGGCTTTCACACTCTAATGCCAAGTCATTGTTCGACCTCCCATGACCCGTTTCCGTTCTTCGCGTAGTCCTGCAAAAAAGAACTCTTCGAGTAAGTCGGTTGACTGGCATATGGAGCACGCTGCCGAGCCAGCGCAACCCATACAGTGTCATCAGTTCACCTATCGCGGGTGAGTTATGTCGTTCGAATAACATTCGACGTATTCCACTATTGCTGATGCGGCGTTCCCACCGGACTCGGGCAATGCTCCGAAGACATCGATGGTCAAATACTGAGTGTTTTGACGTCCTCGGCGCGCAGCGACCAGGCTTCTGACCCGTGCAGCAGCAGCATTGCACTGAACACTGCAGCACTGTAAACTCGACCCTTGACGGATACGCTGATGTGACGTCTACGCCACAGGCGACGCATGGTCATAAAAGCTGCTCTGGACTTCCCAATCTAAATGAAAATATCATCTTTCGCGAGACCATCGGGACTGATATAGCTGCCCAGGTAGACAAACTTCACTAATACCTCCAGATTTCACAAAATGCTCTACGGCTGTCAGTTCACTCTATTGACAGAACACAAGGCACTCCTTATGGTGTTTGGCTCGATGAAAGGAACCCCGGCTTATACTGCCAACCGCCCCCGGCGATGGGCCACTCTGCTTCTGGGGTACGACTTCAAGATCAATTACCAGTCCACCACCAGCCTCGGACGAGCCGACGCACCGTCGTAACTCATTGATTCAAGTAGGCCAGAAACAGAAGATACTGTAGTCACAGCACTCGCCCTGGAACCAGAGGTTGACCACGTAGTATCCGAAGCGATTCGCATCCTCCCAGTGACTGTCGACGTGGTCCGCCAGGCCACCGACCAAGGTCCTGTGCTGCAGTAAGTCATTAGGTGCCACCACAATCAGTGGCCGCGTAGCTGCCCAAAAGACGAACTGAGACCTTACTTCAACCGGCATGACGCGTTATCACTAGCCGACAGATGCATTTTATTTTCAGAACGCGTTGTCATCTCAATCAGCCGTCCTGAACCAGTTCCACAAAGAGCACCCTGGAACAAACGGGATGAAGGCCCTTGTTCAGAATTACGTCTCATTGCCTTTGATGGACTTCCAGGTCGGGCAAGTCTCGAAGTCTTGCCTGGGGTGTGCTGAAGCATCCAAGTCACCCGTGAAAACCTACCTAAGGTCGTGGCCGCAGCAGACCGAACCCTGGTGTCATTTCCACATCAATTATGCGGGTCCAGTGGATGGCCAACTCTTTTAGGTCGTCATCGACGGTTACAGCAAATGGCCGGAAATTTTCCCAGTGAACAGGCCCACAACTGCCACCACGGTTCTGTAACCCCGACGACTGTTCAGTCGCTTTGGAACATCGGAGACTTTGTATCCGACAAGGGCAGTCAGTTCACGTCGTCGGCGTTCGCAAACGTTTGTCGAGAGTACGGCATAACCATGTCCGCTCGCCGCCGTTTCGTCCACAAGCAAACGGCCAGGCGGAACGCTTCGCTGACACTGAAGCAGGTACTTCAGAAGTTCAGTGGGGAGGGACTAATGGAAGAGATTTTGCAACGTTTCCTGCTGACATATCGATTGACGCCAAACCCCAACTCACCTGATAGAGTATCACCAGCAGAGGTACTGCTCCGAAGCAGGCTTCGAACACCGCATGACACTATCCGGTCACAGAAAAGGCAGGCAGCAAAACATCAGAATAGGGGAACAGTTCAACCAACTTCATGAAGCAACCGCGCGTTCATTCAGCGAAGGCCAGCGAGTGTCGGTTCGTGAGTACAGCGGCAAACACCCCACGTGGAGTACAGGACTCATCCTTTGCCGGCGCGACAAGGTGCTCTATGAGATTCAAGTTGGCCCAACCAGATGGATACGGCCCATAAACCAACTCCGGCCGACAGGTGCGCAGATCCCGCCCACAGGACCGAGTGAGTTGAGTCCAGAGATGCTTCTCGACACATCTGATCTCGGCACCATCCCAGAAAACCCAGAAGCGGCTTCGTTGGAGGCCCAGCTTGAGCGCGGATTAAAACCGCGACGCTGGACAGACAGGATCCGCAAGCCAACGAGGCCATTGCAATTGGAGACTCGGCTTCAAAGCTACGTCAACAAACTTCAAGGATGAGGTGTTAGGCGGAATTCCACACAGATCCCGCTTTACCGCTCGCAGTCAGGTGCTTCTACGGCCGAAAAGCCCATCCCACGCAAGATTGGCCAAAGGTTCGGGGCGTGTGCCGGTCCGGCATCAAGCCGAGTTCTGATTGGTCGAAATTCTGGACCCAACAGCCAATCATGACCCAGGAATGACCGAATGCCGGTTACCAGCCGCCATCCAGAATGCGTCAGCAGTTCCAGAAAGTTGTTGCCGCTTACGCTATATATATGAAGCGCTGTACAAGCCCTCTGGATTTCGTTTTGGGTGTTAATAGACCTTTTGCACCCTTGGTGATTGTTTCGACGCGAACACTAGCTTGGGAGGCTCAGATAATAACTAAGCTGAGAAGAACACCGTCAGTACAGAGACACAACGTTGGGAAAGCAAGGTTTCAGCAGAGGATGCCTGTCACCCAAGTTGACTTAGAAAACTAAATTAATGACTGCATGGAAGATCCCTTGAAGTATGTTATTATTTCCGGTTATCATTTTGGGCTATGGTTTAGACACCGAACAATTCTCGGAGGACCGGCAGATGGGCCAGGCGCACTGCGTCGCTCCATGATTGTTGAGAGGTTTGGGGGAAGGCCAGAGTGAGGAAGGAGCTGAAAGGTTAAACTATACCTCTCGGATTCCCCAGCCGAAAAGGGATCTGGGTTGAGGTACCCTACCTTGATCATTTGACCCTAAAGTGTGACCCACACGGCAGTGGGAGAATGCAGAGTTTAGTAAACATTGCTCAGGTCTGCTCGTATTAGGCTATAGTACATAATGATTCGTTTTATGGTTGAGACGTGGCCTCTTCGAGACGTCTTCATGACCTAGGCAACTGTAGTCTTAGAACGACGGCTCGCGTAGGCTGGTGGAAGGGAATCCGAAACGAGGCAATTAGAAAGCGCGCTTTTAATCTTGCAACGGGAACTTTCATCGAAGAATGTGTTCATCACAATAAGTTGCGTTCATTAGGCCGCGCATGCTGAACCATCGTATGCCGGAGAGAATGCTGTTTCCCCTACCCAATGCAGTGTAGTGGAAGCTGAGATGGCCAGCATTTGACCCGGCTGATGTGTATGAGAGCGGTTTGGGTGCAATGCGTGCATGGCAGCTAGGCACCGAGGGGGTATTACAACGATCGATGTGGGGATAACTCGCCTTATAGAGTGAGGTGATCCCACGTGATCCCCAGTGTGCCTGTTTGGAGAGGCTGCAAGATATAGCTGCTAATCGACATCGGTTGTGCACTTGTTGTCAATTTCTGTCCAAAGTGCGTGAACGTGTGTCTGGAGGTTAGGCACCTCTGGGTGATTATGGTAGTCCCTTCCCCATCTACCTTTATTATTTTCTTCACCATAAGGCATTCAGATGAATTTCAGTTTTGTGGGAGCGGGATACCAGTACTGAAAAGTGAGGTTGGAATAGTGATGATAATAAGGACGGGATGAGCGTACGGATTGTAAAGTTCTTAATGATCTTGGTGAAAACCTAAAATTGAAGACAGAACTGAACCGCTCGGTGACAATCGGTGAAGTTCAGTTCAGTGGTCTCGCTACTTTACCAGCTAAATAGGCATGGGTTGAATCGATGGGCTTAAACTCTTGGAGGAACTCCCCATTTTATTTTCTAACGAAACAACTGCAGCTGGCGGTGGCATGGCCACAGGTACATAACATCGTGGCACTTTTGTAATCATCACTATTATATTTAGACCGGCACAACGGCTATGCCGTGCGTGATGGCTGACAACAGCAGCCCTTTTTATTTCAGTCTAACTTGGTAGGTTTTGCCGATGCCTCCCTTAATTCAGCAGCCCCAAGGCTAAACAGTCCTCCTGGGTACCATCAAGAAAATCAACTTGGAGGGACCGGCAAAAGGAAGGCCGCAGCAGTTAAACACAGGCCAGGTGTTGATGTGAGGATACAACGAATCCCATCAGTGATAGTCTGAATTCTCGGCAAAAACATGAGCGCTTTAAATCATCCAATTTCGGGGGGCTATGGTGGAATCACACCGCTGTCAACACCGGACCAAAAACAAACTGAAATACCACCAACGTCGAAGGTATACAAGTGGCCAGATTGCCAGAGCAGCGTCCGTTTGGTGGATAAACAAACGGGTGAAAAATATCCTGAGGCCATCGCAAGACCGATCCAAGCCCCGGCAGGAAGAATAGCAACTCCAAATAAGAGGTCTCCGGAGGTGTTCGTTAAACAGAGCACTTGGACTCAAAATGTCATTCACGGATTCACGGTTCGCGGATGGATACACAGGATTGAGGCTTTTGCCCAAGTTTCCCGGGTCGGGTTTGTTCTTGTCGTCCAGCGACTGTCGTTTACCTGAAAGGCACAAGTGAAAAAAGGGTGTAGCACTGCTCTTTAAGTTCTCAGCGCGGGGCAGTATGCTTGCCAGCGCGAGGACTCGCGTAAATAAGTGTCTAATAGTGTTTTGAACTGGGTTCTAGAGGGAGCCTGGACAACCGTCTGAGGAAGGTTATTCCACGCAGCAACTACCCGAAAGGCAAAGAAAGTTTGCCTAATGGTGTGCGCTCTGAGCTTAAAAATATTCTCACCATGTCCCCGCCGTGTGTTTGCTGGGTCAACGGTGAAAAACCTGTTGGCCAAGCCTTGTTCAAACAGGACATAAGTAAGAATTAAGTCCCCTCGGAGGCGACGATACTCCAAGGGAAAGAGGTCGAGCACCACGAGACGCGTTTCGTAGTCCATGGACTTGAGACCGGCAACCATTTTCGTAGCAGCTCGCTGGACACGCTCAATGAGGATTACGTCTTTCGTGCGTCCTGAGTAGACAACCGGGTTGGCATATTCAAGGAGCGGTCTGACATAGGCCCCATAGAGTATTTGGAAGTCCGTGCGAGTAATACGAGAGAAGGTACGCCGAATCATCCGTAGAACAGCGAATGCCTTCTGAGCCGATTTCATATGGTGCAGTGCAGAGGACATGATTGGAGAGAGCCAGATACCCAAAGCCTTTTTTGAATCTATTCTCGCGGTGTCTTCTGGTCCATTCTCACCACGCAAGACAAAAACGTCCGCTGAGTCTCCTCCAAATGACATATGGACACACTTTTCGTCATTCGGAGGAAGGTGCCAGTCCAACGACCACTGCTATGCAGCGTCTACATCCATTTGGAGGGCACTGGCATTTGGACCCCAGGCTTTCAGGTTGTTCTCAAAAGGTAGACATGGACTTGAAAGAACATTTGGAAGGTCGTTAACCTGGTGAGAAACAGCAGTGGTCCCAAAACGGTGCCAATAGAGACGGGCGCTGGAGAAGAGTAGGTCGAGCCTACTTTCACTCGGAATGATCTGTCTGATAGGAATGCTTTGATCCAGTGTAGGATTTTCCCTTGAATCCCGTAAGACTCGAGTTTGTGGAGCAGCGGGACATGTGGGACTCGATCAAATGCTCTAAAGGAGTCGAAAAATATGGCATCCCATATGGGTCTTTCGTCCTTGGCTTTTCGATTTGACTCCCTTATCGTTCTTTCGGGTTATGTAGCAGCAGTGTATCCAAAACGCTCCACAACTCAACAATGTGTTTTGTGTGACACAAAGATGCCGAAACGATATCTTCTGCTGTGCATAGTAGATGCACGTTGAGGGTGAAATTAAGTGTTTGGAAGAACATTTGCTATGGTTAAGATGCTAATGGTAGATATTCCCTTGGGCTTATGTCATTCTCGCTATTTTTCTGTCACTCTTCTAGCTGTAATCCCTATCGTGCTGGACCATGACTGACACTAGTTGCTTGTTCCGCTGCGCCGTTTGTAACTTCGCTCTGAAGTATGAGGAAAAAAGTAAAGTCCCAAAGTGTTTTCCCAAAGACTTGAGGTGAATTGCGCCTTGGTTTTTCCTGCAACAAATCCAGTTTACTTGAAGAAGTTTACGTCATCCGTGACCCTTTTGCGGAAGACAACTTGGGCGGTGTCATACTGGGTTCTGATTGCTCTCTCTGTAGAGAAATGGTCTGTACGTTGCAGGTAACATTTCGGTTTTCCTCTAACACATTCTTCATTTCTAGACGTGCTCTACATTTTACACCAAGCGATACTGTAGAGATTGCTGCACCTCACGGGCGAATGAACTACCCTCTGACTGTCGATCTGTACGTTTTGTGTAAATCACTAGTGATATTGCAATTAGGAGATACAGAAGCAATTTATGACATGACAATTCGAGCATACCCACCGCCAGGTAAGCGGTTGACACCTTTTTTTGCGAAAGGCTTCGGAGCAAAATATGAGTTGTTGGTCAATGTAGAGAAGAAATATGATGAGTAACAGACCACTATGCACTAAAGCACTCTGAAATTGGCTATTTTTTCAGAGGCATTCATTTGTCTTAAATAGGTTGCACACATCAGATACAAATAAAACAAACGTTCAGCTGCAGCGCATTTTCGGTGCGTATCCGGAGGCTAAGGTATTGCCTAGGCCGTAGGAGTCGAAAAGCCAGGTTGGGTTCGGTCGTTTCGCGCCTTAATCGCTCAGCAATCTCGAGCTGAAGAGGTTTCATAAGAATATTTATGGAGTTAGACAAGGAATTGGCCTAGTAAAGGGCGACTGGAATAGAAATCACGAGCTTTACTACCCACAGAAGGCCTTGTTTAGCCTTACGTTACAAAAAGACTCACAGAGTAGAACCTTAACAAAATACACTCATTTGCAAACAAATTTGGTTTTGCAAGCTGAATAAGAGATGCAGCTGGGTTTCAGGTGAGTCTCTCGCAAAACCAAATTTGTTTGCAAATGAGTGTATTTTGTTAAGGTTCTACTCTGTGAGTCTTTTTGTAACGTAAGGCTAAACAAGGCCTTCTGTGGGTAGTAAAGCTCGTGATTTCTATTCCAGTCGCCCTTTACTAGGCCAATTCCTTGTCTAACTCCATAAAAGTGACCACTCTACTGCCGCCCAACTGTCGCTCATCTAGGTGGCATTCTTTGAGTTCTTCGGGGGTACAGAATGTTACTTTATTTGTCAGTAAATCTGGAGCTCCTAAACTTTGTTTGGCATTAGGCAGCAATGGTCCATGCTTAGTTTGAGAGGGAAAACTGGCGTTCGTTTGGTCTACCAGCAGCACAAATGAGAGATGAACACCTGATTTATGACTCAACGTTAAACGGGAAATTTTGTTTAACCCGAAGATTAGGAACGACCATAAAGGAAATTCATGTCAGTCCGTTTGCAGAAGTTCGCGGGGTGTATGACAGCACGCAGATCATCATGCCAGACGTTGCCTCTACAAGCAACCGTTGCAATGCTCGGCACATTGAATGGACAGGGTTTTCGATTCTCGAAACCGATGTGCAAATAGCTAACATGACATCACTGACGAAGCCAGTGAATTTCAAAGCTGGGGAAGTTGGCTTCTTGAACGGTCTTTTAGCTTCCACTGAAGCATGCATTCTGTTGTAACCCGAACCCAATGGGAGACAGCCTTTAGTCAAAAAGGTTTTGAGAACAGATGAATTGCATTTACTGCATGCAGTGTCGTTTACCACTTCTCTTTGATAGGTGAGACAAAGAATGATAATGTTACAAGATCTTGAACGGTTTGGTATTCTATGCAAGAATAACCAAATGGCACGAATTTGGTTGCATGATTGCGCTAAAAAATGGGCTAATCTCAATTGCGGATAGCTAAACGAACAGCTGTCCTCATACGACTCATGATTCAGTATCTACCGTCTACTGCCATCGCTGAAATCCGGATTTGTATGAACAGTTAAGCCGTTAGCCGAATGCTTTGAACAGTATATAGTCCGGCATTGATGTTCAAGATCACAAGAGGCTAAATTCCCTCCACTCGCAGGCAATGGGAATTGGACACAAGGAGTAGTAGACTAAGAAGGGTTGAACGATCCTGTCCGGTTGGCTGTGTTTAATCCTATTTTGAAAGTTATCCTTGTTGGACATTCCGTTCGTGCCTGTTTGTTTGATAAGCAATTCTCACTTATATTGTGGACGGGGAATTTCGACAATTCGCATCCCGAAAGACATGCTCTTCTAGCCTCCCGTGTAGGTCTTCTTCATGCTCTTATCATTGTAATGGACAACGTGACGCATTCGACTGCAGCGTCCATTAGATGAGTGACCGTGATATATACGGTTTTTCTAACCAGGAAACTGAGTGTTCTGCCTCATCAGGGATATCTGTGGTGAGCAATGAACAGAGTTACACTCCAATGACACCAACTGGGTATCTGTCCGCAGCTGCTTACATTGGCAACTGGGGATTCATTTATTGGCCAGGCAACCTCGTCGGACAAAGGCGAATTCAACCATTCGTTTGCGGTGCTCTTGCTTTTGGGGGCGAGATGGCTCAAGTGGTTAGAGCGCGAATTTACTGACCGAAAGGTCCGTGGTTCGAACCCGACCTCTGTCTCTCGACTTCCCCTGTCTAGGCTTGGGCAACCTGGCAGTATCCCAGCCCTCGTGCTTCCCTCGGGTGGCGTGACAGCTAGGCACCGAAAGGGTGCTACAGCTGAACAGTTTCCCAGTTTCTCTTGCTTTACGCAGCTACTATGTAACTCGCAGCAAACAAGAGGGCTGAGATAGTATCAGGTTATCCTAGCCTAGAGAGGACTAATTGACAAGTCAATCGTGGGTTCAGACCACTTCACTGTCAGCAGCTCACGCTCTGTTTTTTTAAGCAGTATTGATTTCTTTCGGAAGTCTAACTTGATTTTGATGATCTTCATGGTGCATTGCAACACATTCGTTCTGGTTCTATAAATCTGACTGACTGAATCTATCTGCTCTGTTGCTTTTGCGTAAATAGTATCAACCTTTTGCTTTCTACGAGCTAAATTGTGGCTGTGCCAAAAACCGTCAGTTTACCCCATGATGCTTGTTGCTTCTCTACACGATTCGCCCTCAAAAAGAGCCTCGTCTTGCCACTTTGCTGAAATCAGTGCACGTTTCCTTCATGAGACGCTTTACACAATATCAGCTGTGTTTGAAAGATGCCGTTGCGATTCACTGATCCTCCTCTCTTCTGTATCCTTTTGGTTGTCTGTCATTTAGACCGGGAATAGGGTATCACATACCTACGTACGTTTGCTGGCCTTGCGAAGTAATGCCGTTCTCAGAGTAAGGCCCGGCAAAGAGTTTCCGTCGGATGATATTTTGTCCAAGAAATTTCAGCTGCTTAAATTCATCAACAGTAGTATTAATTGTTGGCAATATAGAAGTGACAGTGCTGATGGTATGCGAGTATATTGAATTCTGGACGAACTTTCGGATATCATCGAGTGGGGCGATTTGAACCTAATGCAATGAAAGATGGATTCACTCGCGTAAAGCTGCGATTTAATAGTTCTGCTACAGCGGCATTTACAACAGCGTAGTTCTACGGGTCCTCGGGAATAAGAAAACCCGTGCGATTGGCTTTCTCATATGTTTTGTGCGCCAGCGTATCATACTTAATCATCCCGGTAAAACATATTCCTTTCAACAAAGCTGAACATGGACGGAATGTTGGGCACACGAATTGAGGCGTGTGAGTTATTTTCAGCGTACTCATCGTGTCATTTCTGTTGATATGAGATTCGAATTTACTTTTGTAATGCTGTATTTCTTTTCACAGACATCTGACTCATCTCTTTACGTCACTTTTTTTTACAGCTCCAGAGCAGCCCAGCCACGGGTGACTGACTGTTTCAAACTGTTGAGAAAGAAACATGGACTGTTCGCCAACGTCTTTCAGGCTGTTTTGACCTCACCTCACTTTCCACCTAGCCGTCAGTACATGGAGTATCGTGTAAATAAACTCCTCGTTGCTTTATTTACCTTTCTGTTACCTTTTAATTTGACCGGGCTTGACAAGGAGGTCACTCTGGATTTTTCAAGTGCGCATTCTTGTGTAGCTTCAACGGAAGCCATCGTCGTTTTCTGTTAGACGTGAGCGTGAAACACTTTCTTTTGATTTTTGTGATAGACCCTAAACTGCTTGGAGGAACCGAACCAGCAGTCAAGTATCTCGGAAAATGATGACCTAAGATACAGCTTCTTGAGGACGGACTGCTCCGGGACTTCACTTTCCTCATTAGTGAATACCGGTGTATTGAGCTGCAAATCTCTTCAGGTTTAGTCTTAGTTCCGGCGTATTTGGGATATAATGGCTCGTATTGGGTGCAACTGGATTATTTTTCAAAGGAGCATCTAAGATGAGCCTTGATATGGACGCTTTTGTACGACGGTCGCATTTTGAGACAATAGCAATCGGCTCTCTGAAGATACAAGATACTCTCGCTGATACTCTACCAGCGAGCTAGTCATTCTTTACGATCTACATAGTACCAAGATACACGTCTCGGAGTGCCCTTTAACTAGGTACTAATGGAAGAATCTACATTAATATGGTTTCCCCCAGTTTGAACTAAATCTTCCGGTGTAAATTTCTGTCTGTCCACCTTTGAAACCAAATATTTTGACTCTCTTCTGGGTATCACTGTTCACAGATAACCTACACCAACTAATGCGACTCTACCAACCAACTAGACGTTTAAGTCCCTGTATCATCCCGTGCCCATTGTTCATTATGCGAGAATCCTATTTACAGCATATAGTATGCCGTCTGTTTCAGATAACATACAATATATGAGAAATGGGATTTCCAGCCTAGGATTCTTGCGCTCATCATGTGAAGAAGGGATAGGTTTCTGTACAGGGACCCCCAAGAAGGAACCACTTTGAGTGTGTCTCAAGTGGTCCCTCTGGGACAAAGCACTGTGTATCAGAGGGAAGGTACCTCTTGCCCATTTTCCCTGAATGTCATAGTTTCAGGTTGCAATTTACTGAAAATTGGTGGCATTCAATTGCTTCTGGTAGGACAGCTTGATGACATTTTAACACCAGTCATGAACTGAGCTGAAGCCCCGTACGAAAAACTCGTTACCCGCTAGAAACAACATGAAAGTGAAATCACTCTCAAGAAGAGAGACAGTATGATCAGTTAGGAAAAATGCTGCCAATAAACGCTGTCACTATATTGAACCTAGTAATTTTCGACCACCTGCCTGGTTACTGAGTTGAACCTTCACTGATTCGTGTGTTGTAGAGGAATTCCATAGACAGTGAACCATTCCAGGACTTCCGATTTGCTTCCCCGGGCAACAAACAACTTTCTAGCTTTGTTTTTCCTACCATATGGCTATTGAAAGCACTTAATCACTGGCTACCAATCACTGACCATTGGGCCTAAGACTTTTTTCGTCTGCGCCCAACTCGCAGATGAAAATGCCACCTTAAATTCGAGGTGGGGTAAAAGGCGGTACAACATGGAAAGTACTACGAAGACAGTCGATATTGTCAGCAATACACCAGTGTCTTACTGCCATACGGCGATGCCCATTTATCGGAGTAAAGTCCTTTAAGTTAAATTGAAATTTTGTAACTCCCCTTTAATTTATTCAAGAGGACCTGAGTTTGTGACCCAAATATCACAGGGCATCTGTTGTTACCGCCATGAGTAGCAGCTGTTTGGGCACGCAAAGACTATCTAACTTTCTGTGTTATTTCTTTCTGCCATGGAGTGTCAGCTGCGCTGAACTTGCGTGTGTCCAGTCCATTCTGAGAAGAGTATCAATAAAGGCATGCTATTTTGCCCAACTACACCGACTTTTGAGCGGCGGTTCAGAGATTTATGCAATCCACTGTGGTATTTTCAAACACACACATATACCGATGAACAAACGTGATTGCATACACAAATGCTGCAGCCGCAAAACAGTCTATTTGGCATTTCCTTCCTTACGCAGCTGCACAGAGCTGGAAGTACTGTTCCGTAGTTGGTTTGGGGAGGGAAACAGAGAAGCGATTGAAGTTGTCGGTGTAAAATGCGTAAAATTAAGCCGGAGTGATGAGAAGTCAATTTTCAAATGTTTTAACAATTCTACTCGATATAATTACATGATAACTTGTAAATGAAGGAAGAGTGTGCTGGTCTGATACTTCATGACATAAAGAGACCAGAAACGAAGCCGGTTTACGTTGTTCCCAGTGAAAGAAGGTGTTTGGTGCGCAGAGGTTAACGACCCTTGGTTCGTGGATAGGAAGTCGACGAGCATTTTTGCGATCTGAATAATGCTGGCATATCCCGAAAAACCTACTGCTTGGAGGTATACTCCAGGGCTTGTTGGCGGTGTGAGGAGAGGGGGAATTTTTTCATTGGAGACAATGTCCTGTAAGTGAAGCATAGCTATGCTGAGGAGGCGAGAAGCACTGTTGAACCGCCACCTTATTTTTCTTCCTTACGGTACTTCTAGGCTTTTTCAGCATAGACTGGCTTCACTTGCAGAAGGAAATATCCATTCAAAAATGTCCAAATCTCCATCACATCACTAACTGTGTATAAACAGCTCAGAAGAAGAATAAAATTCACTCGATGGGTGAATCCTCCATTACTAGAGGAGCCAGTCAATAAGTGATCACGTGATGTGCATGTAGTGGCTGAACGATGAGTGTCACTATATCCTGTTGGGGTGAGATGGCTAAAGTGGTTAGAGCGCGAATTTACTGACCGCAAGATCCGTGGTTCGAACCCCACCTCTGCCTCTCGGCTTCCCCTGTCTAAGCTTGGGCGACCTGGCAGTATCTCAGCCCTCGTGCTTCCTTCGGGCGGTATGGCAGCAAGGCATTGGAAGGGTGTTACAGCTGAACAATTTTTGATTTTTTACTGTATGCTGTCTAAGTGCGGATTAAGCTGCCACTTGTGGCCGAATGGTTAAGTGTTTAAACTGCTAGCCTGAAGGTCGTGGGTTCGAGGCTCTCTCAAGTTTCGTGAGATGTGAACTGCTGATGGTTCCAAGTAGGGATGAAACAGCTATAAAAATGCTTCTTGGCTTTTCAGCACAGATTGGCTTCAGTTACGAGGCGGAATGTTCATTAGAAAAATACTCCAGAGATTTTTTTCGTGGTCTCAGCAACAGTGTAAAAATAAACATGCTGGTGCACTTACTCCAACTGCTTATGAGGAGAATTTTATATGAGTCGAAGACCCAAATGGTTTGGCTGCTTAATTATCGGTGATACTGGATTAGGGCTGATTAACTTAGGCTTGTTCAAAGCAACTCAGGAACGATCGCAGATTTTATGGTTTTGCATGCATTCTCCTCGCACACTGGAGAAATCGATTATCTGGTTCCAGTGTTCTTTTCGTTCTGGGTTTGTTGTCTATTTTGATTGCTTTTAACGAGGTACATCCAAATATTTTATTCGCCTTTGAGCTGAAACGGGGTGTAATATTGATCCATCTGCCCGATAACCCAGCGAAGTCTCCTCTTGTCCGGTCGCTCTGACGTCAGGCAGCACATGAAGGATGACCAGCGTGCCATTAGGAGTTCAGTTTTAGCCCACCTGCTCGATACAGAACATACAAACGTTGAGATGACCCTTAAACGTTTATACACAGTTTCGTCGAGGCGGCGAAAACTAACTAGACCTAGGATTTTGACCGATTCCGAAGCCGCTGGCATGCTCACATAAGATCAGAAACCCTTCTGATGTACATGAGAATCCGAGAAGGGAGCCAATCCGAACTTAATCCCACCTGACTCTCGAACATCGTGTCAGCTCTGACAAACACTTCGAGCTTCATTATAGATTTTTAGCTTCGTTGTTCATTCTTGATTGATTTCATCAGCGTTATGCATGTGTTTGAGCCAGATGAATAGGTTGAAGTGATTGCGTCTGCTCAGTCCAATACGTTGAGTACTGAATGGTAGGTTGTAGGTTCGATTCCCCCAAGAAGTTCGTGAGTTACTCACTATTTGTTTAGTGTCAGTTGGTAATAAAAGAACGGTATAAGTTCACTGCATTTGTGAGACGGAGTTCGAGTTTAGGATTTAATTAATGCATGATATAAATAATTTGCTCGAGTTGTACCACCCTAGTGGTAGCCTAAGCTTTCCATCTGTGGATTCGCCAGTTAATACTGGATCGAAGAATAGAAACTAAATGACTAGGAAATTATGGGCCCTTTACTCTGCCTAACCCCAAGTTACTCATAGCGCTGGTCAGCCTTGATGACTGGATGCATGTTAAATTCCCATCCAGAGTGTTCAGGTTTCGTTTCCTCCCAGAGAGTCCCCCTTAGATAGACCTGTCAGTGATTGCCAGTAAGAAAGAATTGAGCACTGTTTGAGTAGGCTGGGGAGGCAGTGATAAACTTAGCGGGGTTTAGGCCTCATGCGTTGAGCAGAGTAGTCGCTTCTTAGAAAGTTCACATGAAAACGAACCTCGATGATGAAATTTCACGCACGTTCGTTATGGCCTGAAACCACAGACGCACACACGCGGATATCGTGTTTTTGTTCGGTCGATCTTCGGTTGTGGAAACAAGCCGTGATGTGACAACTACGCTCTGAGTCCATGCATGAGTAGTGTTCAATAGACGGTTGGTCGTTATTCAGTTACAATGAATCACATAGAAAACATGTGAATTAGAGACGCGACATCTTGTGAATGGTGCCTCTTATTCTGTTCTACGGATTGTCCCTTTTCCTTACGGGGATTTCAGCGATAGGCCAGTATGGAATTCCGAAATTCCCCCAAATATGAGCGGTTTAGATGAAGACTGTACCGGTGACGTTACCTCGAGTGACGACAAGACGTTTCAAAACACACTGTCAGACTCGGGGCTACAAATATGTTGCCACATTGCAAACCATTTTGCCGTACACTGAGGCGAACAGAGCTTCTCATAAATTCTCACTGACGCCCGGCGGGGTTAAAGGAGTTTTCAGGACAACTAAATTTCGATTGATTTTGCTGAATCCACACTGCAAGCTTTGCCATTGCGTTGTTTACTAGTTTTCCAGAATTAAACAGACCAGTCAAGAGTTCGCGAAAGTTTTAGCTACTTCTCAGTTCAAATAGATTACTGGTTATTCGGCTGGGGTCTGCGTTTAGGAACTAAAATCCATGATGCAGCTGTGGATGCGGTTATTACAGAAAGTACATCCAGCGTTCAATAAAAAAACCAGACTTTTATACATAATAATACAATATATAATATATTATTATATAACATATAGTATATAATGTAGATATAATATGATAATAGTATGTATACAATATATAATATAAGTATTATATAATATTGTATATTCTATACTAATATATAATACATTGACATTGTGTTCCCGGTAGCTGAGTGACAGGATTTGCGATAAGTTTTAAGCAAGTTTCCAAAGTGACCTCTTTTACGTGTGGCAAGACTCCTAACACAAATGTGGTCTATCAGAATTGATAATGATAATGATGTTTATTATATATATATATATATATATATAATGCACATGGGTCTAAGCCAGTGGTACACACAGTTGCATGGTTACATGTCCATTGGAGGTCGAGTACCGTTTTATTGCACTTTTCTTACTATAACTCGGACGCTTTTTTGGATAACGCTGAGCCAAAAAGTACCTGGGTGGTGTTGAAGTTGTAGCTGAGATCACACAAAGAAACGTAACCACACTGAGAGCATGAGTTAAGCGGGATTTTTCAGAGATACGGACACGAAAATCTGGATGATTACAGATGCGCTATTGAGCTTCATTTCAAGTATGGACGCAAAATTTCCATTGTTTTGTCTGCCACTGAGGCAAACTGACGAATAAAGGAAAGGTGTGAGGAGTGACATTCTTCTATCCCTATTACCAACCAAGCCATACGTTCGGCAAACATATTGGTCACTTGCTTCGTATCAACGTCACGTGTGTTAAACAGAACCACTCTTAGTATAGATTCACACCAACAAAGTGTGCCATGGTCACCTGGAACTGATTTTTGACTTTGAAACACACTCGTTTATCACCAAAAGTTCTACATTACTTCGTAAGTTATTGTTACCCACGGACTTATTCAAGCAGTCTGTCGTCCTTACCGACTTTTGAATGTACATCGTTTATGATCGTTATCAGACACGAGCACATAAGTTTTGAGTCGACAGTTTTCCTTTTCATGATCAAGTTCCATGGGAGCGTATGGCAGTCGATCAGATAAGTACCAGGAAAATATGAATGAACTGGGAGAGGAGAGAGGTGAACTGAGTTGGGAAGACCATGCGGCGAAACATTTAAAATGTAATTTTGAATATGTTAGGGAAGACATAACTGTTTTGGGCTGGAGCATGCTGTTTCATTGCCGTGGATTACGGAAGCTAGAATGAGCCAAGTTAAAGGGATAATTTAGTATGGAAACTGTGCCACAGTAGTTTGCTTACTCTTGTTCAGATGACATTGTGTTCCCGGTAGCTGAGTGACAGGATTTGCGATAAGTTTTAAGCAAGTTTCCAAAGTGACCTCTTTTACGTGTGGCAAGACTCCTAACACAAATGTGGTCTATCAGAATTGATAATGATAATGATGTTTATTATTATATAGTATATATATATAATTGTATTATATTATTATAGCTGTTTCTGCAGTCGTGTATACTACTGATATAACATGCCAGTAATATCTTTTCAGGACAGGTTAAAACGCCTTCTCCGCATCTAATCGACTCCTCATTTAGAGATTATCGAGCTGTTCGACTGTGTTTGTTCATTTATATCAAATACTGACGCGACGCCCAGGAAAGTGCAGGTATACGTTTGAGAAGTTTGGGTTTTTCTAACTCTCAGAATCTAGGATTCCTCTCTTCCTTTCCAGGGTGGCTATACAAATTGTTCGATAACCTGCGTCCTCTCACTGCTAATAAGGTTTGGATCCCCTCACACTCCGCGGTGAAATGCTGTGACTAAGATTCTCCAATCTGCTCCTTATGTTCATTTCACGTTTACCAGATTTCGAGGCCTAACCGTTTATATTCGTAAACTCAGAATGATGAAGGTTCCCCATAACCCTATTGTAAGTTTTGTCACTTCTTGTGTTTTTCCAAACCCAATTTGCTGTTCACATACTTCCGGTCCCTGAATTATCTTGCCAGATGCTGCGGCATCTCAAAGGATGCATTTGTCAACTTTGCGACCAGCAAATAGTTCAAACCTTGTTCTGAATTTTCTCTGGGAAAGATACCAAATGCTCAGCACCCCCATCCTGTATTGCATTTGTCAACTTTGCGACCAGCAAATACTTCAGAATTGTTGTAAATTTTCTCTGGGGAAGATACCAGATGCCCAGCAACCCCATCCTGTACTATCTAAGGCCGTTTTAAGTTTCAGAACTCGGTAAAAATTCAAACTCATCCTGTCCAGTGTTATAACCTTTTACAGCTCCGTTCTTCCATAATTAGCCCGATACTCGATTAACAGTAGTTATTTAATAACGACTTCTGTCATGGAAATTTGTATGAAACCACAAAAAGGCACGTTCTCCTTTCCGTTCCCAACCTTCTGCAGATTTTCTAAACCCGCTGTAATTTTATGTACTAGACGCTCACCTCCGGCTGCGTTAAGCTTCTTTTTTATAGTTTACTTTACTTTGCATAATTTTGGCGCTTACAGCAAAAAAAGCCAGTTGAACCTCCGATTGGGAACATCACTTGCCCAACTCTACATAGACAGACACGTGAAATTAAAATTAAAACCAAATAAAGCAACAAATATAGTCCATCTACACTACTGAGCTTGAACTAGTGATAGAATGTTGTCCTTTCCGATGAGTTTTATATGATGAGCATTAGTGAAGCACGTAGCTTGTCTGTTATTTTTTCCAAACCTTTCCCCTATACCTCTTTCTTACAAGAACTCGAAGGTACCTTGTCAATTTTAATGTCATTTTTAATGGTAAGTGGGTAAAAAGAAGCACTGCTGGGAAACTGTGGTGGTAGTGAACTTCGCAAGAGTGCTCCCATGTGTGGGAGGCCCATTTGTTACATGGACTAACAAAACGAATGTGACACAACATCGTCCATTTAAAAGTCAGTGTGGCATTCTTGGTCGTCGTCACTGGAAGAGCAGAGAGTGCAACGGAACAAGCGCTAATTTTGCTTGTCAAAACATTTGTTACCTGACGAAAGTTGTTTCGTTGTTTCGTTTTGTTTTGTTCTGTTCTGTTCCAGTTTCCTTTCATTAGCGCAAAAAACTATCAAAATAAGGGAGGATGTAAAAAAAAGGCTTTTAAAATAATATTCAGGCAGAGTGGACAAAGTCCTATGGGACATTGAGTCCAGAAAATGGAAGTTTTATTAAATGTGTCTAACGGGTGATTCAAATGATGTGTTGGAAATGACTCACGACCGCGTACCAAATTAGTTAGTTCACAGCATAAAAATGAAAAAGGTTAGACAGAACCATTCGGTAAATAAACCAGAACGTTGTATTTTTCCTTTGCCCAGCAGGACCACTGGCGCATGTCCAAAATTTTTCTGCGCATAGATTCGACCGACATCGGTTGATCAGTATGACTTCACTAAGCACGAACTGTTTCGGACGAACAGTTAAGAGTCAACCTCGTGGCCGAGTAGTTGTAAATGCTTTCCGATGGTTAGGACGATCTTTGAGTTTGGTCGGTGGACGGATCGGTTAGCCGACTCAATTGGCCAGGCAGATCTTCCGAATCGCATTCACAAATGTGAGACAGGGACACTGAATACGTTATGGGGCACTGTTGTTTTTGATAGAGCAACAAGCTGTGGGGCTGGGACCGTTGACTCTGTTAGCTATGGCTAAGTTTACACCCTTAACATGCAACTTAAAAAGCGCATTTTGCTTTCTGTCTGTTTTTTCTGCTAAGATTTCACCCTGTTATGGACAGTGATGACAGTGCTTAACAGCAGTGTCAACAGCTTCCAAAGCTGTCCTCCGACCTGAATGGAACTGGGAATACAAATAAGCCTGGCAAGCATGAATAAGGAATGTACTAAGCACCTCTAATAATAAAAACCTGGAAAGTGAGGTTGTCGTTTAGGTGTATTACGCCATAGTGAAAGTACAACCTCATTATCACCTGAGTGTCTCACAGGGAGAACACCTAAAATCACACAGTCCTCGTTATTTTGGGCCCAAAAAGTAAAAAAATAAAGTGAGAGGGGAGTGCTTCATGTGGTTCTGAAATAGCTCCAAGTAGATTTGGCCTTTGATAATTTAAATGGAGATTTCCTTTAACTGAAATTAGTCAGTGCCAGAAAGTCGACAGGCAATGTATGGATGTTGCGTTCCTGCTGGGTGTAATAAGGAGTGTACATCACAAGATTTGAGCCCGCTACCTACCAGCTGGTGGCTCAACCCCAAACCGCTTGGTCAATAGCGGCTGATCAGCAGTGTAATTCACTCACATTTGGAGTGAATATGGCGCTACTCATCTCCAAATCACGCTGTTCACTCCATGTAGTTTCCAGCTGACTGGCTACTCGAGTGATGGCTTCTCAGTTGCATGCTTCACTCGTCGTCTGGATGTTTCCACCCATCCAACTGTGCAGTGACGATGTCTCCTCGTATGGTGACGAACCGTTTGCAAGTCAACTGCCAAGCTCGGCGAACAGATCAACAGCCACCTGATCGACAATCAATAAACTCACCCGAGCTATCAATATTTCGACACATCTAAGTTACTTACATCAATGTATATACTAGTAAAACAGTGTGATGACATATAATATATGTCTAAATACAATGTCATCTATATACATTTCCCAAAGGGTTACAGAAGGTATAATATCACATGAATGACGTAGTAAATTCCACTGAAACCGGTCCATTTAACTTACTGATTGCTGTGCTCTAGGCCTGTTCACATGATTCCTATTTCCACGTTCATAGAAGCGACAGTTATTTAGTCGGGATACAAAATTAAAAGTGATATAGGACACGGGCAGTTTTCCGTCTCATGGGATGATGATCTAACCGCGGTGAAAAGCATATTCTAACTAAGCACAGATATACGATTCTAATTTTCAGTTTGGTGGAAGGAATCTTTTGCATAATGGAAACTAGGATTCTCCTTTATCGCTTTTCTGTTTTGTGAAAGACTGAATATTTCTGGCAAAAAATAATTCCCAGAGATACACTGTCTGTACGTATTTGAACTCCCACATGGACGTACAGTCTTGGCTTCTGTGGACTTTAGTTGGTTACATAATCTTTAGGAGATAAGACCATGCGACACAAAAATCTGAAGCGCTATTCCGCCTGCTTATTCGATCCATATGGTTGTATTCAAACAACTGTCTTCTAAAAATCTAATCTCTCCGATAGATATATCTTTTTGGTGGTGTGGCACAACCACCAACCCATCTCTACGCTCCACTACGCTCCCTACCAAAGCACTGATGATGTCACTTCGATTGGTGATGAAACGTTTGCAATCAAATTGCCCAGCTCAGCGAACAAACCAACGACCATAATGTTTTTTAGCCGTGATGCTCCATCGTTTGGGGATTAGTGAGTCAGTGCATATCATCATATCATGTATGGTCCATCATACACATTTCGGAAGCTTTTGTGCATTATCCCTTAGAATGAATGGAACATATATTGTGAACATACAGTTACGATCAGGATTTGCTAGAAGTAGACGGTGTGTTTAAATCCTTTGATGAAGCAGAAGCTACAAGTAATTAGGCTATGTTTTTTTTGCCCCGTACAGTGTATAGCTTTGAGAGTATAGCACAGATACTCAGTATTTCCTCATAGCCGGTTGAAATCCAGGCTATCTGTTCATGCCGTGATTTTGCTGTGTCAATCCTATACACTCCTCGTACCGCATAATTCGATACGGCATATTTGAGCTCAGTACCGGAAGATGACTAGGTCGTTTAGCAACTGGCGCCCCCACCAGGAAGAAGACTTTGGTACACGACATAGCAGTGGCTAATATCATAGGCAGACAGTGTGGCCGAGAAGCAAATGAGGATTCGCTATCGAAGCCATCGCTTTCAAGGCGTAACTATCCTGAACTATCGCTGCTCGAAAAACATTGGCAGTTCGGCTTTCTCGATGTTAACGGACCATCGTACCTCCTTATAAATATTCTTTCATCATTCATATTCGCGCTGATACGGACTCACGGTCTATCACTAAACAAGTGAGCTGACTGTTTAACTTTTAAGCAGGATATTCAGGATTTTTCAATTTGTACTCAGCTTACATTGTTAAATATAGGTGTCCCAAAAGTACGAACGACGGCTTGAGTCATTTGGGGCAAATGTGAGCTTTCCACAAGCCCCCAACAGGAGCTTTGTTCCCTAGGTCTATGGGTCATCTGTTTCTACGACTATGAGGTTTGCCCCTTCATTGGACACAGCAAGCTCCAATCACCATTTTAAATAGATATGTTTGCTTCATAAATGAAACTACTCGCAAGGTTTCTGAAAACCCTTCGACAGCCCACGACCGGTTTCGCCCTTCTTGGGGCTCATTCAACATCGTGATTTGCAAAGGTGTATATTTTTTAAAATCAGTCGAATTTGGGTTCAAGTAGAACATAAGGATGCCGGAAACTCGGGAACTGCACCTGCATGATGAGCCCCAAGAAGGGCGAAACCGGTCGTGAGCTGCCGGAGAGTTTTCAGGAACCTTGTAAGTAGTTTCTTGAGTGAAAATATACTGCGATATCTCGAATATTATGCCAACTGAAACACGAGACAGCCTGTGTGCAGCACATTCAGCTGAAGAATATCACAAACGAGAGATTCAGTAAAAGTCTTTCGTGAAGACCAAATTGATTTGCAAATGAGTGTATTTCTCGTGACTTGTTTGCCGTTCGAACACGGTGATCGAACTTTTACCAAATATATACTATATAACATAATATATAGTATATAATATCCATAGAAGCTTGACTCAGACTGCCATGTTGGAAATGTGTTACAACCCCAATTACCTATCAGCCCCGAAGGGGATTTGCACATTGCCGATTTCATTTGGTTCTTGAGAAGTAGACAAAATAAGTCCTAAAATCTGGATATTGAGCTCTCTTCGGAAGACTATTGGCTGAACTTCAGAGCTTCTCCCATTTCAAGGTACACCAACCGCAGTAAGAACCAGGTTTCTCTTTGGTTTTCATTTTCCCGCACCCTATCTATTGTTTTCTATGTGTAAATGTATCGACTTATTCCGAAACCAAGCTGTTGGGCAAGAAAAGGTCTTCTATCACAAGTAGAACTGAGGTACATTACTGCATGAAGGACGAAAAATAAGGGGACTTGGAATGCCCGCGAAAGGACGAAAAATAAGGGAACTTGGAATGCTCGCGTGTTCCAATTTCGTACAATGCACAATTTTGTGGATCCTGGATCTTCATGTATGCACTAAAATCCACCTTTATTTTCTAGATAATCAAGTGACATCCCTTCAGTCTTATGGAGACTTATACCGGATGAACGTTTATCTACTGAGCTATGACACTAAACATAAACAACAAAATAGTCATACAAATTGAGTGCAGGAATCAGTGTTAACTTCCAAACACAAGCTTGGAACTCCCCTTATCAAGTTATTGCAGATCGAGAGCGGAGTTCTCATACAAACCAGATGAAGTACGCTGAGTAAAGGTGTGGAAAAGGCTTACGTCACGATCGATTTGACCATGTGGCCAGTGGTCACGTGACCAGGTTTCACTGAGCGTACAAACGCTTTCTAAAGTCACAGAATTGGGTTGCGTGGGCGAATCGCAATTGATTCAGCTGCAGCCAGACAATGATATTGGGGGGAAGTTGGTTGGTAGATATTTCAAAAGCGGTGTTGGGATTAATCACGTGACTTTCACCAGCCAAATGGGCGAACAATACAGTAATGACAGTAGTCCTCGATTTTATTGTTATTCTTTTGTATAACTAACTTGACGTAGACTACATGTATTTTGCTGTACGAAAGCATGAGCGGACCCGGAGATTAATTCTAAGGGCGAATAAAGAGGCATAACTCAGTGGTACTTATCTCATGCAGGTCATGTGATTGATGCTAACGTCACTTTTAGAAGCAGGCATCTATCTACCTGTTCAGTGTGAATGTCTAGCTACAGATCAGTTCATTGCCGTTCACTCACTCAACCCGGGTCTGTGAGCTCAAAGGGCGTTTTTACGCTCATTGAGACTTCTATAGCCTGCACATGTGACCACTGGCCACACGGGCGAATCGAGCATAATGTCAAGCGTTTCGACAATGTCGCCCACAGAACTCCACTTATCCTTATCGACCTTTTCTGCATCTTCGACCCTTACACATACAAACTATGGGTCCGTATTGACCAGAAGGGAAGAGACCGTAAGAACATCAATACTAGTGAACTTGTGCTCGGAGTTATAGAAATTTCTCTTGAATACCTTGGTAATCCTGTTTCCTGATCCAATTGCCCGGCCTATTCAGACCCAGTGCCCTCACTGGACTGGTGATCCTCAGTCCACCGTGATGCGTAACTGGATTCCATTTTAAATGTCTATTGCTTTAATTCGTTGAAAAATCACCATGGTTCTAGGGTAGTCTTCTCTTGTGCTTCCGAACGCCCAGGTACAACCATCTTTCAAATTGAAATTGTGTCCTACCTGGCGTTTGGATACATAAATCAGAGTTTGTGACTCGTATCGTCTGAGAGCTGCGCCTGTTCGATGTATCTATTTGGAAGGTGTTTTCCTCCAGCCTGCCTAACAAGTTGCAGTTCGCTGTCTTGTTTTGTTACATAACTTTGTCCCTCGATGCTAAAACTCCTCAAGTTCTTCAGGGGGCATGGCGCTTCGTTTAAAAAAAGGATGTATCCAATTTTATTTTGAACGATATCCCGAATTTCATTTCGGTCGGTGAGAAGGCTTCGCACGAAGCAGCTTCATCGTTACGTTTTTTTGCTATTGACTAGGTCCTGGATGTCCTCTAAACCAGGTGAGCAGCGTATCGATAGGTCAGTTCAATAGTTTGCTTATCTGCTGGCGTTGTTTATCGTGAAGACCATCTGTACACTGGCCGGTGATGCTGATCCGACGAAAGCGACAAATTAGCTGAATACAAGTGCATAGTTTGCGTTATGTCACACCCGGATTAGCTGTAAGAAAACGCCAGCGTGTCTCAGGTTTCACAAATAGGAGTTTTAGGTCAACAGACTATCCGTAAGTGTGGAAATACAACAAAAAGGTTATTGATGACCTCCGGGGTGAGTGTGTCCGAGTGAGAGAAGTCCGGAAAATGGGGTCGGTGAAGTATCTGCGGCAAATGTCTTCTGACTAGGCACTGGACTGCCTATTAAAATGAGTGTTGAGCTTACTTTCTTTGGTAAAACAGGTGAACAGACTGCTACACAAAAGCCATAGGCCCTATGACAGTACAAAATAAAAACTGTGGGAAAGATTCGCAAAAGAAACACAATAACTTCCTAATGAAATTAGGCGGCAAAATTGCGTTCAAAACAAGAACAACATCCTCAACTCCACTGACAAGTAAAAATCTTGTCATATCAAACCAAGAACAACTCGTGCATCGCACACAAAGCTCAGGGTAATCACACCAGACTAATGTTTCCTATCAAGACAAAATTGGCGTTCAAATGAGCGCATCTCGCGAATTCAAGTAGAACATAAAGTTGACGGAAACTCGGGGACTGCGACTACCTGATGAGCCATAGAAAGGTTGAGACTGGTAGTGGGCTGTCGAAGAGTTTCAACAGTCTTGTGAGAAAAAGTGGCTTTCCAAAAGGAAAATACTCTGTGCTTTGCATTGGTACAGTTGAGAGATTGCCTCCCGGCGAGCAGAATCAGGGACTGAGTCCACCAAGTTAAATGCAAAGACTGCACTAAGGTCTATGTGGGACTGACGACTGGATAACTTCACATCAAAGAGCGCAACAGAAAAATCAACGGGCCGTCTAGAAACGCAGATGGATATCGAGAATTACTGAAAGACTCGGCAGTGGCGGATCATGCACTGGACACGGGACACAAAATAGATTTAGAAAATGTTGAAGTTTTGGGGACAGGACTACGGTTCACGCCACAGGGGCTGAAGGCTGAGGCGGTGAAAACCGCTAAGCCTCTCAGTGTAAATAGAATAGAAGGCGCAGAACTGGTAATCGTGTGAGGAATAGTTTTAGATCAATGAGGCTTACACTTTGTGGTGTGCGGTCATCAAAACGGGGGGGGGCAGCAACAGATGTAGTTTAAATCTAAAGGGCACTTAATCTCCCCCCCAAATAATTGTTGCAGCACTTACAAGCCTACACGAACCAACGAAATCTACCAGTGACACCCAAGCTGAATTATCACTTGAAGCCCCTTGTACCTGAATATCAAGGACCCGAACCCAATCAGAAATAATTAGAAATTCCCCCGACCCATCAACCGTAAGATTATGGCAACCAGACCTACAAGACTATTTAACTGACATTCAGCACTGGTCTAGTCTGTACTAGTGAGAAGTTCTTACTGGTTGGTTCTCCGTCTGCCTTAAAATCTGGCCAAAATGGCGCCCTTGGTCTGATGTGCTTTTTTGTCAAAAGTGAAAAGTTGCCCAGATAAAACTACCGATTGTTTTCCAAGCCCGTCTGTAATGAAAAACGTACGCTCTTTATCTAGGCTGATGTGGGAGGTCTTAAAGACGCACGGACGCATGTTCACTCTGCCTACTCACCTATTTTGTTATTTTCTTTTACCATCACCACACGGAATACAGTTGCTTCAGGGTTGTTCCACATTTTCGGGTTGAAGGCCGGTATATTCCGTTCTGATGGCATATGTGTGGAATATAAACTTTTCGAACGTTTTGACATAAAAATTTAAATGACAACCACAAGGAACATCAAGTTATTTTTAAATGTCTGTGTTTTAGTCGTTCAAACGAGTCGATAAAAATGTTCGGAAAATAGGTTTGACATCTTCATCAACCTGCGGAAATAGTTCGACTACTTTTTCACCTGCACTTGCTACGTTAAATGCTACTCGATTGGCCTGGCATTCTGTTGGTACCACACCGCTGAGTGAGATACAATCCTGTGTGAACAAACAGAATCGGTGTACAGTGAGGGGAACGTGGGCTCCTTCTGGGACAAGTCTCAGGATCCTCAAGTGTATTTGGGGTTGTTTTACTTAATAATATACCATTTTTAATTTGCACCGATTAGGCTTTACCACACTTAATGTACAGTTTTCACCAGAACGGATTGTTTATGAAATTCCACATATATGAATCATTACTGAATGTGGCTAAAGTGGTAAACGTCCATTTTACCAACTGTCCCAATGTACTTATTCTGGGAAGTTCATATTCTAGTCCACATTCAGGTGGCACTCTTGTTAAAGTTCATCAGGAGTCCATATCAGTGGTCATGCCGGAGTTTGTAGCTCAAAAGCCTTGCCTGTTGGGCAATAACAGTGAGAGAAAGAAGGCCTTCGCTGCGGAGTTGTCTATTTGAGAACACCAAATTAACGGTTACAGACTATTGATCAGGGGAGCAAAACTCTCATATGCATCTCGTTTACAAAAGTGAATATCCACCTTCTCCTTGAACGCGTCTTCCTGAACGTTTCTGGGTATTCATTGACTGTTACTCAAATGCAGGAAAATGCTACAAAGAGACTCCACCAATTCCGTAACAGATCTCATTTGCCAAGAGACGCAAAGCGGAGTTACGAGAAGACATACTACTCACATGCCTCATCAGTAGTATTCACCGTTACACAAGTACTCAACTAGAGCGTACTGGACTCAGCTGGCTTATCACGTTCGAACAGGTGAACGTGTTTGCGCACAGGGTAAGTCGAACACATCGCTCAAGAGTGGACAAGTTGGTCTGTTAAAAGGTGAAAATTCAGCTGCCGTTTGTTTTGGACTGACCGGAACAATTGCTCCAGGACTACAAGAGGACTGTCCCGAATAATGTTTGTGGAAGCATGACGATTTTTATGAACATGTATCCGTCATCTGCAAGCTAACTCCGTAAAAAATTCACTGGCCAACAACACACGCACACCGTAGTTTGTCTCACTGTTTTTATCGACAAACTACGCACAGTGCAGCACGTTTTGAGATACCGTCTTTGAATAGTGACTGATGCTGTCACGGTTTATTCAATTGAAAACGGATCAGAAAACGCTGTAGTTACGAGATACCGTCTTTGAATAGTGACTGATGCAGTCACGGTTTATTCAATTGAAAACAGATCAGAAAACGCTGTAGTTGGTTCCTCATTGCTGGAATCCAAACACCAAAAACTGAAATTTAGTCTCATTCAACAGATATCTTTAAAAGACACTGCGTTCATTGTCCGAAACGAAACACATGTCTGAGTGACACTCACCGATGATCGTTACTGCGTTTGTGTGAAGATTTGCTGAGTGAATCCCGTAGCAGACGTGAAAGGTGTTATATTTGTCTGGTAAGTTTAACAACAAGGCTGCTGCTGGTTACATAAGTGATATTGGTCATGCCTTGATTGTCCGAATGGCCAAAATAATCGTGACGAACGCTACGTGTATAAATTAGCTCCAGGCTGAATGCTCCGTTGTGTGCTCTTTGCTATATGGCTATTCAGTAGTAAAGCGAAACTGGTTGGAAGAATTTTTTATCATATAAGTATCCCTCTAAGGGGGTCTTCCTAAAATGACGCAACACCTTACTCACAAGGTTGTCGAAACCTGTTCAAAAGAATACAGCCGGTTTTGCTTATCTTTGGGCTCATCAGGTAGGCGTAGATCTAGAGTTTCCGTCAAACTCATGTTGTGAAAGGACTGAAATCACAGAGCTTGTTGCTGCTAGATCCAACCAGTCGTCTAGTATGCATATTTCTGATGAATTATTGTCCAGATGCCGTCTGGAAATATTTTCCCTCATAGATTTCGTTCATGTTGTGGTTCTTTTGCTTCAGTTTTTCATGCTGTTTATCCGTTGCTTTTCAAAAGCAGTTTGTTAGTTCTCGAAATAGTTTTATCTGATCAGAGCTTTGTATAGTAGTTACTGAAGGTAACAAGTTTCGTTGAAAACATTTCCCGTCAAACATCGACCAATATCTTCATAATGGGGGCCTTCCATGTTTAGTTTTTGTATTCAGCGCAGTGGGTTACACATCTGTATGCTCAGCTCCACACCCTTGCGTTATTATAAACATTTTATTCCACCGATCTTTCCAGACTACTTAATTTCATCTCAACTTATTCGAAATCAATACACTCGATTCCATCCGTCAGTTCGTCGACAAACTGTCTTTCAGTATGCCCTGGACCTGTCGAAATGCACGTCGTCTCCAAGCACAATCTCCATGCACAGTCTCCAAGCATGCTTACATAAAAATCAATATTGTTCTGAAAAACCTCGTCATTTTTCTAACCACGGAGCGCGATTTCCGAAACAGCTATGACGGTTCAACGTGCACTTCGCTCACCGAGGTTGAAAATTCCGTCATACGTCCGACAACCATTTTATGTTGAAAAACGCTCCGTCTAATAAAGTCACGAATGAATGAATTTGCTCGTCACAGAACAGGTTTAGGAGCAGTTATTGATACCAACACGAGACTTGTCTACTTCGTGGTAATTTTCGGAGCGCCCGATGCCACAGAACAACAGGAGTAACTCTGCATGATGTGCCGACACGAATCAGTTATGTTACGAACTTCGGTTATTTCATCGGGACCAATGAAGAAACAGAGTCAAGGTGATGTACACGGAGCAATAGGTGTTCTAAACCGCGAAGCTGATGGCAGACAGTAGAGAAAAACTTGAGGCTGAAAAGCAAGAATATTGAAAAAATTCTCAAACGTGAACCTGAAAGTGTATTAGAACAGGTGTCACCGACTTGAAAGCACATGTTATACTGTTGAGCTAGAGGGGTGGGGAGAGAAGCCCTGGGACACGTATGGAAGAACACGTACAGAAGTGGCTCGCCAGGACCTTCAATTCTGAGTAGCATGGAGCAAGTTAACGGATGTCCGGGTTTTCAGTGGCTGACCGCTTGTTTATTGTAAGAGCTGGAGTCGAGAACAGAAGTGCAGCTAGACGAGCATTCGTAGGTGTTTTCCGCATTACTCAGACAACGTCTGAAGCATCGTTGGAAGCGCCTGAACACCGTTAAGGGACAACGCAACTCGGATTAACGATCGTGTCAGCTTGCAGTTGTTTTTGCTTTCTCTACATAGTCTAGTCAGGACTTGAAGGCTGATCATGCAACTTATTTTTAAGCCCAACAATCGGCTGCTAGTCACAATCGACTATTCATATACGTCTACCTAGGTGGTTTCTCACTGGTTTCAGAGCTACAGCACGCACTACCCAGTGGGGAGGCAACCTGTATGCATCCTCCTGTATGTTCCTCAGAGAACAACTATAGGGCACATTCATTCAGAGCTGTCAACTGTTTTCTATCTATTTTCACCCACGTGGTGTTATCTCTGTCCCACACATGACTGCTCGACTTTATTCTTCTAGTTTACTTTTCTATATATTTTCACTCACGTGATGTTATCTCTGTCCCACACATGACTACTCGACTTTATTCTTCTAGTTTATATCACAGGCTCTGATTTCGTTACTCTGACCGATATGTTCACTCACACCAATCCCCCAAACATAGCAAGAGTTTGTGAAACCTTGCAAAGACGCTCGCTTTAATATGCTGCCTTAGCTTAATGTGGTACAGTTAACGGTGGAGGCACGCACATGACGTCTTATGCCTCAAAATCGACCTTTTACAATCACTCGTTGTACTGCAAATTTCAGGTTGCTCTAAGAGGGACCAGCTCCAAGCAACATCAGTCCACCCCAGTTCGTCACTATCTGGCCTAAGAGTAACATCTTTTGGGATTGAATAGGTAATTCTTAAAGCTGGAACTCTCCTCCCAACAAACATGGGGGGTGTAAATGTCATCCACTTGGCTTTCCTGTACTCCAACATTAAGTGAGTTGCTAGCTGGTCACAGTGAAGTTACACAAGGGATAATAACTTCGAAACATGAATTGGTATATGTCGAGTACATACAAAGCAAAGATAGACCTCTTTAGAGATATGCCTTTAAAATAGATCAATTTCGGCTTATTCCTTAGGTAGGCTAGTGGATAACATAACGGACCCAGGTCCGAAACTCCACGGGGACATCTTGAATTCTGCTCCATTTTCCGTCTCCCAATGTGCTACACATACCTCTATCAACAGATTGAAATAAGCTTCGTTATTATGCATTTTTTATATGATTGGGCTTTCCCTTGTCGAAACCATACAGCAGAAAATATTCACCTCTCTCACTCCCGTTTGAATAAATCCAGAGCTGTCCTGATAAGTTCCGAAAACGCTTACAGTTATGGTGCAGTTTTTCCTTCTGTAGCAAGCAAAACTTGGTCTTATTTTGAGGAAGGACATGGCAAAGAAGCAGGAGGCCACCAGAGCTTACGTCACAAAACTCGACTACCTGCCTTGTACTTTCCTTCGGTGTTATCGATTTCTGAAGTCCATACAGGGTTTGGATGACATTCCATGCTAGTTATTTCTAGAACGGACAAAATTTGCTAAGTAGGTTGAAGAACTGCACAATTGGTTGTAGGTGATGGATACTGTAGAGTTGGTGTAACATGGTACTCCCAAGGTTGCCGGAAATTATTCGATAGGGTCGCTTTTCATTGCCAGATGAAAAAATCCGTCGCTGTCAAACAGCAATGCGGGGCTGGTTTCACCACGACTAAAGACTGCAACCTTTTGCTGCTGGGTAACTAATGAAAAGTCAAGCTGTGATCTCGTTCAGATTCACACCACTCTCGTTTGAACGGTCATCCTTCTGTTCTGGCGTAATTATTCCGGTGAGTCCACACTTAAAAGAAGCACTGGACTCGAGTTTCGCTCTTATTAGAGCTCACCAGCAGTGCATATCCAGTGACCGTGCCGGGCTTTGAACCCCGGATACTTGACATGCGAGGCGAGCGTGTTATGGTCAGTTTTCCTATAATAAAGGGAAGTCCTGACTGGCGGGACAATCGATCGTCACAACCAGGACCGTTACTGGTTCGTCGTTCGATGGGTCGGGAACACCAATCACATCACTCAAGCGTGAACACGTTCGCCTGTTCAGACGTCAAAATTCGGATGCGTCCAACGTACTTTGGTGGAGTAGCGGTAACACGCTCGCCTCGAATGTCAGATGCCCGGGGTTCAAATCCCGGCACGGCCACTAAATATGCACTGCTGATGAGCTTTAATAAGAGCGAAACTCGAGTCCAGTGCTTCCCTTTGGTGCAGACTCACCGGAATAATTACGCCAGAACAGAAGGATGACCGTTCAAACGAGATTGGTGTGAATATGAGCGAAATACCTATCCCGCAAAACCCCAAATCTGTGAGTTATTTACAAGATTCATCAGGAGCCGCACATTGCTATCAGTATCTTCTAAAAAGCTAATCGAATTGAGCTATTCTCCACTATTTAAAAAAACGGCAATTCCAGACACCTTTTAGTTCTGCTAATGTGAGCTGTTTCGTGGTTATATGTACTTTGGGATACACACGGTTGTTTAGTGTTTTAATCCTGAAGTAAGATGAGTTTGGCCGTCGTGCTTATGGAGAAGCAAGTTTGTACTTTCGAGATGTTCTTGATAGTGAATGTCATTCAAAAGTCTAGATTGTTGAACAGCAAAGAGCCCAGTAGCCAATTAGGAAGCCAAATGGTGCCTCACCTTGATCCGCTTCTCAAAAACCCGACTAAATTGACGGTAGGACACACAGACACCTGAAGCCAAGTGTTTGTTCCATAACTGGTCTCTACGAACTTCCGGAAACTCATGAGCCTGGTGCGCCGTTGCGGCTAATCCTGGCCACGTCCAACTCGGAACTTCGGTTTGTAGATATTTTGAAGCGGATAATTGAAAAAGTTTACAGTGTCACAGACTCAGTGAATCTTGCGAATGACGGGAAAAGTTTTTTTCTTGGAAATGGACACGTACTTTATGCACATTCTTCACCAAGGTCTCTCCATACATACTTAGAGATAACTCCTTGAAAGCCTACTACAGTTTTAACCCTGCTCAGAACACATCAAGTAGGCTTGTTCGGCCAGTTTACGTTAACTCTAACTCCATGTCAAATTGTACTCAAGTGGAGAGCTGGATTCATTTGGAAACCACGTTGGTGTTAGCTAAAAGAACCCACTGAATCTCTTGTTTCTGATATCTTTAAGTGAATAAGTCGCACAAATGCCGTTTCAGCCTTCAGTTCGAGTCAAGTTCTTCACCATTTGCTGCTTCATCCGAAAACAAATTAGCCAGCCTATTGACGTAGTCACTTTTCTCCAACCGCACTTAAATTCACTTTGTAATTCTCTCGTAAAATTGTCACAATCCACACGTGAAGGTAGGGCATAAACTGCATGAGAACCTGGGTAGAACTCATAGAGAGAATAACGCAAGCTAGGGAATTAGATGGATACCTGCTCATTTACATAATTAACTAAGCAGCATCCAAAATGTCAACAAGAATAGGCTTTACTCAGCAACTGGTAGCCTGTAAATTTAGCTTGGTTAACTCCCACACTCGCTTTGCTTTCGATTTGCCTAATTTGATTGACAGAATGTAAGCAGTAAAAACGGGGAAAACTGGTTGGAATTTCGGAACTTCTACCCATTTTCCTATCGTAACAGCCAACTTTTCACCGCGTTTTCTGTCAATTTCCGTATTTCGAAAAATTCTCCGCGGAACACTGTACCGAGGTGAACGGTTGCCCTTTATCAGATTCATTGAAAATTCCCAGGAAATTTTTTCGGCCTTCCGAGTCCTTGAAGTCCATCCAACCAGGTTTAAAATATGTACAACAAAATCAGGTAGCGAACTATATGCAAGTGAATTTCAAAAAAATCTCCTTCATGAAATTCTTCAGTTGAATGTTCTGATAAGTGCATTCTGACAACTGCATAGAGTTTAGTATCCAAGTGGACATTGAAGTTGACGGAAAATCGGTGAATAGAATTACCTGAAGAGCCTTAAGAAGCGCAAAACCAGTAGCTTGTCTCCGAAAGTGGCCTCCTGTGATTAGTATAGTGTTATTTCAAGAAAACACATTCCGACATCTCAAATATTCTGCCAAATGAAACATGGGATACCCGATTTGCAGCATGTTTACTATATCGTAAAGGCGTGTTTCGGCTGACATCCAGCTGGGTTTTTTGTTTTGTCGACGGTGTTTAAAAGTTGGCGTAGTTCACCATTTGTTTTATACTCGGATTCACTAGTGATAGAAAGCGGGTGCTTTCGACGATAAGGTGCCTCCAAAACTGAGCGAAATCCTCTGGAGATCAGAGTTATTCGTCCTCTTTTTTGATATGGCGCCCCGACTGGAGTTTAAAACACTGCGCATAAATGAAAAGTCTTTGAATGTCTTGGATCAACAGCACACTAGATGAGGCCGAAAATTCCGCACCTATTTACGGATAAGGTTTTTCACATTTATTTGTGTAATGTAAAAGGACGTGCTCACACTAACTGTTTATTAGCGGTGCTCGGTTTTCAACACTGCCCACGCCGGCGTTCAACTCCAAGGAGTATTAAACTAGTCAAGTGCTCATGATGTCGGTAATGATGAAATAGATGACTTACCCACCTGTCCACACGGGCATAATTCACGGGGTTAAAACTCGTGAATTCCTGGTTTTAGACCTCAAGCAACACAGTGCAGCTATTCGAACTTTATTAACAAAACAATGATAACGTCTTAGTAGGATGAGCCTTGTATATTTACAGAATAATACCGTTTGTATACCTGCTGGAAGTAGACAAATCGATCGAAGTAAGTGCTTTCTGTTTTTGATCACTAATTACCAGATACTTCATTTCACAGACTGCAAATTCAGCAAACATACGGTACCACATGGTAAAATGGGAACAGTAAACGGCACTCTTGTGAGAAAGAGTGTCATATCTCGTCGAAAATTAATGGTATTTGTGGCTAAAAAGAAATTTCGGTGGTGGATAACGGGTGTTCATCTTGATGCCACCATATTTGGCTCGAATAGCGCCTAATTGTAGATAACTCTCTGAATAGACCCCAACTTAGTCTGTATCATTTCCAGTGGTTTAAACATGGCATCAATAAGGCTTCCTGAAAACCGATTGTGATATTTTAGTTACCAACCGGACTACATTAGCCTAACCACTGTTGGAAGTCGAGTCCGCTTTCGATAGAAGGCGCTGATCGTGCAGAACAAGAGTGTTTAAGTCATGTTTAAAGAAGCGTGGTCGAAAGGAAGATGGGCCAAACAAATTTTGGTGTAAACAGACCCATCTACATAGACATCCTATTCAAGCGGAGGTTGATTATAAACCAATCGACTGTAGCATTCTGTTGACACGGCTTGTATGCCGACCTGAGTTTTTTACCACTTTAAAAGCCCAGTATTGAACTTTATCTTAAGCTTGTAGCCAAGATAATCTGCATCTTTTTCCGACGTCGTATTTTGGTCCAGAGAAAGGATTTTTGTCTATTGCGGTCAGCTGAAGCTGAAATTCAACTTAATTAATCCATATCCGGCCGGAATCGCAAACGAAAAGCTTGTGACACCTCAGTTAAAATATCCTGAACAAATCAGTGTAGTGGGTTGAACAGGACAACATTATCTGTCTATGTAATCCACACACCTGCATTGAACGTAAGTTCTTAAGTTGTTTGTTTTCCACTGAATAAACTTGTCTGGTAGTGATGTAATTCTTTTTACTACGTAGACGGTGAACTCAGCTACCTCTCCACTCCCTTCCGAATACGGATCCACGAGTGCACATAAACATCTTCATGGTTAGTAAGTGATATTAGCTAAATATTTGATGTGTAAACTTAAGAACCAGCCTGGAAGCAAGCCTCACATGAGTTCCAATATCTGTTTAAAATCTAGAGGAAAATTTTGGCACCAATACCCATTAATTCAAAACTCTCTGAGCTTCCAACCTAGTCCTAGTAAACTCAGTGAGAATGGTGCTACATGAACTCTCACTTTCATCGTATCTGTTGGCTGTATCTGCCTAGTGCCTCAACTGACAATCAGACTTGGGTGCATTTTAGTATGCATGGCTATTTGACATCATGTAGTGTAGTTTCACTGTTGACACCCGGTTGCTTTGACGTCTCATGGAGGTCTCACTCATTTGCCACAAGTTTGTACACCACCTGATGTCTTTTGTATTGGTGAACGAGCCATCTGGCTTATGGATGTGAAGCATACGCGATTGGCTGTTGATGAAGCACAGCAAATCTGGCTGCCTCTCTATTGGTCAGTTATCACGTTTACTACGCCCGGATTTTTGATTGGTCAATAGTACATATATTCATCAAATTCGCTGCTGACGCCTCATATTTCCACTATCTCTACTCTCACTGTAAGAACTCAAAACTACAGTTTCATCAGGCGGATATTCTTCTGCATTTACCGTTTTGGAATGTCTTCTTCCGTCCGGCTGCAATGAGGCCGCAACAAGCTTGAACGGAAACAAAGCCGATCCACAAAACTGCATTCAGATGTATGGAGCAGCTGCTGGTGGGAGGAAGGGCAAAGGTGAGTAAATTAGGCAGAGGTTAGTTTGAAAAATTAACGAACATTTATTGGTCGTTAGCTGAATTGATACTTGAACTTCAGCCATCGTCATTTGAAAGCTACTCAAAGAACGAGATAAACAACTCATATTGGACGCGCCCGAATTTTTTAAATGCCTTTTCGAGTAATGTGCAACAAGAGAATCTGCCACCTCAGACTTGGTGGAAAGTACACTTATAATGTTTTGGGAAAGTACACCTTGCTAAGACCAGAACAACGCGATAGCCCGTAGCAGATGAACTTACAAAAAAATCGAATTGGAGGACAATTCAGTTGTATGCTTGCTTAAGTAAATTTTCAGTTCATATGACACTATGAGTAAGTGAGAACAAAAATGATGTACCATGAGTTACTTCAATTGTGTTTGCGTCAGGGGTTCGGAAATTTCCAGTATTTAAAAGGTGAAACTCTAAGGTTTTGTCAAATTCAACTGCAGTATTCTTTTAAATTTAATCGATTATGATTGAATTGTTCAACCTCGTGAGTTTCTCTGGAGTCGGGAGATTTTCGACTGTTCAAGGTTTACTAATGAGGTTGTTTTGTGTTACTTAACTTAGACAGCTCAGTATTATCATAGAACCCTTGAAATATGTTTTTTGTGTTTCGAAATATATGGGCTATCTTTGAAGTAAAATCACTGTCTGGGTGAAGAAAATTCAGACTCAAAAGAGGTGACAGATGGTTTTTCCTGAGGTAGGAAACCATTTCTGAATAACGTTGATTTTACCTGATGTGTAGCTATTTTAGGCAGAAAGTATCTTTTGGGAGTTTTGTTCCAAGGATGTTTGGAAATTGAAGAGCAAACTTTTAAAAGGCCAACAAATTTAATAAGGCTGAATTAAATTTTTAGTGAATGCAAGAAATTTCTGTGAGGATGCAAAATCTGAATACATATTATTCGCCTATCAGTCCTGCTGTTGCTATTATCGCGACTGACATTTCGAAATTTCATCACTACTCAGGATATGGACAACCCGTTCAGTCAAGAAAAATTCCCATATCCCGTTGACTTCTGGCTCAAAAGTCGTCACTCAACGAGGCAGTAAACTACGTAACCAACCAAGGACTAGGGATAGATCCTGTTTATGTCTAAGTTACTTGTGCTGTTGGTCACCTGCTTGCAGCTGAACAGGACAGTAACCCAGGTAATTGCAGATTCGAACCCCCCGTAGGGACTCGTGAGTCAAGCACTGCCGATGCTTTCCGACGGAGATGAGACATCTGCACCGTGTTTCTTTACACCCCAACAAAGCTTTGCCCCAGGATGAAATTTCGACTAATATGAAGTTTGCGAGACGCCTAGATTTTGTATTTGGTTCGTAAAGGAAGATGCTTTGAACTAGCTAAGGCCACTTCTTCTCTGGTAGACTTTTCAAGTAGTCAGTATTCTTGTTCAATTAGATGTTATTTACTAAATATAGGCCAGGCTATGTCAATACAGTTGTTTATGTAACCGCTTAAAATGGAAGTCTGTGCGCACGTGGTACGACAGGTTCACTGTTCTACCGCATTCTTTCATCGTTTTGCTAAGGTAGGCTGGAGGTCAAACACTAGCAGGGACACAGAAATGCCGTGGCAAAAGTAACAACCAAATATTAGGTTTGTATTTCCAGGTAAGTGAAAGAGCAGCGTGTATCTGACGGTTTCGACAATACAGTTTTTATCGACTGATACACCGCCGTTGAATTTTTTTAAATCATAAATCACCCTTCTTTCGAACAGAAATTTACATGTAAAAAATCATTAGCAACAAAAATTGTTTATTAAGAACGTACAATGTGAACATGGAAGGTCATTTATAAAGCGATCTTTTTAAGGTCCCAAAGTCGATGAAACAAAGTGAACTTTTATTTTAGCCATTTGGATGAAGGAAACAGTGAGTGATTTGTAGGGAGATTTTTCTCCTCCAGTCTATCGTGCGTTGGATATCGTTAATGAAAGTTTCAAAACAGCTAAACGGGGCGTCTTAAGACAGCTTACATCATACGCTAGTCTTCAGGGCTTCTCACGTATCTACAGTTGGGTTGGGCCCATCAAGCTGATCTGGTGTACCCGACATAAGAGACAGGAGACTGAATGTTAGCATATTTTATCGTATAGTGCCAAAATATTTCAAGGGCGGATATCATTAAAAGATTTTTTAAGATGAATTAAGTTCATATCGGTGTAACAGACCGTTTCACAGACGTCTTCAGATGGTATGAACACCGATCCCCCACGTTTGGTAAATAATCAATCGGTAGTCTTCTAACAGTTTTTATAGTCAGCCAATCGGTTTGTTGCGATCTAGAGAGTTTGACTGAAGAGAGAATGAATATTTTCAAACAACCGACAGCTTTAATCTCAAAGATCCCAGTGACTCACGGTTATGTTGTTCCCAGTTGAGTTCTGAGTTTTAGCAACATCCTCAACGCGGCTCTCTGCGCGTTGTCAACTCAGTCAGACGGAATGAAAATCGAGTTAGCTTTTGATCTACCCGGAGCTGACCCGGGGCTCTTTTTGCTTAGCACTTGAACGTTTTCAACCAATTCGCCGAATGAAGTTACAACTTTGCAGCTAAAGGCAAATGTTTTGCGCAAAAGAAAAACCTTTTGAGTGATGACAATCTTCAAAAAGGTATTTTGACGCATCACAGAACAGATCAAATTTACGTGAAAGTTAGCACATCAAAGATTAATTTGCCTATTCAGCCGATGGACAGAAAACTTTGGGAAAATCAGAATGATGAACTAATTGAAGATCCCTAAAAGTTTCTTGCATTGACTATGTCCTGTACAAAACTTTGGGAAAATCAGAATGATGAACTTATTGAAGATCCCTAAAAGTTGCTTGCATTGACTATATCCTGTATGGTAAGCTGTAGCGCTTTCTTTCCGACATCGAATCAACGATCCAAAGTAACCCGAACTAATCGATAAGTTTCTTTTAAGGCTTGAGGTTTCCCGGCCAAAACAATTGGCATGCACGGAGCAGGTTTTGTTACATACTTCTTAGTGTGGATATTCCATTCCAACACCGTTAACTCCCAAAATTATGGTAAGTAGCCTTCTAACATGTCGTGAACATGAAAAGAGAACTGTTATGTTGTCTTCTCGCTTCAAACATAATGAAATACTGGAACTAATATAAAAAGCGTAGAAACACATGGTTTGCAGTGGTCACTAACTTACGGATTACTATAACGTTGTTAGGGGTTAAGGTCCGTCTTCCCTCTTTCTTTGTAGGGACCTCTTGCCTCGTACAGTTTCCTCTGTGAGCCTTGATTAACATCACCTTTGAATAGAACCTGGAAAGATTTGTGACCGTGATGTATGATTATGGGCCAGTTACTAATGGCAAACAGTTGCAAAATTGCTTCATTCAAGCTTTCAAGCTTGTCATCTCAATTCATTGTGTAGTATGTAATACATTGAAATTTTTGAATTCAGTTTGTAATAATTTATTTATTACACTGAGTATTACAGCTATCCTGGGATTTACTGCGGTTCATCATACTTTACGCTGCCACCTGAAAAATGGTTCACGATAGATTGATATTCACGAGGGCGTATGCGGAGGATTCATCCGCATGACTGACAACTTGGGTTTAATTTATGATGGCATTTTCTTAGGGAAGGATTTAGTTGGTCCGTTGTGTTATTTTCGACTGAGAACTAGATGTGTTCTGCCCACAGAACAAGAGAAACCGTTCTTCTGTAAAAGGCTTTCGATACCTAGCTGCCATTTAGCCCTTAGGAAACAAGATGGCCGGGGTATTACGTATTGAGACACCGGGATTGGGTTGGAACAACAGATCTTCCGGTCAGTAAGTTTGCGCTTTATTCATCAAGCTACCATGAGCTTCCTAGAACAAGGCACGTAACTTTTCTCCGCCGAATTGTTTTCCCTATTACAATGAGCTAGTGGGAATGGGCTTCTATCTGCTCGTGTTAAACCAATTTCCGCTACGGCGGTTGATAGGGAACTGATCGTTTAATTTTAAGGAGAGCGTGGGACTTTTGATAATCCGACATTTATCCAACAATTTGAAAGTATTGTAAAATACTGCCTGGATTTCTTGCAAAACGGGGCAAAATACTTTCCTATAGCTCTAAATGGGAGGTCTTCTCCTAGTCAACTTTCGACTCAAATGTAAGCAGGCTGGTGTTGTTATCTTCGATTGTTCTCTGCACGAATCTCGCACCTTAAATGCCTTTCTTCTGAACTTCAAAACTAGTCAGACCATCGCCTCCGTAAACTCGACCCTTTAAAGCGCACCGATGTCCTTCTTAACCTGCGTTGCACTTTTCTAGTCTTTTTCGGTATTTAACAGGCCGATCAAACACTTATATTTTCACAAAATTCAAATACGTATTCCTTGGCGTAAAAAAGTTTTTCGGTCTCATTTTCTGAGAATTATATACCCTCACTTCCACTGAATTGGTATGTAGCATTTGTCACGGCTCGCGCTCCTCTGTTTTGCATCTTTGAATAGACACAAGGGATCATAATGTATGCTTTTAGATTCACAAACCTGTAGCTAAATGGGACGATGTGATACCGCACAAGCAGGTATTTTGGCGCCATGTTCAGTCGAGCTTCTTCGGGTAAAACCATTTTGTTGTGTAAATGGGTGTATTTCGCATTATCAGAGTGTTTCAATGGTTTAGTACGATTTCCAAACGGAAACTTGAGTAATGCTTCCAGCTGATGAGCCCCGTAAAGAGCAAAGCAGATTGCGGGTTACTGAATAGGTTTCATCAGCTTTGTGAGTAGTGTTTTGTTCGGAAACCATCTAGAGTATCATGCCAGCTAAAACTAAACTAAACTAAAATTAGATTTTGTGTGGCAGATTCAGTTGGTTGATAACATAAATGAACAATGAAGTTTCACTCGCGATGACCCATCACCTCATAATCTGATAGTTCATGTACTCCAAAGTTTTTTGTTTTTTTAACCTTCTATCATAAAAATTTACTAGTCTAGCAATGACCTCAAAATAACATGGGAACGAACCTATATATCTGTATTCTACCACTGGTAATGATATCCCGTCTCGTTGGGATTCATTTGAGAGGAATGTAATGGGGTGGCAGTTTTAGGAGGCCATCGGCATGACGTTCACATCAGGTTATCTATGAACACAGCAGAGGCCTTGCTGTATTTATTTTAACGGCCTTGGCAACAACCGCGCGCGTTAGCGTTGTAAAAAGCCATATTACTATGGACATATTTTGTCCTGAGTTAGCAAAGACTAATTTGTTCTCTTCGAAAATTCCATTAAAAGACCCTGGACGTTTGCATTACGTTTTATAGTGGCTTGACATTTTGATTTTTGCGAAATTAAACACATCCGGTTGTTGAAATCCTCGATGTCTAGTTTGATGCTGTCTGTGCAGGACTAGGTGGTACCCAACAGTGTTCGTTCGATGCAGGGCATTTTGACGGAAGTCCATATTTATCGAACTGTCATTTAGTCTAATAGGTTGGGCGAAATTTGGTCTATATTCTAAAGTTGTCAATGAAACAGACAGATTCAACGATTATTTAGGAAAAAGACCGAACCTGGTGCTGTTGTACAAGGAAGTCTAGCCAACTGACTAGGTGACATTCATAGGTTGTTTACCACCAATCAGTCGCTAACTGTACCCTGTGACGCTGTGTCTAGTTTGTGTTACAAAAAACCCATTTTGCTTGCTTCAGTGAATGCCTAAGCAATAATAGAGCAAAATGTGAAGGGTTCAGGAAAACCGCATGTTTCACTCTTCACCAAGAGTGTTTTTTTTGGAGAGAAAACATTTCTTTACTGCAGCAGGAAATGAAATTCAGAACGTGACGGCTCCTCAAAAAGTCTACCAGAAGCTGCCAAACACTTTATTTTGGGCATTGTATTTCCCGCGAATCTAACTTTTAGTTGAAAATATGTATACATGGAACTTGATGTCACCAAGATTTAGCTTTGACCTTCTGCTGCGTGCGGTCATGTATCCAAAAGCGTAGAACTACGTTGCGCCACGCAGAAAGAATTTAAGTCCGTGCTTACATCGGGTTAGCTCTTTCTTCCAATACAGAAGAAGGAGAAATGACATTCCTGCTCGTAATCTGGATTGACTCAGTCACTTGAGCAATCAGAAAAGAAACGGCGGACAAAATCACAAAATGGAAAGCGATGAGGACACCCAGATTTGTAACATTCTCTCAACTTTCCGATAAACCTTTGCACGACAACGTGTATGACAACTCATCAAAGTACCTTACGAGTGCCTTCTAACAAAATATATGCCCATGCATAATGCCACTATATCCCGATGCTTGTTTTTGGCGGAACAAAAAGGTTGAATGATTGATTGTTACATTTCTTTTGCAGTAACTGTCAACTAGGCTAGTCAGAGGGTTGTTAGGAATGTAGAAAAAATGTTCGTTTTGTCTTTCTTATTTTGGGCAAAACGGCCTGTATTACAGCATACACTTTGAATACTTTTGTTGTAATAACTGCTGGCAACTGTGAGCAAAATGGTAATGCAAATATCTCTGCTAGCTGTTGTGATTGAGGTGTCTGCAGCTCTGCGTAAAATAGGAATGCTACTAACGATGTCTGCTGTTTAAATTCGTTGTGCAGTCTTTTTGAATTAAATTATCTTTACTCACTTAGAATAGTACAACCAAGTCCGATAAGTCGACGCTTACTGGTACAGTGATTTCGGAGTATCGTAATATGCGAACAGCGAAATCCAAGTCGTGTTCGTTCTGATCAGTATTGCTGATAAAGACCAGTTCCTTCTTTTTAACAACTTAGATATGCGACCTTCCATAAGGTGTAGTTTGAACGTAACATCGTTTATTTCATACGGTTCAACTGACCTAAAACTACTTTTTGGGAGAAGCCTTGGATTCTACCCATAACCGTCGTCGTAATCCCGGCCACGTTGTTTGTGTCATTTAAACTACCAAGGTTTCAGCCTTCGTTGGGGCTCATCATTTAAACGCAGTCCTCGAATTTCCGTCAATCTTATTTTCTACTTGAACCCAAATTGCACGAACTTAGCGAAATACGTTCCTTTGCAAACACATTTGGTTATGCGAGAGACTCACCTGGAACCTAGTGTATTACCTCTATACATGTATCGCGATATCTCGAATATTGTATGACACGAACATGAGACGGTCTGGTGCAGCACATTCATTTGCTTGAAAACATCATAAACAAGAGGTTCAGCTAATTTTTAGGCGAGGTTTCCGCACAAACAAATTTATTTGCAAATGAGCGTTTTGGTTAATATTCTTTCACGCTTTCTTCATCTGTGTGTTAGTACAAAATGTCCCTCTTTAAAGTGAGAACGATTGTTATAGCCATGCTTCTAGCTGGTCATTGTATTTTTCGTTGAGTTGCGCAACTTGATTGCATGCGTTTCATCACTAACCGAGGTAATATCATCAGTGCGTTTTTAGCGAGCCTAGAGATGGGTTGGTGGTTGTGCTTTTAGCGTCAAAACATCGGTAGGATTCCTGCAATAAGAAGAACTTGGACCTCGGTTATTCAGCACTAGGTCGTAGACACCGAGGTCACGTCAACCAGAGTTCAGCTGGTCACTTTTTCACCGTGGATCACACTGCCGTTTTAGTAAGGTTCTCTGGAGTAGAGAGCTTAAACAGGACAACTCTCAGTGCGTCGGTGCAAACATCTGTATACTCGCTCGTCCGAAAAACCTTCTTTCCGGTAAAAGAATGAAGTCCTTTATTAGCTACCTAGCGAACCAAAACATTCACGTAAGCTGCGTTCATTCACAAGCTTTCTAGTTTTTATGCGCCTTTCCGTTTTTTAGTTGAGTGGAACTCAGCTCATTGTGCATTAGCTGTCAAGCAAAATGAAGTCCGACTAACAGATTAGGCTGTCAACTACTTGCTTGTATTCCGCTCAGTTTGCTTGTCTTCGTGTTTTGCACCATGGTAGTGAGGTGCTTTCTGCTTGAAAGACACACCAAATAGAGACTCCTTAAATCAAACGGACATTACCACTAAACTCTCAATTCCTGATCACTTATTCGGAAAAACAAGATACGACACATGGGTCAGCACCGTTTGGGCTTTTCCAAATGCAGGCCTACAAAGACTGGATTCGGATTAAGCGCAACAAAACTGAGAAGCAGTGAACTGGGCAAGATGCTTCTACCCAGTGTTTACCAAGAAAGGTGCGCTGAATTAACAAAACATGGTGCAATGCCTCCTCAGTTTGACCCGTACAGTAACGTCTGTACTACATAATCATTTGGGACGAAACTTTTCGGGCAATTAATCATGTGTTGTACTTCTCTGAGTTTAACAAGTTCGTCCTAGGAGTCAAGAACTGTTTTATCTTGCCAGTGGAATGGAATAATTTCCTGGCATGGCTGTGTTGGCACTAACCTGAAGACCTCCGGTGCCAAGTTTTGAAACTGATCCAACCTAATCGGAAATGCCTAAAGAGCGACAGGTAGTCAAGCTATGCATCAGAGAAATAAGCGTTTTTCTTCCTATTTGATTAAGAGCTGATAAGCAGGACCCAGCCTCTTCCAAGAAGATGATGTAGCGATACAAACAGCCCACCTCATTGAAAGTTGGTCAACTTTTTTTAACCCTGTGACTACGGTTTGCTCGCTAACAGTCAAAATATGAACGTTTTAGAAGACCTCAATATCTGTTGGCTATTCGGTCTTTTGCGGACAGTCTCATTCCACATCTACTGAATGAACTTAAGTCTCCTGATCAAAGGCAAGTCTTAGGTACATATTCTAATTGAAATTACTTTCTGTCCGGTGCACGAAGTATTCGGATTGTCCTAGTAATGGTAATTAGTACTTCACGGACATGCTTTTTGTGTTAATTTATTTAACCGACTTGTAGACTTAAAAAACTTTTCCACTATCCAGGTTTATTTGTTAGTAGATCAAACTTCAATCTGTGCATTAGAATGTCTAAAAAATCAAGAATAACGTGTAAATCTCGCAATGTTTTGGCGAGAAACCATATTAGTCTGAAGGTGTTTGTTTCCCCGACCGTAGTCTCATCTTCCGTGATCCCGTGAATAATATTACCGAAAACAATATTACTCAGTCTACCCCTCACGATTTACTCACGAACCAGCATCATTCTTATCGAGACGAAACTAGATGACTGAAAGGCCGTGCTCGACTGACTGACATTTCACAGGGGACTGTCACTCACTCCTGGAATCACGCAACGTGAATTTACCATTCCGGAGGCAAGCGAAACAATCTCCCGTTTGAAGTGCGCCAACGGAATTCCGCTTGGGTGGAACGCCTCGCGCGTTGATGTGATCACGCTGCCTATCTTTGGCGGGATAAAATATGCACAAAAACAGTTTGCAACTCTAAGCGAGCTATACAGGAAGTGCATTAAGGACAGGTTTACTGTCTTCCAGTGACAAATACTTTTCACGAGACCTTGAAACAAAGGTTTCTGGCCCCGAAATGTCTGCGTCTAAAGAAACAAAATGAATGTATATCAAGCATTGGTTTGACGGACAATTCACCACCCAGTTTACATACCCTCTGGTCGTTAAAATAGCGGAGTACTGTTTTGCGAGCTCAGTGAAGCAGGGGTTTGATGAAATCTCATGGCAAAGAGGATGAAACGCACTATTTCATGCTGGTCTGTCTTTAGAGTGCACCAAATAGCACAGCAATGTGGCTAAGTTGGATGGTTGTCCTCAGGCAAGCCAACCACCCACCAGCCAATACTCATGGGTCTGGGAACTGAAAAGTAAGGGCAATGATCCCACAATGCCCGGGTGTCAATGCGTTCACTGATATTCGTAATAGCCATGGTCGCGTAGCTGAGTCAGACATATTAAAAGAAAAGTTGCCCGATGTCCTAAAAACGAGCTCATCATAGGGATGTGGCTAGTTAGATAACTATAAATAAGTGACAGCGACTGTAATTGCAATACACCGATGTTTTCAGACGAGGCTTGGCAAAAGTCCACACTATATATTGTGGTCTGTGTTTAGCTCAACAATGCAATTTGTGGAAAGTTTGCAGACAGGTAAACTAACACCTATTTGTCAAGAACAAATAATCACAGATTGTTCGAGTAGATTCTGATTTTAAACCTAAACCGCAATCAGCTATGATAGGCGGTGTCTTTTTGTTATGATGTAGCAAAGTCAACCAACCAATAAGATTTCCTAGAGTCACAGTCAGTGATTTTGTGTTTGCTTGTCAGTGTGGGTACGTACAACACTTTTGTGCGGTGGCACATGGCTTTGAGTGTACAGTCTTGCCATCGAATCTCACACCAGACCCAGTATGACGGACACTTTGTGCCTGATGTGCGAGTCTCGACTGTGCTAACACTTACCGCGCCTTGAAGAGCATTCAGCATTGTTTGTCCTTTCTTCGGTTGTTGGACTTTACACGCATGTTTCCATACCAAAATTTTTACGTAAGTTGGGATTCATCTTATCTGACTGGAACTGTTGGTGGCATGACTTCGAATGAGATTTTTCTCTCTTTTGTCTCATATTCTCCTGTAACCCTTTCGCATTCATCGCTTTCATTCACTTTTTATCTTTGTGACGATGCCGTTCAAAAATAAACGGTAGTGAGCGACCCATGTAGACATTACGTAAGGTTTTAATCACAGGAGTGTCTACACTACTTATGGAATATCAGTAGACTTTGAAACATCCTGAATTGCTACAGACCATTTATTCAGTCGACACCGCGCATGATTCATCCTGGTATTGGTGAAAATTCCTGTCATATTTGAAGTATACATACAGGCCTAATATAGGTTCAGGCCAGATGATATGCCTTACAATTCCACCTGAGCAATTTCGGGGTTTTAATCATCTTTTGAATTGTGAAGCGGTTAGTGTTGACGAATCCCATAAAAGCGGAATAGTTACAAAATGCTTCTCAAATCTGCTAAGTAAGTCCACTCAAAACTTTAATACACATCTCAAAATCAAGACTATGAAACTTCCATGCACGTTTTCGAATTTGGCGCTAAACATTCAAAACCCTTCTAATTAGCCCAGTTGCTCACTACTTTATTGAGTTTTGCATAGAACTGCCTTCCTACGAAGGAATCTTCCGAAAGGAGATCAACCAATAGTCATTTCTCGTCCAGAGTAACTTCCAGTGGATTTCTGTCCAAAGATGACCCTTTTCTTGGAAAAGGTCAAATCTCTTCTCTCCTGTGTCCGTTGTAAACAATCCATTCGTAGGTTGAAAAAATGAACCTTTGATATTCTGACAGTAGTTTTTCTTCACGGATGATGAATATTAAGTTACAGCGAACCTTTTTCTCCACCCTCTATAAAGTATACTCTTTTAATATTATGTGGACGTGTCACAGGCGACCATCTTTACAAGTTCCAGTAAGTGCAGAACATTACCTGGATGAAGACTATGGTTTGTCTAGCTGGATCCTTGTGAGTCAGCAGCTTACCTGACTGAGTTTCCTTCAAACGCCTTACATCGACGATAACATTGAGTTTACGTCACATCGCACAGAGATTAGATGTGAAGGTTTGAGGGCAAAATGGTGAAGTAGACTAAACGCAAACAAGTAAGGCCTTCCGGGAAATACATTTTAGTAACGGAAGAATCGGTCACCAGAAAGCCACTTGGTCTACTTGTGTATGCATGGAAACCGAAAATTCTGTCCTAGTGAACCCACTCAAATAACCGAGATCTTCCGCTGAATTTATCTTTCTACCTGTCCTAAGATTTGAGTTTTATATGGTCTTCCCAATTGCATCTGTTTTGGAACAGAATTTCAAAATGACTCCTCTATCAACTGTTGTCTAAATTCAGGAATTCGTGCTTTGAGTATTAATTTTCACCCTCTGCCCCATCTAAATTTGCGTTTTGTTGAGTTAGAAGGTTTCACTGACAGCTGTACTTTACTTACATTAAATTTCGGGAGAATTTTCGCATCCCCAAGACATTCGACTTACCAACATCAGTAACTTGATTTTCATATCCACATTGTTACCATGATGTGTCCGGAGTTCTGTAAGATGTATCACTGCGAATTATGGGGACTGATCGATCCCACTGTAAAAGGAAGCAAATATACATGTGACTAACTGATAGAGAAAACCAAAGTTTTCTGACCAGCCAAGGGGTTGCTAGCTCAATCAAGAGACATAACAAAGTGGACGCTCAATTAGATCAATTCTGCTGACGTGAGGTCAAGACAGCATCGCACAACTCCGTTAGAATGCGATCGTTTCAAAAGGATTGCTCACTGTTTGCTTATAAACACATTGAGTGCAAACATGAGAACTTAAATAAACTATCATTTGGTGTTCGCTAACTTAAGAAATATATCAAACGATGGTCACTCAGTATCAACCGAGGTTCCACAATCAAACGTACACAGTAACGATACTAGGAAAACAGGTTGTTTGCCTAGATTTCAGCAAGCATGCTCTAGTGGATTGCATTATATTTGACAACTGACTGACCATATGTAATACAGCGCATCTGTGAAAGTAGGTTTGTGCTCATCGCTCGTATTTCGCGGATGCCACTTGTCATCAGAAAGATCAGGCAACCTATCAATAGTTTTGTCCTATCTCTATGCGCAGAGCGATTATGGTGTTCTAGGTAGGTGGTGAAAGAACACCAATGTTGCCATGGTGAATCTCGTCAAAGCCATTACAGTTGTTCATCACGGAAAATTTTCAACTATACGGCAATCATTTCAAGTGCCAAGATGGGAATTTTGAGCACTATTACTGAAAAAGTAGGACATTGGTTTGATACTCATTCCATGACCACACAAAATTCAGCAGCCGGATGCAGAAAATGCATAATATTGCTTTGATAGCTATTCGATTATTTGGAAAACCTTATCTGATGGATGTCCCATGCGATTTCGTGTGCCGTGTTGTATTATGGAAGTGGGCCATAAACGGTTCTATTTTTTATTTGTATGTATTTATCACTAGATCCGGACAAACGATTTTTCGTAGGCGTGTGAAAATAGTTGTCTTAATGGGGATATCTAGTGTAACGGAGGATACTACTGATGAAGCATGCCAGTAGTCTGTGGTTTTCCTCGAAACTCCGCACAGCGTCCAATGGAAGATGAGATTTATTACGGAACTTGTGGAACTGCTTTGCAGCGTTAGTTTGCAACTGCGTGATAGGCAATAAAAACCCATGAAAGTTCAAGAGGATGCGTGAGAATGTTCATTTTTTTAAAAAAAACTATGTGCATATGAGATGTTTACTTTTCTGTCCAGTAGTCTGTAACGGCTTAGTCCTATTTTTACTAGTAGCTTGTTAGTCTTATCGGTCTTCAGACAATTTTGCTGACGCGTATGAGAACTCAGAAGCCCCTTTTTTAAGTGGCGTTTGTTATGGCAAATTTTTGATTTCTCACTTTGAGTTCGTTACCTGCGATAACTGTCACTTTCGCAGTTTTCGTGTTGTCGGTGCAAAAGTTGCTCCTCTGAGCCTAACAGATGGGGGTTTGAAGGTTCCGATTTGACTACAAATTAAAATTCAGCAGCAAACCCTAGGCCCTTTCAGGTTAACCGTGTTCATTTTTCGATTACATCTAAATAACTTGATAAGCGGGAAATTTTTTCAATCCAATGATGAGAGGAGTTGAACGAAGGCCTGCAAGATAAGGAAAAGGACGATTGCTATGCCGAGATTTTCACGGACCACGAGTGTTCCAAACACTGAAGTAAAGAATATGGGTCAATTAAAAACGCTAAAAACTGACCAAAAACTCATTAACTTGAAAACCTTCGGAAAAAGAAAACTGAAAAGATCAAATTTTTTAGCGCGAAAATCGTAAAACCACAACAATCACATTGTTTTTAGGTAAAATGAGACGGAAAAACCATGACTCACACTGTGGGTACGCAGCAGATCTCTTACAAGAAGCATAATCTAAGACAGAACAATGAATAAAAGAGCCTCCGGTCTGTGGACATCTAATCAGTCTATTAAAAGATGCTTCCTTATCACCTCGTTAAGTTTGGATGCACACCTAGCGCAACAAGACCAAGAACGCCCGAGCAGAAACAGGTTAGATAAAACGTAAATGCCCCTTAACGCTGTTTGGCCTGTTGCGTTAAGTGTAAACCTATTCCGGAGTTTCAACATGCCAACACTCTCTAGCATTCTACAGTACATCTGTTCAGAAATTGAATAACCGTTGACCTGATTAAAGCACAGAATAACTACTGTCAGAGAAGCTATGTTCCTCAGTTGTACAGTTGACCCACAAAGAGACCGTCAAAACATTAATGTTTCCAGGTTTTCAGCCTCCCAATATTCAACGGGTGGTTCAACCGAATACAAAGCAGTAAAATAAAGCACTAATCAACACAACCCGTTGAAATACAGAGCAAAACAACATAACAAGGTACGTCAAAAACGCTATGACGCAACTATTTTTCTCCCAGGATCGCCTCTTAAGACCAATAGAGAATGATCCTCCTGTGTCCATCTTTGCTTAGAGGAAACTAAACTTCCTGCATATTATTTAAAGATGTCATCTTCAGAGAGAAACCAAAAGGTTAGGTTGCGAACAAATAGTCAATTGTTGATAGTGTGAGGAGATTTGGGGGTCGAGACTCTCCGGAAGAATAAACTTCACCCGATGAGTAAAACTTCCATCTGAGAAGTCGTTGCTCGAGGAGCCAGTCAACGCTTGTGACCGCGTGATGTGGATCTCCTGATTGAAGGATGAGCGGCGCTATATCCTGTCTAAGTGCGAGTTAATCACACTGCTGATCAACCACTCGTGGTCTAACGATTAATTGTTCAAACTACTAGCCAGGAGGTCACGGGTTCGAGACTCTCTGGAGTTTTTTGAGATGCGCACTGCTGACAATTCCCAACAAGGATGAAACAGCCGTACAGTGTTGCTCGGCTTTTCAGCATATATTTGGCTTCACTTACAGGACGAACTCTCCATAGATTGTTGATTTGTTTGTCTGAAGGCTCGTTCTCAATGGCCACTGTTCTCTCCCATCATGGCCAATTTTCCCTTGATAAATATTCCGAAGGCTACCCCAAACCCATTCAGAAATATTTGAAGTCTTATGACAACCAATCTACAACAGCGGAATTGTATAGAAACTGAATTAGAAATTAGGGCTTGATTTCAAACCTCGAGGCAGCCAGTTGATTTGAACGTGTATAAGAACGAAACCTAGTAACAGAAACAGAGTAATGTAAGACATTTGTGTAATTTTCCGAGAGTCAGCTCGGAAGCTTCTGAGTGTTCAGTGCCTGTCTGTGTTTAGATAGCGGAGTTCCCTAAAGGACTATGTCAAGCCGGAGGCAGGGTGTGTCGCATAACATAATCAATGACGCAGGTAATTTTTTCCGTTTGTTTGACTCTGTTTGCACGGGGAAAGAACGCGATCAGAATATCATCAAATGTTGAAAACGTGGACACCTTTCCATTACAGTTCACCAAAGCTCGTGTTTCTGCAAAACAAGCCCCAGGGACGGAAAATTACAAGGTTAAAGATTTCAGCGATGTAGCTTCCGGTGTGCAGTTCTCTGCTTCACAACTTTACGCTGAGAATAGAAGGGTTAAAGGTATATTCAGATTTCTACTGTGTCTCCAAATATACGCACATATTACTAAAATGTTAATTTTCCAAAGTTTTCCTGTTGAGTACGTACTTGCAAGAGAGCAAGTGTATATGATAAATAAACAGAACTGCCGCTAGAAGCAGATTTATTTATGTTCCTTTTCTCGGCTATCTCCTTGGACACAGTTCAGCAAATTTTAGCGCCATTATATCATTCAAAATCAGTTCATCCATACAAACGGCGGCTTTGATGTTATGTGACTGATGATCTTATGCGAGTCATTTCAAAAAGTGTAACCAAAAGGTCTTTGAGCCAGCACTGCTTACTGTTCATTAGTTTCTTACAGCTTTCCCTCTCGGAGAGATTAACCGAAGGATGGACCGACCCTTCACTTCTGGAGTGTCTTTAAAATTACTGCTTTCTACTCTGAAACGACCCGCACCGATCGTTTGCCATCTTCAGCAAACTTAGAAGTTCCTCTTTTAGCTCATACGCTCAAAGTTGTGGTAGGCGTTGGCCTGATGAACAGACATTTTCCATCCCATTTCACCTTGGTCGTGGAAAAACCACTCATAAGACAAGAAATTCGTCCTGAGGGAAAGCCTGAAAAAGAACCATGAATTTCCTCTATATTGAGAACACGAGAAAACAGGTAACATCTCTTCAGTCACTGCTTGACTGTTATAGCTAGGCATACGGGAAACTAGTGCAAGACAAAGTTGATCAGTTGTGTGATTAATGCTCATTACTTCAAGAGAGTTTTGAGCGGACCGCTGCAGCGATGAAGCCACTCATGATTATAGCAGTAACCAAAGAGCCTTATTCCCGAGACTCACTGTCCTTCCAAGAGCGCTTTTAGGCTTTGCTAGGCAATTTTCAGGTACTACCTAAATTTTGCAAGCGGCAGCCTATAGGGAGGAAATTTTTTTCTCTGCATGTAAGATATCTTATTTAAACCCTCTTTGGTGAGGTGATGTAATTTTAATCATCGATATCAAGTTACGCACCAAACAACGCCGGTGCCATACGAACTTTATCTAAGATCTCAAAGTCATCCTCTTCCATTATTTACACATTGGTTCTAGAGCTTATTTTTGTGTGTTTTTTACCAGCCTCAGCAAAGGGGGAATGAACAACTGAACACGTCTGCATGTCATCTATCTGTGGATGTGACGCACAACAAGCAGGAAACGCATCAGAAATCGGTAGAACAAAGGCTTGATCGTCAAAGGATAGGTGTTTCATGCAATCGAATGAGTTCATCCGGAACCACACAGAGGGGCAGTTCTATCAGCCGTTTGTCGGACTTCATGATACGCCGTAGTAGTTTTCTCCAAATTTACACAGCAAATTCGATTAATGGCTATTTCGTTCTATAAATCGTTGCATTTATTAGGTCCTTAAAACTTAAAGTTTCGATAGAATAGTTCAAGTTCGTCTTCGCCTGATGCCTTAACCCCAAGTGAGAAACATTTTCAACGTCATCATAACCATGTTTCTTATGGGGAAGAAGTACAGCACTCAGTTTACAACAAACACCGACGTGTGTCTGGCTGTTCGTCTCCGTTACTTTGTCGGACGAGTAGTTTCTCTTTTTTTAACAGGGAAACAAGAGGTGCAGCGTACAGCAAAAAAGCAGTGTTTGACTGGAGAACGTATCTTTCAACCTGCACTAAGTGTTGGATTGCTGATGTGTGAACTTATCTAAAGATTTTCCAACCGCAACTTATGCCATCTTTATAGTTTTTTTATTGCGTATCACAAAAGTTTACAATACTTTATGGTCGAACTAGTTCTCAAACGCTGAATGAACACAGCGGCTGCTGTTTTTTTACTCGTTTTTGGTACATTTTCGTCTCAACTTACGACCACATTTATTGATTCCGTTTAAATTTAAACGTTTGATTATTAGAAAATTAAAATGCAGTTGAAATGAAACAAAAGTTCACGAAAACGAAAAAACTCCGGTAGTATGACGTTTTTGTCAGGAGCTACAAACGGAACTGATATGATTTCGTATGCTAAAACTGAAAATACCTGAGGTAATGTTATATTCCTTTGGATTATCAGTTAAACTGTTAGCGGATGTAAATTACGCTATCGTCAATAATATTTCTACCTGACGTATTATTTATTGGCTCTACCATTTGCTTGGAATTCTTTGTGAAGAAAAAAACAAATTACAGAGTATTCCTGTATGCAATGAAGAAAATGTTTCGGACTTAATTAATTATGATATTTGGTATTCTGAATTCACTGGTTCGATTTCGGACAACTGAATAATCATTGTTGTAGGAAAAAAACAGGTGAACAATGTAAAATGTGAACGCTGTTCCGAAATCGAAAATTTATTCACATTTGCTCTTGTATGACCTTGCATGCCACGTGTAATTTACCGCCGATTGATCGGATAGGAAATGAATGGGTCCCACTCAACTGCACACTGACGATGTCCCTCTAACTGCGGAGGAACCGTTTGTAGTTTTGTTGCCAAGCTTGTCAAACAGAACAACGGCCATCTGACCAACCACCAGTAAAACCATTCATTACTTCTGCACGAATTTAGAGGAACATTTTATATGGTCTGCGTTTACCTTGATTAGGCTTTCTTCCATGTAGGCGCTTGAGCGATATCGTGTCTTACATCTTTGTGGCTGACCGTTCCTCAAAATACCTAATATTTGCAACTCTAAACCAGACGGTTGGTAGCCGACTGACGAGTTAGCTGGACTCTGATCGGACAGACTGTGCTCAAACACCAGGCCAACATGGCCTAGAAAATGGCGTCAGTTACCACATCAGTCTAGCTGAAAAGAATGAAGGATCAAGTTCATTTTGAGCTACGCAGCAAGTCTCTTTAGGCTACATGATTAGTTTGCCAGTTTGTCACCTGGGGCCAGATAAATTTCCACCAACTATTCATAAAGAAATCAAGATTTTACATATTCAACTGCAACGTAGAACTAGTTAGAAACGTCCCGCAAGTTTCAAGCTTCGTGGGACTGCAGGAATGAAGTATGATAGTTGAGTCAATCGTCTGAGAGTGATCACTCACGTCGCTTGATTGTATACCAGTTTGCCACTTGATAAGTCGGATGCATCCAGTACGCGCTGTTGGAGCACCAGTCACACGATGTCCTCGCATGCCTGACGTCCGGAGTTGAAATCTCAACCGAGCCAAGGATATGCCCTATGGATGAATCCTAATAATAGCGAAAGTCGAATCCAGTTTGTGAATTCGTGGTATGGACTAATGAGAATAATTACACCAGAAGAGGTAAGGAGCTGTTCGAACAAGTGATGTTAACTCAAATTCTACTAATCTCACAACCAAAGAAAAAATTGTTCATTGGTTTTCAAGCGTATGCCACGCTACCTGATTGAGAAGTCGCTACAGGTGGGCGGATCGATCGACACAGGCAGGACAGTTGCCGACTAGTCGTTCGATGCATAGTGAAACCAATCTCCTCACTCAACTGTCGTCAGGTTCGCCCGTTTAGATGTGATAATTCTAGTGTGTCCAGGGTGCACAGCCAAGGAGATGCACTGGTAATGAGCTTTAATACGAGTGCTTGTCTAATCAAATGCCACATCTTTAGTGTGGACCGAACAGAATAGTTTTACTAGGAGAGGGAGGGAACTGTTCAAACAAATGTGATGTGAATTCGAACTCTAAGTATGCCGACTATTGACGAGAAGGGGATATGATATGTTTCAGTAGGACTTTGGAACGAAATTTTCCAAAGACTTTGTCCGTTAACTAGTTACTTGGAAGTCGCGTGGTACTAACCGCCACACTTTTCATAGTGGATTACTTCAGAGAATATAACCAAAAGCTACTTCAGAGCTAATTTTAGCTTGCATGATCTCTCAACTTTGAGAGGGTCGAACAAAGTGGTTACCTTGTGATCTCTCCTTATGGCTTTTCTGCTGAAAGTAGTCGTCTTGGGAGGCCGCTTGTTGCTTTTCGGGACGACATGTTTCTGATGCAAATACAGTTCGACAGAGGAATTCACGTCAATGAAAACGACGGTTTACTTTTCAGTAGGTACAGCAATGTCGTTGATAACGGTAGGTAGGTTACACTCACCGTACTACAATTAACAGATAATGTTTTTAACTTCTAGGAGAAAAGTTCCTTTAGATGGAACTCAAATCAACTCAGAGTCAACCTTGTGATTTGACGTCAACAATGGCTAAAATAAACTTCACAGTTATTTCTAGGTGTGGTTAGTGACGACAGTCAAGGGTGGAGAAAGCCAAGCTGTGCTTGCTCCTCAAGTAAAAGACCAATCAGCCCTTCAGAACAAAAGTTACGTAAACTACATTGAATGATTAACTGGTCAACATAAAAACGTCCCTTAATAATACTAACAGTAAGTAATGAGTATGCAACTATATTAATAACAAATGGTAACAAAATAACACAACAAAACGGTCATTCTTCATGGTAGAACATTTGCCTGATTGTTTTTTCACTAATTCATAGGGTTGATAAAAAAAGGTTGGTTAAAAACTGAGACATTAGCTGGATATCAAATAGGCTAAAAAGTAAACCAGAAGCCGAAGTGCGCGCAAAAAAACAACGAAGAGAAGATAGTCTGGAGGCTTTTTGACCCTGCTTTTTCGACATCGCCGGTCGCATACTTGCTAATTTGAACATCTACAGATTGGACGTTTTTGTCAAAAATATGCAGTGACTTCAGGGGCAGATTTTAAATAGTCCGGGTAAATTAACCTTGATTATTAGCATGAGACAAATGACGTTTAAATCAATCCAGTACTCAACGTCCCAGTTTACAAAGTGTTGCAAAATACTGCGTAGAGAACGAACAATAGTTTTGCTTCAGTGGCCTGCTAGGTAAATAAAACAGAGACAATCCAACAAACCCAATCATCATTCAACTACGGTGCACAGTGACGTAGATTTTGAGTGTTCTGCGTGAACTTGGACTCCGTTTCGCGAAATTTTTGAAACTAGCTCACTCTTGTACTTTTAAGGTTTCTGTGTTTTCCTTGACAACCCATCTGCCACTTCCTCTGGTCTGCTCAGTCAATTACACTATCATGGAGTAAACCAATATGTTTGGTGATGCTAACTATTCTAAGCAGATGCACCTGGATCAAATGTCATAGAATGCTCACTAATTGCCATGGCAACACGATTTACACATAGGGCAGATAAATAAGATGAGTTTCTGATATTTCCATACACTTACAACTTGCTACCAAGCTGAAATCCACATCCATCTTTGCTGATGATCATTTGTCGATAGAATGATGGACTGACTGCGCGAATCGATACTGAATACAAGTGTGCAAGGGAGTGGTGATGTCAACTTCGTAACCCGGCCAGATGAGCAGACAGGTACTGATGGGTAGAGAAATCTCGCAGGTCGAATCAATTGTGAGTAGAGCTTACTGTGAACCTATTTTTTTAATCGATTTAGGCATGTTTCTCACTAAAGCTGTATTCGTGTTAATTTATGCCTCTAGTTAAACGGCTTTCCTAGAATATTATTTTCTCTTTCCGAAATAAAAGAATTCTGGTTACCTGCCTGACGCGAACGCTCATTTTGATGACTCCGACGACTCTATTTGTTACCTCAAATTATATCTGATTGGTCTTCATCAGTGACTCTGAACCACTGTCTTCATATTTTCCTCAAGAAGCACACTGCAGGAACAGTAAGTTTTGTCAAGTAGTAAGAGCCATCTAATTGTTTTATGTCCTTGCTTCAATCAGTTTGTCCATACAGACTGACTTTCGAGGCCCAGCGACGAATGATCCAGCTGCTGGCTACTTTCAGTAAGCTTTGATTTCCGAGTTCATCGGGATTTACTAAGAAACACAAGGGTCACACTAAGCTGTACTTCTCAGCGAACATAATAAGGACGATTTATAAACTCTGAGCAACCAACATTTCCACCGATACCAAACATTAATCCGCATATTTTAAAGCCTCAACCAGTTGATTCAAAAGTACTAAGTTGTTCCTACTAGCTAAATCCGGTAAACCTATCGCGACATCTGTCTTCAGAAAATCAAAAATCCCTTCCCAGACGTAGAACATGTAAAGTCAACGTTGTGTGGCCTAAAATACAGCTGAACAAATTTTATTTCTCGCCTTAATTCTAGTTCATAATTTTTCCTCATATTCAGTAGTAACCTTGTAATTTGGTTAATTGGTCGTTTTCCTGTACTCAAGTGCTCGGAATTTTCGAGCGGCCTTCTGTTTGATAATCCTCCCCGAACCATTTGTATTTCAATTAAGAAAGCCACAACTAGATCATCCCGAAATCCATATTTGGAAACAGCATCTGTAAACAAAAGCACCTTAGTCAGAATGATGCCGACTTAACAGGAAGCTCCTGAATGTTGTTGGTTTAAAGCACTATTTCAATGGGCAATAACTGCTTTCCGCGTGTATTGTTCTTTACACGATTACTTGTCTCGTTTGAACCGAATTCTAGATCAACCCGAAATCCATATTTGGAGAGTATTTAGATATCATACAGATGCATAAGGATTCCTGGTCTCAGCATGCTCAGTTGACTGTGACGGTACCATGCTGTTTATTCTCTGTGAATTTTCGGTGCTTAGTTAACTCCTTTAAATGTGTTTTACTACATGAACCTTCTTGTAGTGGATATACGGCTCCTCTGTTTGGTTTCCTGGTTCAAGCTGCAAAATTTTTGGCTGAGTTGGAACTGCGGTTAACCTTCTCGTGTATTTCTTCCAGTTTCTTTCATTAAGCAACACCCCAAAAACTGTGACAAATATTCCTATAAAAATTCCTGTCAAGTCATCTTTGGAATTCTCATCTTTGGAAGGCTAGCTGGACAAAAAAACTACTACAACATTCGAGTCCCATCTTTGATGAAGTTTTTGGCAACCGTACTTAAATTCCTTACGATCTGCAAGCACACATTTCGTCTTTATCCGCTCATACTACCTACAATCTGTCTGGCTGTTTGTCCAATGACTTTTCCATCCTAAACGTCAGACGAATTAAGCTCTATCCTTGTAATTGTATAAGTCTGTTTTGTGTCTGATTCAAAGTAACGTGAATAAGATCATCGGCCTTCATATAATAAGAATATCGTGATGGAAAAATTGGACGACATGTGCAGTTGATCGATCGCAGTCAAATGCAACTAATTCAAGACGCCTTTTGGGGATCACTAGGGCCAGACATCTGAATTGTATTTTTGCACTAAATTTTCTCTGTTGAAATAACTTACCTACTGCAGGGTTCTGCAGCTCAAAGAAAAGGAAGATTCCTATGGTCGAGGGTAGAACAGGAAGCCTAAACACATAGTGCACGGGCGGGAATGCACGTTGGAATGTTGTAAATGTTTAGAATCCTCTTGTCATGACCTATTAGACCACAATTCCTTTGTTTTTTGATCTACAAAGAACTCCAAGAATACGTGGACAATCTATGAGTCTGTCTCTTTGTACAGGTCGGTTTTCGAAAATAGGTGTACCAAGTAGATACACGAACTGTGTGATATGGCATGCTGACCATATCCGACCAACACCGTCTGTGAACAGTGACCAGGTCCATAGGTGTGTCCCAAGTCTAGGAAGAAAACCTCCACTCTTTCCAAAAGGACTTAACTGTCTAAAGCAGACAAGAAAAGTAGAAAACGGCTTTTTTCTCTCACAGCCTCATTGACTTTTATCGATAGTGCGCATGTGACTAACATCAAGGGAGGTCTCACTCCCTAGATGAGCACTCTGTGCTCGAGATATGGGTGTCTTAAACGGGTATTGGCGCTAGAGACAACGCGCATTAAACCCCTCGTATGCACACTGAACACTTCTTTATTCAAACCTGGTCATTTCGGAAATTTTTATCGTTACATCTTAGGAACATTTTTGAGATGGGCTGGACTGATACAATTCGGTAATACCCGGTCTATTTTTTGGTAAATTTAATGGAATTTTAGGTAGTTTGACCAGAATATTTTTGAATGATAATGATTACGATGAGAAAGGACAATGGCAGGCCAAAGTACCCCGGTCAGAATGACGCCGACTTAACAGGAAGCTCCTGAAAGTCATTGGTTTGAAGCACCATTTCAATGAGAAACAACTGCTGTCCGCGTGTGTTGTTCTTTACATTACTGTATTTGTATCGTCGAAACCAAATTCTAGGAAGACGTTAGATTAAATGGACTGGAAAACACCTACTGATTGTATGAGAGTTGTTTGGTGTACTGCAGCTCTCAAGCTTCTACAAGCTGGATCCAAACCTCGATTTTGTTCATGCCTGGTTACTGTACAAAATACTGAAGAAAGTACACATTTGTCTCACCATCATGTGTATTCTAAATGGATGACAGTTAGGAGTAACCTCTTCAATCATCTTTGCTATCTTCTGGAATTATATGGTTTTATATGATATTCACATCTAGAATATCACTACTGTGTGTATGACATCTTTGCCAAAATTGCGACCGTTATTTCTAAAGTACAGCACAATTACAAAACTTCAATATCATTATTCGGTCAGTCAGAACCAAAATGCTTGTGCTATTCGCCTTTGGTTGTTGATAATAAACAAGAGTAAGTACTCTTGTATCAGTAATCTTCAGGTCCTTTATCAACATCCACATCTCAAAGAAAGCCCTAGATTTACAAGGTACAAAAAAATGGATCCGGTAAAAGTGTAAACAACATCCATCAGCCTTGGAATGGGAGTGCTATAGATCTACCATCAGTAGAAAATTGTCTTAAATGGGCTCAAAAGAATCGACTACCAGCCAGTTTACTGAAGCTAAAATGTGATTTCCAGATGTCCCAGTGCTATTGGCTGTCGATCAGGTGACCGCTGGTCTGTTCGTCGGGGTTTGCAGTTGGATCGTAAACGATTCGCCACCCTACGATTCGGCGCAGTCATTCAAGACCTGACGACTTGATTTCGTTTGGTGACGAAACAGTTGCAGGTAAATTGCAATAAACGCACCTGAGATGGCAATGTTTGGGCATAGTGAAAAGGGCGCAGTACTCCTCGCCTTGAGTATGGTTTTGAAAACAAAGACGGTCTATTCTCACGTATCCATAAATGGTTTGCTCTCCAACGGACGTTGACTGATGAATTTCTCCTTCTCTAGTGTGAAGAATCCGGAGGTTTGAGAAAAAAACCCAGCCTCAAATGACTTTTCTCTTTTATTCTATAGATTTATATGTATACAGTGCTGGTTTCCCTGTGAAAAATTCCTCCCAGAGACGATCTGTTATTTTTGCACTTGGCACAGTCACTTCTACACTAATTCACAACAAATCTAAGGCATAATAATTAAGGCCGATCCTGTGATATTTTGCTGCGTACTTTTGGAAATTGCGAAATCCTAGTTTCACCCTAGTTTCCCTAGTTTCACCGTTGTGCCTGTATCCTACATCCTGAAAGCAAATGTTGAGTGGTCAATTCGAAAGTTGGGAATGAATTTCTTAAAATACTACATTGAAAGATGTAGCCATAATTCGAAAAGAATATTGGGTTTTTGTCTTATTTTGGATAACCGGATTAACGTAGAGATGGTTCGGGACATGATCCTCCGGGTAATAGTTCTATATCCTTGATATCCGTAAACAAGGTCGACTGTTTCATGAAACTTGAAACCTTGGAGTTCATTCCAACAATTGTGTAAGAATATGAGCTTACTCTAATATTTGAAATTAGCTAGTGACATGGCGATAAAAATATTCCCAAAACTCAAGCAGAACACACAGCCAGAATTATACATGGCTGATAATCTCACTTTCGCGCACCTGCTGCAAAATAAAATCCTCTCAACATGATCTCCCGAAAGATAACTCGAAGCGGTAACAAAAGTTGCTGGGTTGGTTGCCCAGGTTTTAAAAAGCATATACTAGAATTAGGTGATGATTCCAGCTGACCTCAAGTAATTGGCAAACGCCAGACTTAATAAGAGGCCCAGCAGCTCGCGTCTTACGTGAATGATCATACGTATACTGTAGTTAGTACTCCTGGATTATATCTAATGTGTTTCGCCGACATGTTGCTTGAGAATCGAAAACATGGTAAATGGTTACAAGAGAACAGCCAGACTCTTTCTAAGTGGAGTAATCTGTTCATCCCCAAGAATCTTTTCTTGATATCGGCAGAAGTAGGAAGCATCCATTGCGGTAAAAATGGAAATGAATACGTTTTTCACCAGATTACCTTTAGGCAGAGGTGAATTATATTCAGTCGTCCGAAAAGACATGAAGTGAACTGTTGTGACAGAGTTGAAAAAGATGGATTTGTACTGAGGTACCGACGTTCATGATAAGGCGATTACTCCCCTTCGCGCTTCAACAACTTGGCATCAGGTCGATCCTATTGAGTGTGGTAGGTATGAGTTACATAAACGCTTGTTGTCGTGGGATAAAAATAAGCCATGTAGGGAAATACCGGGAGAAGGGTTTGGAATTCTGGTTTAAAAAGGTGCTGTTTATAATTTGGTAATTTATTGTGGTTCAATGACAATCATCTCTAAATAATCCTTCATCCACCTGCGTTCACTTGTCGCAAAAATTATCCAAGGCTTGCTTGTTGGTTTCTCGTTAGATGTCCATAACAGATGGATAAAGATGACTTCATTAAGGAAACTACTGAAAACGCTGATTAGAACTCTTTGTTAGAAGACTACCGGTCTTACCCTTCTTGAGAATCACTATCTAGGCTCGATCCCCGGGTTACAGTCAACCTCATGTTCTACTTGAACCCAGATTGTACGAAATTCGACAAAGAGGTTGAAGGATGTGGAATATTATCTACCTATTCTTTTCTCCCTGATACGCTAATTCTCAGGTAGATACACCTGTGCCACACATTTGACATCATCAAGCAACCCAAGACTACCACCCTAACGAGGCAGTCGGCCTTGCCTTCACCAATGGTTGTGCATGAGTATATATACATGTATATTTATATTCTACACATTAGCCTTACTGTCTACCAATGGGTGTCTGAAGAATAACTTGTTTTCTCTAAGCGAACAATATTTGAATATTTATAGAAATATCTTCCACAAGCAGTAGGTCAACTTTACGAACCTCGCTCTTCGCGGACGGCTGACGATGACGACAAGCCCATGACTCGGTGCATTCAGATATTTTTACACTCCAAGATTCCGGTGCTGTTCAAAATATCCTATCGTCTAGAATTCACAGTGCGTCTATTTCTACAGAGTGATTGGACAGTTGTTATTTGATCAAGTGGCTGTTGATCTGTTCGCCGAGCTTGGCAATTGATTTGCAAACGTTTCGTCACCGTTCGAGGAGACATCATCAGTGCGCTGTTTGGTGATTGGACAATAAAGAGTGAACATCAATGCACTCAGTGAAAATTGGCCATTTATTCAGAGTGCTGCAAGGGACTTGTTATCACTATAATATCCGAAGAATGGGGGCAGTCCAAGAAAGTCAACTATGCTGAATTTCCAGTTGTCTAAATCAACAACAACAAAGCTAGGTTTTGTACGTCTTCCGAGTGCAAGTTTTGTTACATTTATCGGAGTTTGTGTCCAAAAATTTCCTAGTCGAATGAAGAAAAACTAATAGGGTTAGTTGTCAGATTTCATCATTATAGGACTAATTCCAAGGCTTATGGAGTGGAGGAATCTACGAAACTTGCTAGAAGATCATGTACTTAGAATGGCGAGATGCACAGCAAAAAAGAAGGCCAATGTAAACGTTCTCTTTACGGCAGGATGTGCGCAGTGCGGGTGACGAAATAATGTCGTCCGCACTGTCAAATCCCATGGATACTTCTGGAGATCCGGTTTGGTTTCTTTGATTGGTGATTCCTTGTCTTATTGGATTCGTGATGGCTTCAAGGAGGAGGTGGATGTAAATGTTGGTAGGCGGCAGCAACTGGAACCCTCACAAGTCTTTGAATGGACTTTAGACTTTTGATCAGCTGATTTTGTAAACTAAAATTACCCGAAAAATTTGTGCTATAAAGCGTGGCATAAGTTTGCAAATTTAAACGACGTTCTTTTATGTCTAGCTGTCATTGTTGTTAGGTTGTTTTACCTATGAGGTCAGTGGTAGCCTTGAAGTGAAGGAAAACAGCGACCAGTTGTAGGTTAAGTGTCTGTCGTAATTTAAATGTGGTCAGCGAAACACCCACATAGTCAAAGTCTGCATTAATGCCCTCGGACTGGTGTTTAACGTGTCTCAGCAAGATATCGCAGTATTAGGAGGCTTAGAACAGTGTTGTCACAACCCAAGATATGACAAGTGTGGTGTACATAAAAACTTGTTAAAACTTAATCAAGTGTCTAAGATATCTATGGCATTTGATAGATTAGTGTTTTATTGATTTGGAGGAAAACATGACAGGCCTACAGGCCCCGTACTCCGATCTCCAACACTACCAGTCAGTCAGTAGGAGGTACATTGAACCTATCTGATTAATTTTCCACAGTAGATAGTCAAAACCTAATTAACACATCCATTTACAGCAACGGAACCAAACACTACAGCCTTAACCACTTACGAATTTAGGCAGCAGTGGGACAGAATGGCTTGCTCTCACAGCTGTTCAGACTGGGAAGACTTAAACATCTGAGCAAGACACTCATGAAGTAGACGCTTTACAAATTTTCAAAGATGCGAGCATAGTTCTTTTTGAACGATAATGAAAAACTACCAGAACATCAATGATTTTTCCACTGAAGAATTCTGGCCAGTATCACGCCTAGTCGAGCGTCGGAGGAGACAACATTCGTCAAGATCGATGCCAATTTTCACGCTTAATTTTCATGCGACGCAAATCAGTATTGATAGGTTTTCTGTTTGTGGCAAACTTTGTTTTAGGGAACAGTTTTGCGCCCATCCCTTTATGACTTCCACATGAATAATGTGTGGGTTTTACCTTAGGTTTTTCATACAAACATTCCTTCGTAGTGAAGGCAGCTGAACTCTCATTGATGTGTAGGCATTCGTGAAATTTTGCTTTGGAGTATTTGAGTGATTTGTCTACCCCGGATTGTTATCCGATTTAATCGTCTTTTCCCTGAAGTTTTGGTTGCCAACCATGATTACTTCAAATTATCTCAAATTCACTGCACGAACAGAAATTTTTGTAGAATATTTGTTAGTTGCGTGACTTTAGTTATTTCACTATTTTCGAAAATGAAAGTCTTATTGTCCCTCTGACTTCTGGAGATTTCGTGTTGCTGAGTCGGTTACCTCACATCTCTTAGATGACTTGGTCTGACGCTTTCAGTATTCACTTACACACGTAGGTGCAGCTTGTCACCTCAAATGCCTGATCCTACATGGACTAAGTCGGACTCACACAATGTATAAAACTAACATACTGATCTTTGGTAAAAAAAAGTATACAGTGGAGCCCTGGAATTATTGGTTAGCAATCACAGTCTCCGACAAGGAACACACAAGGAGCTGAGTCAAGAAATGCCCTGCAAAACGGTGGCAGATTCTTGTTCAGGCCTTAGGAAGCAAATGTGCAGGTTGCAGACCAAGTTCACTTGTCTAACAGAACTATCGAAACTCATTCAGACAGAATGCACACCCTACTCACAAAGGACTTGGTAGAGAATGGAAACAAGGAGAACAGTGGTAACGTCAGGGATTTATTGGAACCAGCCTGTTGAGAAAGATATTCCTTACTGCTCTGAATTTGGAGAAATAGGTCTCTGCACAGTGCTCAGACGTTTGGAATGCAAAATTCCTCTGAACACCAAAAAGCTTATGCGTTCCAGCGACGTGTGATATTTTAGGTTACCGCTGGAAAATTGTGGATCGATCAAATGACGAGATGATGTACACGAGAGGTGATAATTGTTTAGTTCGGACAATTTACGCCAAATCTGAACCCACTTTTGCCACGTGGTACTGACGGTGATTGAGGTTTCTCTTTTATGCTACCTCGTCTAGTATCAGCCTGTGTTATTCGTATGATAGAGATATAAGGTTCATTACAAAACTTCGTGGACAGAAGTCCTTAGGCAATATCCCAGCGAAATTTCAGCCTCAAGATGCTGGTTTATTTATAGTTGTCATCCACAAACCATCAGGCTTTCAGAAACATTCCACACAATCCAGGAGTGTTTTTTCCGGGGAAAACTCAAGCCAGTTTGTGAACGCCGATTCAAGCGGCAGGTTTTCTTTCCATGATTCTTCGGCGACATTGTATTTTGTTACACATAAACACTATGGATTATACTACTCTGTGTCCGGGACAAAGCTTCATCGAGTGCATACAGTTCCGCACAGGGACCAGCACAGAGCACTATTCGTCTGATAAACAGGATTAGACTGTTTTCGCTTGATTGATCTAGCTCCCCCTGATCGTTTACTAGCCCTCAACCGAGACGAATTCAAAAAATTGGAAGCGTTTACGTTTGCGATAAGAAAACTGTCACTTGCCCTTCAGAAATACAGTCTAAGATGATGAATTGCTTCAGTGCACAAGTACCTCCCCCCCCGCAGAAAAACGAAGTTCCAGTTGAGTACCAGTGTAGTTCAACCAGTATGTTCCACTAACTCAGTCTTTTAGCTATTTTAGCTGATACCCTTTGCCAATTGCGCAGAGCTGCATGTCCTACTATCCCTGAGCCTGTGAATCCGAAGGATTAGAACTGGTGAACAGACATATAATCCAGACTTGTAATCTATCACTACATGCGTTTATGTGAGGCGGGTGCTCACAAACGCTGTCATTTCTCAGTGACAGAGTACCAGAAGCCTGTTACAGATTCACGTGTTGCAACTGTTACGGAGCAGTTGATGATAGTTCCCCCAAAATGTTTGCATAAATCGTTTATCAAACATCAAAGCCACCATCAAAAACCGAAAATTTGTTCCCATTTCTAACCAATGCCAAAATTCATCTATCTCTTATGTTGTAGATTGTTTCTCGTGTATTTATCGCATCCTCCCAGGTGGAATAATGATTTCGATAGGGCATGCACAAATTCTGCCTCATAGCATGGAAGTAAAATGCGAAAAACATCATACCATCAAAAAGACGCTTTCATGCCACTTTTGTTGGGACGTAAGGATTCACAAGTAAAGTAGCTTGTATTTCTTAAGATAACTTGATGTAGAGTACTACTAATGGGTAGTTTCGGGAGTTCTTGAATTTTTATTGAGTCTTTTCGCCCAGACAGCCCCCTGTGTGCTTGAAATGGTCGGAGTGGCTTGTTGACATCAAGGGGACAAGAAGTCTATGTTAACGAGAAATACACTCATTTGCATATCAATTTGGTTTTTGCGAGAGTCTCACCTGGAACCCAGCTGAATCTCCCGTTTGTGATGTTTTCAGGCAACTGAATGTGCTACACCAGGCCGCCTCATGTTCCAGTTGCTACGATATTCGAGATATCGCGATACATGTATCTACGTAATACGCTACTCATAAGGTTGCTGAAAATTCTTCGACAGCCCACGACCGTTTTCGCCCTTCTTGGGGCTCATCAGGTAGGCGCAGTCCCCGAGTTTCCGTCAACCTCATGTTCTACTTGAAACCAGATTGGACTGATTTCGACAAATACACTCATTTGCATACCAATTTGGTTTTTGCGAGAGACTCACCTGGAACCCAGCTGAATCTCCCGTTTGTGATGTTTTCAGGCAACCTTATGAGTAGTCCATTACGAATATACATGTATCGCGATATCTCGAATATCGTAGCAACTGGAACATGAGGCGGCCTGGTGCAGCACATTCAGTTGCCTGAAAACATCGCAAACGGGAGATTCAGCTGGGTTCCAGGTGAGTCTCTCGCAAAAACCAAATTGATATGCAAATGAGTGTATTTCTCGAAAACAGTGCAATTTGGGTTCAAGTAGAACATAAGGTTGACGGAAACTCGGGGACTGCGCCTACCTGATGAGCCCCAAGAAGGGCGAAACCGGTCGTGGGCTGTCGGAGAATTTTCAGCAACCTTATGAGTAGTGCATTAAGTCTATGTTAACGTATAAGTTTAAAATTATAAGTAATCTTTCATATGGTCTTGAGATCATACAGCGTGTGTTAAGTAAATGATCCATGTGCGAAATGCCTCACACTGTCACAGAAGCCAGTGGCAGGAGAGCGAACTAAGAAATGTAAAGATTTTTGAGTGAGTCACAATGTGAATTTCTTCCTATGAGTTGGGAGCTGGTCGAATTTTTAACTCGTAAACGGTGCGGAATTTCATGATCATGATTTGCATTAAAATTCCCAAAAATATGGTACCTGAATAGTGGCATGAAACTTGCGAGCCAAATTCCACAAGCAGCTGTTTCTTGGATGATGTGGTTGCATTCTAAGCTGTATAGAATGTGACATGATACGCTATTGTGGCCTCTGACATCTATCCTTGTACTCCAAATGACAGATCTGCCGCTGAGAAGCTTTCAAAATATAAAATCCAGGTAGTTGTACTCGTGTTATGGTACTCAGTTTCGTTAGAAATTAATGCACACTCCCGTCATTTTATAAAGGTTTTACAAATCGGACTGTTGATGCTCCAGCTCTCTTTTTATGCTCATCTACCGCGTCTGCAGCCTATATGTTCCGCCTATGTATTCGCGCTGCTGCGTTATTGATTAAAAATCGAATTCGACTAACCTTGTGAGCGACGCCTCGAGTTTTCTCTGTGCATATATCAGTATAGTTATTCGCAGTGAAAAGAGCTGTCTTAGGAGTGACCAGTCTTGTTCGGTCTCTTGAAATCTATTCCAAAGCTAAACTCTTGCTTCTAAGTAGTCCGAGCAGGTGCGAAACACTGTAAGTACAAAGCCAGTTTGAAAACAGACAGATGCTGTTATGTGCCAGCATATTGTGCTGGCTTGAAAGGGTAAGGATGCGCAAGCAGACATCAAGCAAGTAGTCCATTAATCTGTCAATGATACCAGTAAAGTCTTCCAAAGTCTACTCCACCGATCTCAACTGGCTGCTCCGTAGCAGCCAGGATAAATATTAGTTGAGGCAAAAGTTAGCGGCATCTTTTGGCGACTGCCGTCTGTTAAACCATGATTTCAAAAATATCTGGCTTTGATGTCACTTGTTCACCGATAGTGATCACCAGGACAAAGGTGTCGGGCAAGAAAAGACTACTCCGGTGTTTGGTGGTTCGTGATGGTTCCTGCGCCTGCGTGGCCCACTGGACTGTGGAGATTTCAGTGCAACACTGGCGGTTTCTCATACCAGGTAGCTCAGTTCTTGGTATTATGATCAGTACACTCTTCTGGTACTCCAGGGTGGGGATTAGAACACATACGACGCCTTGTTCATTAAAAAAATATAATTCACTGGCATTTACGGCCAAATACGGCCACCTTGCGGAGCCAAAGGTTTTGGTTGAGGACCCCATTCTTCCAGGTCTGGGTTCCGACTCACGTAAAGCCATGATAACGGGAGCAAAAGATCAGTGTTAAACAATGAGATTTTGCTGTCGATGACGATGATGACGCGAGCTTCAGCTGGAATTCAGTTGCAACTGTTTCGTTACTTGATGTTTGTTCACACACATGTGAGGGCCGCTTGGATGAAATTGAATGACTTGCAAACCGAATAAATTCCCAGGAAATTTTCAATAGATCAGATAAAAAGAACCATCACCCCGTCCCGTCTACCTGGGCGGAGCGTTCTCCACAAACGAAGAATTGCACGGAAAACGTAAATTAACAAAGGACATTGTGGAAACTTAACTGTTGCGGTAGGAGAGCGGACTGTCGAGTGTTTAGATTAAAATTGCGGATAACACTGCCTACATTCTGTCAATCAATTTAGGCAATCTGAACCGGAGGAGAGCGCGGGATTCAAACGCATTTAAACCTAGATTAACAGTTGCTGAGAAAAGCGGATTCTTGCTGACCCTTGGTTGCTGCTTGGTTAACTATTTAAATAAGCAGGTATCCCTCTAATTCCCTGACTTGAGTTATCCTCTCCATGAGTTCTACCTAGTTTCTCATACAGTTTGTATCATCACAAAACATGTTTGTTCCCACCTTCACTTGTCATTTGGAACGACATCATGGGAGAACTATTAAAATAAATAAATTGTTGTGTAGCTGAAAAAAGCGAGATGGATCAATGGTTAGAGCGCGAATTTACCAACCGGAAGGTTCGTGGTTCGAACTCACCTCTGCCTCCGGAGTTCCTTTGTCTAGGCTTAGGCAACCTGGCAGTATCCCAGCCCTCGCGCTTGCTTCCGGTAGCATGTCAGCTGGACACGGAAAGGGTGATACAGGTGAACGATTTGTTTTTTATCAGACCAAACAGCATTTGCCCAAAACCGAGGACATAGATGAAATAAGGCACATTAACTGAAAACATATTTGCCATATCAAGGAAGTGCAGTACGACTCGCTGAATCTCGGTGGCAAAAAACGCATCCGTACCTATGGACTCTGAAGAATGCACAAGACTGACTGTCCGATAGGTCCGATACTTTGTACCAGTAACTCACTGTACTATGCCGCCGCTCGATGTTTCTTGAGCTACCTTGGCCTGTACATAAGAGGCCTGCTCATATACAGTCTACGTGGCCCACTTGGACTCATCGAATCTATTCAAAATGGCCACGTCATGAACAGACTTCTGTCGTTATTTTATATCTGATCCTTACGTGATGCTGTGCTATTTCAGTAGGGAGTGACTTTGCTGCAGCATTTACCATCCCATTGACTGGTTCTAAACGGCGTCTTTTGCGGTGCAATCCGCAAAGAGCGATGCAAAAACATTTTAGGGTCTGGTGAGTGCACCATTTTGTGCAGCTTCGTGAATGCAGCAAGTAAACCACTCGCACTCCCTACATGATCCCAGGATTTGCGTTTTCCAGAAATCAAGTAATTTGGAAGAACACAATACAGCTACCAAAAAGACGATTCGACGGACCCCAGACGAGGTGATTTCACAGGAGTTTCATCGGTTAGTCTGTCGTCACACTGATTTCGTACGTCATCCTGGCTGAGAAAGTATGCGGTTTTGGTTTCTCAAAGGTCACGTTCCCGAGGTAGCCTCTCTTGAATACCACAATGTAGTCTGTCCAAGACAGTCCCCCGGATGGGGTGTCCTCTAGTGGTGACAAGTTTCCTGTAGCGTATACGGTCTCAAGAGGAGTTAGGACTGTCCGCCTCAGTGAGAATATATGTACTGTGCCTGTGACAAACAGCAGTGCAAAATGTCGGTTGACTCCTCGTGACTCTAAACGAAAGCTACGCGTTGCAAAAGCCAGGACATATTCCCGTACTGTCAGTGTGACAAGAAAGATAGCACCCTTGTCATCAGTCGGGTTATTCATCCTCTCTCGGGGCGTCGTGCAAGACAACCGAGGGCATTTATACTCTTAGCATTGCGTTTGATCCTAGGGTTGCTGTCTTACGCAAATGGAAGCTAATTCGGCTTATAGGGGAGATCTAGATCACGTCGGAAGCCTCGACATCAGTGACTTCCAGGAGCGCATTGCTGGCATTAAGGAGGATTGTGCACTCCAACTGTAGTACTAGAAAGTTCCTAGCATAAGTGTAGAAGGCAATGATGAGTCGCTGCGTAAGTGATAACAGAGTGACAGAGTTTTGTGTCTTACACCTTTCGGCAAAAAGCTTTTTTCAACCCTAGGATAGCCAAGTGACAGCAGCTTCAAATGATGAGAAGAAAGCCGTTTTAAGGAATTTTGCGTTTTATTTTAAGCTGTCCAACGAAAATAATAATGTTTGTCACAGTATATTTGACGTCATGAAGAGGTGTTCCGCGGCTTGAGGATCTGTATTACTTAGGCTACAAGAAATGGCCTTCCACGAAGGTTGCGATCTTAAGATTGCGCGCTCATCAGCGATACGTAACTGACTTGTTTGTCTCAAAACACTGCTTAATCGAGTCGGTAGTTTTTAATTTTTGGTCTTGATCAAACTGTTGGGGTAGACAAATATTTCAGCATAACAATGTCACAAATCTCCTAAGAAGAAGAGAAGACTTCACTAGTGACAGTCGTAAACTTTCTGAATTTTGTTTTGTAAATTGCTTTTACGTTCTCCTTACTTGGTTTTGCGCGGGATGTGTGTTACCGTTTCTTGGTGGAAAAATTACTCCATGTTTTTCAAAAGCAGCCATTTCATGGCAAACATGTTATGTGCTCAAGAAGGTTATTTTTTATTTTGTTATTTCATTACTCCAGATATATCCAGCCTCGACCTCAGCGCACCCGAACTACAAGCAAAACCGATTTCTATAAGAAAGTTGGAAATTTTGACCAACTTTACTCGAAAAGAACTGCAAACAATCTATCAAGGGTTCAAACGCGTGAGTTGTTTAGCTAATGATTTGCTACCATGGAATTGTAAGTGTTGCAATGCCGGCAGTGAAATATATAAAGTCTGGTCTGACGCTGAAATAGTTTGGCATTTTATCGGATTGAAAAATATCGTGAAATCAAGCTGAGACCTGTTAATCAAATGCCTACATGGATCCTGGTGAATCACTTTAGTGGGAGTTACATGTTTATTCACCTCTTTTGTTTTGGCTCCCATTTTTGTCCCTCAAGCTAATCAGCTTATGTTTCGTACGCGTAATTCAGTGGCATTTATTGTGAGTAATAACAATGTAAGTTTACGCTAAGAATACTTTGAGTTGTTGTGATCACCATGTCAGGATAAGCTTTTTCCGCCCCTTTAGAATAGCGAATTTGCATTGCACCATCTGGAAATGTATGCTGATTGAACCGCTTTACTGCAGTAAACAGCGTTCTGATGAATACATCTGTAGTTGCCATTCGGAGTTACGTTTTGGAAGCATAAATTACGCAACAGTTTTGACTTACTTCATGTGGGGTTAACAGAGTCGGATTACTGTAGTCGCTACAAAAGGAGTTAGTGACGTGTTCATAGATTATTCTGTCGGTAAAGAACAACAGATCAAGATAACCTAAGGATTAAATAGTTTCTTTTGTATACCTATGCTTCGATTAGGTTAACTGCAACGGCAGCAATTCCTGAGGTTAAGTCAGCTCACTGTCCCATCCAAATGAGTGCTAATCACACTGCTGACAAATCATGCCGATAGTACAGCGGCACAGTGTATAGATGCTTACCATAACGTCGCCGGTTTGAATCATCCTAACGGTTCGTAAGATGCACGTTCCTCAAAGTGATAAGACTGAATCAGCCGTTCTGGAAGCCAAAGCTTTTCAGAAACGGTTCAGCTTGTTCTTACTGCTCCAATGTTTACCCCCTCAGCATTATCAAAACCCACCATAATCCTAGTGGCTTGTGTGAGGTTCATAAGTGTGTGGTGTTTGGCAATTTTGGTTGATTTCTTGCTTGCAAGCGTCTATGTCTTCCATCCTATCCCTGAATCAACTGACAATTCATGTGGCGTCGATTAAATAGTACCCCCTCTGGTGTACCGCTGGGGGGCTGTTGCCTAGTACAATCGCAGATTGTGCGCAGAGCATCGCACTCGGCGGTCACAAATCTCTCCTATTTCTAAACGTTTCTGCCGAATAAGTTACTGAACTTCTTTTACTAGCAAAACACCAGTACATGCTTTTTCCATAGTGTCACGAATTCTTTCGTTCTACGAACTAATTTTAGTCGAAATGCCTAGAGCATTTTGTCGCTTCCCAGGAGATTTAAACGCATGAATATGCTGTCTACATAAAATTCGTCCCACCAGAGGAACATGCTGCTTATTTGCAGGTACTGTATTGCCACAAGAAAGAGTGGGTTGGATTGCATAGGTTGGGCAAACATTTTTCAACGCGATGTTTTGCTGTTGGAGACGGGCGATAATAACACACTGCAAAGAGTCTATAGACAAGAAAGTGAGTTACAGCAGATTCGGCATGTTCAATTGAGAGATTTACGTCGTCCTTCAGGTATTATTGAAGTTTTTAATGTATACAATACTCGAATGTAGAGATTAGGGACAATAAATTCAAGATTCCTCGGCTATTGCCAGCAAATTTGCACCGGAAGCAAAAAGTAATCCCCGAATATGGTAAGTTCGTCCACGAAGCTAGGTGTTTCTATTCTGCGAATTCAAGGCGCAAATTCAAAGGAAAAGGTCATATTCAGAATAAACAAAAGCTTCCCTTTCCATTTGACAGCCCTTCTTAGCCTGTTTTGAACTAGTCCACCCTTTTAAACAACTCAAAATTGAAGAGTGACCCCGGTGAATACAAGTAGCATTATGTCGGACGGCGAATTCTCTCAGTGTACAAAATAAAAGACAAAAATTAATTTTCTGGTAAGCATTGACGTCCTGTTATGCAACTCACTCGGATTTTTGCTTTCATTTTAGATCTGTCCAACAGGATATGCGAACAAGGATACATTTATTCAGATTTATCAAAGTTTCTTTCCTAGTAGAGGTAAGACTGGTTTCAGTGCGTTTTTCCTCGCTACAGACTGGGTGATCACAAGGTTTTTGTACAGAAACGAACTTGAGCATGTGCGTGTCTGAAAATGTTTCTCTGGTGCGTTAGAAACCGTCAGAAACGAAATAAGATCTGTCGACATGTAAAAAAAGCCAGACCATTTTAAACTGTTGGTTTTGCGACTGTAAAATTAATATGTTTTAACCAACTATTTCTACATTCCGAGCATAAACTGGCTTCGCTCCAAACGGGCGGTCAGCGTTAAAGCTAGTCAATTTCTCAAAGGCTTGGTTGAAGTGGAAAGCTTATTGCAACCATTGCGTTATGCGAACTATTTTTTTACCAAACGACAACAAACTGGATTCACGTAGATGCATGTTAGAGAGACAAAGAATCTGGTCTGGTTGAATTCGACTCATGTGTGGCACACAGACCTACCAAGTTTCCTTGGCATTCTGCTCTGCAATGCCGTCCGTCAAACATGCCATTGAGTTCCTTGGATTTGGGGTGTTAGTGTAACACAGCGCCCATTGGTCTTCTTGGTTCTCCTAGAAATCATCGGGGCTAAATTACGTTTTTCCCTAACATTTGGGCGCCTGGATCGCTGGATAGTCCTCCGTCGAAGGTCTATAAAAACGTTCCTGTCTAAAAAATGTGCAGTATCGTTCTGCCTGAATGAGGAAATTTGAGACTCAAAGCACATAAATTGTTTCTGAAAACTAACTTGTGCGTACGGGCGATCAGTTTTTGATTCCATCATAATGCGTGATTCCTTGAGGTGTATACTGTATACACTTGATCAAGTAGTAATTTCCTAAATTCTACGAAGCCATTGTGACAAACACATCATGCTACATTGTTGAAGGCACTTGCTATTCAGGACTGGTTCTCAGGAGCGAGACAGACAAAGACGGCTTGCAGGTTAGTCCTTTTACGACACTATCAGACTATAGTACATCACTGAGTCCTCTCCAGCTGATAGCTTAGAATACGACCTACAAGAGGCTTGTAACCAGTTTGCTTTCTTCTGCACGAAACATTTTTCTTATTACAAAACGATTCAAATTAGTGAGGAAGGTTGTTCAGGAACAATCACGAAGTGTTTTACGTCAACACCTCCTACATATGTATACATATATATATATGTGTATAAATTTAGTTAGGTAGTAAGTTTGCTTGTAATTTTCCAGGGATGATGAGTATGCGCTCACGTGCACCACTAAAATGAGATATCTTGACGGTACTCAGTTTCTTTGGGTCACCCTAGGAGCCTAATAACCTGGGACAATGCGCCTTTCGAGCTTGAAAACAGCCCAGTCAATCCACACATGCTCTACAGTTTTAGTTCACTTCACACTAATGACAGGTTATTTCTGACCTTAAGTGCAATGAACAGCCAAGACTTACCCAATATTTAACCTACTTCGTTCCGCTGATATGAATACACAGCCGCTAATGTTTGTCAGGTTTTAGCTGAAAGACAAACCGCCAAGTTAAGCCGCCAGCTTCTGCGTGTATCCATACAAATGGTTGTGTTGAAAATCGTAACTCCTTGGTACAATGAGGCATTAGACACAGAGAATACTTCCCAATGCCACAGAACAGCGATTCGAAGAAACTTAACTCAAGTGCAATGTTCTCGCACCTTATCGAAACCCATCCCATCATAAACAAAAACCACTTCTTCCAAGTCATGAAAAATCTAATCCATCTTGATGGCAACAACTGAATTTATTTTAATTGTTGGAGAACTATTTATTCCCATGGATGTGCACTGTGTATATTATTGGTTGTTGAGAATCATCAAATTTATCCGACTGGATACCGCGGCCCAAGCCCAAAGAGGACTAATTTGTTTTGCATTTGATCAATCTGACTTGGCTCGTCAGTTTGGATGCCTGTTTCACTGCTAACCAGTGTTGGTTTTGCATGCTAGGCCAACAATGGTGCAAGGAGTAACTCTCTACGACAACCGCTGTGAGCATCAAGCTGAATTACCTCTGGTATTCCAAGACACGTCTGATTGTTTCGATGCCTCGTGAATGGTCCTGGCCACCAGACGATCTGTTACGTAGTGTGCGTGTTCAAACTGTTCCGCTTTCCATGCCTTTAAACTGACTGCCGGGAGTCAGGAAATGGGGAATATGGATTGCTTGATAATCGTTACCTACTGTTTGACCCTCCGAAATTGGGTGGCAGCATATACGGCTCAGTGCAGGGTCCATCGATGTAGTTCGACGCGTAGTTTAATAACGTACTGTTTAAAGACAAATGTGGATAATTCATTCATGTATCTTGTAGACGTTGGTACTGCTGGATGGCTCTTCGTGAAAAGACGAACCAAGGCAAATAGCATCAGAAGTTGAATTCAAAAGATATGTGTTTTCTATTCCGTTTTCCAAGTTCTGACTGGTGCCATGCACATTTACATGACTGAGTTCATTCAATAAATACTACTGAAAAAACAAGTTTGAAATGTTCGAAAAGTTTTGTCCTGGGATCAGAAAGGTTTTGTGTAAAGCAGACCAGCAACAGACGAGCAACATACTAGAAGGGTGAAGAAAAAGCAATTATTTTTTGCGACACATATGTTTTGTGAACATAGTGTAGAATAAATTACATGTGGTCGAGTTATGCAGTGGGACGTCCTGGGCTTTGTAGAAGAGGATCTATTGATATGCTGGTTGGATTTGGTGTTTAGACATTGCTTGAAACGGAACACCAATCCCATCCTGCTTAGTAACAAAAGATTCTGGTTTGGAAGAGGTAAATTGGAGTTTTACATATGACGATAGCAGGTGTGTAGACACATTTCCTGAAATTCAACAAGTTCCACGAATTCTAGGACCTTCTGTGATCGAAACAACAAAATTCTGAGTCTTGGACAATAATGGTAGGCAAAGTATAGCTTGGGTCGGTTTCTCGATGCAACAACTCAACAGGTTTTTTAAACCAGGCGGAGTTCTGTGTTGTACTAGCATTCAAAACAGACTCCAAATTCCGTACGAGACAGCCGAAAGCTGATACTCATTGGCAATAATAAGCATACGTTTTGATGACTGTTCCATCCAAGGAAAATCCCCCCAGAGGGGAACCTATATAGGAGAAAAAGTTACACCGTTTTTAATGTTCTACTACCAAACCACTTTTGGAAAGAACACCGCACAACCCTGGTAACAAATCAACGTATGCAAATGGTGCGTGTGGTTGATTCTTTTGGTCAGCCAAACTTTCCGAACGTGACTAGCTTTACAACAGTGTGATAACAGTGTTCAGCCGACCGGATGGGCATGACGGCAACATCAGGACCCGCGACATATCTCACTTAGTGGCAAACAGTGAATGATCTAATTTAAGCGAGTTACTCCAACCAAACAGCAATTGTCATTCAGTCTCGCTGGGAATGAAGCTATGCAATAAAAAACAGTTAGTAACATAACACGCATTAACTGCACGTCATTCTGATTCCATCAACCAGTAGAAATCAATAGAAACTACTTTTTTTTACTTTTGGTAAGTTTTGCTGCTTTAGCAGCTTTCTTGACAGAAAATGATGGTTAGTTTTTCATGCCAAACGTTTGATAAATGAATAACAGCAGCGAATAAACTGGTAAGGTGCTAATCGTCGTGGTTTAGCACAAATTCGCCCGCCTAACTTGCAAGTGATGACCACGAAAGCGAAATAACAACCCAACACATAGCATACCAGAATGATCGAAGATCCGTAAAGTTCACAAATGACAAGTAAGATATTCCTGAGTGCACTAACTATCGTTATTCGCACTTTTTAAATACTGGTTGGCCAAACCTCGCTTACAGAGAAGCTAGCGCAAGAGAGTACGACTTTTATTGATACTGTGTGGATTCCCTCCAAAGGGCGTCAGTGAAACATTCGTCGCTCTTACCCCGCTTCTCTGGCTCATCAGTTGGGCGAACAGGCGGACTCTTAGTGAGGTCCTTCAGGTTCTCACTCTCAGTAAAACGCTTCCACCAAGAGGTCAAGGAGCTCGGTTTGAGCAACTTGTGGAAGGATGATTAAAAATGCAATTAAAAATAGCAATGCAAGGTGACCGCAGATGTGAGAAGAGTTCATAGTTGAACGTCACACTCAAGTGTTAGGTTGGAATGAGGATCTTTATTGGTCCGGTTAGTTTATAACGGTTATGAACTCATCATGAATTGTGCCTTGATTTACTCCGGCAATAGATGAGTATGTTCTCACAGATGACACAGAGATGACAAGAATTCTTGTCCCTCGTTCGATGTGTATCTTCAACCTGACTGTACTATTGTATTATTTTTTTATATCACACGGAAAGAAAAATTTTAAAAGATAAACCAGAAGATGCAAAGTAACTTGAGTTGCAGTGCATTATTGACCTTAGTTTTGAATCGCACTGTAATGACTTAAAAACGGTCAACTAATTTCTGTGTGGACCAAGTACTACCAGCCAGGCGGTTGGAAGATTTGCCTTCAGTTTGAAACATCACACAAAGTAATAACATGTCTTTTGTACTTATGTGATGAAATGCCTTGCAAGACTGTCGTTTATGAGCACCTTGTAGAAATATTGGCAACTTTGGCGCGTCCAGGAGATCACGTGACTGTTGACCTGTTGGCCACTCTCGGCAGTCGGCATGCCACCGTATTGCAACCAGACATGAACACTTCCTCAGCACGCGCTTGGGAGGGCAGTTCTTCAAATTGTGATTGCTGATTTCAGTACCTTCAATCCGATTGGTTATTTGAGGGGTCATTTTCACTTGATCTGACCGTCCCTTTTAGAAGTTGAGTCACGTTATAGTTTGATCATTTTGCAACTAATTGGTTCGTTGGGTATATTCATTGGTTCTGTTCTCTTGTTCTGATTGGTTTCGTTGATTCAGCTCTGTGTTGTGTTCCGATCTGTCTTCCATCCATTTGACTGGTTTATCAGACATTTGTCTTTAGTAATTTTCGTTCCTTGAATTGAAAGGTGTCTGTATGGCACCTGTTCTGAACGAAACGCCTCAAATATATACACCCAGATATTTCCTTCCCAAAGACTGACGTACCACCGCAATATGAATAGCTTGAGTCTTCGACTGAAGAAGCTAATCCAGTTAGTTTGTCCGTACATTGACGGCATTCAGTACTGCTGCATGGTATTTAATGGAGGCGTCTTAGACATAATCTTTAAAGCCAGATACTCAAAAAAAGCAAACACCACCTATGGGCCTGAGAGCAAGTAATTCGGCGACAGGATCGATATTTGGTGCTGAATAGTTTTATCATTTAGTGTACTTTTTTTACCTTTAATTGGATAATCTCTTTGTTTTGATTAATTTTGATTAATTGTTCCGTTTGACCTCAAACAAACTGCGAGTTATTAAAAACACTTTTGTAAAGCCTAACGAGACTCACATAACTCGTGATATCGCAGACGAGGGTAGCCTGGCATTATCAGCTTAATTATGGTGGTTTATATTTCATTGTTTTTTAATGCAAGATTTCTGCGGGCATTTCTTGCTTCTAACACCACTGTGTTAACCACCCTTTGAAACAGCTTCAGCCGCATACGCTCAAATGTGTTTCCGTGTATTTGATAAAGGACGGGCGGGAGAATTAACATTCGAGGTGAGAATAGATGTTGTCACTCAGAGTTTTGTCTCGATTTCTCTTCGTTTTGACAGTAAGATATGTTGCTCATATGTGCTTCCATCTAGACGCCAAAAAAAGAGTACAGTCTGGAGCCGGAATGGAAGATGTTATGGTGAGATCCAGATGTACATTTTCCACAGACTTAAAAGTGCATTCTAGAGTATTTCGTTGAATGTGGCAAACGGACACCGAATTGCGAAAACTTTGAAGGTTTGTTTGGCTAACGCACCAAGCGGATGCGCCTTCCAAAGCCGATTTGGAATGTGGGAATCCCGCACATTGATGTGGTGGCACAACCGTTTTGTGTCGAGCCAAATGAGGTTCTGCTTGTGGGTCCACAGGTCCGATCTAAACTCAGAGACCAGCGGACGAAATCCCACGGGTTTGTTAAGAGTCACCCACCGACCAAACCATGGTGTCTGTGGAATTAACAATGGCATAACATCAGACAGTGTGTGGTTAGTATCATTCGTCAAATCCTCTACACTCAATTGAAGCCCACGTAGTCCCCTCACAATACCGCGCGTGATAAACCTCTTTGATTTGGTGATCATCGGCAGTGCAATCTTCCGAAACTGAAGGGTTTCTTAAACATGCAACTTCGCGGTTATTATTTGGAACACTTGACCGTTACGCCGCGAAGGACCTACCAGCAATGTGATTAATTCGCGATCAGACAGGAGGTAGCCTCAAGCACGAAAACCGCACCACTTGGTCACGTATCAATTGTGCCTCGAGTGATGACTTCCCGGATCGGATTTCCACTAACTTTGTGAATCTACTCTTCCTGTGAGCTATTTATAAATGGTTGGTAGTAGGCGAACATTTGTGAACTTTCGATTGAGATTTCTTCTTGTATTTAGTCACTAGAGGAGCCAGTCAATGCGTAAATACTTGATGTGGCTTCTGCGATTGAATTATGAGTGGCGGTATATATCCTGTCTTAGTGAGCTTAGTATTGATCAGTCGCTTGTGCCTGAAGGGCTGCGTCCGATCTACCAGCCTGGGGGTCACACGTTTAAGACCCCCTAATGGGATTTCATGGGCTGTGCACTGCTGATGGTTCCCGATTAGACTGAATCAGTTGCACAGTGCTTCTTGGCTTTTTAGAACGGGGCACCACAAACACGTTACAGATAATTATTCGTTCATTCGCGGGTCACAGCTTTTCAGCCGCTTCTTAGTTCATTAAATCTCGGAACTGTCTAACCTCTTTGGTCGTCTTTTTTGACAACAACCTTTCATCAAGTACCATCATGAACATTTTTTCACAGTCAAATACAGTATATCTGTTTTCTTGCTGACCTGGTGATGTTTACATTGGCAAATGGTAAGCCAAATTATCTGCGTCCTTTGAATTCTACTGTGCACATGATAAGCTTGTTACGTCGCGGTAGGTTGCATTTGGACTTTCAGATTTCACGGATGAACTACAGGTTGAAGTCAGGTTCACTGTTTTGGCCAGAGCGACTTTACAGTCAATTGTGCCGAATATCATCCTGTCTAGACTATATTTAGTCAGTTTATTACCCGTGTTGTGACGCTGAGCCGGCAAAACTTCGAGGCAAGAAAATAAACACCCAATTCAAATTCGCTGCGTCAATCTAGCATCTCACAGATTTATTGCTTGGAAGCATGATTTTAAGGGAACGATAAGATGAAAGTGAGAATTGCTGTTTTATGAACCAATGATTTCTAGAAGTGGGTGAGGCTTTATTTGTATTAATGAAGTTTTGGCCCACAATGTGCCTTCTTCTGTCCCAACGAAATGAAGAAACCGAATGCAAGATTGTGAACAAAAAGATTGCTGCGCCGCAACCAACCGTTAACAGCAGATCAGACTTGATGGGTGATGGTGTTCCGGTGACCACTCCCCTGAACCACAGAATCCATAAACAGTGAACTCCAATAATTTTTACTTCTCTGGACACTCAGCTACAGACACAACAGAAACAATAACGTTCGGGATAAACCACACACGGTGCACAAACTTTGCGGTTGCAGTGAAACTTTATTCAACAAAAGAATTTGAACACGTTACCAGAACCAATTTAGGGCTTCTAATTGATCCACATGATTGATTCTTCAATCAAACACATGATTGATCAAGAGCACATCATTAAGTCACCGACCATCCGTCTAATTTGCAAGCAGCACTGAGATCGTTTTTTCCCTAATTCAAACCCGAAACAGTCCGAGTTTGAAGAAAATCAACTACTATGAGGGTTTTGCAACTTTCAGTAGATGAAAATATAGATCGAGCTAGCCCGTATAATGAGTTCACCTGTTCACCGTTTGTCCAACTTGTCGCCTAAATTGGCAAGTCACGTTAATTTTAGCATAGAAGATTATCGCTATCCAATCTGCTAACAATATATCAGTCCAAATAAAAAATCACTCCTCTACTGAGACATCACAAAAAGCAAATTTGCACTGTCAGATATAGTAAGGTAAAAATGCGATCGAAGCACCTACATCCAGGATCTTGAACGGTTATCTTCCTAGTTGGCTTTTCTGATGGCTAAAAACGTCAGCCATGAGTTTCCGCATGAATAAGAACAGAAGTTCCGACCCGTCCTTTTCTCCTGAAATTCTCGGACTGCCTTTAAAACTAGAAATCAAAGTTTTGTACCTTGAATATCAAACACCAAATTTCGGTGACGAGCTGGAGGATTGACGAGGCAACATGTATGGATGGCTGAAGTAGGTGAGTGGCTGTTCTGAATTTTTCTTCTAACTAAATAAAACAAATTGAACAAAGTGCTAACTGCACTCATTTGTGGATTGCTTTGTCGGGGGACCCAAATGGATCGTAATTTTGTTATACTCTTCAGCTGAATGTAACATACAGAGGCCTGATGTTACAGCTGGCGCAATACTCGGAACACCTAAGTATATTTTCCTGATTGAACACATTAGTCATGAGGTTGCTGATAACCATTCAACAGACTACCACCTGTTTCACCTTTCTTGAGGTTCACGAGGTAGGTGTATTTGCAGTGTCTACATAAACCTTATTTTCGGTTTGAACACCAGTTTGGACGTGGGTGGCGAATTAGACTGATTTGAAAGAAATTTGGCTTTGCGGAAGACTCAACTGAACTACTTAATTATGATAAACAGTGGTTTATTTCAAGAAGCTATAGTTTGTCATCACGAGCAGCGTGACAGCTAAAACATGAGGTAACGTTAGTTGGAAACTGTCACAAACGACGGATACAATTCAGTCTCCCCTTAGCACTGAGTTAATTCGCAATGAATCCATTACACTCATTTTCACGTTCAACTTGGTGTTCAAGGCTGATGGAAATTCGGTAACTACGTCTTCCCGAAAGACCTTAAGTAAGGGGGAGAAGCTCATGGGCTGTCCAAGGAAATTTTCGTCAACCTTGTAGCCAATGAATTAGATCAACAGTGACCGGTACTTTGTAGACCGCAGCTTGGTGACTTTGCAGGAATTTTCGGCTGGCACTCAGAAGTCATATATAATTTAATGATTTTCATTTGTTGGGCTTAGAAACTCTTTACGGATTGCGAAATTTTCAGCCAAACAGCAAAGCAATACTTTTTCTTTCATAGTACACCGTCAATGAAAACTTTTTTTCTGGCCATTTGATATGGGTTTTGCTGTGTTTAGATATCATTAGGTGGGTGTGATAACCAAATCCCCATGACTAATATTTTATGCGTACACATAGAACATCATATACCTATGGAAGAAACTTTGCCGCAAACTAAGATGTTGACTGTGTCAGTTTCAGTCTGAACAGTGGGTTAATCACACTGTTCGTCAGGCGCCTATTGTCAAACGGATGTACTCAAACTAACAGACCGAGAGAAGGCGTCTTCGAACTTCCCTTTAGTTTCATAAAATGTCCAATTTTGATGACATCCTGTAAGGATGAAACAACTGCACAGTGGTTCTGTGCTCTGCAGTGTAGATTGATGTCACAAACGGAAGGAATTATCAGTTCAAACGAAAATAATATTCTTTGACAAAATGGGCTGCACCAATGATGCATCGAGGTCCAGCTTGGCCAAAATTCAAAATGTCCGGGTATTTTCCTACTGACATACCCTTACAGGCATCTGTCGACAAACAGTTGCCGTTTTCAAAATGCTGTTGTTCATTTTTGCTGGTCTTTGCCTTCTCCCTGGATGCGGACCCCAAGACGGGACGACAAACTGACGGTTGGAGATACTGACAGGCGTAAGCCAGTTCAGTAATTAAGGACTCGACTTTATCAAAGTTGTTGACTTCGACGCATGGCTTTCTTCCCTGATCTGCACAACGTTAAATTCACTGACACTCCTGGATCCATGGGTCCATTAGGTCAGCTACTGCCCAAATACGCGGTTGTCCAACCATATCTTTCCAGCTCATCAACAGCAGCCACATCCATCATAGCACATATACTCTGTTTACAACCGACAATGATGCCGATATGGTCAAGAGGAAGTTCCCTAGCCCTACTCATAACTTTCAGTAACAGATATCCACTGTAATGAAAAGACATATTTTCCGTCCAGTAAAGATAACTCCAGCATAAACTTTGATGACAAGCGGGTCGTTTCTGTTGGAATAAATGCTCAGAAGAAACACTACATAAGAACAGCTCTGGGAGTGAAAAAAGTCCTCTAACAGTAAAACAAAACCTGCACAAATATCATATCTAGTGGACCACGAGACAACAGAATGGGGGTTAGTTTGAATGGTGAAACATCTAGAGGCATAAATAAAAATTCGGTTTGTGGAGAGAACACAGTGGATAAAAAAAGTTGAGGATGCACGATATAATTCATGATCTCTGAGTGTATTAACAACGCAAATTAGCTAAGCAGAAAGAAATAGTTGGCCAAAGTCCATTACGATCATCCGTTTTCCTGATTGTCCTCAAACCCATTTAACTCGGACGTTTTATAGTGGCAAGACATAGTTCTCAAGACAGTGTGTAGTGATTGAGTTCAGCACGTATATCGGTATAATCAGACAAACTAGGAATTCAGAATTCAGCACAGCGTAACAAGCAGCACAAGTGTATTTGAATTGGCGTATGGGTACAGCAATCGGAATAATAAAACAAAAGAATAATGAATGGAGCACTGAATAGAGCGTCAAACATGTGCATCACATGTGGAATGATTCCGCCCACAAGGTTCACATTTACTAATTTTTTCCGAATAGTTTGGAATTGTTGATCTCGACAGAGCAGCAGCTTCTGTTGCGATTCGGGCAATTGAATACCAGCAATGAGTCGATCACATAGATAGTCCTCTAGTTGGGTATCGTAGTCACATTTGGCTGCCGGTGTCTGTAATTGTAATACAAAATCACGGACAGACAGATAATGGGAGCGCATCAACATATTTAACCTAGCTCTTTCAGCTGCTACGAAGTTAATCGTTTTAAAGTGTTGCAGAACTATTTCTTCAATGCATTATAATAAATAATAATTGGAGCTTCAGGATATGCTAAATTTTTGATCCATGTATACGCCATCTTGCCAACTAAATGTAGAAAATACGCTGTGAGTCTCTTATCATCCATATCGGACACCATGTGTCAAACCGTTTGAAATGATCTCCTGCGTCTCGCGCAGGTGAATTAACATTTGATGGTTCCATTTCGGTAGGCATGATGAATTGTGCCAGTAGCGACGCCAAAATGTAGAAATTAGGTTCAGCACGTATATCGGTATAACCAAACAAACTAGAAATTCAAAATTCAGTAGGGCGTAACAGGTAGCAAGTATGTATTCCAATTGGTGCATGTGTACAGCACTTGGAATATTAAAACAATAGAACAAGAAATAGAGCATCAGTCATGTTCCTCACATAATGTTGTACTGATTAAATTGACAGTGCTTTGTTTTTACGCGTAGTCCTTCTTGAACAACGATGCATGAGGAAACACCTCTAAAGCCACTCTGAGATATACATGGCGCAACACATTTTGGGCTATTCGACACCTTTGCCTATTTACAGTAAAAAGGCAATATCTCTGTAAACTCCTCATTGGATTGTACGGATATTCTGCTCAAAAATTTATTTATGCTGCTCTCTCTATTTTACCCAAGGTATTGAGGCGTTGCTTTCTGTCGTGCCCAAAAATCTCTAAGTGACATTTTTGCTTGTATGCAGATCTGTTTGACGCGTAGTTTTCAGGACAAGAACGCATCGCCCACTTACATTGTGGACAGAAGTGTTCGCATAATGAAACACAATATTTCCTTACTTTCCGTTCACAAAGAAATCATTGTAACTGATCCCAACGTATCCCAAATGTGATTTTAGCCACGTACCGTCTGTTGATTACAAAAGCGGAATTCCAGAGCCGATACCAAACCAAGCTATATGGACTATTCAAGTCACACTTTTTGTCATCACTGAAAATCACTTTCTCCGTTTTGTGACTCCACAAGATATGACTTTACTCTGGGCTTTATTGTCCGTTCTAAAGTGAGCTGAATGGTTTTTCCTCATGTTTTTGTATTTAAAACTAGAAGGATCTTAGGTTATCCTTAAACGTAAATTTTGAGGATTGGTTCATATTTGAACGTCCTATACAGTTTTTTATAAAGGAAACTACTCACAAGGTTGCTGAAAATTCTTGGACAGCCCACGACTGGTTTTGTCCTTCTTGAGGCTCATCATGTAGGCGGAGTTCTCGAGTTTCCGTCAAGCTTATTTTCCACTTGAACCCACATTGGAATGATTTCGACAAATATACTCATTTGCATATCAGTTTGGATTCCACGGAAGACTCAACTAAAACTCTCGTTTATGATAATCTTCAAGTTAATATGCTGCATAAAGGTCGCCTCATGTTTCAGTCAGTACGATATTCAAGATATCGCTGTATTTCTCATACAGGAAACAACTCACAAGGTTACTGAAAACTCCTCGACAATCCAAGACCGGTTTCACCCTTCCTTTGTGAGCTCATGTAGTCATAGTCCCCGAATTTACCTCAAACTTCTGCTCCACTTGAACAGGATGTTTTGTTCACAGTCTGTCTTATGCAAACGTTATCACTCAAAATCATTCTGGTTTTTTTTTTACATTTTTTCAGCAATTTGCCCGAGTTCTTTCCCAAATAACAAGAGGAAGCGACGCGGAAAAAATTGACTGGATATTTGCACTGTACGATCTGGATGATGACGGCTTCATCAGCCGCAGCGAAATGACTGAAGTGGCTACAGCCATTTTTGATTTGATGCGTGGTCGCGGAGAACCTCTGAAAGATGTACAGTCCATTGAAGACCGCGTGTCCACAGTTATGGAAGTGAGTTTTATGAAAGATTTCTTTTGCTTTAGTTTAATTTTGCCAACTGCTCTCTCAAGCTCTGTTTTTCATCCATTGATTTTTTTGGATGCGCAGTGGTTCTAGCCGCCATACACTCTGGCCACCAGCTAATAGGACGAAATAGGTAAAAAGAGCGATCTAGGTGAAACCAGACCACGGTCTGATACCGATGGTTGTACTTCAACCGTTTGATTGGGTAGCGATGTCTCCGGTCCTGAAGTAGCACTTGGCGTTTTGATTGGGTAAAACGCATTCCCAAACCAGTGGTTAAGTAATTCATATCATTTTTTATCATTATTATTTAGTAGCCTGCCAATCAGGCTGAACATTATTGTCAAGATACTCCAATTCCCTGAGGTATTCTTCAGGAAATAGCTCAACTACCGCGGCAGTAAGTGATTTTGGCGGTTTGCCAATAGTGATTTCGATCAGGAAGTTAACGAGAAGCGGCAAAAGGAGTTAGAACCTCACTTTTGATAGTAAACTAAGGAGAAGAATCTGTATATACCCTTCCACATCCAGCTTAGAGTACAGTAAGCGACGATTCGATATGAAGATAATTGGAATGCCGCTGTTGGCCGAATAGCGTCATCATCAAAGCTATTCATCATCATCAAGTGCTACTTTTAGGTTCGGATAAACGCAGGTTTCTCGTTTTCCGTAAGTATGGCGGTGTTGAAGAGTAACGGTGTAGTCAATAAATCCACTACCTAGGCGGATTCTCTGCTTTCGCAGGTTCCTTTGAACCGATCTTTCAACGGTAACCAAATTTTAAAATCCTGTGGTCTTCCCGCTCGCCATCTCTGGCGCTTGTTTTTCAGGCTCCGGGACAGTCCCGTTTTGCTGGAACTTTGTGCATTGTTAATCTAAAGAAATAAGAGTCCTTACATATCCATTGAAGGTTTTGTGATGGTTCGGTTTTGTTGCAGGCGAACTCAAGAGCTCTGGTTGCGGTACCCAGAATATTCTTCCAAACTTCATTTGGTCTTTTTGTTGGGATAGTTTTCACCAGCTGTTTAGGTAATCCTGTATGCTACTTTCCTTTTATCGACGTTTTTCTCAGACAGCTTGTTTCAAGTTAAAACACACTTCTTTCCCTCGGAAAGCTAAACGGTCCGACAGGCATGTGGCAAATCATTGTCAGAGTCCACGAAGGTGTTCGTGGCCAGACGATGGCAATGGATAGCTGAATACAGCGTGATCTTTTTAAGCACATGGTGGCTTGTGCTCACAGGAGTTAACAAGATATGCTCCCTTGCGCTGAAGTTGCTGCTTGGAATAAATGAACTGCTGTCCTCTCACTACCAAATATCCATCACTGTCTGTTCTTACTTTCTTTCTCTGGGGAAAGCAGCAGAACTGCTTCAACCACTAAGGAGTTGCTAGCCGTTTGGAGCTTGCCCCAACATCACAGAAGCCAGCACGGCTTTATGTCTAGATCGCCGCTTATTGTGCTTACTCGTAGCATAGGAACTTGCTATATTGCAAAACATTCACATGTGAGAAGGTAACGCAATTTTTATCGCTTAAATTCATTCATAAACCGTGGTATCACGTGTTCGAAGGTTGAAAAACCTCATTTGACATGCTTAGCTGGTCCGCTATTTATTTCTTAGTCGCACTAGCCCTGAGCTACGAGCACAAAATTAACCAATCATTTTCCTTGATCACAAATACCGAATGCCCGATCTTGTTGTGGACAAATCAATAGGCTCTTCGAGTGAACTCAATGCCTAAAAACTTGTAATAGAAACACTCTTTAATCTAGATCACTGTTTGAAAGTGTATCGTCTGGATTCCCAGAAAAATCCTGACCAAAGTCAACGTCATCACATCTGAAGACTGATCTCATTCGTTCTTCCAGAAAAATCAAATAGAGACTCTTCTGCCTTAGCAGGATCAATAATGGTGTCAAAGATACCTTCAGTACTTTCGATAAAAAATGACGACACTGTGTAAATAAAATCTTTGAATAAGTGGTCTTACTAATTTCTTTTAGAAGTAGTACAACACACTTTGTGTCCTTGATGTGCGATTTCTTTCCTGCTTGGTATGACCCAGTCTTACGTGTGTTTCGCATCCACTCCGCGCAAACTCTATTGCCTTCCCAATGATACAATTCACAAATAAAAATTGAAGAGTTCTTTCGTGAACAAATTAATGCAATGTGAGGATGATGACAGCAGAACAAGAGAGGGCAAAATGTATTATCAGTGTGGGGAGATTTTTGTCCTGTAGATGAAGTCATCTCTGCTAAAAAGCCGAGAAGCACTGCACAACTTTTTGAGATTATTCAGTTGTGCTCATCTCACGAAACTCCAGAGTCTCGACCCCGCGACCTCCCAGCAAGGTGTTTTGAACACGTAACCGTTTGGCTACCAGCGTGTTGCAGACATTCTTCCTCTTTGTATAGGTTTATGGTGGGTTTAGGTGATTTCACATGACCTTCTCTTTGTCACAAACTTCTTTGTTTGACCTCAAACAGCATTTACTTATTGATCCCTTCCAGAAGTACGATCTGGACCGCGACGGCCAAATTTCCAAGGATGAATTCATTACAGTATGCATAAACGTGAGTTTTCCTTTTCAAATTTTTCACACATCTCCTACCAGGATCCTACATTCAAGAACAATCTGAATATATTCGGCTCCCAACTGTGACAAGACAACAGCTGCTCCTCGTGTTTTTACTTTTGTAACGTGCAGAAGCAAGTAACATATCTCAGTCAAGAAGGAGCATTTTCGTCCAGCGAAAGACCTCTTTTGAGAACCATATTTGATTAGTACGTGTGATTCGTTCTCCCCATTTGTCCGCTGCATTTAGATACCCGCAAGCGCACTGTGGTATTTACTTTTTCCGTGTTATCAGATAGTTCCATCACTGTTCTTTTTCATTCGCCAGCCTATTTTTTGCTTCACTAATGGTAGGTACATAAAGCAATTTTTCGGTAACTCATTTTTTTCCTTTTTGTAAAAAGCTATATCCACGCCCATAAGCCGACAAGGAATGGCGCCCTTGAGTACAGACTAGTCAATAGACCGACCCAAACTGACCGGTTACAAGCAATTAGAAAAGTAAAAAATCTAGTTTGCAAAGTTTTTGAAAGGAGAACATTCTAAAGCGTCCTCTTCAACTCGCCTTGAGGCCATTTGAACATAAAACAAAAATCAAAGATACTGAAAAGCGCTTCCATAATTCCCGTACAAATGGTTCATCATATGCGGCGACGGCACATTCACACTTAACCAGACACTACTCGCAGTTTCAGCAGTAATATACTTCGTTACCCCTCTGATACCGGAAGACAGGAAGGTAGTACAGTTGAGATCTTCCGTTTAAGATGATGCCAAGTACTTTGATCATTTGAGAAGACCTGAGTAGATTAGATCAGAGGTGGAAATCTGAGAGGCAGTATACAGTTTCATCGCACGGACTGAACTTTTGCAGGACAAGAGTTTCGCTTGAAACTTCAAAATCTCTCACAGACGGTGAGAATACTGTCCATACAATTAAAAGCACCTCCACGAATCGCCTAAATGCTTAATCTGAAGTTAGTGAACACCGTGGTAGTTAGTTTCAACTGTGTTGTTGGGTAGCAATGGCACTTGTTCGTGTTTAACTGCGAGTCTACCCCAGTATTGATCTGCAACTCGTGACCGAATGGCCGAGTGTTCAGCTTCAAGCTAAAAGGTTATCGACTCAAGCCGTCCATGAGATCCGTAAGATACATGCCTTTGCTGATTCCCGAAAAGGACTGAACAGTCAGGTGATGCTTCTCATTTCCAGTGAGTAAACCAGCTTGACGTTCTTGGGGACAGTCACTGATTGAGCGATTATTTGATGGTATCGAAACAGCGTCAAATTCAAGGTAATCCATTCCATTGGTACAGGCCACATGGATGTGGCAGCCATAAAGTGAACTTTTTAACTGGTAATATACATCGAACAAAAAAGTGCACCCAGAACACATCATATTTATTTCTATACTTGGATCGTCAAGCCTGGTAGTTGATAAAATTTGACTAGCATGGGTGCAACGGTAGGACAACCGGAAATCGGTCAACAGTTTGAAAAAATCTTGTGGGTTTCTAGCGCTTTCGATGAATATTCGGGAGGAAGCTATGCTCAGCAGTTGTGTCGTTATTGGTTTTATTAGTGCAGTGTGTGAACAAAATGATATCTGCTTAAAAAGTGTTCTTGGCCTATCCGCCTGCAGTTGGATAAAAAGGAGAAACGGAAAAGCTAACCTTTTGGTTTCAGAGCAGGACGGGAGCTTTCAATCAACTTCATAGTGTCAGCTTCAACTTGATGTGACCTTTTTCGCCAGTAGGACGTTTGTGTTCGAACGATCAAATAAACGGCCATGCTGTATAGTAGTTTTGATTTGAAGGCACGAGGTTCTCACAATCACTTTAGTCGGCACGTTCATTTATTCTGCCCCCCACTACCAACCACTCAATTTGGAGCGCTTTAGGTCTTCGGAAGACACAGGGAATTACCTCATTTCGTTGAGAGAAACTCCTACTTCGAAGTGGTTCACAACAGCTGTTCCCATAAAGTCACAATCATTAATTCACTTCCAATAAGGGAGGAGAAAAACTCTATTTCGCGAGTAACTTTGATAAGGGATTGTTAAGGATATTCAAAGGGGATTGTTTTAACACGCTAACTGTCCAAAAAACAGTAACTAGGCTTTAAGGATTGTAGTTAATTCAAGTATACATCCAACTCCGTCATTGGACTATCCTGAAACAACTTCCAACGGATTAATAAAAACCTAGGCGCCACGTAGGGCGTACCCTGTGGAATTATTGTTACCGGTGTTTGCTGATGTTTACATCAATAATTCCGGCTCTATAGGTCGATTGCTCCATCAAACGCTCTGAGTGTTGCCTATTTTACAATATAGAATTTCCCTCTATAAGGAATCGATTAATGAGGAATGATCGAACTAACTGAACAACAAAAGCAATTAAAACACGTGACATTTTGGTTCAGAAATTAAATCAGTCGCGGTTAAAGTACATGAATGAAAACATCATAAACGAGAGATTCAGAGCTGGGTTCCAGGTGGGTCTTCGTCAAAACCAAATTACTATACAAATGAGTGCACTTTGCCCAAGTATTGTGATGTTCTAGTTTGCCAACTGATGTGTGAGCCCATATTGTCAGTAGGTGGAGAGCAACAGCGTTTACTGATATTTAGTTCGGGTCAAAGTATTCACTGCCTTTGGGAATTACTTCGGATCTGATAGGCGTAGTTTCAATTCCCCTTGGACCAACTTGAGAAAGAACGAGTTGAAGGATATACAGAAAGTAGGTTCGCTCTAACCACCGGTCTTCAGAGTGTACATTTAGAGGATCTAAACAGCCATTGCTGTGAATTAGGACTGATGTTTTTTCCAATGCATGCAAGTGGTACATCCGGCTAAAAAGTGATGGCATAAAAGTCGGAGTGCCATCATTTTGTCGTAGGCTGGAACTCTAGGTTACGGGACAGTCTGTCTCCGTTATGAGTCGAGCTCGGTAAACAAGACAACTAATTGTTCACTGATATGCAGTTTAGGAGAAGCCGAATTACCGGACGTGTTTAAAAATAACAAATTTCTCTGCACTGACTGCGATTCTCGTTTATTCAACAATCTCACACTTGATAAATATGAGGGGCATAGTATGCACCTCGTAATATTCAACAGGTTTTCGAATAGCGGACGAGTTCACGCTCGCAGTGTCGCTGACCTGACATTGAAATGTAAACGCTTTGGTGATCACCCCATTCAATCCCTACACAAACCTCAAGTTTCAACAAGTCATGAACATAGTCTAGCATACACAACTGTGAAGCATTCTAGTGTTGGCGAAACATAGTTACAAGACCAGTGGCACCTTTATCACACTACCGACTAGTTTGGTATAGACCTCACGAACACATACAGACGAGGTACTGGGATATATAACATGCTTTCGTATGAGATGTATCCATCTGAAAAGCGGCTAGGCAGTTCATACACTACAGAATCATTTTCAGCAGTAATATTTATGAAAAGGCTGTTGACGCTTATCAAAATTGTGCTGGAATGAGAGCCCGAATAGTACTCTCATTCATGACAAATACAAGTATGACATTAGATACCTCACCGAGCTTTCAATATAGGATGAAACCTTACACCAAAATGAGCGAATTATAAACAGAAAAACGGTGTAATTCTGAACACGATGAATGCACGTGTTTCGTCTCCCTTCTGTGGACATTTGAAACATTTCCACAAATTCAGCAGCAAGCAATATAAAAACGCGTAATGCACTACTCATAAGGTTGCTGAAAATTCTTCTTCTTGTTTGCAAATGACTAATATAAAAACACGTTCATATCCTGAAAAAAACTATTCGTGGCAGCTTTATTGCTGACCAGTGCTTCCATGGTAGAAGACTACTGATTAGGTTCGGGTGTCAGTAGTTAGTGTTTGGAATAGAGCAAAATGCCTTTATCGAGCAATCAGCTGATTTGCCAGTTAAGCATTGGCGATTGATAGGCCTGCTCTGCTTACGTACACGCAGTGCACTACTGCTTCGGTGCGACAAGTTCAAGCGGGCCCTGAATTTTAGTTGATACTCTAAATCAACTGGTTCGGCAATAAATAGTTAATACTTACTAAACGTTGAATACGCCATATATACAGAGGGCCCACAAATTGCAGTTGCAAGAAAACAAGAAATATTCCAACCACACACACAGTACAAGGGCATGTTAAATAAGGCCGATAAATGAAAAATGACGAATGTAGGCCGTTCAGCATGGGTATTCACGTGAAACTGAGTGACAGATTCCAGCGGAGGTGTAAACATATATCGGTAGTTTAAGTTATTCTACAAGGGAAGTTTTTTTGAACTGATGAAAATTCGAAATTAGGCTATTGAGACGAAGCTGTGTATGTCTACTAAAATGGACATGGATTGCGCTCCGTCTCAATTCCGCCAAATGAAGCGCAATGATCGTGTGTTTATCAACCTCCCTCGAACAATGCCGAATGCACAACTGGATACAAACACTTCGGCGGTATTTTCGGCCTGCTTATTCATCTTTGGTCGATCCGAACAGGTTGAAGTGGTGATCGAGGAGAACATCAAATCCATCCTTCCGTTGGAATAAGAAATCCCGTTAGACAAAGAGTTTCATCGCAGTGTGATTACTGTCCCCACAACCGAACGTAAATGAGACGCTCGTCCAAAACGACCGCAAAAGGATTCACTGGACGACTTAGCTACTTTTGAAGTGTGGTCTAAGGCTTATGAGCTGAAACACAAACAAGGAGCTCCTCCAGCTGCGTGCTTCTTCGCATTACTCCTATTAAGAAAAATTTGCAGTGATGGGCATGTTCCAGACCTAGATATCAAACGACTTTGTGTTATGTTGCACAGACGTTTCTACTTGATTTCATCTGCTAGCAATATACCCGGCTAATGGAGCATGCATTTCTGAGCATGAAGACCATGTATAGTTGATCCTCTGCATCATGGTACTATCCAACATAGTAAATCTAGCTGACTTGGCTTTAACTGCTTGAATAGAGATTGAATGCCTTAATCAATTACTGATCATCTGAAAACTTACATTCTCAAGCTCTTATGCTACCCAGTTCCCCCTCGGAAGCGCTTGATCGCTGGAACATGCGAAGCCATTTGTGGCAAACATACGACCACTAAACTCATTCTTCATCGGCTTAAATCAACAGCAGTATTAGCAGTAGCAATTCGACATTTGTAGTTTTGTCGTTTTATTCTCATTTTTGTGCGTCCTACTTGGTTGGTCGCGGTTTAAACTATGCAAGAGACCTATTCGGGTAAACTGTATCATCATACTCGCAAGCAATAAAACAGGCTCATAGGTATGAAGTTAACGTGGCTGGTTTAATCTGAGGTGTGTTCCTTCTGTTGTTGCATCTTCTGGAAAATGTAACTAGGGCTTTATATGAAGCGAACGTTTTTGCCTCAGGTGTTGTTTTTTTCTGATTGCTTGTCATAGCCCAAAAAGATACGAATTATCCATAACATACGTTCATTTCCCGTGCCAGGGTATGATTTCATTGAACTACAAAGACTGCTGTCACGACCAACAGTAATTGCTTATCTGCTTGACGGTATAAAAACTCACTGATACGTCATTCAACGTTAACATCATCTATGTGTTACATATTACATGAAGCTACCAGAACAAATATCTCCAATAATGAACCAAGTGCGTGGTTTAATCAGTCACGTCAGTTAATTGCATGCGCATACTTAACAGGCTTTTTTCAGGATGCTCTGTATTTGTGTATCATCCAAACAGGTAGGTTAACTGTTTACAACTATGGTCTAGAGTCAATTAGTCTGAAATTGGGTAGAGATCATTTTGGTCTCCGGAAAATCAGACAATTGCAGAAGCGCGTTCAAAATGAAAAGGAATGTGTCCTTACTTGGAAACATCACCGGCTATGCATTCAGCTGTGAACCCTTTGAGTAGATGAGCTCTTGGATTCAATCACTGGGTCTGTCACACCAAGTGTGTTCTACTTCTGAAAACATGAAGGGATTGGGGATTTCAATCGAGATTTCGTCGAATAGTTGATGTTAGTCAATGTTGAAAAGCCAAAAATCACTCTGCTTCATCCTTACTGGAAACAATGAGCAGCGCACATCCCACAGACCCCCATGGAATTTGAGCCTGCGAACTCTCGTCTAGTGGTTAAAGACTAAACTGCGGCTAGTCAGTAATGTGGCTGACTCCCACTCATATATAGCAACATTCTTCCTTCAGCCACTCAATTCGTAGCATGTGGTCACGTGTTGGCGCACTTCTCAGGTGATGACCGCTCAGGTGGAGGACCCATAGGAATTTTTGCACAGTGCTTATGCAATCCATGCCACCATCCAGAAGGAAATGGAGCCGAAACTCGCTGAAGGGCCATGAAGTGCGCAGTACTGATAAACCTTTTAGCAATGAGAAATCGGTACTGTGCGTTTAGGAAATTCAGCAAACTTCATCTGCGAGATAAAAGCGTCGATAAAGCTTTAAAAAATCCCTATTTTCTATGAAAATTCGTCCGAGTCAATAGTTATTTATCAGTTAAAGTTTAAGTATTCCTTCAGCATTTCTATCAGACTTTCTTATTTTAAGACACTTCATTTTGCTCAAAAGGATCTTTCAAGTGATCATCGCTTTGCTTTCCGTTTCTGGCAGGATTTATTTTCGTTCATTTTTATAAATATTCCAATCGAAAGTAGAAAGCTTATCCAGCAAATGTTTTTGAAAGAAGGTCTGTCCCATCTATTCACTCGACGACTGCCTTATGGATTGTGTCAGCATGTTTTTTTGCAACTTTTTTAAAAAAAATTATTAAATACTTTGAAAACTTTCAGTCCCCGTGTTTGACGGAAGTTACATCTCAATGTATGTGCAATGATATCACACATGTATGATTTCAGAGTGAGCACATTTAGCAAACTCCTTCGTATTGCATTGCCTTTCACAGACATCTTTCGATCAGATAGATTCTCATCTCAGTGCGCAACTCAAGAAGGACACTTGACTGCCTCCCCACTGTTAAATTCTATGCCAGATTCGGTCCAGAAGAACCACACTCGGTGTTGATTTTCCGGTCCTCATCACGTCTGGGCAGCCCACTAAGGTAGTTCCACTGTTACGAGTGCAGTTGAGAGAAACCAGAAGAAGTATCAAACCAAAAAACAAATGTACTGGACGTGAAAAGTCCAGTACAGCGGCAGAGAGTCGATCGAAGGAACCCAAGCATCAATTCGTTAATTTAAAACAACACCACACGACCATACACAGATTAACGTCCATTACACTAACTGGAAGTCGGACTGACCATGGCTGTAAGCTTGTCTGGAGGGATTGTCCCAACAAAATGCAGACCAGGAAATTTGATAACTTGTCCCAAGATCCCACCAGTGACAAGGCAACTGTCATTAGGCTTCGATGTCCATATTGCCAAGCACACTCACTTCCCACCCTCTCAGCAGTCCAGGTGCATTAGCCTGACAGTTGTATGCAATATATAATGAGTCCATGATAGGTGGGTGGTCAATGAACTGACGACTCCACCAATATTTGTATTCAACTATTCGTCCGGCTCTGACGTCAATTTCTTTGGTTTGCTATCAACAAACGTCAAAAAACAATACGAATCTTGATTTGATTCCTGAATTTTTGTACGCGTTTGATATCCATGTGAGAATTCAGGGAACGCAGTATACGTATACGTATATTATACATTGTATTACCGCATGCGTCTTCTGTCACTATACAGTATGATGCACTCGTGACTGGTCCTCTGCGGCGACTAACTCTCCAGAGTCATTCAATTCAAATTCCTGTTCCTACAGTAAAGCTCAGGACAAATGTTGAAAGTAAATATCCATTGTCACTGGCCGAAATGTTTCTTCCGTACAATAAAACGTTTGATGTAATTATCAATTAATTATGCATTTATTTCACGCGGAAGCTCAGGGGTTTCGATGTGTTTCCTTCCCAAGAGCACTTTTTCAAACAGTCCAAGCGATGAGCACTCTAAAGGGGTTTGGTTGCATAACTAATACAAGGATCGGTAGAAACCCATGTTTTCGGAACGGAATTCGACAGTCGCGGCTGAGTAAATAAGCACAAGGCAAATGCGAAACGCACATTCATAATTCAGTAGGATGAGACAGACGCTGACCGTAGCGTTCGGTTCTAAGCAGGGTTAGCCGACAAAATATTTTTCGACTGGAATCGGATAAATCGTACTCAGTAATTTGTAGTAAACTTTCCCATATGTAATCATACCTATCCCAGGTCCCTTTATTTAGATTATGGAGATTTAAAGTCTAGTCAAATCCACCAGCGGGTGAAGATATTGGCCACACAATTCAGAAGCGTTTTTGTGGTCCCAATCCGTCTGACGTCGAAGTGAATATGAGAGTGAATATGGAACTTTTTTCTTCTATGACTCGTTCTCAGAAATACGTTGTTTGCCGCACAAAAGTCACACAGAAGCGTCTAAGGGGTCATAACTTACAGACAACAGAAAAACTCGGCTGCTACGTTAGGGTCGAACATTTACACTTCAAACAAGAGTATTGAATTTCATTCAGCGTCTCTTATTATGTTCAGTCACCTGTATTTCATCAAAAATGAATACTCAGCATGTTGCGTGAATGGAGTTGAGTCGTCCGCCTTCAAGTTTTCGCTTGATGCTTCCAAACACAGTACGGTCAAGAAGTACCACTTCTGAGCATCTTTAACAAACAAACACTTTTATCTTTTTCGTGCCAATGCAAGGCGAAGGCAGCAAATTCACTGGCCACAGAGACGTTAGCATTCTCTGTTATTCGGAAGTCTACCTTTCAGGCAACTGCGTTGTGGTTGACAATTTTTCAGGAAGTCCTAAACCCAAATACAGAACAAAGATGGCGGACGTTCAGTGTACCACCTCGTGCGCCTCAAGAGGAGCGCTTAAAAGCCTTCGGGTCTGAATGGGAGACAACTCATCTTGACTTAGTCAGTAAAGAAAGAGGCAATGATCAACACTAGCTGCACGGGCAGAATTTACTGCACAGACCGTAGATCCTCCGAAGTTCGACTACCTCCCCAAAAGAGCAGAATTTGTCTTTCTCTCCCGACAGATTCGGAAGCCACAAGAGGTGCTGAGTTTTGGGTAAACAGTTGCAGCCCGGTGAGGTTTTTGAAGGCTATATTCGTTGGAACTAGTGTCAAAAATCCATGTGGATTCAACAAAGGATGGTTATCAAGGTGTGAGTGTTTTATCCTTAAAAATCCGAGTTTTATGGTCAGTTAAGAATTGGAAACAAGAAACCGATATAATTTGTTTGTACTGAGAAAAGCGCCTTTAAACTGTTGTCCTGGTTTCCTTTTGGCTTACTGCAGTTTTTTGCCTAAAAAAATTCCAACGTACATAGAACGCAGTTGGCCTGAGGAAACTTGGTCTTCTGGCAACTTCATCAGCCGGCTCTTACGAGTGTAAAATATGAAAAGGCGAGTAAAGGGCCGACATCCATCCAAACAAAGTAAGTGAGGGAACAATGGATTCATTAACAAAGGCTCATGAAGAATAGGGAGCTGTTAGACTTTCGTTGCAATTTCTGTCTGATTCAGTAGCCCTGTCGGTCCACCAACTACCGTGGTGTAGAATGCCACTTGGGACTAGTTCAATCCCACTTTGTGGCAGCAGGAACAACGCGAACAGACTTAAGCGAAATACTCATTTACACATCTGTTTGGTTTTTACGGAAGACCAAATTGAATCGTTTATGACATTCTTCTTCAACTCAGTGTGCTGCCCCAGGCAACATAATGGTTCTGTTAGTGTATTGCAACATCTCGAATGCAGTACCAACCGAAGCATGAGGCGGTCTAATGCAACAAATTCAGTCGAAGAAGATCATCATAAACGGAACACTCAGTGGAATCTCCCCTTGAAAACCAAAATGGCATACGAATGAGTGTAGTTCGCCAATTTCATGCAATTCGGGTTCACGTAGAACGTGAGGTTGAGGGAAACTTGGGGACCACGCGTAGGTAGTGAGTCCCAAAAGTGACAAAATCGGTCAAGGACGGTCGAAGAATCTTCTACAACCTTGTGCGCAGTGGGTTACGTCTACGCAATCCACAAACCTTGTTATTACTGTGGCCCCGAATAGCTGCTGCACACATCACCTAACTAAGACAGTGGTGGGCAGCTAAGCGGGACTACTGACTAAAGTAAACACAAATAAGACAAACTAAAAGCTCCGTCTTTTCCGTTCATTTGTAGCTAAACTCTGTCGTCTATTATTTTGCGCTGGCATGTTCTAGGATCTTAATGGTGCCGTCGCACGGTTAGTCTTCTTACTGCCTACGGCCGCAAGATAGGTTGAAAAAGCCCTGTTTGCTCACAAAGCTTGTACATGCTATCAGTCGGAACAGGGATTTAGTGAGAATGAGGTCATATTTGAAAGACAGTCAGTGTCTACGGGGCACAATATTTCTTAATTGCCTTCGCTGGCGTATGTGACTTGAAGCAGACAAGCTTAATGAAGCTAAAGGTTTTATGAGCTGGTGGCTGTTGACCTACTTTGAATCTGAATGCAGAGCAATACACTAATGGTTAAAGGACATAATGCCAACGAGTGAAACCAAGAATTCCACAGGTGATAGGCATATTGTAGAAGTAAAAAATCGTCCTCTGGAAACAGGATTTGCATGGGGATTTCTCTGGGTGAACTAGCGTTGTCGAACCTCCTAATCCGATACAAAACCTCTCCCCGGTGCTTACGCAGAGATGAACCAAAATTGTTGAAGTCGTGGGATACCTTAGGCTCCCAAGCACGTTCGTCACGTTTTATCTGTTCTGCGAATCGCGCTAGACCCCAAACACTCCGCAATTTATGTATCCTTGGGATTGTGTTGCAAAACATGCATCACATGCCTTCGTTCCAAAACATCTAACGTGCCAAACCACTGACACATTGGGACAAATCCCATTTATCAAGATCAAATTTCCGACATCTGTCTCTCTTAAGAAAGGAAGGCCCGCTTTTTGTAGGTTTAACTACCGAGTGGATACTTTTCTATTGGCTGACATGGTAGACGATCGACGAGAAATTTCGGCAACTTGGCAATCAGCAAAGCACCCGAGAACTATTGAAGTAGACGAACTTTTACAGTCCAGAACACTGTGCACTGTATCAGGCAGTTTTTGTCGATTTTCCCAACAAATGTGCCTACAGTAGATTTTAGGTGTTAGGGTACTCTTCACAGTGACCACCTTCTTGAAGCGACCGTATTCCGTTCAGTTTGCGAACTTTTTACAATATCGTTCTTACGAGATTGATAGGCACGCATGGTGCCACATCTGGAGCAAGGGAACAAAACAGCGCTACTTAAGGTGACCTAGACAGTGAACCGATTTTCGCGGATAATTTGCCACCTGCTCGCATAGTTCTGCAGCAAAATCTGCAGCTAACCACGTGGTGGTATTGGCCAGTCACCTTACACGATTTGTGGTCTTCAAAACTATAAATAAAGTTTTACAATTACAAATATCAGAGAGGTTAGTCTGAACTGTACATACTTTCTATTTCGCTGACTTATTGATCAAAACAGAATGGAAAATAGCGAAAACGACTGAGTTTCTTATGAATTCGAATTTTTAGGCTTCTTTTATTTCCCACGTTCAACTTGGAATATTCTTTTTACGTGTCAAAATTAGTCTGTCACCGATAACCTCTTCAGTGTGCGTTGCAAACTTAATAGGACTTTTTAAGCTAGTGCCTCCGTTTCATTACCCAACGTCCAAGTTCAGGGTCGAAATCGCAGGCTAGATCCATTTCAATCTCCTCCAAATAACCCTCCTTTGCCCCCTTCCTCCGGTTATTCTTGTTGGTCCATCACATCAAGTATTGGAATCACGGGACTTGCGCTTTACTCGCAACGGAGGTAGTCAGCAGTATATATCCTTGATCTTGTCAGGATTAGGTCAACTGTCCTCTCTCCAAATCAAGCTAAGATGTTATTCCAAGGCGTCGGGACAAACTATAAACACGAAGGCATGCACATGGGTGAGATGTCAAAACATAATTAAAAATGTCTAATTGACCCCTTAAATTTTCATGACGATGCTTGATGACCCCGACTACGAGACAGATATCTTTGATCTGTCAAGGTCGCCTAATTAAGCAAAACACAGCATTTTACAGAGGAACTCAAAGATTAGGTTCGCTGAAAGATTGAAAATAACTACGTAACCGAATAGCGCTATTTGTTGCCTTCCTTGCCAAGTTAATAAGGGTCTTTACACCAAATGGTAAACGGGGTGATGAGTGGCCATTTGCCAAAGAGGACATCAAACCGAAGGTTCCTGTATTGAAATCGAAGACAGCTGAAAGTTAGAAAGCACTAAAATATATCAAAAAGTAGCTTTATTCAAGCATGAAAACTAGGTCAAGCCTTGCCTAGACCACACGGATCGTTACTTCCTTCCAGTTATTGTGGGTTACGATAAAATATTGGTTCTTTGATGTGCATGCCAAACTCATGCACAAACTCATCAGATCACGCAACATAAATTTTAGATAGACAGCCGCATAAGTCGATAATGAACTTTAGGGCAATCATGGCAAGACGAGTGTTTGAAAGTGAGCGCATTTTTCAAGTGCTGGTGGAAAGCGGGGAGAAAATAGGTCAACTCACTGTGATTCGGTGAACAAGAGTATTGCAGCGAAACACGTTCTTTCGAAAATGAAGCTGGTTTTAAAGAAAATCTCGAACGTGTCCCACCTGGAACTCTCGTCCGCGGTGGCGTTAAGATCATCGGCGTTATGTCGAAATAATGACATACGTTTCATTTCCAGCGAAGTTGTAGGTTCCATACACAAATTAATGAGGTCTAGCAACGAAATAAAACTTTTTTTGATATTTCCTACATGCTTGAGCCTTCAAATATGCGCATCTAGTGACTACATAGTTTAATTATAGTTATAGTTTAATTATCCCATATGTAGACATGCTAAACAGAGTTGACCGTGTAGGAAATGCGCGCATCAGACCAAGACAAGTATTAATACCACGGACAATGTCTAAATACTGGAGCATCACACTACCAGAAATGTCCTTGATTTTTCTGTCCATCTACGGGCTAGGACCTTTACGCCTTCCTTGGTGAATTGGCGACCTTCCCGATGATCCCCAAGAAGGGCGAAACCGGTCGTGGGCTGTCGAAGAACCTTCAGCAACCTTATGAGTAGTGCATTACGTACATACATGTATCGCACTCATTTAGACCTCCCACTTTCCATCAGCTCAAGATGACCTGCAACGCAATTTCATATAAATGAATAACTGCAAATTGATATTAAGATCAGTTCCGGAGGTATTCTTAGCGGCAGCAGAGAAAGCATTCGTAACTTTCGAAAACAGCATATTGATAGCTCGTTTGCGTGCGCCATTCAGTTTTTTTGTTTCGTCGATTGGTTGATCCGCCTGGGAGGAATACTTAATCAAATAGTGCCAATTTTTGAGGTAGATGCATTTTTGCAATAGGTTGGAAAAACGACTGGGATTAATTGTACTTTGAAGTGATTTATAACTGGGAACGCAGGTGCAGCAGCCAAAACCAGCGATAAGAAGTGCAACATTTTTTCACCGTTTAAGTGACTACTCGGCACACTTGGACGGGGAGTGGATTTTGGTCGAATGCAGTGGGACCGACCATTTTTACTTTGATAACCAAAAAAGACCGAAAAATGCCACAACTTGACTTATATTCAGACAGTTCTGACATCCCGGTTATCCCTAGGCACAGTCGGGGTCTTTTGTAACCCGATGCGTCGGGCGTGCCTCCAAACACATCCACCTGTTTGGGCGTGATTCGGCTGCATCCAGAAGGCGTTGGTACATTGACACACTCCTCTTGCAAGTCCCACTGGTGCAGTTCAAAACACTTTAAAGTTGAAGTGATGTCCTGCTGCTATAATCTTTTTAAAGGGGTATGTCAAACCAGTGCACTTCGTTTTGTATGTGCGAGCTGGTCTGCGCAAGAACTGAAGAAAGGCTGTTCAGACAGGGTGATAAACATCAAACCCGGTTTGTGGCGCCTTGTGGTCCACTTTGCTCTTTGGTTTAATCTTTATGGTTTACACATCCCATGGTTCCAACCCAATGTACGACCAGAGATTTTTCTGCGTACTGGCCATAAACACAACATTTCGTGATGGCAACTGGAGCTGCGAGTTCCATTTTGGATCGGTGCTTAAAATTTAACTTTGTTTCAGGTGATTGGCAAAATTGTTTGTTGTCGTTGTTATTGTTGATTTATCTGTGGCGAATTCCAGTGGACTGTTGCGTGTTAGTTTCAACTTCTCTGTTGTTGTAAATGACTATTTATTTAGAATCCAGTAACTCTGTTGGACATGTTTTGTAAAAGAGATTATCATTGCCAGGGCAACGGCATGTTTTTCACTTCCTGCACTATAGAGGTTGTAAATATTGGGTGGTACGGATGCACGAAGGTCTCGTTTGATTTACAGTAGCTTCCTTGCTGAGTGTCGTTATCACACACAAAACTTGCTCCAGGCTTCTCCTTCTAGAGTGACCAACCTTGGTGGAAAGCCAAACCGTTCGCTCTAAGGAGGCTAGTACTCACAATGGGTGGCCGATAATTCTACTCACATTGCGACTTTTTGGGTATTCCAAAAGTTTTTATCGTATAGAACAATGAATTTACCAGAAGTTCCCTATCAAAAGCACTGCAGTCGTTGGGATGTGTAATACTGACTTTAGGTGATCTGCCACAGCAACATAAACATTGCGTATCAAGTGGCTGTGAAGTTTTTCATTTAGCATTCAAATCTAACATTAAAAAATTTTCTTTTGTGTCCTGGGCGATTTGAGTGGGTTATATTTAAATCATGAACACAGTTGATTTATCTTGATACCTCTTATGCCTCACGTAAGAGCAGTCTTAGTTTTCCTTCTATGGCCAGGCCGTAACGCTCTCGTCTTTTTCATCGAAAGTGGTCAGTGCTGGTAAAGCTTAGCAGCCTCTCAACGGCCTGAACATAAGCGGGTAACCTGGCTGCAAGCCTGTAGGCAGGGCAACGCGGTGCTGTGCCCACACGCTCGAGAGTCTGGGATAGAAGTCAGCTGACTGTGGCAAGCTCACTGTGGTGAGGCTTGTCGAATCTCTATGGCGTGATAGCACATGCTGTCTGAACAGCACGAGTAGGAGGCCTGCCCACTTGACAGCGGTCGGCGCGATCACCAACCTTGCTGGTCAGACGAATGAGAAGACAAGTGACGCGACCGATGCGTACAGTGCTGGTCCTGGTCTACGCCTTGCGCGACGCTGAAAGTGGAGGATCTTATCCCAGCGTGACGTACTCCCTATAAGACACTGGTAAGGTGGTGACCCAGAGGGCGCGTTCCTACGGTGTGGGGCAGAAACTGGGTGCGAGAATGCGAGAAACTGCCCGGAACTGTGGAACCCAGCAACACGCACCGCAACCCTGCAAGGACGCTGAATTCGGCTGTTTGCTGACCTGCACCGGTCGCAGCAGTAGCAATTGGAAAATTCAGATATTCAACGGATTTTCTTCCGTGTTTTTCAGACCACAGAGAAGCATATTTACCCCTCCAACCGGCAGATCAGTTTGCATCTGATTAGCAAAATTTCGCGTTTGAGACTTCAGTCAGATTTAAACCACGTTGCTATGCTTTTCTGTGTCAAACTCAACTATGTGAGCGAGTATTCTGTCAATAAAAATGACGATCATTTTTAGATAACGTAAAGTACTACTCCTAGTGACCTTATCAGACAGGCATCTGCTGCAGCGTGGGCAGGAGTACAATGGCCAGTTTGTCCTCTTCGCGTCATCTGTGCTGCCAGTGCGTCGCCACTTCACCTCAGGCTTTCAAACGTATATACCCGTTATGGACAGTACAGCGGTTGCAATCGCACTGAGACGACGCAAAATCTCAGTCGTAGCCACATTCTCCATACAGCAGTAGCATCTGCATTCGTCAGGTCAGTGACTCAGACAGGAAGGGCTAGAAAGCGTCAGCCCTAAAAACGGCACACTCCGATCGCCCGACATTGACCGTCGATGCATTTCCTAGAATGATCAAAGTACTTCTAAAATTGGAGAGTATGGTTCTGTTTGTATGGTGACCGTTACGTGTTTTAGGACCCAGGTCGCTCCACACTGCCTCCTGGATCAGACAGCCCGGGCAAAACTTCAAAGGAGCTACGCAGCCAGAAGAACTTCACTTCCCCTTTAAAAGATGTGGATCATGGCATAAAGACGCATCTTCTACGGCTTGAGGCCTGGAACGTGAGGACCCTCTTGGATAAAGATGGAGTGGACAGGTCTGAAAATCTCCTAATAAGACGAACTCCAAAGCTACATGATAAAGATGATTGTTGGCTGATTCTACTTTTTTACTGTGCTATGGCCTCTGCTTCTATCAATAAATCGTTCAGATACTACTGCGCTGTAATGTCCCTTACTCATTCCATTCTTTCAACCTTTCCGATTTGCTTAAGAAGCAATTATTAGTTATAAGCTGATGCTTTGGATTCCGTTGTTCACACTTCATCCAACATGGCTTGCATTGTTCTCCCTCTCCTTCCTCTTATTCCTTGACCTTTCTTCAGCTGTTCCCATTGAGAACAAACAGCTCTTTTTACACTAGCTTCGGTTCACTCTGCACCCTCATCTCTTGCCCCCCCCCAATACAAAAAAGCCAAATGGCTGTGTTCTCTGTTCCATCTTATTACAAGTGACGTTCTGCAGATGGCAGTTCTGTGTCCATTCACTTTCACTGGTAATCTTGTAGCCGTTGACCTGTTAAACTTTTTGACTCTGTTGTCCACTCCTATATTTCTGCCTAGTCTGACGGAGATCATCTGGGAGCATTTTATTTGATCTATTTTGCACAGGCTGTAAAATAAATCTAAAGCACATCCTCTGTAAAAGTCCGGCAGTGATATCTTCGTCTTACTCTGTTATTGAAACTCGTATGTTAGACCCTGCCGACTATTCCTTTCGATGGTGTGTGCATTACCTAAAAATACTCCCGCCGCCCTGATTTAGATCCTTCCGGGTAAAGAATCTTCCTCACAGACTAGGGACCTATCTCTTTTTTTTCTAGAAAAGCGATGTTAACTTAAATATCGCTACAATTTTCTACGCACTTGTACGTTTATCTGTGTTTCCAACATTGAGCACATTCATAGCATCACAATCCTAGCCTATTTAAGCAGAAATATTGTTTCCAAGATTGTTTTATCTCTACTTTTGTGTCTAAATGTAATCCCTTGGGTATACCGTCGTTTTCTGCTTGTTCACAATTACGTTCTTATCTCTCACCCACAAAATCTCACCAGGAGTGTGTTCAAACCTCCCTGCAAACTATTCCTTTTATCCCATCTTCAGCGGGCTCTCTCACTGTCTCTGAAACAGCTCAGGCAGTCTTTTATTACATCTAATCCTCAAGGCTTCAAGGCCTTAAGACTATTTATCTTTGTTTTTTTCGTGAAGGGAATGTACTGATATCCTGTGACATAAACAAAACACATATACCCATACAATATACCTACATTAATACTTGGCGCCAGAGTAATGTCATTCTTACCTTGCTTGTCGTGTTTTGCTTTTTTGCAAACGTTTTTAAGCTTATAACAGATGGTTCACATACGCGGTTAATGGACCGGGAGACCCAAAGAATACAAGAATTATCGGGGTAAAATATAATGTGGATTATTACTTCGTCTTCACATAGTCACGGAAGCCCAACTGAGTCACTCACATGAGCGCAAGTCAAATTCGTTCTATTCGACTTGACAAAACCTTCAAGATACCGTCCTATCCTTCAGAAAATCGAATCTAGATGACATAAAAAGAGAACTCGAAAGACGCCGCAGCCCTCATAACTGCCTAATTCAATTTACGTAACTCTTCTGTCCTTCTCCAAATGCCTACAGACCTCGTTAAATCTACTGTCTGTGACTTTTAAAGAAAGAGCCCCCAATAACACCATTTCACACTCGTTGGAAGAGTGCGGTACAGGGCAAAGGATTTGTTCGTGTAAGCCTTTAGAGATCTGATCACATCGCTTCTACTTGTGTGTCACTCAAAAAATGACCCAGAACCTGAAATTTGAAACAAACAAGGGAAACCTGACACAATATACTACTTATACGATTGCTGAAAACTTTTCGACAACCCATTGCCGGTTTTGTCCGACTTAATTAGAAAATAAATAGGGTTCGTCGGTTTCGTACAGTTTGGCACTCCAACAGAACAAAGTGTTAATTGAAAATTACGGGATGGTTTCAAACAACCTCATAAGTAGTATGTTCCCCCGCGAAATTATAATGTGATATTTCGTATATCGCACATATGGTGGCGGTACATTTACCTGGAAAAGATCATAAGTCAGAGCTTCATCTTTTAGCATTAAACGGCTTTGTCACTGGGTTTATTTGCTCAAGAAGAACTTATTTTCTATCCTACGACAACCGAGCAGTATATGCATTCCACTCGTTTGGCCGTTCATCATCCCTAATTATCACGTGCGTGTCATTACTCTTATGAGGAATCGAGTAGTACATTATGCTCATTAGACAACGGTGCTTCGCCTGTTTTGCATCATGAGTTTTGTGCGTACTGTCTACGTTTCGGTTTTTATTGTTGGCCCAAGAACTGAGTTGTGGTGACATTTACACTCTTAGGGAGTTTATGATACATATAATAAATAGAATAACAATGGACTTGGATCTAAAATCGATAGATTCATTCTCCGTCAACTCCTGTTGATCGTTTTGTGCTAATTGGAAATCGGCTAATCTTACCGCCTGAAGTAATGTTAGCTGGCGTTTGAGTTGTTTCCTGAGCCTGGATGTTTTGCTGTTATTGTGCATTGTGCGCAGTTTACCGCGACTTGTACATCGGTAAATGGACGGGACACAACATGGCGCCAGAACGATGACAATCGTAACAATATTTTCCCTGCTTTCGTTTTAGTTATGTTTGTTTATTTAGTATCCATAAGCTAGTCGTTGTGAGAGCACGACCAATGTATTCGCGTACTGGTAGAGAAAAATCGGTTTCAGAGGAAAACCCATCCGCGTATGGATTTGTTTCATTTAGAGTCAAAAAGCAAACATTTCGTACTTCTATTCTTGGTAAACTCATTTCGGCAAGCCTAATTTACTTACTCTATCAACTCTACAAGTTGGAGTTTTTTTTACCTGAAACTCTATTTTATTTTGCGACAAGTACGGAGCACCTGGTCATAGATTTTTCACTACAGTTTGTTGTTGAACGGATGACATGATTACATGTGGTGAATACCGGAGTCCCCAACTAATCCAAAGTTCACTTAGTTGGTGGAAAATCGTCTAAGCTGCAGTGCTCACGTACGCTTCATCCCGACTCCTGTTTCTAGATATGGTGGTGCGGCACCTGTATGAAATGTGAATTTTATCCTGGGTTAAGAAAGGCGCAGCTTCAGTGTATCTTCTTTGATGAGACTGGAGAGGAATCATGCAGTGAAAACAGTTGAGTGAATCCTCTTGGATGATATCGCCCTCCTAGCGCCTCATGGATTTGCAGCTCTCATCGACCTGGAGAGACCAAACAGCTGTGGTCTCCTAACCAACACATGTCATGTGACTAGACTACCGGCTACAACCTGAGTCCTTTCAATGGCGTAAGTTCTCATGCGATTACTTTTTCCAAGCTTTTTCAACGTCCTCCTCTACTAAGTAGATAATCGTCAGGTGCTCCAGCATGATCATTTTCTGCTATGAATTAGTTAAATTCTTAAGAGACAGATACATTTTTTCAATCATGAAAAAAATAACAAGGAAGTTGGAGTGACGTAAAATCCTTCTACAGGGATGCAAAATGAAGGCACGAAGAAATCCGCCGGATTGTGCATCCTAACCCACACCCTCATAGTTCCTTGAAATACCAAGTGATTACCTGACACATTCAGTTTCTGGCCAATCACGTTTGCATTCGACCTCATAACTTGTACTATTCACTTGAATGACAGCCAAACCGGATGGATTCGGATGATTCTACAGCTGTTGCAACAATATTCCTACACTACGTATGAATGTGTATACGAATATACACTGCATTTTTTCACTCGAGATTTCGTTTTCTCAGTGAAGCTATCTTATTCTCAGTTGGACTTATCATCAGGGCACATCTCACAAAACTCAGACAATTTCGAACCCGCGAGCTTTCAGTTGGTGTTTGAACACTTGGTCGTCCGTTCACGGACGGCTGGACGGTTGTGTATTAGTTCTCGCTAAATTCTCACTCACGCATTGTTGATGAGTCCTAATATGAATGAAAGAGTTGTACAAAGTATCTGGGCATTTCAGCAGGCTCCACTGGCAGGACAAACTCTCAGTTGAAAATTTTCGAATCTTTTTTACATTACTATAATAGACAGTATGAGTCTGTAAGACAGGTCTTTAGTCTTAGTTCAAAGCAGGAAGCAAGCTGAACTTGACAATGTGAAAGCTCATGAACTCCGTTGAAGCAAATTGTTCAGGACACGCCCGTAAGCATTGCAAACCAAACTGAACTGACGGACAGATTTTAGTGGTTCCGATTTTCACCTGATTCGAGAGCAACCGGGGTACAAATTTGGAAACTAACACAGCAGTAATTTCTCTGCAACTGAAGTATCTTCTCTTGAATATTGACCGAATAGTGATGTAAGTGAATACAACCATCTCCCACCCACAATCCATTTGACGCAACACCTCTGACAAGGTTTGTCCATAAGCAACGTCTTGATTAACTCATCCACATTTTCCCGCCCACAATGGTATATGTTTCCAAGGCACTCGTTCATCGAAGAGCTAAGGGTCAGTACTCTCCATTTCACTTGTGTCTCCAAATGCGGGGTCGCATACTCAACCAACTGATGATTTTATCATAACTGGATATAAAAGTCTGTATAAAGTTACTCTTAATATTTCTATTCGCTGACCTTCAAAACCAGCTGATCATTCTGATGCATACGTGAAAGAAACCAGACAAATAGGAGTTCACGTTTTTCAAGAGATCCCACAAAAAATAGCCAGGTACCTGATCTTTTCTTGTGAACGAAAAAATTTTGACAGGCAAAAAATATCTCAGATGAATATACATAATGCACTACTCATAAGGTTGCTGAAAATTTTTCGAAAGCCCATGACCGGTTTTGCCCTTCTTGGGGCTCATCAGGTAGGCGCAGTCCCCGAGTTTCCGTCAACCTTATGTTTTACTTGAACCCGAATTGCACGAAATTAGCGAAACCGGTCGTGGGCTGTCGAAGAATTTCCAACAACGTTATTAGTAGTTCATTACGTATATGCATGTATCGCGATATCTCAAATATCGTAGCAACTGGAGCATGAGGCGGCCTGGTGCAGCACATTCAGTTCCCACGAAATATCACAAACGGGAGATTCAGCTGGGTTCCAGGTGAGTCTCTCGCAAAACCAAATTCGTTTGCAAATGAGTGTATTTATCTCAGATGAACTTATCCGTGATCAGAAAAAGAAAGGACGAATTATTTGTACAAAGCCTTTCTCTTATTAGCTACAAAGGTCAATGGCTTAAGCTAGTTACCCCCGAAATGATGCGTACGAAAGGCTCGGCAATAAATAATGAAGCTTGCCATTAGCCTCTGAGGGTTGAATTTTCGTTCACTAGTATTCATGCTGCCTTGTTCACCGAGCGAAACAAAAGCCGTCTTAACCATTAATATTACTACAACTACAGAATGGATCTTCGCCAGACCTACCCAAGCGAGCCAACACAACAAGCCAACAACACAAGCGAGCCATGAGAGTTCGAGCCAGTCGATTTAGCTCCTGTTGTCCGAAAAACCAACCCCTTGCAGCTGTTTTTACTAGGACAAACTAGTTTCTTGTCCCTAATTATGTTTATGTGAAAAAAGGAGTGTGAAGATACGTACCACTGTTTTTAGCGCTTAGGCGCTTAATTTTGCCGAGTATTTCGAAAACTGCTGATTCTGAAGTCAAATTATTTCCGTTTATGCAGAAGAGCCTCTTTCAGTTCACTTTTTGGTCAAGCAAGAAACAAGATGTCGGCCCAACAGGTGCTCTGGCCTTTTTAGGTGTAGTCAACTTTCTTCACTTCTCAAAACAACGATGTTTTGTCTTATTTCGTATAAAACCGAGAGGGAGCTGAGTAAATGCTGAACAAAGTGCAGGAATTCTTTGAGTAGGAACTTCACTCACGCTGTCCTCTAGTTCCTTGAGGTATGCGTTAACCTGCTGGCTAGAGTAGGCCGAATCCTCCCAAAATGAGGCAGATAACTCTTTCATGCATCCAATGATTACAAAAAAACCGAATCACCCCAAACTTGTCGCATTTTTTGCTATCAGTAGAATGCTTTTACTTCCTGTTTTCGAAATTACTTCCCCATCAGTGTTCTATATATATGCGGTTTTGTGTAGATAAGTGGATCTAGCTGGGCCAAAGTGTCGACAAAGTGTACCAACTTGTGCGGCTGAAAGTTTTGTTTTTACCGCGCAACTTTTCACCGCCTAGATATACTCAACCTCAAGTACCTCCAAAATTTGCTCACTTCGAGATGCATTCGCTGCCGACTCTCAGACTCAATTTATTTTGTCAGAAGGTGTTTGTTCTTGAAAAGAACGGACGAGGGCTAAAAATAAACCAGTCTCAGCGGCAACTTGAGACGGTTAGTTTGAACTTGACTGATTTATGGATGGTAAAATTCTGTACTTTGCAGTCTATATAATAAGCAAAATCCATTAGGTTGTTGTAAATCTAGTCAGTATTTTATGAGAAACATATGACGATGCAGGTCACACCTGTCGTGCGTTGAAAACCAACGTATACCGTCATCCTTCGAAACTCCTGTCCAACTGAAAGCGGCGTTTTTTGTACTACTCCCTTCGATCTTTCCATTATTGATAAAAACGAAGAAACCGATTTGATAACACCGAACTCAAGGACTCAAAATCTCCATTGAACATTTGAACCAAACTGCGTTAGGACTGGCTATTTCTTCCTTTCATTAGTGTATAACTCTTCAAGAAGTATCTATTCATCACTCTGGTTACAGGCGCGACAGGATTAGAACGAACAAAGCATACATCGTCTTGTGACAGATTATCAGTTAGCAGTGGCCGGAGCGAAGTTGGGATCTTAGTACTGGCGTTGGTTGTTCCATTTGAAACAACATGTGCAAATTCAGCCTAAGCGCAACAACTGGATACCAAAAGTGACGCAACAAAAACTTCCCAAGCTTTAAATGAGAGGAATGTCCTCACCAATGATGGGATATGATGCAACCTTAGCGTGCCTCAAACAGGACCGGGATATAACAGAAATCCATCGGCTCCCTCGATCACTGGGGTAGCTGGCTGCCACTGGATTCGTTCTAAAGCCTGCAAAGTTTAGTCTGTTGTCTTGTCTTTTTGACTTGGTTTATTTCCAACTATGTACAGAGCACTCAGGCAACGCTAGGCTCCTTAATATCGTTGATTAGGATGTTAACGGAGCAACTCGATTGTTCTCACATTTGTGTGTCACTCCGATATCCAACACTTTGGAAATAACAAACATTAATGAGACGCAACAAAAACAACAAATAATTAGATTTTGCTTTCAAGAAATACACCAATTTGCAAATCAATTTGGTTTTGCGAGAGACTCACCTGGAATCCAGTTGAATCTCCCGTTTGTCCTGTTTCCAGGCAAATGAATGTTCATCACGAACGGTGAAATTGAATATGACCACTTTTAGTCGATTATCTGTGGTGGGACAACCAGTTTACTGCTTTCAAAAACGCAAACTGGTCGCAGTATGCAAATGCCTAGCATCTACCGATCGGTTACTGTACGAGTGACCCTCAAGGAGAAAATCGTTCCAGACAAGTGAGCACAGATAATTTGACTTAAATTGTGCTTGCTCTGACATTCTCCCCACTCAAGCTTGCATACGTCGCTGTGATCAAACTTCCCTCCTATACTATGCGCATCCATATGAACAACGCCCCTGACGGGTTGTCTCGAAAATACCTCAACCCTTTCAAATTCGTATCAAGGCTTCCTCCATATATGGGGACTGCAGTTTCACATATCAACTCCGTGTTATTTATTTTTTTGTTTTATCTTTGAACAGAGCCTTACCATTGTGTTAATCCGGTTACCCATTCACATGTTTTGTTACATTATCGTTGTTGGCTAAATTGTTCCGCCTCCATTGCATTCCTGTTCCCGAGAGGGCACGAATCCTCTCATTCCTGCCAACCTCCCTGCCGCGTCTCTGCAACCTCAATCTCCACAGCAGTCGTAATTGGACTGACCCTGCTGCAGCGCATGAAGAGCAAGGCAACTGCTCGCTTGACTCATCCGACGACCTGGTCTGATCCCCTATGCATATCTTCCACACCGAAAACCAGTCAACATAATAACCACGTGAATGTATCCAGTTTCTTCCATGAATCATCCACCGACTAGCTGCAACCCCCATTTCCACCGTGAAAAATAACTTGTGACTCCCGAAACAACATCAGTCAGTTGAGTGTGACTTCACTTCAGCTAAACACTGACTGGGGTTACAGGTATTTACCTCAGGCTTTACGAATTACACTGTCTCTCATTATAAGATATCTTACTCTTATCTCCAGATATTTAGTGCTCATGTCTACTGATTTATAATTGAAAATTAAGAAACAATGTAGAGGACTGATACGCGGTAAAATCGTTTCAAGGTGAAGCTACATTCACCGCTCTTAGTGAATGAATTTGACCTAATTTTCTTCCCGTTTCAAGAGTTTTATTTCTACTATTCAGAACCAAAGCAGACAAACATTGAAACGATATCACAATAGTTTAAAATTTACTAAAAAATTCATCGACCGTATGAGATTATTATATCTAGTTAACTTGGAAACTTTACACTTCATAACTGGAAAACATCATAGACGAGTGATTTATTCAAGTCTTACATCAAAATCGTCACCGAGTGTTTAACCTAATTGAGGCAACATGTTTTTCCCGACTACATTAGTCCGCGCTGCTTAATATGGGCCAAATCAACATAATCATCATCGACAGAATAACATCAGTGATCATCACTGATGCCTCGCTGCCGTACAAACATCATTTATTTGAAAGCCCTATTGTGAAGGAAAGAATCAAATTGGATGGGGGCAAGCGTACCAAAATCATTCGGAGGTGCCTACACCTCTATACACTCATTCAGAAATTTAGATGCAAACTGACAAAAGGAACGCCACTGACACCGGTTAGCACCCATATTTCGCAGCTTCTCTACGAAAAAGCAGTGGGGGACACGTGGTCGCCATGCTAGAAAGTGAATCGCACAGATAGCACTCAAACGTTTCGTAATCTTGTTCATGCCCCTCTGTTAGGATAAAGGTTGGTCATTTCTCTGCTTCCGTCAGTCTGGATTGAGCAAGGAAAACAGCACACTCTCCGACAAATGATGGTTCGGCATACGCAATACATGGCCTAACCAACGCAGCTCCTGGTGCTGGACGTATTCTTCAATGGAAGTTCCTGTTGTGCAACCGAAACTCTCTTCCTACTTGCCTCGTTACGAATTCTGCGACACAACCCACACTAGCAATGGTTCTGAGACAGCGATTGTCAAAGACCTGTTAGAACAGACCAAGTCTAACAGCACTACAACAAGATGGCCCGTACTGTAGCCTGATACACCTGTCCTTTGCCACCATAGGTGTCTGAAATCAGCAACGTGTCACGGGCCTCGCAGATTCGTTCATTGACCTCATCTGTCACGATATAATCAGAACTAATACAACTTCCAAATAAATACAAATAAATAGATAAATAAAATACAAATAAATACAAATAAATACAACTAAATACAACTTCCAAATCACTCCACAAATTCGAGTGCCTTCCCCTCAATTGCAAGTTGTCTATTCATTGACTGCATGTCCACGAGCACGACCCTATACTTTGTGGGTCAAAAGTGCACACAAAAGGAAAGGATGATTTTGGCCAGTCCATCGAAAAATACCTGGGCTTATTTCTCTTCTTCGGAAACGAGAACGATGTTGTCTGCTCATTCCAGATCGACAGGTTTTTCGTCAGCAACTAGTTGAACACCAAGGTTTTGATAACGTTCCAACGTTCATCTCATTAAATAGGAAAGGAAAGAGTGACAGCATTCCTGATGGACACCACTTTGCGTACTGAAGCATTTGGAGAGTTCTTCGTATGCTCCCACACGTCAGGAAGTCTGAGAATGCAAAGAAAGTATTATGTTTACAAAATTCCGGAACATTCTTCTGTGGACAAGCGTGTTAAAGAGAACAGACCGGTCAAGTGATTCGAATTCGCCCTAGAAATCCAGGAATACTAAAATTGTGGATCGGTTATATGTATTATGTTGTTCCAGTAACTGATGGAGTATGTCAATTTGGACAAAGCAACCCCTGTTAGGCCAGAATCTCGCTTGTTGCCCTCGAGCTGCCATGGGGCGACAAAGGACCAGTGACGCCAGCAGTCGCGTTACGACTGAGGTCAAGCTGACACCCAGTGATTGTCGCACTAACTACTAGTTCTTTTCTGAACTTTGAACAAAGCGGGTGGGAGGGCATCCGAAACATGAACTCGGTGGCGCCTGAGAGAACATATGCAGTCATTCATTGTGAAACGCATCCTCATATGCATCTTCACAGCCGGGAATCATGGGCAGCTTGGTAGCAATGACTGTGGCTTTTGACAATACAGATAGTCTGGTACCGCCTAAAATCGGTTATTTTCGGGTGAGTTTCAAGTCCTTTTTTCGTCCGTTCATTCTAGCTTAAGACTCCAGCAAGCAATTTCAACCAAAGCGTTCAAGCAACATTGTTCTGCAGCATTCTGGTGTTGACAGATCACCAATCAGGTCGGTTTTCTTGCCTGATTCATTAGGAAATCTGGTACCGACATAACTGTTTTTTTACAAGGCGCAAAATTATCATCAATTACAAACGTAATCTTTTCCAAATTCTCTCAATACGTAACTCCTTATGTAGTTTCATGATAATATGCTGTTTGCACAAGCAGCTACTGATAAGCACCTTATTGTGCCACAGATCCAGCAAGTTAGGAGCGAGTATTTTTACATAAGAATGAATTTTAACCCTAGATCACATGTTTATCCAAGTAACTGTTTGTCAGGATTCGGGTAGGCAGTTGTCCTATCCCATATATGTTTCGTGACTACTGTTCACTGAGCGTATTTGGTCAAATATTCGCTGATCAAACAAACGACACACCGAGATTACCATTTGATCCTCACAGATTGACCTGTATGGTACAGTATATCAAATCGCTTTGGAACAGCACGGCGAGATTTCCGGTCATTGGTTTGTCTGAATCGTCCATATACTTTGCCAGAAATGTACTATCCGAGAAACCGTTTTTCCTGGAAATTTTGAGCATTCTGCTACACAGAATCTACCGTTTTTTATGGTCCTGAGAATATCAGGTGACGGAAACATGTGTCGACTTGAATAGCTGCCGATTATCTCGGTCATAACGGTTACCTTTGAACATTTCGCCGTGAAATGATGCATTTGCTTCAGTTGTTTGCCGGCAGACCGAAATAGCCGCCAGATTATCCACCATACGGAAGCGGATACCGCAAAGAAGTATAGACCGGAAACAGCTCCGAATTGGCTGGCGGAACTGTTCAGAGGGCATCAGAAAACAGTGAAGCTGTAAGTGGTTTCGCGTTTTGTGAAATTCACGTTCAGATTACTCTCGTTTGAATAACCCACCTCTTGTTTTGGCAGTTACCGTGGTTAGTCAACACCCTTCGTTGTGGGTGGCTTTCATTCTACAGTTTTTTTTCGGGAGACCCTACGATAATAGTAACATGCAATGTGTCTGAAATGCCAAATAATTCCAAGCAGCATGACGCCACGCATTCCTGCACTCTGTGTTTCTTTTTCGTTCTACCGAAACTGAAATACGTCCCAAGATGTATCATAGGCTAGGTTGTTACATAGTGGACACTTTCGTTGCGAATTAAGATCTTTCTGCCTGTATGATGGGATTTGGAAACTTCAGTTGAGATTTCGTCTTATAATTGAATTCACTTTATGCCAAAGTCCGAGAAGCACGGTACAGCTGTTTCCTCATAGTTGGGACTCATTCGTAGTGTGCAGATCGCAAGCATTTAGGGGTATTTCAACTCACAAGCCCCCTCCCGCTAGTGGCTGAGCACCTGGTTGAAAGTCAACTTACTCAACAGGGAATAACAGGTAATGCAAACTGCTTGGTCGAGGGATGAATGACGTCACATTCTGTCTCATTACGAATTAATTACACTTCCGACCAGAACAAATATTTGATCCTTCAACTGGCAGCCGGGGGGTGATGGGTACGAATACCCTTACACGTTCGTGAGATGCGCACTGCTGATGATCTCAAATGAGTATAAAAAACCGTACCGAGTTTCTCGGCTTCTACACAAAGATAGATTCCAACTGCAAGACGATATCTCTGCTGCTTAGTGTTTTTTAAGTCATCAGTTGGGAGTTATTAAGTTTCATTTTGTTTCTAAAGAACAAGTTGTTATGGAAAATATTTCCGTAACAAATAACTCTTTTCCTGACGGGCTGAAGTTCCCAGTCTGGAACAGGTGTATTTTTTTGATATTACTGACCTTATTCAACCGATTTTCGTCTTCGATTTAAAGCAAGCGCAGAACAGTTGCAATATAAGAGGCTTTTTTCTGATAAGCAGTGCACATACACCGAAAAGTGTGCAGGAGCACCATGTGGCATTTCAGCCTTAGTCTTTGGTATAAGTGACAAATCGAGACAAAAAGCATGACAGTAATTCACATTACATCTCAAAATATAAGTTCAAAAGGACATCAACGGCTATAAAAGTTTATAACCTGACACTTGAAGCTGTCAGACTGGATAAATCTAGTGGTTTTCAGACGAACAGATAGGTTTCTGCATCATGGCTTTAGTAATAATCTTTCAAAATTGCTAAGCTGCCACAGGAAAGAAACTGATTCACATATCAAAAGCCACTACTGAAAGGAAGAAGGCCTTCGCTGCGGAGTTGCCTATTTGAGAACACCAACTTAACAGTTACAGACTATTGAACAGGGGAGCAAAACTCTCATATGCATCCCGTTTACAAAACTGAATATCCACCTTCTCCTTGAACGCGTCTTCCTGAACTTTTCTGGATATTCATTGACTGTTACTCAAATCCAGGCAAATGCTACAAAGAGACTCCACCAATTCCGTAACAGATCTCACTTTTTAAGAGACGCAAAGCGGATTTACGAGAAGACGTACTACTCACATGCCTCATCAGTAGTGTCCACCGTTACACTACGACCATCGTATCTCCAGAAATCATTAAAAGGGTTATGTAGGTGGACTGTAGATACAATGGTTCTAGCCCCCTGTGAGCTGTTTTGGAATAAAATAAGTTTGGTCATTGAGAGTGTAGTGAGTTCCAGAATGCCTCAGTAAAATGGCTTGATGGTTTGCTTCGAAAATTGAGTCAGAATTTAACTTCTTGGTATCATACCAACAACGTCCTATCTAGTAAACATGTATCTAAATTATTACCTGGCAATAGCAGCAGAAATATCTGGATCCAACTAATCTATATGTTCTCGTTAAACACCCAGTCGGTGATTTTGATACCACATTTTTATAGTGTGAAATATTTGGGTCAACTGAATACACTGCAGTGCAACTAACCCAGGGAATCGTGTTTTGCGCTCTCCAGCTGATTCCACAGCACATTTTACCATCCACCCTTGGGCCAATCCATTTGAGGGATCGAATTTTGTTCAGCTGTCGTCGTCTTTCTGTAATAACATGGGAGAGTCTCGTCCTTCTGTAACTGGTCGTTCCTGGTCATTCCAACCTCAGTCCATTGAACCGAAAGGCGAAACCATTCCTTTGTTGATGCAAGTACAATCATTCGGCCTCTACTGACGGCATATCAATTGCAAGAACTGGCCGTGAACCTCCTCTGTCATAGTCGGGGTAGTTTGATAGCACTTAATGCAGTCGTAGAAGACGGACCCATCTCCTTTAGGAAGATTTCTGTCGTCGTCCGCGGCATTCTGAACCTCGTCAGCTTCGAGAACTCGCAGTCGAGTCTAGACCTTCAGGGTCACTGTATACAGATCTCCAACACATTCAACTGTCCGGCAAGTAAGTCCATGGGCCTCCTTCGGCCAGTCAAGGCGGCATCTTGTTTAATCCACCTTTCTACTGTGTGTGTCAGTTTATGGCTCCCTTGGCTGTGTATTTAACCAAATACTTATAGCCAATAGCCATTTGTACACATAACTGCGATGAATGTGGTGACTTTCAGCGTACGGTAGCACATGAAAGGTCATATGCATGCGTTTGAAACAGCGTCCTGTCCGTGGATAAATGCAAAGTCGGAATGGGATTGTATCGGCGTGAGAAATGACAGAAGGTCAAGTTGCTTCGATGAAAACTTCCGTGTCGTTTGTACATAAGGGGCTTTGTACATTGAGCTCATGTTGCTATTAGATTACAGATTTTGTAGATGAGATTAGGCCACATGCTTATTGGAGTATCCTATCGATCCAAAAAAATTCTTGTTCTAAGCCACTTTCATTGTTTATCCTGCTGGCATTTGACCTCGCATTCCCGTCCGCTTAACTAGTTCTCCAACAATTCTTGGACAGGATGGCACACCGACCACTGGAACCTGACTGGGAAGAGATGGAAAAACAAATGGGAGAATTGAGGGTTGAAGTAGTAGACAGAACAGCTGGAAATAACAGAGTGAGACTGAGGAACCATGGCCCCACTATTGAAAGTCATGGAATTTTGTGTTCGATGTTACTTGACATCAAGAGTAGACCAGCTAATGCCTTGTAGCATTGAGGATTTAACGGTTAGGTAACTGTATATATATATACATATACATACATATACATATACATACATATATATACATATACATATATATATGTTAACTGTATATACTCGTAATCTTCAGCTATAAAATCGCATACTCGTTGTAGACTCACAGTTTCGTTCGCCGCTGATCTGGGGAGGGTAGATATCTAAAGACTGGAGGCGGTAGGTGATGTAACTGGCGCTTTATCCGTTGAGCAGCAGTGAATATCTTCGCTCCGAATGAATTGACACTTTGACCAACCCGGCCAACAAAACCTACTCTAAAATCTTGTTTTAGCCCGATTAGCCCAAACCCAAGGTGGTACCACAACATGGCTGTGTTTACTAATCGTTGAGCGATTTGACATCAAAGAATAGACTCGACGGAAGACAACAAATAAGATGTGCACGAGTGGTTGTCACGCATCTTGCGATTAGCTGGAAAGGGCCACCGTCGATTCCCCGAATCACCGAACTACAGTGTATATTTGCATGGCCCATTGGAGCATGAAAACCAGGGACAGTCGGAGATTTCTTTGGACCGACCTTAGCATCAAAATTTTTAACCAGGTTACACCTTCGTTTCACAGATTTACCTCTGCTGGGTTATACTGTAGTCGTCGTTTCACAGTAAATATAGGAAGTTGAATATTTTGGAATTGATTGAAAACCAGAGATCTGGTTTTTCTACTAGGAGAAGTGGAAGTTCCAGAGGGAGTTTAGCCAGAAATTTGGGAGAATTTTCTGAGAAAAAAGTAAATATAAAAAGGGAAGACCTGTGGATCAAAACAAACTCGGGATATTAACTACGTGGTAGCCTATAGTTTGTAGGGAACAAGGAAAACATAAAAAATGGAATAGAGTTCCATGGTTCAGCCCTTTAGAAAAAGAGAGGATACGGACGAAATTCGTTCCGATAATGGGTTATGGTCATTTGAAAGCGGGGTTACCGTCTCAAAGATGAGTAAAGCCGTGAAAATTGTAGAGAATCATTACAGGCTGTCATGCTCTGAAGAATATCGACCATAGGGAAGGCGCAGAGAGGTCGTGTTCAGTCGATGTGCAATAGACTTTTGGTTCTCAGTCGGAAACGCGAGTGGATTTTTCCTTGTGACATTTAATAGAACAGAATGGGTTGCGGGTACACAAACCTAAACATGTGGACAACAGCACTGGGCAGCAGTTGGCCCTGAAACTTGGAGGTCGGAGTTTGGTAATGGAAAAATCGTTAGTTTTGGAAGCTGGAGGTTCCGTGTAAACGGGGCAGAGAAGATTACCTTAGACGCAGTATGGACGGAGATAAAGAAATGCTGAGGAAGGCTAATGAGGACAACTGATCCACCTTCGATGACCAAAGAGTAAAACCTACTAAGGTCTGTGGATTTCAGCTTTTAGATCATCCCGTCTCCTTAACTGATGTTGTAGTTAGTGTTTAAGACGAGTGTAAGATAGCCTACTGGTTGCTGAAGCTTGCAAGGTCTAAGGAATTGGGCGGTGTATCGGTATCATTGGTGTTTGCATGAATGAGATGGATATGGGGTATTGCACTGCCTGACATGAAGTGAAAACTAAGCTGTAGGAGAGAAGAACCTTACGGCATAACCTGTGAACATCCAGAGACTGAGAGAGTGCATCGTCAACCTTTGGGTGACCTCGAGTAAAGGCATTAAATTAATCGAACACGGCTTGGAAGATGGATAAGGCGGGAAGGGTCATTTAGCACGAAACAAGCCTCTGTCATGTGACCACTAGCTAAACAGCAGAACTAGACCTTGTCACCAACACCGAATTTCCCGTAGCTATCTATTTCAGTTGTAGATCCGAACTCATAACAAACAGCACTGACTCCAAAACCGAATCAAAGGGACCGTTGCAGTTGGAACCTGTCAGGACGCGTCCAGACATGAAAAAAGCGCATGTGCAGAGAATGACGCATCCCCAAGGTCACCACACACGGCACCACACGTTTCGGAGACAAGGTGCGTTGGCGGGGCACACCAAACACGGCTTGGCAACATACGACTAGTGGAGTGAGGCTGAGACTGTTCACGACCGGAACACCGCCAGTGGCTGTACAGAACGAACGAGAGAACGACCATAATTGGCCATTTAGTCATCCTATATATTTACGCAGAAGCTCTGTATGTTTGTCTTGACAATACAGCCGTGTCCCGAGTCTTCTGTCTTCTCCTTATCGCGTAGTCTGGCAGACTCAGTGCAGGCGTAACCAATAGACGGCCAGCCCACGATACAACAGAACCACCGAAGAGGCGACAGAATAGTACTGCTGTTTGTTGTGCGGCAAACGTACTATTTGTGGCTCGAGGTCTGACAATTCGGGAGGGAAAATGCGTGACTATCTTAGAACAGTGGACGTAAGCAAAAGACAAATCTTCAAACGGAAATAACCGAAGTTGGGGGGAGTCTGGGATGGGAAGTAACATCCATCAGAATCAGCTGTAACATGCATCGTCGTCATCATCACCATCATTATGAAAGACAGTAGTGTTTGTGCTGAACATGGGGATTCATTGTGAAGTTTATAATTTGTTTACTTTTTAGTTGATTAATTGTTTAGTAATTTAATTATATTTAAACCGTAAGAGTAAAAACAAAGAGATTGGACAGAAAAGGAGCCTGGTGCGATGTAATATGGGTTTCAAGAAAAAATACGTGAAGCACATGAAGACAGCAGCTGGTACACAAAGTAACGCTTCAGTGGAAAACGTGAAACCGAAACTCTAGACCGAACGAATCACTTTCTGAGTGTGTTTGTGTGTAAGATAAGCGGTTTTTGATTATTGTATGTGCCCTGTTTGTGTAAAGTTAGAAAAGGTAGGTTCGCGAAGAGAAGGTCTTGGTCAGTTTCCTCAAGTGACGGCCGAAATCATCTACCAACATAACAAAGAGCAGTCAGTGCAGGTGGCTGTGGCATTGGGGAACCAGCCATTTAGTTTTCGGAATCGTTTGGAAAAAAAACAGTTGGTAGATTTATTCGTGGGTGGCGCTTCGCTCTTGACACAGAACCGAAAAGTTAAATCTACTGTCTACCAGAAACTAATAGACTCAAACGCCATTTTAATCAACACACCCAAAGTCCATTTACGCCAGTATCGTCCCATTATAGTTTAGTCGAGTTGGAGAGCTGTGCACGGAAGAAGTTGACTAAACAGCAGCTCTAATCCAGATTGCAAACAGACTCCAAGAAATGGGATACCCAGTGAGTTTGATTAGGATGCAATTAAGAAAGATGTTGCCTCCAGTACCAAGACCTAGTAGGGAATGGATTGGCACAGCAATAATCCCATATAAGCAGGAACATGGGAGGTTATTCAAGAACTGCTAAACCTAGCACTTGAGTAGCGTTCCAGAAGGGGAAGAAGTTACGTTTAGTTCTGGTGCAATTAAAGGCGTTAGACATAGGACGTAGAATAGACCTGGAGAATGGGACTGCGATTCAAACCACAGTGGCTGATAGCCGAAGCGATGGGAATCACCAAGCATCACAACGTGAATGGAATCGATGGTTTGGAATTGACAGGTGTACGGAGAGCGATCTTAGATAAGCCGAGTTGATGGTGTGGGTTGTCAATAGAATCATTATCGAAAAAGGAGGCAGAACTCTCATCCTGACCAAATTTCACAGAAACCCTCTCTTCTACAACCCAACTATCGTAGCGCTACCTCATCCTCATACACAGGCAAAAATGTAAACGACATTTAAGAGGACTCGTCGCGTGAAGCGAACCGGAAGAACTAGACTCTAAGATGGACCCAAATTCACGTAGGTTTTCCACCGGTCTTAACACTTGGTGACCATCCCTAACAGAGGAACTCCCCCAGCAGACACTTAATAGTGATCTAGCCTGATTTAGCTGACTGGTCCTCCTTCCGCCTTGAACTCAAACAACTTCGCGACCAGTCTCTTGGACTTACGGAAGTTTAGTGTCAATAAATCCACCGTCTGTTTCCCAGACTCTTCCGAGGAAGATCACTTCACAGTTGGTTCTAAGCGTTTTGCAACTGTCTATTTCTTCGTTGTGGTTGTTTGGGTGCATTAAAAATCCATCATGTTCCTCTCGCACAGCTACTTACCGAACATGATCATGACGTTCAGCTTGGCACAGACTCTTGATAACGAGTCTGGTGTGCTTCGAGGAGCTGTTAGTCACCTGACAAATAGTATAGTTTGACGATACATTGCTCGTGGAAGAGCATGTTCTACATTAACAGAAGTCTGCTTATTCATGAAGGATGTAAAAGCCACGCGTCGGTGGACACATGATGTGACACAAACCATCCAAATACACCAAGGTCGTGTCCACACCGAGCTGCGGTATTCAACTCGATGACACTACCTAACCCAATTACTATCACTGACTGCCACTTCCTCCAGTTAATTGAATAAAATATTTTGCCGTTATTCGCGAACTACACGCCTTTGCATACCGATCTGGTTTTCACGGGAGACTCAAGCGAATCACAAATGAACCTCTCGTTTATCATATTCTTCAACTGAACGTGCTGCACAAAAGTCACCTCATATTTCAGTTGGTACGATATTCATTTGAAAGATATCATAAACGGGGGAGATTCGGCTGGGATTACTCTAAAAACAAACTGATGTGCAGATGAGTGTGTTCCGTGAATTTCGTACAAAGTGGGTGCCAAGGGTAAAACACAAAGTTGACGGAAAATTGGGAAGTGTGCTTACATGACTGGTCTCAAAAATGAAGAAAACGGGCTGTGGATTGCCGAAGATGTTTCAGTAGCTTTATGAGTAGTTTCCCTTCAGAAAAATTCTGCCATTATGTTTGGCTTGACAGAGCATAAATGAGTTGAATGTTCTTCCGACTAAGTTCGCACACTGTATTACGAACTTATAGACAATGACATGCATATGTCCCCTAAGTAGTTTCCCTGGCCAGCTCAAATGCATTCTAAATTTTAGGGCCAACAAGCCTATGATTTAGCTGCCTTTCTAAAGAGGTCTCGCCCCCCAAAGTTTCCTATTGACTTTTTTTGTACTTTGATGAAAAAGAACAGCTAGCTAGGTCGAAGACAATACGTTGGACGTCCACTTTGTTAGTCTTGACCCATGGTACAATGGACTAATAACCAAGCATGGGTCTCTAAGAGTTACAGCATTTACACCCGAAATAAAGATTCACGGATTTCAATATATGCAATGCAGGCGACAATCTTAGGAGTGAAACCTGCTCTGCAGTGTTTTGCGCATCACTTTTAGGCCTCATTCTGTTTGATGGGCCTTGCCCCGTTCAGTTGTGCCTGTCTAAACGACCACCATTTGTTTCAGCTGATTCACATCCCCAAGGTTAGCAGATGCCTGGCGCAGTTCTGATTGTCTTATTCAGCCTCATCGGTCCATTGCCCTTACTCTAACGGCGGGAGGACTTAGGTCCTGGACTGCTTTTCTGTCTGCTACACACCAACAGACCGAAGAAGAAATTCACACTGATGGACAACCGTCCGGCGACAGCCCTGTAAGAGACGCATTTTACCTTGATTACTGCGTGACATCCCTGCTGACATCATAGCCTTATCGAACAAAAGATCTCATGTAGACGAGCTTAATGGCACAAGTGATAGCCATGGCAACTAGAATGCAGAGACTGTAGGCCAGTCTAACTAATCCCCGAAAAACGGATAAGTTTAGATAATATACGGCCTCTTTTAAGTGATTTAGTGGCATGTTGCTGATTTCTAGTGTTATATTCAACGCGAACATCGTATAAAACAACTCGATCAAACATACAATAGCCAAACCGGATCACTTTTATTGACCGAATCTCAACCGAAACGTACGAAGTCTCCTCAAACTACTATCAGTCAATAAGCAGCTCAGAGAAGAAAAATTGCAGAAGAGGAGTGAAGTCATCACTCAAGGAGACAGTCAAAGCGTGGCCATGTAATGTACTTTCTCTGAGTGAGGGATGGGTGGTGTCAGATTCTGTCTAGAGTGTTGAATGCACCGCTGATCAGCCCCCCGTGACACGAGATCAAGTGTTTAGAACAACTCGCAGGGAGGCTTTGGGTTCGAGGTTCTTTTGAGTTTCGTGAGATGCGCGTTGCTGATGATTCTAAGCATGAAACAACTGTACCGTACTTTTCGGGTTTTTTTAGCACAAATTGGCTTCGCCTACACGATGGAATCTCAACGGAAACTTACCGAATCTTACTATATCATCCGTGTTATATTTATCTTCTAGCCCGTCCTTAGCAATATTCTACATTGATAAACCATTTATTTTCATCTGAATAGCCTGTCATCCGAAAGCGAAACAGTTCTCAGTTCGCTTCCACTTTGACCAGTCTAGTTGAGATGGATGGTTGTTCTGTCCGTATGTTGACTGGTCTTCCAACGTTCTTTCCGTACGTAGACTTTGTCCAACCAACAGTGCGCCCTATAGTCTGACCTTGTGTGGCATCAACTTAGACTATCGAATAGTTCACGTGTTTACTGATTCATTGGTGCTCGTGTCCAATGAACGGCCATACGTCCTCCTTGTGTCCTTCCTGAAGAATCGTATCTTCCTGTCGGCATAATTGACTTACCTTCTAGTTTCATCGCTCTGGAGACAGCGTGTTTAAAACTCAGGAGGACAACTTATCATTTAGAGTTTGAGAAACGGTCCAGTGACCCAGAACACAAATGTTAAGTGGAAACAAACAACAAAGGAAAACTCGGACATTCGGTAGTCTACACACAACTATGCATACGCGAGGATAAACGAGGAAACAATACCTGAATTGACAAGATCTGAAGTGAATACTTGACAACATCGGCCGTGGACTGTATTTCAAATACACTGTTGTGATACTTCGGAGATAGATACTTCGAAGTGATATTTCGGATTATCAGAATATGAATCTGTCGTGGAATGGAGGAATCCCGGGGCCTAAAACGGTAACCATAAGGTACTGGTTCTCTAAATCGGAAATGGGTGGGAATCACAATAATATCAGTGATGCTCATTTTTATCTATTCCTATGTGGAAAGAACCTTTCATATTTTATTCATTATTAATATTATTAATATTATTATTATTATTCATTATTTATTGTTTGGCCGAGCAAAACTAATCGTAAATTTAGTTTGAAAATCTGCAACGAATTTTCTACACTAAAAAAGGACCATAATCAGAAATTTGTCAAAATATTAGAGAGAGGAAATAATTGTCCAGCAATTGCAATATTACTCAATTCATTTCAACTTGATCACAGTCCACTCGGAGTCCGTTTGTCCCAGTTCATGTTCCCACCTCCTGTGAAATTCTTTTGAGCCAATGGACAATTCTCGATTGGGTGAGTAGGGCTTGAAGACAAACGATCCCTGCACTCCGGTAGGCACTAATCTCATCGATAAATTCCAGTCTACATTAGGAGTATAGGACTGGGACGGTTGTGATGCACTCAGTCGCGGCGACAGTAAAGAAGGCGGACTAAGCATGCAGAAATCACAAGAAGCGACTTAGTTCAGGTCCAATGTTTTACCATTGGAATCCTTCACCTATGAGCACACCCACAGGTGTACCAGCACTCCACAAAGCTTTTCAGCCGTTCCGATATTGATTTATGTACAAAATGTCCAGAAGAAAAACGCCAGGGTCTGCCTAGATGAGTGTGCGAAACCGCAACTTCAATGGCTTGCAGAAATTTCACTTGGTAGTGTCGTTTTCTTTCTTTTTACTACATTACGTACCACTGATTATTACGCAGTTTATGTTAATCACCTCCTACTCTTCTCGAAATGACCAAACTGTTTCATTTTGGACCTAATCCGTCTAAATATGTATTGCCCCGCCGAGTAACTGGTTGCACTAGCGAAGCTTCTTTCACTGGACACGAATCGACTAAATGTGTGCTGATGTGCAACAGAGCACATGGGTAATTGATTTTTCCATGCACAAATCTGACCGGATCCCGGAAAGCCATATGAACGCTTTTGTCTGGTTCAGATGGGTTCTGGTAGATCGGACGCGTGAATATTGCAAGCTCTTATCCTTCGCACCACGGATCAGCGAGCCAGATGGCGAATTTACGGGATGGGAAAATTGCTTCCAGTCAGTTGTTTTTGGATTCAAACGAGCATCTGATTAACAACAAAGGGTTAAGATATCTTAACTGAACAGTCATCACTGTCTTCCTGAGCAAGTGAAATTTAATAAGCCACGAGTCTGCGTCTAGTTAATGTTTTAGCAGTGATTTGATAAGGTTTCAGAAAACCCAGCTACATGGACGCTTGAGATCTAGCACCTCAGTGAAATTCACTATCTCAGCAAAACTGGTTGGTAGATCCCTAAAACACCCACCCAGAAGAATAAAAATCCAACCCCTCTATGTCTGTCCACCTAGTCAGATGGGGGAAAAATGCCGTGTACCTAATCTTTACCAAAACATCCAATCAGCCAGCGGCTTGCTAACCGCCCGTTTATTTTGGAAAGATGGACGACTGCTCAGATGAGCAATTTCGACTTTCCTTCATAGGTCAAGTGATGGTGTGGAACAAGTAATAGCTAGTTCTAATTAAACTGCACATTCAGAAGAAATTTTTACCTGCACATTCAGATACTTCGTAAACAAGGGGTCGTAGTACTTATAGGTTAGCAGGATAATACCTGAAGAAAGTAGAAACTACAGATCTTATATAAAGGCCAGAACCTACCAGCATGATATCGAAAGTCGATACCCGTTAGGAGTATGGAACCAAAGAACCCGTCAAAATAGAAGGGGCAGTCAACTGTTTTCAGTAGATCGGAATATTTGGATAGGGTTTGTTTAGACAGTATGTGGAGGAAACGGAAGTACTCACGGAATATCTTGAGGACGAATGATTGATGTTCAACGCCATAACAGTTCTCTTTCGAGGCGCCATACACAGCTTGTTCAGTTGCATCTAGAGTACGCAGGCGGAGTAGTGATGACGCCAGGTTACGTGATTTCTTCTCGATGTTGACTTTAAATTGCCTATTTTGTGAAACAATTTGCAAGCGGTGATACTGGACCGATTGTTTACAGGGTGATAACGAGAAAATTCCATTTGCAGGCTATCGTATGCAATTTGTGGCAGCGTTTGGACCTCTCAGCAGTTCTACGAGTAAAATTTGATATCCGGCAGACGTTAGGTTTGCACGCATTTGTACGAAGTACCATATGTTGATGAGTGATTCTATCATCGTAATCACTGCGAATAACGCTTCCTAAGTTGGTAGAACAGATGTTTAGGCAGATGCACTGTCAACATATTTAGCTACAGGAGCAAGTCTTCTGCGAATTTCGCCCCAACGAGTGTATTGCAGGCTATGAAAATTTGCACATCTTATTCTGGCTAGTCATATTTTTTGGTAAGTTGAAGTATCTTATCTCTTTGAGCACTATTTCCAGAAAAACGCGATTAGCGTATACTTTTATGCCGAAAAAGTGGTAATCTCGGAAATACCTTAGTTTCGAGAAAGGTGTGCCGTTGACAGTACGGAGTCGGTGGAACAATAGATACAATAACAAAAAACCACACACCATCAACCACATTGATGGAGTCATCAACTGCGCACCATTCGGTTGACTGAAGGCAACGCATTGACCCAACGAATGCGTTCGACTCAGGTTGAGGAAAGTACATACCTGTGAAAGGAAGCAAGTCTTCACTAGAGTTACAGACTATTGAACAGGAAAGCAAAACTCTCATGTGCATCTTGTTTGTAAAAACTGAACATCGGTCTTCTTCTTGAACGCGTCTGCCTAAACTTTCCGGAATATTCCTTGACTATCACTCAAATTTAAACGAATGCTACAAAGTAATTCCGCAAATTCCGTAGTAAATCTCACTTTCCAATGGACGCAAAGCGGAGTTACGAGAAAACATATTACTCGCATGCCACATCAGTAGTATCCACCGCTTCACCAGACTTGATAATTGCTGAGGATCACACAACCTCTGCTGTGGTATTTTTTCTTTTTTGTCAGTCTATTTACCACTGTGGCCAGAAGACTGTTTGTTCCGTACAGTTTTCTTCGACCTCACTCCAATATCGGATTGAGACGACCTAGAAGCCGTCAGCCCACGACTTGGTAACGACGCATGAAAGCTCTCACCAGTCATCTCAATTGTTTTGGCAATCATTAACTGACGTTGCACCAGATGGGGACCACGAGACGACACTAAACTATTCTTAGTAAGCCCGACGGATGCGGCCGTATCACTGAGCCAGCAACGGTCTTGCGTCAAAGCTATCGCCTTCACTGCATAGCTCTCACTCCCTGCAATTTTCCAATTTCGCTTATCCCTAGGAAACAATGCTGTGGCAGCTTAAACAACAAAACTTCGGTACACGACTTTCCAGCTGAACAACTGAAAAGAACCGATTTTACAGTCTGCCGTACGCGCTTGGTCAGAGCGAGCGAAATAAATCCGGAATATCGTGGAAAACTTGGTTCTTCTGTTGCATTTTTATACCTGTGGATACTGGTCATGCTTTTCCTAGTTTTCTTTGCTCTATGAGCTATCTCTAAGTAAATCTGTGCTTGAAGGTTAAAAAATATTCTCATTTAGAGATACAGGTTTTTGAATTTTTCGCTTTACAGCCTGATTCTTCCGAAAAATTGCTGCATAGCTTAATAATTTATGTTGTAGTTGATTGAACACTGTCGTCAACTCTTCAGGATGGGACAAATCATCAAAAAGGTCTTTTTTCAGAATTATTGAGTTGTTTGGAAAACACAGACAATGGATGTATGTAGCTAGTCAGGATGAACGCCAATTTACAGCAACTGCTAATGCGTCCACTCATTATAGATCGATCTTTTTTACTGCGAGAAAATGAGGATTCAAAGCCCGTCGAATTTGGCAAGTCGCATCCATTGGTTTGCTATTCCTATTTGTAACTTAACCCTTCTAATGATTTAAAATACAAATTTCGCCACTCTGACCTATTTTGGCTGCATGACCGTGATAAATTCAGGGCGAAGCAACGGGATTCTTTTTTGTGATAAAATGTTATTTAGGAATTTTAAGTGTTGTGTGGAACAATAATTGTCTAAATAATGGGACAAATTCCATGAGCACTCAAAACACTTTCAAAGAACATTTTCTTTGTTTCTTTAATTAGGAATTACAAGGGTAATTTCAAACCAAGCACAGTTGTGTGTGGTTGAGTTGAGTTGATAAAACGTGCTCTATCCTGGAAAAGAGACAGTGGAGTTTACAAAGTACAAAAATGTTTATTGTTTTTACTTTCATTTGTTGCGTAAAATAATATGAGCAAAGTACAGCGAAATACACTCATTTGCAAATCAAATTGGTTTTTGCGAGAGACTCACCTGACACCCAGCTGAATCTCCCGTTTTGTGATGTTTCCAGGTAACTGAATGTGCTGCACCAGGCCGCATCATGTTCCAGTTGCTACGATATTCGAAGAATTTTCAGCAACGTTATGAGTAGTGAACCATGAGCAAAGTACAGTTTGACAGAAGAAACTATAGAGGTATTACTTTGCCAATCAGTACTTTTCGGTGTGCAGTCCCATCGTTAGATTTTTTACAAGGTCTCTGTGAATGAAATAACAGTTAATATCTTTCTCATGGGCGCAGAATCAAGGGAATTCTTGGGATATCCATTTTACTTACCTTTTATTTTACCATAAGAGCCGATCGAAAGTGCTTTTTTTGATCTCAGATGGTTTATGGCACCAGTGGACCTCCAGGAGCGCAGTTCATATAGCGTGGTCTGATGTTGACTGGGCCCCCTACTGAAGCCTCTTGCGAGGAAGATCTGGAGAGTTCTTTGGGGTTTTTCGTTTCTTGAGATGTCGATTGGTTTCCCTTCACGTGGGTGATTTTGTGTAATTTTGAGTCGGATCGGCTGTAATGCTGGATGACGGTTGACAGTGCTCACTGGTTTCTGCGGCTTCAGGTGAGCCATCAAGAGGTGACATCCTGAAATCATGCTAAACCTGTTTTCACGCTAAATGTTCATTGTTTTTCTATTCGTAAATTCACATGGGATGGGTTCGCTATGTTCGGCCATCGGGAAAACTAAATACTATGAGTAGCATGTAGATTTCAGTCACCTTACTCCTCATCTTCATCATCCTGTGCAAGACCAACAATACTAGCATTGTTTTCGCCATTGACGTAATCCTCAGCATCAACGCCATGAACGTCCTGATTAGCATTCATGTCTTCATCGTCTTCATCAGGATCATCATCGTTGTCATTAGCGTGCGTATCACCACCAACATCTGTATCTTCATCGTACACATTCTAAGCAACTAAGGGATCATTATCCCCGAAATCACTGAAATCAACATCGTCCTCGTCAATGCCATCATCGCTCGAATCATCCTCGCCATCATCATCATCATCATCATGATCATCATCGCTAACCACTTCATCGCCATACTCCTTATCACGAACCTTATCATCGTTATCTTAATTATTGGACACATCATCACCAACGGCAAAGTCTTCATCCTGCAGCTTGTCAGCATCACCATTATACGCATTCACAACGCCATCATTCCAAATAGCATCATCACCACTGACGTCGTCATTCTTGTCCGCATCGTCATCACAGTCATCATCATCACCGCCATCCATCTTACCCTCTTTCTGATCATTATCGGCCTCATCACCATCTGCATTTTCAGTCTTGTGAAGCCGGTTATCGCCATCGGCATATTATCACTACCAACAGGCTCCTTCCTCATCAACACTATTAGCTTCAGCAGTAATATTTTCATCATCGTCTCCAGCAAAATCTTCATCACATTATCAACATTATCCACATCCTCATTGCCATTCTTTTGGTGCTCTTCCTCATCCTCCTCCTATCCCCTTCATCATTCGAAGTAAATTCCATCATCATCATCATCATCATCATCATCATCATCATCATCATCATCATCATCATCACCATCATCATCATCATTATCATCATCGTCATCATCATCACCATCATCATCATCATTATCATCATCATCGTCATCATCATCATCATCAACAACAACAAAAACAACACCATCATCATCAAAGACAGGAACATCAGTGTTGACACTGATGCTTCACTGCCGTACAATCATAAGGTTTGTCCAATTATATTTGAAGCCCTAGAGTGAAAAGAAGAGAGAAGGAGTGGGTGAGGGAGGGGATCTATTGCTGGCCTATGTCAAGCGTTCTCAGATGCCTAAACTTCCAATCAAAAAATCAGACAATCTGGAAAGAAACTGACAGCATAAACGCCCCTGACGTCGATTAGCCGTCATTTCTTGCAACGCCTCCAGCCAAGCACAGGCGGAGTCACGGAGACCCCATCCTGGAAGGCGTACAGCACCAACAACACCCAAACTCTTCGTGATCTCTTTCACGCCTTTCTGCCAAGTCATACGCTGTCCACCTCGCGGTTTGCGCCAGTCTGAAGGAGGTACGGAGAACAACACTCGTCTGGGTAGACGGTGTTTCGGCATGCGTAGCACATGACCGAGCCATCGTAGTCGGTGGTGCTGGATGATTTCCCCAATTGATGTACCTGCAGCACAGCCAAATACCCGTTTTCTAATCACCTCGTTACGAACACGCTGACGCCATCCAAAACCAGCCAAGCTTCTAAGGCATCGGTGGTCGAAAACCTGAAGGCGCTTTACATCATCTGTCCGCAGAGGCCATGTCTCGCACCCATACAACAACACAGCCCTTACTGTAGCCTGGTACACACGACCCTTAAGATTTAGTGAGATACCTTTTCGACGCCACAAGTGGCGCAAATTGGCAAACATGATTCGAGCCTTTGAGATTTTTGCACTGACTTTATCAGACAATTCCGTCAGAGCTAATACAACTATCGAGGTATGTAAATTTTCCACAATCTCCAGTAATTCTCCTTGAATTTTAAGGCACATATCCGGAGACTGCACGTTTGAAGCATGACTTTGCACTCTGAAGATGCAAGGCGCATGCCGAAAGATGGTATGGTGATGATCAGTCTATGCAACAGGGCTTGTGCTTTACCTTGGTCTTCAAAGATGAAGGTGATGTCATTTGCGTACTCCAGATCGACAAGGCTCTCATCAGCAACAATTTGAACACCGAGGGTTTGAAGACCGTCCAGCGTTCTCCTCATTATTTAATCAATGATGAGGTTGAACAAGAATGGAGAGAGTGGACATCCTTGTCTGACACCACTTTTTGTAGGGAAGCTTTTGGAGAGCTCGCCATACTCACTCTCCCAGAAGTATGCGAATATAGGGGTCGGATTAGGTTCACAAACTTCTGGGGCATACCCTGTTGAGCAAGTATATTTAACAGCACTGACCGATCGACAGGATCGAACGCACCCTTAGTCAAAAAAATACCAATATTGTGGGTCGTCTGTACGTATGGCGTTGCTCTAACACCTGACGGAGTGTGAAGATGTGGTCAATGCAGCCTCTACCAGCTCGAAATCCTGCTGTTGCAGAATGCTTGGTGGCTATTCATATATTTAACCATCTTGTTCTACAGTTATGTCGAAGCAACATTTCAACCGAGATTTCGTTCTGCAGGTGAAGTAAATCTACGCGGAAAGCTGACTTTTAGTCTTATCAAGAAGCATCAACAACACACATCTCACGGACACCCAGGTGATTCGAATCGTCGGCCGCTTGGCTAATGGTCGAAGCCAAACTAGAGGTCTAAATATTTCTGCCACGAGCGGCTTATCATCGAGCTGACCATCATGGGATGTGCAGTCATTCTCCCTTAAACAGCAGGATTCAAACCACGTGGTCGCATACTGATTGATTCCTAGACTGGCAATATCTCGGATGAAGGACTCACGCGTCCTGTGAATCATTTGCGTTGAAGCTACTGGTACATTCACAATTAGTTCGTTGCACGGACTAAACAAGTGGTGAGCTGCTTCCATCGGCGAAATACCATTTACCGTGTCTGTTCTCCGTTTGAATGAGTATAACTCAGTCAGCTTCGTTTAGTTTGTACCATTTTCCGACATAAATAACCATTGTTGCCCAGAGGAGGATTGAAAAATCAATTGGTCACTCCATTGCAAAAAACTGTAAAGCGTTGACATATCCAACACCTAACTCTCTCGGTCATACATGAAGCTAAAATGAGCCACCGGGAGCTGTGGGCTGTGCGTATTCTCGTTTGTACAGTTGGGAAGTGTTTCTCTTGGAAAGTTTTTATTGTGGTGATTGCGTAAGCCAAGCCGCCAACGGCTGTGTTTGAACAGCTACGATTTGAGACATCTTAACATAGGAGCTAGTTAAACTAACGTCAAGTGAGTTAGTAATGAAACAAGTAAAATCGGACAAAAATAAACATTGGCTAAAAGCTAACCAGTTTCGAAGAGATGCGCTTAGCGAATCTAAGCGACACACTCCACTTTAAATGCGGTCATCAGAACACACTTTTGGAGCCATTTGGAAACTGAAACGAGCAGTTGTTCTGCTACGCCATTATCAAGCAGCACTCTCAACCGGTCATTGAAGACCGAGCTGATATGCAGTCACATGACTAACCTAATCCGTATCATGATCGATTCAATAAGCTGAAGCCAAGTTTCAAATTGCCCGGGCCAAACCATCATTTTCCGCCTAATGATATCCTGACTGACTGCCGTAAATTTTCCACATTGTTTACAGTTACATTGTTTTCCACATTGTTTACAGTTTACATTGTTTACAGTTAGCGGATGCCGTCTTGTCCAAATGTACCACAAGGCTACGTTGAACTCCTACAAGATTTCACAATTGCTGTATTGCGGGTTCAACCAAAAGATGTCATAGCATTTGCTGCGGAGTATTTTACCAATTTAAAAAATACCTTACCGGATAATTGTGAGGCACCAACTGATGTCAAATTAGTTCATAAACCTTTCTCGCAGAACACTCCACCTATCCTACAATTTCGTCCAAAGAGCCATAGCAACGAGGAAGAAAGGCTTGCAAATGTGAACAGCAACTCTACAAACATGCATAACGACAGTTTGTCCTCTTCTCCTTGTCCTTCTGAGCCCTCGTTGACTAAAATTAGGAACCGTCGAAAAAGTGTTGCTGCTGAACCTTTCAATCCTGATGCGTTAGATGGAACTGAGGACCTTGAAGTAGATGTTACTGAAAGCGAACAATGCTCGCTGCTCATGGATGTTTGCAAAAATGTTTTACTCTTTCGGAACATGGATGACAAAGAATTGGCGAAAATCACACAGGTCATGGTTGGGCAGGAAGTTCATCCAGGTGATGTGATTATCACACAAGGAGAGAGTGGCAACCACTTTTATGTGATTGAAAGAGGTCTTTTCAGTGTGTTTGTCCGAAACGAAGATGGTGTTGAAAAGCAAGTGCTTCAGTATGATAACAGAGGTTACTTTGGTGAAATGGCTTTAATGTATGATGCACCGCGTTCAGCCACAGTAGTTGCCGAATCTGAGGGGAAGATATGGTACATGAACAGAAGCGACTTTCAACGACTTGTTCTGTCACACGCGGCCAAGCAACGACGGCAGTTCGTAAAGCTTTTGAATTCGGTCCATATTCTAAAGGAGCTAGGCTCTAACGATCTCATGAACCTTGCAGACGCGCTGGTGAAACGTACTTATGGAGATGGGGAATGTATTGTCAAACAAGGCGACCGGGGACTGGAAATGTACTTCATTATGGAAGGTAAAGTGATTGTGAAGAAAGATACACCGGCCGGTGTAATCACTGTTTCTGAGCTTGGCGAAGGACAGTATTTTGGTGAACTGGCTCTTTTGAGTGACGAACCTCGAGCTGCCTCGGTTTATTCTCTTGGAACAAGCGTTCTGGCAGTGTTGGATGTAAAAAGTTTTGAACGGCTACTGGGCCCCTGTGTTGCTGTAATGAAGCAAAATACACTCAAATACTTCGGCCGGCCGAACAGTCTATGATATCCCTCGCTGGTATCGAAGAACAGGCTAGATGAAAGATTCGCCGCCCCAGTGAGTGTCCTCAGCGAAGCATATTTGAATTCAAAGTTATGTTTGTCACAATTTCTCCGAACGCTTATACTTTGTCGTCCTACTTCATTCAAGGCTAACTGTGTTTGCTACAAATTCCCATAAGAATTTCGTTTCTCTTTGTTTCAATTCTAAAAGATTATCGCCAGTCGAAAAAAAAACGGTGCGGATGTTTTGACCTTAGAATACAGCTTTGGGCGTCCTGAAGAGTAGCGAAACGGAGTTCAGATGAAGCGGTCGTGATCCACATGCCAAGAGCAGCCTTGTTTTCCTTACCTTATTCGGGGTGGCGAAACGTTAGAGGTGCACAACATAGCACGTAATGGAGCGGAGTGAATCATGCCACGAGGATGGAGCTCACATGACCCTTGTTCTTGATAGAAGATTCCGAATAACGGGGTAGCTAAGTGAAATCAGTGGTGATCATAATGCCAGTTTCTATCCAGACTGTCTGACTGATTGTGAAAAGTGTGATGATTATTGCTATTGTCGGCAACACTGATGCTTCCCTGGGGTAGGACTGTAATTTATTTGAAAGCCTTTTTTATGGAGGGAAGAATACAAGTGGCTGGGGAAGAGAGTTAGTGCTGCCAACGACAATCAGTCCTGGTTGCCTAAACCTCCAGACACTCATTCAGACTTTCGGCATAGAAACTAATAGCAAGACCGCCATTGGCGTCTTGTAGCGTCTCCAACCATGCACGGGGGAATTTCGCAGACCTCATCATGAAGGACGGGTCGTGCCTACAGCAGACTCCTAAGGTGTACGAAGTAAGCTAACCACGCACTTCCCTTCCCGACCCGCCTTACTTCTCATTTTAAGGTCACGTTTAAAGAAATTGAAACGGCTCTAGCGAATTGAAGTACCAGCATAATTTCCTGACGTCTTTTGAGGATGATGGTGTTCGTGATAGAGGAAATCGTTTTCACTCCCCTTCAACAAAAACACCACTCGCAAGGTTTAGCTGATGATTTTCAACTTGCCTGCTAAAGGCCCTTTTCAATCTGGTGGAGGACTACCCTTGGATGTAGAGAAACTACGAGTAGGACAGGTTTTCTGCCGGTCCGACAGATCATTGCTGTTCTGAGTTAACATATACAATCTAGTAGATTGCCTTTTTTGGATGCACCGAGTCTGTCGGTCAGTTTAGTTTAGCTTCTACGGATCCATTCACTGAAGAGAAGGACCCACAAGGACCCGCTAATTTTCCTGGCACAAAATTTAAATGGGTATCATTTAAGCTTTTAAAAGGTAATTCTACACAGACTTGTTTCCTGCACACATCGAATTCCTGGTAGAGAGATCACTTCAAGAGCAAGACCAATGAATTTAGTTATTTGGAGGTGTTTTCTCCTTTGGGATTACTTATTGCCTAGGTGAATTTTAAAGGATTAGATGAAGGTAATCTCTTTGGAGTGGTTTCCCTATAATGGCAAACGGCTACAGAGCGGTGTCTTTTAGGTATTCCGTAACGGGTTAGCTGAGCGTTGCGACTTATTCCCTAGTGCGACCGTAATTCAGAATGTCAGTCCTTTCAGCTACAATTTATAACACAGTTAAAAAAATAAACTTCTATCGTTAATCTCACTTCTGCATATCCCACAGGGTCGCCAACAAAGTCCAAGAGGTGTACATTATAATGAGAAGTTCACCAGTTCTCTTCACTTGTATGAGCTCAGGCTGGTATCAACCGCGTTTTAGAAAGTGACATTCCACGACCCCTCTATGGAAGAATTGCAGACAGGTCCAGAGTTTTGTTAACAGGATCTTATTTCGTCGACAAGGCATCAGGTCAATCTGTTAACGGCCTCATGGAACCTTTATGATTTTAACCAACAAAAGAGGCGCTGGTGTTGACCACTTGTGATGTTTGCTCTTGAGGTGCGCGGAGAAGAATGAGGCATTCATCATCGACCAACCATTGTTTCAAACGACTCATGTCTAACTGTCTTCTAACTGGGAAAACGCTACAAGCTTGATAAGTGTAAACATTTGGTACGTCTCTAGCGACGATCAGGAAAATTGGTTATCTTGGAAAAAATAAATTACCGGAACCTTGAAAAGAAGACCAGGAAAAAAACTATATGAATGCTCTTCTTTTGGAAGGAAACGTGCCTTCTAATCGATGTATACGTTTCTAGAGATGTGGCGGTGCGTTCCAAAACATTGGTAATTGTGAAAAGGATGAATTCATAGTCCTCGAAATTACCTTTATTCAGGGGTCCCGTCAACTTTTCTCTGGTTTTCGATTGTTAAATCCGTCATTAGTTTTCATGGAATTTAATAAGGGTGTAAACAAAATGGTTTCTCAACGGTTTATTAGTGAACAATGCTGTGTTCCATGTAGTATTCAGCTGATGGATTCGAAAGTTCTGTGAAACCGGAATTTTGGCAGTCATAAGACACTATCTATATGAAATCAGTTTTTTATTGATGTTGTAGTAACTGCACAAATAGCCCAGCGTCTCAACGTTCTGAAGCATGTCAAGTGACTTCATATCGTAGGGTTTTCTTTCCGTTTTCTACTTTTGGCTTAATTGGGCCGAGCACTTTTTTTCTGTTTACTGAACATTGCGTTTCGTGGCTGTTTACACACAGTTATCCTTTAAGAGAAGTCAGTCGGCGCCAATCAGCTTTTCATCCCCATTTGGAAGCGTCAGCACTGCGCACCTCATGAACCCCCAGCGAGATTCTCACTTGCAAACCCCCGGGTTGGTAAGCGGACAACCTTATGAGTAGTGTGTTACGTGAAAACTAATACGTTTGACGACAGTTAGCTGATTACTAATAATGAACAATAATAATAGCCGTTTAGCTGTAACACCATTTTGCCTGACTACACTTAGGCAGGATGCAGAGCCATATATCCTTCAGTCGCGGAATTCAAATCACGTGATCAAGTGTTAGCTGGCTTCTTGAGTGGAGAGGATACGTTCTCTCGTTTTTGCATTCAAACATCATTGTCCACTCTGGTATACATAGACATTTATTCAACATCATGCTTCGTCCGGCAATTCAGTTAGTTCAACTATCGCTAAAGTTTGAACTCCTCCGATATTTGGCTGCGGATCAGTAACACTAGAACGGTTGTCGTCAGATATGTAGCTGTGGATGGAGTGCAACAGACTGCGTTGTGGGAACTCGCCCTTTTTTTCGAAGTCAAGTTGTGGGTATCAGCTTAGGTAAACCAGATATGCAAGTGAGTTATGCTATTATACGTAGTGAAAATGAGCGTCCCTCGCTCACTGTCAGGCTGTATTATTACTTTGGCCAACTTAGTACTGAGAACTGGTACTCTGACTTTAGACTCTCTGCAAGATTTGAGTCAGTTGATTCTAGGAAGCATGTACAATAGATATGGTGTTGACAAACAGAGTCTAAGTTCGAATTGTGGGTAATTCCACAACGCCTGTTGTCTCTAGCAACTGCTCTTTGATTCAAGTAGGTTTCGGCTGGTTTACCACGTGCATTGAAAAGGGTATGAAATCTAAGTACCAGTGTATCGTCATAGTTGTTGCTAACTTTCTCAAGATCCACACGGAGGATGTTGGAACTGCAATGTGAGTAAGGAGGTGCTCTATACGTGCGGACCCGTAGTCAAAGCTGTACAGAGTTAACGCATTCAAGGTGTCCATCGTCGGTCATGTGTTAGAAATGTCAACCTGTTGGAAAGGAAACCAGTCGTCCAGTTGTTATGCCCACGAACCGATCACAACTTTAAACAGCTATTTAACAGAAAAAGTTTGCTGGTAATCATAGACTGCAGAGAAGCTCAGCCTGTGCGTGTGGCTGTCCTAATCATTTCACGCGAGTTGTTTCAACAAAGACTGATGTACCTAGGTTCCACTGGTAGGCGCGTGCGTCCAGAATATTCTCCTGTGTCGTGTCTTTGATGACCGCCATCGACGCAAGTTCTGCGAGTGTGGCTTTTGGTTCTGTCAATATAAATGCATCGAGCAGTACATCAGAGTAGTAGTAGATAGCTAATTTTCGCACAGCAACTAGCATCACGTAATTGTGGTTAACGCGTGAAATTGGTGACCAAAAGTTTCATCGTTCGAACCGAACTTCAGCATCTCGACTGCTCCTGTTCAGTCTTGGACAGCATGACAGTACTTCAGCCCTCATACTTTCAGCGCGACAGCTAGACATCAAAAAGGTGTTACAGGTGAATGGCTCTTTTCTTACTTTTTACTGCACCTGAATCCAGAGCATCATTTTATTCACAAGGTTAACTATTAAGCCTTGCAACAAAGGGTTTTTACAGCCACTGAATTTGAGTGCGTGTTAGATCGGTGTGAAGATATGACCGAGATAGATTCTACACCCGGAACTACCGCTACATGCCCGTCTGTCGGCACCTAGATGTGGTAGCACGACTGCCAAGGATGTTCGAATACACTTGTCCATGAAAATTTTCTGGCGATCAATAATTAGGCGCCCAACTGCCTAGAGTAGCACGATAAGTGTCAGGAGGAGACTTCGGTATGTTTATGCTGGTATTGTTCTCGAGTAAATTCTGAAGTGCCCGTTCATAAGTACCCACGAGACGTTCTATCTGATCATTTGATTGCGAGTGATATACATCAGTACGGGTGCTCTTCGCCTCAGGGGTTTTAAGGAAACGGGAAAATTCACTTGAAACAAAGAGATCTTGATTGTCAAAAAACTCCAAACGGGCCGCTCCACTCCATCTTAAAACAAGCAACGGCCATCTACAATGGTTAGTGCGTTTCTGCGGAGGTAAAATGTGTAAACAGCCAACCGCGTCCTTAAGGCTGGTAATCCATGGTGTTTCGCAATGCGGCCGGAATTCGGGGCCTAAAATCCAACTGACAGTATGAGAATGAATGTACGAAACCTTAACGCGCATCAAGATAGATGTTAGCACTACCTGCTTGATATGTCACTCAGTTGGCTATAAGACCGAGTAGCGCATCCGCACTTTCGAGGCCCGGTGGATGCACATATTTTTTGTCAAAACTTTGACTCATGAACGTAGTGGTGGCGCAGAGTAGTCTCCTCGTGTCATCAATGGTTCCAAGACTGGGATGAACAGCTTATAGTTCCTTAGCGAGAACTTCCCTTAGCTTCTTATTAAACCTTTTACCGCTGCTGATCTGCACATGCTTGAGACATGGCATAAGTTCCTAGTGCCTGAAAACCTTTGAAGAAGAGGTGCATCAATGCCACATTGGAGATCCTCAGCTAAACTGGTTGCAAGTAAGCTCGGATTACAGTGCGTCAGTAAAAGAGTAGAGGTAGAAATTTTTTTATTGTTCGCAAACGCACTTTGGCAGTCTAGAGCCCAATATTGATATTGTGCAGATGGCTCAATGGTGCACGCAAGTTATGAATGTCCGGGATGAACTTGTTGTGCTAGACGACCGTACCAGGGAAGGCCTAGAAGGTGTTCTTATCAGATGTTTGATTGCTATTTTCTCGGGTTCAATAGGACGTCAACGAGGACGGTACATCCAAGGTATTATGTAGCAGGAAGCAAAATAACAAATTTATAAACTAAAGGTCCGTTTAAACACCCCCGCTCGGTGGATCACTGCAATTAACTTTTTAACAGACGACTAGCACTGCCCGGACCGAACAGCTGACACATTCGAGCACCACCCAATGTCCTAAATGATCACTTTCCGCATGCACATACGGATAATACCGGTAGCTTGAGAGGAAAAACTGGTGCGCTATCAGGCTCAAATTGTAAATCTGCTTACGCGTTGATGTTTAGGCCACAACTGGCTGCAAAAATATTGGAATACTGAGTCTGTGACGTAATGGACATTAGATCCGTGAAAATCACGAAATCTAACTCACCCAAAAATGGAATCTGGTCGCCTCAGTCATCACGAGCAACACGAATTGTGTGAGCGTAAGCAGACATTTTAATGAACTCCCAGAGTTCTTCATAGAAATATTCATAGTATTGCATCAGTTTGAGTGTCAGTGGCCACTAATTGAGAACGAGAATAAAGTAACTCCGCAAATGGGCCAATTACATCTGATTATTAACACAAACGTTGAATGTGTTCTGAATTCACCGACCCTTTGTGTGGCGCTGGGCCTGCAAGCACATGGACAGTGGCTTTTTCCGTGAACTTTCTGATCAAAGGCTTGGTATCGATTAGAGCGGAATCCACAAAAGTTCACAGAAAATGTCAGTTAGCACAGTTCAGCAAACTGCTGGTATAATATCCGTACTGGTTTTGGAATCGTAAAAACAGAAATTATCACAAATCACTTCAGGGGTGAGCCAATTACAATAAATGGAGAAGTCTATATGCCATAAGCTTTAAAAAGTAGCACTAACCAATCTAGTATGCAATTCCAAATGGTTCCCGGAAAGTTTCGCCTACATTCTAGAAATTTTTCTTTTAGAATCATGATTCAGTAAACCGACAGTCAAACTAAATTGTCACGGTTTCGACAGAGTGTTGGTGTGACAGTATACTACGACACGGATGAAGGTACATCGTCAAGGTAGAATGTTTTTATAGCAGAGTTGTAAAGCTCGATCATTTATGCAATGAATGGGTCTCTGGCAAAATCGTATTACCCCGGGCCAATTTGTATCAAGTTCGGTTGTCCCGTTCGTTTTATGTGATCATAAATTGCTTCCTACTTCATGAACTATCGATTAATTTGGTTGGAAATACTCAGAAGTAATCAATTAACTCTACAAAACTGCGGAAGCTGATATGCTTTCCACAGTAAACGTCACCGACGAGTAGGTTTTACTGAGGGTATCTGCCCAATTTTCACCACTACAGGGACTGAGCGACTTGTTATCCCATAACGTGATCGGAGATCATCCGTTCAGCAGTTCACAAACTGATTAGCCAACGAGCAGAAGTTTAGTGTCTCTGTGGAATATTGCCGCCAACCATATTTACCCGTTCTTCTACTTCATCAAATCCGGAATCCATTACCATAGGAACGTTTACAGGCACATATCCAACGTTCGTAATGTCTTCATATGATAGCCGAATTGTTATAGACCAGATGACGTAGGCGAATACCTCAATGAAGTAAAAAGCACGTAATCACGCAGCACTCAACCGGGGGAATTGGCTGACCATGTACTCACACCAATGGTTAATAGCGCTGGCAGTAATGGCCCAATCGTGCAGTCAGTGGGGACTGTGCATCAAAGGTATCGCGTTCACTGCGTAGACCCAGTTCCCGAACGAACCAACTATCCCATCGCCTCCATTTCTTGGCTGTACGTTCTACACTCTCCCACTTCCAGGTAATCAAACTGTATCATCTGAAACCAATGTGCCTGTGGTGCACACATAAACTGATTTGAACTGGACTGTTAGCTAGCCCGTGTAATACCTCGAACGTCAGGATTTCCAGTAAGGGCATTTGTCACTAACGTCAACATACATTGGTCAGTTTGCAGCTGATTAGAACAAAGGAAATATCCAGCCCAAATTTTTTCTAATCAATAAGAGAATGAAAAGAATGGATCCGATAAAATGATTTTTTATCAAGACCCACAATGGCCGAATGTTCTGTCTCTCGAGGGTGGTTTCATCCACCACCGAAGCGAATCGTCACCAATGTTGACGGTTGATCAGATGGTCGCTGATCTGTTCGCTGAAGTTGAGAATTAGCTTGTACACGTTTCATTCCCAGTTGAGAAGACCGCTACTTCGCAGCTGGATGGATACCTACTCATTACCTGCCTGTGTTTACATACTCTTTGAAAGTTATATAAACGGATACCATCGCGCCGTTATTAGCTGTAAGACTCGAAAGTTGAAATTCTTCGGGCTCATTTTTATAGCATTAAAGTGAATCCGCAAGTCCACATAATTTTGTCTTTCTCCGGTGGATTTCAGTGCGGGACGAACCTTCGTTAGATGTTCATCAGACACATCGTTGAGACAACTTTTGGCCACCCTAATCAGCCTCATCAAAACTTACTAATGTGCTTTTCTCTTGTTCCAAGGTACATCATATTTCCGCCATGACCAAAATCGTAGTCTCTATGGAAAGGCCAAGTGTAGCATACTTCTAAACGCTTTGCAACGTGGCTACATTCCAGTGGGGTTTAAATAAACTAAAAGAGCTGTGGAAGCCAGCGGATCAAAACTGTTTTTTACTCTTCAAATCCCATAAACACTCACATTAAACACTTTAAACCCTGGTCAACGCAAGTCTGGTCAAACGTAGCCTCGGGCTTCTCAAAAGCTGAATTTCTAGTATATCTGCTGGTAGCGGACGAGAATTGTAGGTATATTGCATCATAAAGTCAGGTAACATGACAGGCGATTATTCGCGACCTCATCTTAGATTTCACACACGACCTGAAGCTCGACTCAATCCTCAATTGTATGTTTGTTGTCCGTAAATTCCAGCATATGTTGGGCCTGGTAGGTAAACTTTGCACTTGCACAGTGTCAGAGAGAGGATATTGTTCGACATACATGTTGATACTACTGTTGATAATATATTCTAGTTGAAGTTGTTTGGATCGTTAGTGGGTCGGTAAATATGAAGCTGACAATCAGAGTCCGGATGATCCTGTTTCACGCAGCAGCGTGTTACTGTGACCTATTTGTGAAGCATTAACTTTCCTTTCAAGGGCCAGGTAAAGTGACAAAGGAACAGAAAAATTCACGGGAGGGGAATACATATAATAAAAAATTGTGTGAGATTTAAGGAGACGAACAATGCTTTTAAACTGGAAGGAGACAGGGCAGGTTATTGGACTTCGGTGAATACGGTTTGAAGGCGAGGCGACCAACTGAGGCTTGGTTGATTCCACAGTATTTTAAAAAGGTCCACTGTTAACGAAGTGAGTGTTAGCAAGCAACCAAGAACGTCTTGGTTAAATTTATCTGAATTGGTGCATTTTGGAACATAGTAAAATAGGAGATTCTCTGGACCATCAACCAGGTTTATTCATCCTGGGTTGTAATTCCACGTGGGCTTCAGATCTGCGCCAGTCGCACGTGGATACAACGTCATCAGAATCTGTGTTAATAGAAAAAACAGGTAGAAAACACGAGCAAAACAGAATTGGAAAAGAATACCACCCTTTTGATTTGGCAGTGACAATTTCATTAATTACTCTACTTCACGGTGACTTTCTCTCCTGGAATTATGAGTCGGCTGAAAGAATATGCCTGATCACTTCTGTTCGTGCATTACCACCGATATCAAGTCTTGAGCTCAAAGTTATCCAGTTTCTGTGCCACTGTTCGATCCTGCAGGCCATCTACGTACTAAGTAGTTCAACATCAGTTTTGACTGCAGATAGCCAGATTGTTAATTGTCCAGCGCCGCGACAGTGCCATTCTGAGCATAGCGATGTTAGTGATAAGGAGTTTTGGTCGCCAAAAGACCTGAGCTTAGCTCGTTTAACAAAACAGGTACATACAACTCTGGCCAAAAAACGCTTGTTGTGTCCGTCGACAAGGAGTTGGCGCAACAGATCTCGACGGACTGTGTCAAAGGTGTCTCAGTGCAACCTAGGAATAGTAAATGCACGGCCTTGGTCTTTAAATTGAGCGCTGAAGAAACCGAATGCAAAAGATATGCGACATTGTCCAGTGTAGAGAAATATGTCTGATGGGTCAACCATTATACGTCCTCACTCGTCTGGCTGGAAGACGGTACTGACAAAAATATAATTCCAAACAACTAAAAGTACAGTCGCGCGGACAACTGATGATATTTCAACTTTCCTCCATCACGCAAGTGATGACGAAGCACTGACCCAGTTGAAGCGCAGTGGCTTCACTGACAATTTCCGTACACAATTTCACCATTACCGATAACACAAGATCATAAGTCTTGGAATCATTGTCATTTGCTGTTAAAGTATCTTTTGGACCACTTTCGCTTTTGTTAAGGGGGTATCCAAAATTGTCTTCGAATATGGCGTGCCAATGAAATTATGTGTCAGGGCTTTCTAAACAAGACCTAAGCTTATTATTACAGAGCTGCTGGGGAACTCTCCATATATTACCGCATCTTTTATTACCAGGTAAATGGGAAAGGTTTATCTTGGTTGTTCAGTCAAACGCTGTCTTTATTGGACTGGTCAGCTGTCTAACTTTCTGGCGTTGTTCAATCTTAAAAACACTGTCCTTCTATCAGAGTTGTTTCAGCAAGATAGAAAACAATCTGTCAAGCCTGATCCAGAGGGGATCAAACCAAAAGCTAGAATGGCTAGTCAGATGCTCACAGACCACGGGAATTTGCGAGCTCCCAGAGCTGTTGTTATTGGGTGATGAGTCACGGAACTGATCAAGTTGCTGAATGATGGTCCCCGGTTTTGAGGATCTGCGGTGTTCGGAACAACCGCCTGAAAAGTGCTTGTTCGCGGCAAAGTTGCCAGCGCTTACGGGGGAATGCAAAATGGTCTTCAATCTAAAGAAGGCTAGAAAGAAAAGTTTTAAATTACCCAATCCACTTTGCATGGTATAAACAGTACCGCCTAAATGAGTAGTGGCTTTGGCCAAAATGAAATATACAAATTCAGTGAGCTCAGACACCGGAGTACTGTAAAGAATCAGTATAATTAGGATCAGGATGGAGTGAGTTTCAGGAATTGTGGTTTGAAGATCCTCAGGAGAATTCGAAACAAATATTTGTGCAACGGCATCATTTCCTATTACCGTATTAGACAATGATGCTGCGAAATTTAACCAGGCTCTCAGCATAAAAGCGCTTGCAACCCTGAATTGTAACGAAACCTTCAGCAAGACGAGTACAAAGTTAGCTTCCTCATCTTCGATTCAGAGGTGAAAACTTCCCTAACAACCAGGGGATGAAACTAGATATAAGAGCTGCAGTTTGCAGTCTCTTTAGCACTTTAATGTTCTAGCGCGACAATTCGGCCAGCTCTGAGTGTTATGTATTGTTGCTAATGTTTCAAAAAAGCCCCATGTTCGTAAGTTTTGATTAATGTTACTAAGTATTCCTTACACGTTGGGCGTGAGTCCTAAGAACAGTCACATAATCGCATCTAATCCAAGCAACAATGACCTTGAAGCAGATCGACTGGAATATTAATCAATTCGAGATGGTTAACTGAAGGATTCACTGCGAAACTGTGAAATATGATTCCCAAGATGGACAACATACATCTTGATTTACTCAAAAAGTTTGAACAGCATGGTGGAAATACGGAAAATGACTTTGAACAAATTTCACATAGTCTCGACAGCGTCAAGGCCGGTAAACTGTTGTACAGCTCATAAAATTGGGAGTTGATTACATGATTGCAACTTCAGTAATGAGACGAACAGCCAAAAAGCCATAAGTAGAGACGTGCTAAATTCGAGTTTAACTAAACGCAATGTCAAGTTGATAACGGACTCAGACCCATTTATTTATTGCCGGACTGCAGAGAATTCGAAACAGATGAGTTTCATTGGAAGACCGGGTTCGGAAATGACAGCGTGAGGTCAGCCAGATTGTTTTTGGCAGAATAAGAGTAAGCGGTAAGTTTCTGACAAAATGCAAGATGAGAACGATAAGAACGAAGGACAGGAGGAGGAAGAAGATAAGAAAGCAATGGAGGTTTGCGGCGGATTTATTGCACAAATCAGTTCTGTATTTCAAGAAGAATAAATCCCAGCCCAACAATACATGTACTCATAGGAGATTGCTGTTGACTACATAGGGGGTATATTAAGTGAACCTGTCCGAAATTTCGACCATTGATGGTGGTCTTTATCAAGGAAGAATTGGCTGACAAAGCCTTATCAATGCGGCTAGTGAGAGACTGGTCAAAAAAGCATCATATGTGCTATGAGTGGTGTGTATATCATGTGCCCTGCCCCTTCTTAATGTGTGTGTTACACTCTGTGTTCACTTCACTCTTGACCTTAGGACTGAGCTGTCGTGTCACGTGCAATCCACCACGCTTAGATCTCTCGTGTATGATGAAGTAAGCCGAATCTAATGGTAAATACCTCAGCACCATCAGACCTGTTAACGCAAGGAGACGTCACATCAATACCACCTTATTCAGTACAACACTTCTTTGAGTACAAGTCGAGACGTGGCCGCAGCATATGCACATTACTGAAGCTGACCTGATGCTCCTCAGCTAATGTACGGAGTGCGATAGCTGGGTCACGCTCCAGTCTGTCCAGTTCTCTGGCGTCTCTTTGAGCGGCCAGAATGTTGTTCATCCTCAGTGATTCGAATCCATACTCATAATCTGGTTTGTCCAATGATGACCGAGTCACAATGGGTACAGTCAAACCTGTAGACAGCTGGTGCGTCCATCAGCCTTAGGCGCGTCTTTAGTGCGAACCAGCCGTCTCTGCAGGGTGTTGTCCATTGGGATAGTGTTGCAAATGTTGAAATGGAGAGTATGCAACCGATACTTTCGGATATGTCTTACCGTTGCAAAATGTACACCGTGTCAGTTGCTTCAACTCTTGGTTTGGCTGCTGTATCTAGGTTGGATTGCTAAAGATTACCCCCTGATGAAACCTGTTGTTCCTCAAAGTTTGTTTAATATGAATACTTTCGCTTTCGGGAAAGCTGTGTTACTGTAGAGTTTTTCGCTCAATGAGTCAGTGGGCAAATTATCGCTAGCTTCCTAGTCAGTGGGTAAACACACCTGACGTTTAACTAATTATCTTATTGGGTTGATTTGCGGTGAACTATTAGTTTAAAGTGATCATGATTCCAGGAGACCAGTCTCTGGTACTGTCGTTGTCAGTTGTTTGTTTAGGAATTTCGGCTAATTTTGGCTCGGCTAGTGCCATGTGGTATATAATGCGGAAATTTTAAAGTCAAAACACAGCGTAGTGGAGTAAGATGTCACAAACCAACTTTTCGGTCGCCGTAGGCAGCCTTTTACAAGTTCAGTGTCATTTGGGTGTGCTATCATGTCTTCTGATTGGTGTGTTCCTGAAATCTGACTGCCATCCGATCGGTCTACTACTAAAGGCCGCTCTCAGTGGTTGACAGGTCAGACAGTTTCATCTAATGTACTGGCTGTGGAGTAACCAGAAATTGCACTGTGAACCAACTACCCACAGTGCTGGACCCCTTTTAATCCCTTCGAACGTGCCATGGAGATGCTTGTAATGCTTCACTTTGGTGTTCAGGTACCTATCAGAATAATTTGAATCATATTCATACAGAAACTATATCACGCTGAGTGATTTGGCTCCTACAGTTTAGTCCTTTTTGACTGAATGTATTGGTTCGCCCAAAACTTCGCCTAGCTGGACTTATTTCCGTACACTCTCTGTCACCAGTTACTCATTTGCTATGGTCATCCATTAGTATTCTTCACAAGTGAGCCTAAGGATATTTGTTCTCTTGCTACCGTACTGCTCTTAAAAAGCAGCCTGTCTTAATTCGGCCTGTCCCCTAATGGAACATAAAAACTATCGAAGGTCTAAGGTAATTGTCTTATGTTTTAAACCATGTGGGACATGGTTGTGAGTCACGTGTAACACAAGCCCGCCTTGGTTTTATCTCCTATGGAGCAGTTCGCATTCCAGATAGACTAACTTAGAAGATAGAGTTACACATCAGACAGTCAAAAAACTATCTTGACCGTTTCCTCGAAAAAGAGCGACAAGGAGGAATCGCAAATTACAGTAAAGAAGAAACCTATTTACCTAGGGATTCCTTACACTGGTAACCATACGTGTAGTCAGTTCAGGAGAAATTTAAAGCGGTCACTATGCGACAGCACAAATGAATCTAAGGGCACATACGAGGGCCTTGCCAACGTCATCGAGCAAATCACCAGTGTCAGTCTTATCTAACTGGTCAGTAAAATTACTGAGTCATCTGCAGTTGTGGCGATACATACGTTGACCGAATAGCCCGGGTGTTGGAGACGTGATGAGGCGTATCTGTTCAGGCGAGACTTCAGTTAATCCTAGCTGACCCCAATGTTATCTTCAGCGAGCCAAAAACGAAGTCATCGGTCGCCAGGCGTCTCTTAGATACAGGACACAGAGTGAAACCTTCCTATTCATTCACCACGAGGCAGAAAACCACATGGACTGGAATTCTTTTGGGCAATATTGATCAGGTGATTCAATTCAGAAAAAACTGGGGAGTCACTATGAGACTTTCACCGCTGTATTAACTGTTCGCACTACAAGTTAATCCCATATTTCACCATCCCGGTTGGGTGTTTGATTTCATTCCACCTTACTCGTAGTGTGACAGACGAGGTTGCACAAAACGAATCTGTTCAGCAACCATTTTGCCCTATTGCCTTGTTCAGACAGCTATGTATCCTTATGTGGCGTACCATCTTACACAATGTTGCAACTAAGCCTCCTTTGTTTCAACTTAACCCATAAAATTACACACACACAGGTCTTCTGCTAGCATGTACGATATGGTGTAGTATATTTAGTTTATGCCTTGTGTAGTGCATATTCCGAACGTAATTCCGAACATCGCTACATCTTTTGCTGTCCCTAACAAAGCGCCCCCAATGTTTGGATAATCCTGAAGTGCAGTCGGTCAGCTGTCTCTCCATTTCAGTCGTAAAAAGTTAGCTAGTTCTGATGCCATCGAATTTTTCTGAACGTCGAGTTGTCTGTAATCCGAATTTAGGAATTTGAAGTTGACATTTCCAGTGTTTGGCAGTCCCAGTTGCCTGAGAAAATACGTCGGCATAAGAAAGACGAAATTTTTGGGTTTGACTAGGGTAAACAAAAAGTCCATGGTTTCACGTAGTCAGGCGTTGATAAAAATGGCCTATACGACCACAGAACATACGTTCGTCTTTAAGATTTTTTTCCATGTCAGGGAGGTTCGTGGATCCTTCGACTGTTTGTCGCGGGATATCAGTCGGTCACTGTATCAGTTTGTCTTACGCTGAGTTTGAAATGAATTCCAATCGCTGCAGTAGCGCTAACTGCTTAGGAATATTCAGGGGCCCCAGCCTAAATGGTAAATGTCTCTTTCTGTCGGTCTCATCAAGTCTGAGAAGTCAATATATCAAAATTGTAAACCGCGTCATCAGCAGATACGCATGCAATTTGGTGTATAGCATCACGGACAGTATAGTGAAAACTGATTCCAGTGACTAAATTCCGCATCTTGAAAACACTCTCATACCGACAAAGTTGGATTTTCATGGATTATCAAGATGGTGTTATTTTTTGTTTGATTTGATATAATCGCATTGGGAACTATGACCATGGTTCGCTTAGGTTTTTACATATTTGTCAATAAAATGGAAAATACTGTGGTAATCTGAACTCCATACACATGAATTATTGCCAGATAGGAGAAATCCGACCTCCGCATCATTCTTACTTGAACATACCACCTTCCTGGTTAACGCCCGTGTCGCTGTGTCATCTGAGAAAAAATCCTCTAGTCGTGAAACCTCGTTCCTCTTAGGCGGGTGAATCGATCAGCACAACCGGAAAAGAGAAGAAGCCGTCGATTGAGATGTCGATTTCATCACACTCGTCATTCTGGCGTAGAAACTTCCACTTGTTCAGAAGTGTTAAATCGAGAGTCCCCCCCAGCTTTTGTTTATCTAGTGGATTTACTGGTTTGTCAGATATCCGGAGTCTCAACTGTGGTATGTTCAGTGACAGGTATCGATGATCCTCTATCAAACAACCAAAAAAAGGGTCCAGTTCTTCTTTTTTTCTGTGGACAAACCAGAAAAATTTTTTTGTGCAAGAAGCGGACTGTATGAACAACAGGAGTAAAAACAAATTCTCTCAGTTAGCACCTCGGAAATGCGTCTGCACTGCTCATTATAAACTATCCCCTAACATTACAAGTTGCACATTAAATAGTAAATTTCCATCAAACGAAAGAGATTTCTAACAGACAATGAATTCTCTGAACTTATCATTTCACTCTATGCTGAGTGAAGCTGAGTACACTTTATAGGCTAGACGCCTAGTGATTGTGGACATCGTCCAAGCATTTACAAAACTAAAAATCATTGTTGGTGGGAACAGAATCCACCAAGTCGGAGGTAACCTAGTTACATGACAACTAACATACCATTGTGTCCGAGTTTAACTTTTTGGAGCCTGTTATTGATGCCAATAGGTCAAGAAAAACTGTCCAATTCCGCGATCAGTCGTCCCCGATTTCCAAGCACTTGTCTAGCTGTGAATTGGAACTGTGCCCACAGTTTAACAAGACAAACGGTCTCTACTCCTACGACCCTTAGCGACAGAAGATCCATTTCTACTGCTGATGTCCAGTATGTGATGTAGGCACACCGGGTACATGAATTTCAGGGCACACAGACAACCTTAAGGTCAGGCAACTGAGGAAAAACCTATTCAGTGTGACGCAAATGAGAAGGGGAGAGATTACAGTAAGTTTATTGATCCGATCGGCCTACTCTGAGAAGAAATGTCCAGGTTGTTGAGACCCAGTTGACTGGGAACCCGATCGTCTCCGCTACTGATATAATGCGTATTTTGAATAGATAATCCGCTGAACCCGAGTCAACTAGGGTTGGTCATCTGTAGTTAGTCATGATAATATTACTTTGTTTTACATCAGCATCGCTACAGAAATTCATTCCCGGTGCCATCACAGACGAGCCTATAAATACATGCAAACGAATGTGAAGCACGTTTTGTACTTCCTCTAGCCTGATGATGCGCCACGGAAATATGGCCTGGAATGGGTAGCCAAACAATCATCCTGAAAGAAACAGGGTTGGCTCGAATCGCGAAAGGTGTTCACGCGGTGGTTCGTCTCCAAAAACGGTGGCTAAAGTGCAATACTACACCAACAAGCAAACAGCTTGAACCGGGTTACCTCAAATTTTACCAGCTGTGATGAATGACAGAATGCAATGATGTAGAATCCTTCAAAAGAGGACTTTTCAAAGTTCCGTAACTGCTTCTAACGCTTTTTCTGTTTAGTAGGAATGTCCCCATTTTGTATGGAAATTGTGATGCTGGACCCGTGGATCATTCCAGGATGGATTTGACTTCGGATTCTTCCTTCTCAAAAGGTCCCCCAAATGGAAGGTTTCGTGACCTCAATGAACCGGTTTTAACGTACTCTTGAGGGCGTCTTCAAGACCTTACAACAAACATTTACTTACTGTTGTCTCAGACATCAATTACCACAGTTTTGTACCGTCGGCTTTACACCTTTGTGGGGTCGGTTCGATAGCGTGTCCAGCGTGTATACAGGGGTACTGAGCTTAAAGCCTTGTGACAGGTGAGGTGGCGTGCAAACCACTGCGTTATTCTGCTGGTATATACTGTTTCAAACGCAACTGATTAAATCCACGAAACTACTGATTTAGCGCACTTGACCGCTGGAAAGAACCATAGTTTCTTCACCATTCGTGGAGTCCGACTGCCATTATTGCTAGAGGAGTCATCCCAAGATAAGCTTTAAACCCTGTGCACGTTCATATTCTGTTGTATTCGAAAACCGTAATCTTCCACGTTTCCGAAACGCATCTGACGTTGATAATAGCTTCTCCCTTGTATTTTTAGATGAATAAGAAATTTGCAGAATAAGAAGATTATCGACGTTGGAGGGCGGGGGGAATTTCATCATTGCCATTTACTGTCATGAATACACAAGAGACAAGATATTCCAGGAACAAAATGGGCAGGTTTACATGAAGATCTTTCTTTCTGTTATTAGACTTTCTGAATAGCAGGAATTCTGTGGGACATGTTTTCACGTAGGAAACGCCTTATAGGTGGCCTTATCTGGCAGCCACCGTAATGCTAAAAGAGGAAGATGTCCCTAAAATATAAGGCAAACATAACAGAGATGTACGACAGGTATAAGGGTGTAGTGTCCAGGATATTACATTTAAGTCATTTCCCCCAGGGCGATAACCTTGGAGGTTCTTTAACTTTGAAGATATCGTGAGATTGGAAATTTTTCGACTGGAGATTTCGTCTTGTAATAGGAGTCAATCTATGCTCTAAGGCCGGGAAGCATTTTTATCCTTATTGGGATTGATCAGCATTGGGTATCTCACGAGACTCCATGGCTTCTCGAACTCGTGACTTCTCGGCTAGTGGTTTCAACATTTCACCGTTCGACTCCGACCGGTTCGTCAGCAGGGTGAATATTTCTTTCTTTGACAGGATGTAGCGTCCACATTACTTGTTCCAGGGTGAATATTTCTTTCTTTGACAGGATATAGCGTCCACATTACGTGTTGAAACTTGTTGGCTGGCTCCACGAATGACGACTTCTCAGACGCGAGTTTCGCTCGCCGGATGAATTTTATTCTTTCTCTGAGTTACTTATAGATTACTGGTAGTGTAAGGAGATACGGAACTTTTGACTGGCGCTATGCCCTAAATGCGGACTAATCACACTGCTGATCGGCTACTCGTGGTCAACGATTTAGTTGTTGAACCTACTAGCCTGGAAGTCTCGGGTTCGAGAAACCATAGAGTTTCGTGAGATACCCACTGCTGACGCTTTCTGATAAGAAAGAAACAGCTTTGCCGTGCTTCCCAACTTTTCAGCGTAAATTGGCTTTACTTACAAAACGAAATTTCTATTCAAAATTCCATATCGCTAATTTTACTTTGAGATTTCAGCAGAGAATACTAACGTCAGTGCAAGCGAGAATCTGTCATCGTTCACGTATATGGCCATCAAAGAAACTGATGGAGTAAAACAGGTCTGTTTCTTTCAGCGGAAGCGATTCCCCATGAAAGCATCTTCAGACTACCTTGCAAAAAAATTAGCCTGCAACTGCTCTCCACGCATAGTAGTCAAAACCGTGTTTTATTTTGTGATGACGGGGATATGTGTTCTGATAACTGACGCCATCGGAAGATTTTGTACCGGTTTATAACGGCGAACCTGACAATCACCCAGGTTAAGTGCAGTTGGAAATTCGCCGCCAACTTCTTTTTCTTCTTCTTCTTCCTTGAATCCAACGATCAATTACGACACTGGACAGGAAAATACATACTCTTATATTTTGATGGGTGTTGTTTTTCATGTATTTACAACCATGTTGGCCAGTGTATCGTTGGATGCACCTATACCGCAGTGGGGTTAGAAAATCTGTAACTTGTGCAACCCACGACAAGAATGTTTCAATTCTCATGGTTGACTGCTATCAAATCAAGCAATTCCCGGCAGGGGCTTTTTCCAGCACAGGACTTTCAGTTTCGGCATCCTCAGCAGTATGCCTGTCAGCCAAGCTATGGTGTTTCAGTATTCTAAAAAGAACTGACGTCAACCAGAAAGACCCATCACCATTTCTTTTCTGCAGTCTTCCTCGCTTATACTCACTGCTGTCAGACTACTCTGTAAACCCAAGCTGTTCCGTATATTTTACATGCGATGGTTGTCACAGTGAAGGCACCTATCCTAAACAGGGAGTTGATCAGCGGGCCAAATGTAACTTAACAGCTTGCTGACGGTGTACCAATCAGATAGGGACCTTTTTGGTGCAGTAGCAAATGGTTGAGTATCCTGATCACCGGATGGATGCATATGCTGCTTGAGTTTGCTCGACACAAGCATATCATTCTGATCCAGCCGGTCACGAAGTAAACTATCCAGACTACGACGATTCAACGAAGAAAAATAGCGTGGAAAAACTGAAGTGGTGGCGGGCAACGGGTACTGCAATCGTGAGTCAGTTAATGAAGCCGCGTAGACCTGACGACCAAATGCTCCAACCGACAACAGTGAAATCGGTGGCGCATTCCTCCGCAAAATCCTGTGCAGCATGACCTGTTTAGGCCGACATAAGCTTCGCTGGGTACTTGCCAAAAAACAACGGAGCAATCAGATCATTATGGCGCCATGCACTAATCTACACGACAGAGAACCATATAGGTAGGTTGTACAGGTAGGTTGTTTATGCCTTCATAAGTGGTTTTGATCCGATAACTATTCATGCTTTTCAACTGACATATTCTGTGGAAGGTTTGCATTGGCCAGTAATCCAGGACTTTTAACTTAAGCCACAGATACAAAGCTTCCATGTGGTGGATCGCCGTTTATCATCACGGGGAATCGTTTGCTTCTTAGCAGGGCGCAGTCCAACCGGATTGGGTCGGAGTCGCCTGCGCAGGTCATCGTGGCTGTGGTGTCTGTGACTATGGCTGCGACGGTAGCGATGACGGTGACAGTGGTGGTGGTCGTCGCCTTTCCTCGACAGAGCAGAATACCTGCGTTGTCGCGCAAGAAAGTTCATAAATTTATGGCGGTGACTCAAGCTTGCTTCTATATCTAAACTCTTTGCTAGCAGAACTGTGAGCCAAGAGCACTTCAACTGTCTCCTTCAATGGCTCCAATAAGTCTTTCGCAACCTTCAAAATATTTCAAACTAGCAGTTTTTCTTTAATCTTAGAAACTACTGACATAGAAGTCAACCTGTCGTTTCAAACTTGTTCAACAGTTTGTGCATTGGGCTGACAAAGGGTGGGGAAACATTTCGTGAATCTTGAAAATGCGAAGTCCAGAGATAGTGTGGAATAATAAAGACAACGGGTTTTGTTTTGGAAACCATGTGACAGTTTTTCAGCAGACCAACCAATAATCTGCTAAAATGGACCGCGCGTAAAGGCAATAGGGTGTCTGCTAACGAGGATGCAATTTATTTATATCTTAGTGTTCCCTCAGGTTAGCTAAGTAAATGCAAAGTTAGTTCTGACTTTTCAGTGCTAATCAACCCTGTCTATACTTAGAACTCAAAGAAAAGTTATTACTCTGGGTAGTGCTCAAGTGCATATGGCTTCGAAAGACAAACAGGAAAACTTAAAGATTATCCACTCACGTCACAATTCGGTGCAGTTCTTCAGCTGAATTTCCTATGCAGAGGATTGGAATAGTTTTTAGTCGCACATTTGGTGGACAGCTGAACTGCACAATAGTGTCTATTCTCAAGGCCCGCTCGACATGCCGCCAGGGATTAGCAGAGCAGAAAAGGTTAAGCAGTTGAATAAGTCATGGCAAGGTGAACCAGAATCGAGAAGAGGTTTCTCTACCGGGCAGTTAATTTTAAGGCTACTTTCTACCGGAAAAAGGTATATCTGCTCCGGTTTGCTGCCCCCCAAGAAGCACGAGCCACAACCCAGCGTCATCCAATTTTCATCCCATTGCTTGATTCTGTACAACCCACGAAATCCCACTACTGCAGCCATAAATGTAAGATGGATTTCAAATGTCGTTCGACATAACAATATGATTCCAAACACTGTGACGAGGTAAGAGGCGGATGGACAATTCAATATCTTATTTGCAAAGTACGTATTCCAAATTTTGTTGTCGTAAGCATCTCAGCATTCAAAGATCGGATCGCATGGGGAGGGCTGTAAACACAAGTAGGAGGGTCTCACTGTTCACACGAAGCTTCGTTACGAGGTTGATCTTCCGGGTTTTTCATTAAACAATTTGGAGCTGCTCTTGGATCATCTTGATGTTGTCAATCTAAAAGTCAATATAAGCGGCTACCGTGATCGATCTTTTGAAATGATATGGAGTCTAAGCACAAAGAGAAACCCAGTTAGCTTTTGATTTGTTGGTTGGTGTTGATCACTCTACTTGTGGTGAAGAATCCTGTCCTCTAAGAAGTCACTTTTGGTCTCAACTGCTTTCGAAGGTGAGCTGTTTGGCTGCTATGTCTTTTCTCACAATGACGATATCATCAACATAGTAAACTTCCATAATCCATAACCTAGTTTTACTTCGGAAGAATCACTGATGAGGTTAACTATTGTCCAGCTGATTGCAAAATTACAAAGTACAAGGGAAAAATACAACTTTATCGAATGTCGGAAGCCAAAGCGAAGGATATAACTGCTTCAGAGTTGGTCTAATGCGAGGCTTTGTGTTCTGGCAGTGGTCTGTGATGACTTTCATCAGCTTATTCGGCTCAGAATTAGCTGACTGGCCTGACCAAATGCACCCCCAACCTACTGAGTCAGACTTCCCAGAAGGTAGGTGGTTACCAGAGCTTGAAACAATTTTTTAAGACAGGTAAGTATTTGGCAAACGTAACCTATGTGAAAAGAAGTGTCCCCTAGTTTATGTGATAAGAGACGGTCCCGTCTGTGGCGCCACTGTACTACGGTCTCTCAGGAAAAGGGTCATGTTAGATCAAGTCAATAACCGCTTTCCACATAGTTTAGAAGATTGATATACTCTTGAAAACCAACAACATCGAGTTGATTTTGAGGGATCAAACATGTCACCAACCCAGAATAACGGCTAAAATTCGTTTCTATCGCGATTTTGCTTGTTTTAGAGGGAAGCTTATAGTTGAGGAAGGCCTGAAGTGTTCAACTACAGCGGGTAATTTATGGGGGTGGAACTCTGCCAAATGTAGACTTCCAAGACGTAAAAGCGGTTGAAAAATAGTGTCATTGTGAGTTTTGGCGAACGAATCTCAGTACAATACACACCATTTAGGATAAATTTTCACCCGACTTTACATACTCCTGTTGAAAGGGTAAATAACCACTACACACCAACACATTTCTGTTTTTCTGCAAAAGAAACAGTACTTGGGACTAATCAGAACCATTTCCACTTCAAGATGCTGTTCAGTGGGGGCAACGAAAGCTTACTCTTTAGCAGAACACAGAAATTTTACGGTGCCCACAAGTAAATTAATGTATTCCACTGTTCTTGCAGCCGTTTTAACTGATATTGAGTAGTATCGAAATACCTGGGAACTTTCAATGGGAACTTTCAAAGTGGAGCCAGTCTATGTCGAAACGCTGAGAAGTAGTTTATAGCTGTTTCGTACCTGTTAGGAATCATTTGCGGCGCGCATCCTACGAGTAGCCGTCATTCGAGGAGCCAGTCTACACCTGACTAGCTGGTGTGGCTTCCGTGGTTGAAGGATAGGTGACTGTATTCTTTCAGTCGCAAACAAACGAATCACACTGTTGATGAGCCGACCGTGCCCGAAAGGTTAAGCTTTCAGTCTGGCAAAGCCTCCGTGAATTTTGTGAGTAACGCGCTGTTGCTGATTCTCAACTGCACAATGTTCCTCAGCTCTTCAGAATAGATTATCTTTACGTAAAGGGACTTTGCTCAAGGAAAAATATTTCCGATTTCTGTTCAACGCTCTTTAATCAAAGCACTACTTCCAATTCAAGATAGCTGTTATGTGGTAGCGCGAAACTTTTCTTGGTTCAGAAAACGAAATACCAATCCTATCGCATTCAAGATGGGGGTTAGAACATAGGTTAGTAAGTGCGCTTGATACTCAGTACACATTAAATAGCAGGTCCACTTTTTCGCGTTGTGCATACAAACATGCAGCGACCCCTAACTCGAAACCGATGGGTGCATCTGCTGCTAACTGAAGTGTATTTTGCCTGCGTGTTTTTTTCGGTAGTCAAAAAAGGAAGAGTCTGGTAAAGCAGCGAAACTGATGAACGAAACTATGGCAGCTACAACCACTGTACGACAAGTACGCCGTTCTTACGGCTGACGATGATGATGAACGACTGGTGAAGGGACGTTCGGTATTGAAAATTCAATAGCAGTATCATTCTTTAACCGAAAATGAGCATTAAAACTTGCCATCCGGGTCATACCGCAAGGCAATCAGCTCTAACTGAATAAATAGATACGCAATTTGTTCAAAACAGCTGTTGGGACCTCGACAACTATTCAGTTATCTTGCACTGCTCAATCCCAGTTTTTGCCCTCGTCTGCTTCGATTTGCACCGAAAACAGGTTTTATGTGAAAATACTGTTACTGCACTGTAGTGCCTAACAATGAAAATCAGAACATGCCCACTAATGTTAAGATTCTAGTGGTATTGTCCACATTCGCCTGACCGATAACTTTCGGTGCCATTGACAGAGGGCGTTGTCAGCACAGTACTTTCTGCTTGGGAGGAAGCGCACGATTAGGGAAAACATGGATTGTTCATTGTTTGAATCCTCAATGTAAATAATGACGGCATCCCTCTAGGCTTCTCCTGCGATATGCTGTACTCTGGACTGATTCCAGAAAGATTGGAGGCCAAATGTGAAAATCACGCCAGGGCAGTTACGTCGATTGTCTAAAAGCTCTGTGCACTTTGACGGGAAACACTATCCAGTTTTGGATCACCTGTTTCATCCGCGTGAATCATACATTTACGAGCTGATGGCGCGCGAATGACAGTAAAAAGGTCGAGGGATGATGTCTAGAAGATAGGGGCTGTAGTAAACAAGAATTAACCCAACCGCGAGTGAAATGGGGTTATAAAACAAAGTGGTAAAATTTTAAAATCCCTGCTCAGTCTATAACATCTGCTCACATAATTTTCGGGCTGTGCAAACTGCAGGTGTAAAAGTGTAGACGTTGTTTTGCATAATGCACATGATGGGCTGCCATCAACTGCTTCACAAAACTAGAACAGTTTTTATTCGGCCTCTCTGCTGTGTTGAGGATGTAGTCATTGATATCCCTTCTGACCCGGTAGGAGGTTCAGTAGGCTCTGCAGCTCTCGGCAGTGCAATACACGGAGAGGGATGGCGTTGCTTTGTCATGACTGGAAATACTAATGGACAGGCATCAGTCTAGCCATGTAATATGCTGTCTTGAACGTGAACATGTCTGCTTATGAATGTCTCCCAATTTCTTTCGACTTTATTACGCTAACAATGGCGACACACAAAACTTTTTCATTACGCAGTCACGGAGCGAAGCGTGCAGTCTTCTCCTACAGAGTTAATTTTGTAACAACTGGTCAAGTGTATGACCAAGTTTCCAGTAGGTGAGAGCATATATGTGTCTTGGCGGTATCCATAAACAGGCAGCTTGAGTATTCTTCCTGGATGTTCACCAGGTAGATGTTGATCCATTCACCAAATTGCGGAACTGACTTGTCGAACTTTTGTCAATAGTCAGGAGGAACCACCGTTGAACGGCACATGGCACTTCTGTTTCACGAATGGTTTAGACTCGGTCGTTTGTCATTCAGCACCAAATGAACTGGGCAGAAATTCAATTAGCATTGAGATAATTGATAGGTTGCATGGTAGAACCACACGTTCCGAGCACTGTGCAATCCCCAAGCGGGTTCCGGCATTTCAAAGAAAAATCACTGACCTAGAATCCTTCCGGCTAAAATCTTTACCATGGTTCCATGAACCCGCGCATCTGCCGTTTAACAACGCATCCATCAATAACCATAATACAAACTGAATTTGTGCCAGTTTCGATTTGTACTGGGTGACAAATGGCTGCAGCATGCATCCGCCTTTAAAAGCACTGCAGGCTAGTGGGTTATTCTTTGATCCTCTTGAATTAGGTGAAAACGGAACTTGAATGATCATCTCGATTGAAACACTTTATTTTCTAAACACTAAGCGGTACCCACATTTTTGTTGTGTGTACACTTTCACGACACTGTTAGTCAACCTAACAGTGTCGTGAAAGTCAACCTAAGGTCAACCTAAGTCAACCTAAGGTTTTCATAAATATTTGAATACTACAATGCTAGTAAAACAGACAAAAACATGTAAGCAAAAAAATATTCCACCTTATAAAGCTGTTTCAGTGGAGCTTGGGCCAGTATCAGGAAATACTACTGCTTTTAGAGATTTAAGAATTATTCATAAAAATAAACAAGGGAAAATTGACGTTGACATTTGGTATGATGGTGTATCATCAGTTGCATACAATGTCATTTCTAGAGCATCTAGGTTTGGGACTAATTCATTTGGTGTTATCTGAGATTAAATTAAAGGATAATCTCCATCGAGACATTCCGTTCAAATGATGCTATTTAAACGGCACATAGTGTACTGCGAAACATCACAAACAGGAGATTCAGCTGAATTCCAGGTGAGTCTCTCGCAAAACCAAATTGATTTGTAAATTAGTGTACTTCTCGAAAACAGTCCAATTTGGGTTCAAGTAGAACATAAGGTGGACTGGAACTCGGGGACTGCGCCTACCTGATTAGCCCCAAGAAGGGCGAAACCGCTCGTGGGCTGTCGAAGAATTTTCAGCAACCTTATGAGTAGTGCAATACTTCCCACTGAAACTGAAACTGCTCCGTTATATCCAGTGGTTAGGATCTACAACACGCGTTATAGCTGTGTTTGGTGATAACGTCATGGCTTCTGTAGTCAGTCGCCAGAACATGCTCATTTGACATGAGTTGGTAGTAGAAGTGCGTGAAAAACAGATCGAGAGCATTGGATTCCGAAGTTTGTGAATTCTTTATTACTAATCATATGAAACAAAGACGGAATGGGGGTCGATGAGGTAAACTAGGAGTGGATTACTTGTGTAATTGGTGGGTACGAAAAATTCGGACAGACCTACAAATGGTGGAGACCAGCGTCCCTTCATTCTGTGCTAGCGTTGTATACAGAGAAGAAATGTTGTTCAATGTAACCAAAATTGAGTTTGCCTACCGGTGCAAATAGAACGGACCATGTAGAATTGATTGCCTGAAAGTAAACTCAGGATACAACGAGACCACTCCATTAGAAGCCTGTTAGTCGAGATCATACACGTCCAAAACATGAATCGGGTATTCGAAAACAGATCCGACCCCCCCTCGACAAGGATGTTGGTATCAACAGGGTATTGCTGAGGTCACAGCACGTGTTTCATTGACTCATATAAACATCCACGTACCACATGGGAACTAACTAAATATTTTACCGTGAAGGCAGGAAACGATATACATGTATACATATTATATATATATATATATGCTCCCGTCATGCAGATGCATGAAACTATATGATAAGTACTGCGCAGAAACACCATGTCAGTTCACCTATGGAGCCTCAAAAGCCGTTCTGTTTCAGCATAACAAGACGCCATTCACTGTAAATGACTACAAGCAAATTGGATGATTTCGTCAAAACGTGTAAGTTGCCAAAGATTCCAAAGTATTTCCACTGATACGGATCACCGGGGACCGAAGAAACTTTGTAAGAAAACAGAATACAATCCAATAACTAAGTCACTTTAACACCAACCGTGAACAGAACCTGGGAGGCTTGCCCTGAAAGCTGCCCTCCGTTCGGCTGGTTATCATAAGTTCAGCTCTGTATGTTCTTATCTTTTGAGCTGAAGTAAGCTCAAAAAGACCAGCGATAATTAGCCCCTCTATGGGGTGACCCTACCATATTCAGAATAATAAGGCCCGTAAAGTTTGGGAAAACTCACAGAATCCCATAAGCGAGAGATCCGATTGTGGTTGAAAAGAACAGTCTTACGGTTTACTCCACAATAGCGAAGTGTGCTTTAATAATGGCCCGAACCAAACTGCTTTGCTTTGGCAGACGTTGGGTACACTAGTAGACGTCTTGGTGATCCCCTCAGTGTTCGACCTTCTGGCATGTACTACTCCGCACAGGAAATGATCGTGCTGAATACCATGAAGCAAAATGTTTTAAGCAGAAGGACTTTTAAAAGTGCAGCAAGAAATGTTTTACAGGGGCATTTTTTTGCTGAAAAGCCATAATCTTTGTTTGCGGTCACGTTAGTGAGGTCATTCGATGGTATTCATCATGCCTTCTTTAAGCAATACTGTAGGAAAGCTAAAGAGTAAAACAAAAATTCATACTGTGGCAGGGAGGGAATGGGTCCGTTTGTAGTGACTTTAGGAACGGTATTTAATCAGCAAATTACTTTAGCTTTATGTTATGGGCTCCCTCTTTATTGCTTGGACAAGGGCCTAGCTTAACTTTCAGCATGTCCTTTTATGGTGTTGCTGATTCGGGTCCAGCATTGCCATTTCACAAGGGTGAAGGGTGTTTCGATCGGTTGGTTCCTGTATCCTGTGCATTCATGGAATTCCTTATCTAACACAACTCAATATACCTGAATATGTAACCTGAGAGAATAGTTCAGTTCACTTAGTGGAAAATGCATTCCTCACTGGGTGCCTGTAATAATTACATTTGTACGGGTATGTTTACTGCCCTCAACCCATGGTCAGCCACACGCAGTAGAAAACCGCGTCCTTGTGACAGTGATGCACTCCGTGAAAACTGCAATCTTTCAGTGGTTTCTATAGGGCGTTCCTGAAATTTATATCAACGGGTGACGAAACCGTTTATTCCTGTAGCTATTGTAGTGAACGGCTGATTGAATTTGGCTTTTGGAGGCTCATTGCTCGGACCTGCAGTGAGAAGCCTGACTCTAAGCTCGTTTAGGCTGATGTTCAGTGCATTGATATGTATGTAGGGCATTGCGTATGATTTGTGTCTACTTAATCATCAGTGCTGCACATACCACCAGCGGAGATCTGTTGAAGGTGATTTCCCGAGGAAAAAACCTATTAGGAAGCCTTTCACCAACATGTTGGGAAGGGTTATCATAAATTTTGAGGCCATTGTCGACTGAGTGGTAAATGACCTTTTAAAAAAGAATTGCAGCTTTCAAAATCTCCCAAGATATGCAATATCTTCTTCAGGCAAGGAAATGTTCTAGAAAGGCATTGCTGCGACGCCAGAAGATGGTCCAAGAACTGGAAAGCCTGTGAAGCTTGTCCGTATTTAACTAAAATTGTGTTTTCAGGTTTTCAGTTTTACTAATCCTAACCTAGTTAACAAACAGAGTCTTTTTCTCGCAAGAACTATATTCATCTGCAACTCGGAAACGTTCTTGGAAAATCTGAGATCTCTAAAGAACGGAAGCTCCGCCGCGGACAAAATGAGGAAAGGTTGCAGCATGTTCCAATTCCACAATGTTTAAACCTTCAACACTCTAAGCAGACCTACAAGAGCCACCTCGTCGAATCACTTTTTTTCACTTTTTTACTCATCCATAAGGTGCAGACTAGGTGTATCCAAGTTCCCTCTCCAATCCGGTTTTCTAGCTTAAATGACACCACGGTTAACCGACTGCGCTTTGGACATATTGAGGAAAGCAGGGTATCTGCAGGGGACGATTGCAAGTTAGAATGTGCATCAAAACCGCCCGAAATCAAGAGATGTTTCCACCGTTTGGTGCAGTTTTGTTTGTTCAAGCTGCTGACTAGCGCGTAACTCGTATAATTTTATGAGAGAATTAGCGTCTATCTTGTGTTTCTCAGGACGAAAATTTTTTTTTAGTTCTGCATCAAAACTGATATTACTCAGCACACTTTACAGTCAGCGAGTTGTCATTGGATAAAATTTACTTCCAAGGGAAAACCTACTGGCTATTCGGAACGCCTACTGCCTGCGGAATGACATAAATTACCAGTACAAGTTTCAAAAGCCATAAGCAATCATTTCCTTGATAGTTGCGTCGGATTCTTACATTTTAGAATTCGTCTCACTGAAATATCCACGGTAGGTTCGATCAGTTGCCTAAATTTTCATTGTATAGTACTAAGACCGAAATGCATTATTTGGCTTATGAAGTGTCCTGTACGAATACAGATGTTACCAGGAGCTCCGCTGAAAAACAGGCCAAGTTATCAGATGGCACGTGTAGTGAAAATTACTTCCTGGTAGTCAAATTGATTTTAGCCAACAGGTGAGCAAAATATCAATCGATTTTGTAACCCGCAGCACGATTTTCGGTTTCGATCTTTGTCACTGAGCTGATCACCTTGTTCCAGAATCTCGTCATGGGCACCTCTAACTAGAAACAAAGATACAGTGGTACTGAATGTTAACACTGTTTTGGCGTTCGTGTGCTTAAGACGAGGATGTCACATTCACAAATTCGGGCGTATCCTGGAGTGCAACCAAACAAGAGAACTAGTGGCCATGAACTATGCCATTTATTTCGCACTACTGACGGACTTAAGGAGTAGTAGGAACTGTTAAATAGAGCAATTCGTATCACGTAGCCTTACCACTGGAATGGTCGCAAATGATCCCCTGCCTATCTATCTGTCTGTGTCTGTCTGAAAATGAGTGGAAATTTCTAAAGCCACAACAAAGTTCAACTAGTGATCCATAGTTTCCAATTCAAGACAGAACAACCAAAACGGTTGTGCCCTCGACTTAATGGCCCGCCGCATTCAAACTATGCACCCAAAATGTACACGTATGGCTAGCTGGTGCTAGTCACTAATCAGCTAAGTCTGTACAACGATGGTGGAGAAATTTGCTTCTCGCACCGTTGTACACTGATCAATGAGGATCTTTAGGGCTCAAGTCGTTTTTTAAAAGCCGAAATTGGGAACAGTCTGACAGAAGAACTCGTTGTTGTCCGCTTCGAATGGACTTAGAAGTGCAGTACTAATAAACCGAACTGACGGCACACCCAAAAGCCATTTTGCATTCAGTAAGGATTCGATTTGATTTGTTCTGGAAGATTATGTCGACTGAAATTCACTACTACTATTCCTGTTAACTTAATGGGAGAGGAAGGCTCTTACTTTGGAGGACAGTTTGAGAGTTGTTCAGAAGATCAAAGACGGAGAAACTTTGGTAGAGATCCCACAAGCCCTTGCATTTGGATAACGTTGGACTGGCCATGAAGTGCACACAAAACAATACACGCAGATGAGAAAACTACAAAAGCGTTCAGAGAAAAGGGGTCAGTGGACTAGAATTTACTCGCAAATGATGCATTTTCCCCAGAAAACCGGAAAGATCATCCGAATTTCAACTCGGTGACGAGTTGTAGGTAGACAAGGGTCAGTAATTTAGCGGACAAACAACACATTCTACTTTAATAATGACTTGGCTTGACTAAGTGGAATGTTCCACTTTTCCACTTATCAAGTTTCCCAATTAAATCTTGGTGCCATTTCCACTTATACGTATTCACATGTGGGTTCTCACCAGGGATTGTTACGCAAATTTGTCCATTTAATTCCTGCTGGCAGGAGTATGCGAGGTATGATTCTTGCATTTTACTATCTGTTCATTAAGAAAGGAGACCGTTTGACAACTTCGAGGACGTACTACAGATGGGATATCGTGTTTCGGTTGATTGCCGTATCTGAATCCATTTTTCTTAGTCAGAGCACCTTGGGGAGGAGAACGCCATTCAAGTATACACAAAATATATGTATGCATATGTGTAATGTGTGTTACTTTGGTTGGTTCTGAAGGCCTTGATCAATATACGAGCTCCGCTGAAGTGGCCTGTTGAAGCACGTGCTTTGGGTTTTATTTCATGCTACTGGTTGTTGAATGCAGTAGTACGGGATTGTGGCTGAACCAACGACCTGGACACAGCGATATATGTTTTGGTCGCTTCGGTGAATACATCAAACGCTTAGCGATATCCCGCGAAAATCTGGGCATTTATTCAGTGATTGCCGACATACGTCAGCATCTGGACCACCTTGAACAGTGTGGGAACGGCGGGCCTCCGGAGAAGCAGCCGTGCAGACGTCTTTGTTCTTATTTAGTCTCATCTGGTGAGCTAGAGAGGATGGCCTTGTGTCACCTGTGGAACGTATGCTCGCTTAGCTGGTCCTAGGGACTATTGAAATCAAGTCAATCGCATTTTTCTATAGAGATACTTTATAATACCCATCTGGTCATTTTAGGGATTCCACCGAATCAAAACGAAGGCGTTTTCATCGGAAAAAAGGTGCTGTGCCACTGGTTTGTACGAGTCATTAGCACTCCCGGTCAAGGATATAGGTGTTATCATATAAATCACATTGAACTATCCAAGCTAGGTGCGGACAAAACGTCAATCTTGGATCGATGCCTTAACTTTTGAGTTCGGTATAAAGGAAAGGTTACGCAGTAACGCAAGCGTATCCCCTCCCCAAGTTAGGACCTTATGGTGTACAGCGAACAGCAAATGCAACAAGATGAGGAAAGCAATCGTTATTGGAAGGAACGGAAACTAGTATCGAAAGCACTAAAAATCAAGGAGGCAAATAATCAACAATAACTGTAGCAATGGTTCAGTGCTCATCCTTGGGTGCAGACATCCTCATTCTATCCAACCAGAACTGAGTAATTGCCGTAGATTTAAAATTGTAGATCCATGGGAGGGGCTGTTTGCTGCAAAGCCTTTTGAGAAGCATTCAATGCAACCAGTTGGATAGCATAACAACGTAGCAGATAAAAACATTTGTTGGTCTCATAGTTGTTGGTCTCTCTCCAACTAACATGTATAAATTTTTTTATATATTATTTGACGAGCCAGTTCCAGTGTTCCTGCTCTGTCGAATATACAGACCCTAAATTATTAAATGTTTCATTCCACAGTTCAACTCCGTAAATGAGAGCGAATAACTGTTCTGTTGAATCAAAGAAATACGACTAGCTGCATGCTACGATAAGACATAGGGATTTCCTTCCGAAATTGCGAACGAAAAGACGCACTACATGAATTTATCGAAAATCCAGTTTGCGCTCATGGTTTCCACTACTTCCGTGGAAAAGTACTATGAGAATAGTAAAAACTATTCAGAAAATTGTGAACGTTGAGCTATAAAACAAAAATGCCGAGGGCAGCGCAAGGCAGAAATCATCTGATTCGGACGCGAAAACTCTAATATTTTGGCGCAAAAACCGGAAATTTCGGCAGAAGAAACATGAGTTTCCAGTGAGTCCTGTCGTGACTGAACACAGCTTTCGACTTTCTTTTAAAGCCGACCGATAGGTACACGCACGCTTATTCATGGGTTGTGTCGACTGGTTTGTTCGGTTTCTGGTTGAATGATATTTGTCCAGCGGTAAGGACGTTTTCTAGTCAAACTGAATGCAGAAACCGTAAAAGGCCGTAGAAAATCAGTCTGAATTACAACAAAGCTTTTGTGTGGTGCTGGCAGAACCAACACTCAAAAATATTAAAATAAGTTTGGGGGAACAGCCGCAATTTTCGCAGCAGGAGAGCGAGGTTTATTAGAAATGATAAGAGTAAATTTCAGAATGTCTATGGAAAAATCTTTTAAATGACTCGAAGGGACACGCAGCCATTTGTGGGCCCACGGTAGGTTAAAGTGAATACAAACATGGGTATTCGCAGCTCAGATAAATAAACTACCGACTGCTAGTGCAGTGAACTCTCCCGATGGGTTATGATAGAATTCCGTAAATCTCCACCGCTTGTTATACTGACTGGAGTCCACAAAATGTATCGGTGGACCTGGTCTGGCCTAGATATTTTTCTGACCTTTAAGCAATCAAACCAGAGGTTGCACTACGCGAAAATTGCACGCCTGTAAAATAGCCAAGCAAGAGTCGTACAGACCACGTTGCGAGTCCAACCATCTCTACCTCCTAACTTCCATTTGACACATGATGGCGTTGCGCCGGAACTTCCACTTTTATTTTAGGTCAAAGGCACTTGCGTATCTACTATCGTCCTATTAGTGAATTGTGTGTTTTATCGGCCATTTCCCTCGCTTTTGCTTGAATGAGAGCTGATCACGAGTGGCATTATTTTCACTTTTGTGTTTGACTATACTTACCATGTTGTGAGATTCATTTGCATGACATTGGTTGTTCTCCTCGTCATCTAAAGTAGGGGACTTCTCCCCTGGACTGGTTTCTACAGTGCATAGAGGTTCTCTGAGAATGGAATTGAGTTGTTTTAGTGCATGGGCAACAAATAATCGCGCTAAACTCTATTTTCGGCATTGATACAGATGATCAAGAATAAACATGCGACAGAAGGAAATATTTAAAACGGTGCGCAAATATACGAGGATAAAAAACTACTAGCCAGACGGGTGCGAACCACTGATAAAGCCGCGGTAACATAGCCTTCCTGATTCGTGACAAAATAAACTTAATTTTAAGTTTTGATATGCGAATGGCGAACAGTGGTGTTTACTTTAATCAGCTGTAGCGAAGGGCATATGATTGGCTTACGTGAAGTTTAATTTTGCGTATGCAGAATACTCAAGATTTCTCCCAGGGGAGCCAACTCACCTGGATGAGCATTTAGTTGACCCGGTAAAAAATGATCTTGAATCTTCCGGTTTAGGTCGTGGTGGATCTTACAGATGGAAACAGAAATGCATGCTATATTGTGATGGCCCGGTATTTTTGCAAAAGATTGGTAACTCAGGTTCTTGACCTTTTCACTCCTCGCGACAATGACTGTGTAAACGTTGCTCAACCAACAGAGCTGAGGGCGTTGGTGGCTGGTTGGGTGGGTAATTCTTCCCCCGCTGCTTGAATTCATATTAGGTTGGTATTCAAGTAGCTTGGTTGGTCAGCTTGGAATCGAAGGATCTTTATTACTACACTCCGTTGTATCTGTCGTTTCACCTCACCAGTACCGTTCCATCTTTCTAAATCGTCCGTATCCTTGTTGATGTATGGTCTGGTTTGTTTTTATTCCTTTGAATGAACGGTTTTTTGGTTGAATGTTCCACTGGTTACACTTTTTGAATGATTCCTGGTTCATTCAAATGCTGAACACTTCTATCTGTGTGGGAACAGGCTCGTAAACCATCAAGGATTCGCGATTATTTTGATATTCTCATCCAGTACAGTTTACAGGCAGTAAGAAGTAAGAATTTTGAATGGAACTTCAATCTGTAAAGTTCAGAAGCTAGGAGACGATGTACAACCTTGCCTTAGTTATTCTGGGGAGCGTTGGCAGAGCGTATCTCATTCCAAATTTTTACCAAATTGTAATTAATCCCACCTAGACACGGAAACAACAGTTTGTGAAACTTTGCGGTCCTTTTTTCGAAGAGTCCACTCACGAAGATTAATCAGATGCTTGAGTATTGTTGAACAGTTTGAATAGCTGAATGAGTCACTTTGAATGAAGCTTTTAGTTAAGTCCACCTCTGGGGTTTTCAGAATTACTTTGCACCAGATGGACTGAAATGACTAAGGGAATTATTCGTCCAAACAGTTAAATACACCTACTCATGTTCCTCATAGTAAAATGAAATTCGAGGCTTTAACCCGTGTACATTTGCAATCAGATCATCCCTGAAATCTCCAGAAATATTGAAAAAATAAACTCTTACATAAGAGGAACGGCCTTCACAAAAACGGTGCGTCCAAACTAATTATACCTCTTCAGGAAAACCTCCCCGGTGTGAGTCAGCAAAAGAGTATTTCTAAGTATCAACTTTTTATTCACTTGTCAGAAACTTTGTACTCGTCACTAATTCATCCGTCAAATTATATTATTCATTTAGTGCTTTCGGCGAACGGTCGATGAAGGATGAATTAACGTGAAACAGTGTTTTTATTAAAGACTACTCTCATTAGCACACTGAGGAGGTTCTTGACGCGTGGTTCGACTGAATCCAGCTGAATCCTAGTCTATGAGGGTCCGTATTTGCTGCAGCGTGTTACAGTTAGCACGATATTCGAGGTATCGCAGTACATTTTCTACATGTAACACACTACTCTTAAGGCTGCTGAAAACTATTGAATTTCAAGGGACGTTCAGCAACTCTAAGAGTAATGTGCTACTTTTGGACAGGGCCTTTATCAGCTTCGTAGTAGCCTCTTGTTTGCGGCTCCGATAGCTAACCCAGCTGGGAGAAACGAGTGTTTGCACCGAACTCAAGCCGCAAAGAAATTTCTCCTTCAGATTTTCAAGGTAAAGATGTGGTCGGATCCCCAAACGCTCAGCCGCACAATCTCTAGATGAAGTTAGGGCAAATGGTCACGATAGATGTGAGGCTTTTCGGTCTCCTTCCGAAATGTAATGACGGGAGCTAATACACAAACTCTGTCCTGGATTACATATCATAATACAGCATGCAACTGCTCGGTTTCTATTGAATCCTTATGGTTTTGGGGTTGAAAACTGTCAGGTTATTTGATCGATATCACTTCAATAACACGCAGAAAACACCAACATGTTTTCAATTTTGGGAATTTTGTCACTTTTCTGGGTCTGGTTACACGATCAGTTTCAAGCAACGTGAATCTGTGTAAAACTGACGATTTCGTCCTCTTCGGTACTTTTGACGTTTCCAACCAGCTGTTTCTCGCACCATTTATCAAAAGGTTAGTTTCCCATTTTAACTGTTCAAGGGCACACATTCAAGAAGCCTTGTTGTTCGTTTCAGAGAGGTTCGGTAGTCATTTGTCATTTGTCATTTTAGGGAGCAAGTGTGACAGAGCTATGTTAACCACACAACCACGCGTACACAAGACAACACCAGTTTATGCACACGAAGCAAATTTTTGCTCTCATCCCGGTCCCTTTTCCCACAAAAATCATGTCTCACAGTTTTCGCGTTTCTTTCACATGCTTACTGGACAAGTTCCATCATTTCAGTCACAAATGAAACCTGCTAGGGCTTGGACGAAGAATGCGAAACTTTTGTGGAACCGGAACTTCTGAAAAAGGGATAATCATATGACACGGTCCAATCCAAAGCGGAAGGCCTTCGCAAAGAAGCTGAGTCGGGGCACCCCTATAAGTACTCGCTGCTTATATTGTGGAGAATATCCTACCGTTGACGCGGGAACAGGCAGCACGAACGTAAGAGTCTGGGCGGAAGAAGGGTCATTTGTCAATAACTGGATTAAACAGACATAACATAACAGCAAAAACACCCGTTCGCATGAACTTTCAGGACCTCAGCAAAGATGGACGTATTTATATAATCATCTGGCACCATAGAAGAAGTGCAATCGAACAAATCAATAAATTCGAACTGACAATGTGTTATTTATATAATCATCTGGCACCATAGAAGGGGTGTAATCGAACAAATCAATACAATATTACAGACTGTAAAATGAAACAGCTACTTGATGCGTGTATCAGTAGTGTGAACTGCCATGCCGTAACCGATTGTGCGGTTCTCCGAGGAATTCCATTTCTCAGCTGTAAGATTATGGATAGTTACCATGTTCTTTGCATACGGTGGTGAAAGATAAGAAGATCAAGAAAGCGAAGAAAAGGCTATGAAATGAACTTAATAACCATTGTTTTGGCAAACGGCATGTTCCAACAAACAAAACATGCTTTCGACTACTCTCTCCCTGCTAAGAGGAAACTTACCCTAAAGCGCAAGTTAGCATCTTCTAATAAACGCTCCCTGTAGCCCAAGTATAAAATTCCACGCACTCAGTTTCTTGCGGTTGATGGTGAACCTGGGCTTAAATAACTCAAGCGTCCAGCAAACTGGCGAAAATTCCAAGCTATTCCTGCTGGATGGCGTACATCATTAACGAGAGTTATCAAGAAATAAATCGTACCGCTTCTGTCATCCATACTTGAGATCACACGATACATGACCAAACTACCGAGAATAAGTAGCGGAATATAGTTCAGCATTCTACCACATCAATGACTTGATATAGACGAATTAGTATGAATTCTCACAAATACACTCATTTGAAAATCAATTTGGTTTTCACGGGAGACTCAAGTGAATCTCTCGTTTATGATATTCTTCAACTGAATGTGCTGCACGCGGACGCCTCATGTTTCAGTTGGTACGATATTGGAGATATTGCAGTACATTTTCATAAAGGAAACTACTCACAAAGTTGCTGAAAACTCTTTGACAGCCCACGACCGGTTCTGCCTTTCTGGACCTTGTACTGAGCTTCTGTGTAACGGCTGACTTTAGAACAAAGTAATCCCACTTGTTCTCACTGAGCCTTGCGTCCGAGTATTCTGTATAGTGTATAGTGTATAGTATAGTATTCTGTATTGCTCGAGTTGTAATCGTTGAGTAAGTTGAAAGCAGGCAAACCGGTAGATCGTGGGTGGATACCATTTCTACGCAGACAAAAGCTCTAATGCGGTTATTAACTTGTCCACCAACCACCACCACTAGTTCTTTGCAAATTTATTCACTGATGCGCGTAACCCATTTTACGGTACCTACGGTGTACGTGAAATACACTTGCTTCCAGATTAATTTGGACTCAACCGAAGACTAACGCAATTCCCAACTGAATTGGTCATTCTTCAGATGAATGCACTGCATAAAGGATGTCTCCTGTTTCATCTGGTACGATTTCCAAGATAACGCAATATTTTTTGGCGGAGAACACTACTTAAAATTTTGCTGAAAATCTTTCGGTGACCTACGATGGGTTTCATCATTCTTGTGGCTTATCAGGTAAATGCAGATCTCAAGTTTCCGCTAATATCATGTTCCACCAGATTCTCGCATTTGTCATGTAGTGCCCTGAAATTGTCGTTTTCGATCTGTTCCCCCACCGACCGTTTTTGAGGATTCTTATTGTAACCGCTAACTTCCGTTTTTTCAATAAGGAATTTTTATTTAGACTGAGTGAAACATCTTCACACATGCATTTACATTTTTCAAACGTGATCCAAAAAGAAACACTCCTCTGTTTCTTTGCTATTTTTTAGTGATTGTTTTCGAGGAAAATTCATCAATACTGAACAATTTATATGAGGTTACGGTAGGATTTTCCCAGACAAGCGAGTACTTTTCATTGACCAAGCTCTTTTTCAGCCTCCGTAATGTTTGAAGACACATCTATGTTCGAACTGATGTCGTGGGAAATGATATTTTTGTACCGTACATTCACACCAGTTGTGGCTGAACAGTATTCCTTCCTCCGTCTTGACGTGAGCGTCGTTCTGTTTGGTCCATATAGACTGAAAAAAGTAGTCTTTCAGGGTAGAAGACGAAATACCTAGGTGCTAATACAAACTTCACAAACCTCACAATAATTGCAATCAATCTAAATTTTTTAATAAGAGCTTCACTTAGCGTTTGACCATTCCCCGGCGCAGTAAACAATCAATACTTGTTTGAAAACGCTACCCTGGGTAGAATAATCCGTCCTCTATCGATCGTCCCAGGATCCGTGAAAATGCAACTCAACCATAACATTCGGCGTCGGTAACGATCCAAATATTGTCCATTCTTCAAAATTTATGAAGATGCGCGGGAACATTTGCTGAATTGAACGGATGTAAACATTGGAATCAGCTACGCTTCTCCGCATGGGTGATTCTGTGTCTTGTGAAACAAACAATTCTACAATGTTTATTCCATCTCATTCATTAACTGTGAAATCCTAGCACACAAAGTAGCAAGCAGAGTCTGTAATCACGTTTTGCTCGAAAGTTACATACTGCGTTTGGGCATAAAGATTGCACAGAAAGAAACAAGGGATATGTTCTGTTCAGTGGGTTAACACAGCCACATTTGAGAATGCTTGAATTTCCGTTCCTATACAAGCACTAGGTTCTTGCAAATTTCTGTTAATTTGAACTGCGGCAGTTGCAAATACCTCCTCTGATCAGGATTATATGTAAGTGTGCAAAATCGACCTTCAATTCCGATAGTCTGAAGTAAACAGAATTTCTTCTTCAAATACTAGGGCAATCTGAAAAGTTCAGCGAGAATCGAATCGAATTGAATACACCAACAAACAGGAACAGTATTCTTCGTCTGATTCTCCAGATTTCTGAATCAGCTACTTGGTTTGTCCCGTGTTTAGCCACCGGTGAATTTGTACTCAGTTCGGCTGCAAACACGATGCAGAACTAACCTGTTAGGTTTCGAATACGTCTTATCGGTAGCCCCGTCTCATTTGCCCCAGGTTGACACACAGGTCATTATCTGTTTCAAGCCTTAAATGGTTTATGGTTCAAAAATATCAACAGATTGATATAAGCAATTGTTTTTTTACAATTCCCTGTCAGCCCTATAAAGTCCAGCTAGAATCATCATCTTGAAGTCAACGAATCTTTTTCCGGATAATGTTTGCGAAATCATACAAATGAAGAGCCGGTCGTGTTAAAAACAAAGAAAGAGATCTGAAATTGTCACAAAAGCACTCAGTGAATTCGAAAATGGCATCATCCGTGGCTTCTCGTCATGTGCTCGCCTTGAAAACACTTTGTGCTGCATCAGGAAAGACTCATTTATGATGCTCAAGTTGTGGATCTTGTTAGAAGTGAGTCTTCTTAACCTCTTGACTTTTCAGGTAGTACCATATTCACTGGACTCAGATCACAATGTGATTTAATCTCGAGCTAAAAGCGAAAATTGTTCGAGTGGACTTAAGCAATACCTATACCAAAATTTGAACGATGCAGCAACTGTTAGCAAGCCCTGAGTACCAGAATGACGCCAATAATCTTGAGACGTTACATATTTTTCCCTGCCTCAGAGATTGGACTGTCCTGTTTCGAATATTCCGGTAACTCAGAGTGTGAGCTGTACTGAGAAGAGCTCATGATATATTCACAAAATTCTTCCTGCCAGGTTAGTAAGTGGATAGAAATTCGACAAATAGCCTCTTGGTACTCCAGGTCTTTGGGGTTTGGATTAAGTATTTCAGCTTGTTTGATGAAATTTGGATTGCCTTGGTAATTTTGGACGAGCCAACTCTGTTTTTCAATCTGGCTTTAGACGAGGACCCCAATCGTCGCCTTAGCAGTATCCCAGCCTATACACAACCGTGAAAGTTCAAACTAAATTTATGATAGCTAGGCGCCCATATTTGCAAACTCACGTATCAATTTCAGTGAAGATGATGAGTCGTGATGATTTGTGAGCACACTGTTAAACTCAGCAATCAGTCCAAGTCGCTTTCCGAGGCATCCGATGAAATGGAACAAATAAAGCGCTTCTAAGAAACAGTATGAACCGTTCTCCACTTGCCACTTACGAATAGTTAAATAACCACCACTACAAATCCCTGTACCATCATCCGATAGAATCAAGGTACTTTTTGAATTCAATGAACAAAGTTGAATCAAGCGGTCCTGCATAAACAACAAGCATTATCCTTGTATACACCTAATACGTAATGCAAATGATGAGTGTATAAGAATTGTCCTTGTTTGGAACCATCTGCTGTGCATATCCCAAAACTGCTGGGAGAATCCAAACCCCAAAAGAAGCTGATAACAAACAAACGAGGAATACGAGGCAACACAGACACATCCAATAATCCGCTCACTACATCCTAGTTCACTGGATGCACCCATCTCTACTCTTGCTTAATGCAACAAAAATCGGTCTCAGGGCATGTCTGAAAACATCTTAGGGTGGGATGACTTAGCTTTCGTTGAGCGATCCGTTCGGCTTTTAAGTAGTGTACCAAGTCTCCCTAGATAACTGACTGTGATGCAAAAGATAAATCGATCAAGAGTGGTAAGATTCAAATCCTTATCGATTGTTGGGGTCGTTGGAATTCGGTTACTCAGACTACAGCTCTACCTTCAGAAGATGTCTTCACGACCTTTGAACTCGTGCTAGCATATCAGTAGTGGCGTAATCTTCTCTTCTGAGAGAAACTGTTGACCTTTTTGTCCATTTCACATGTAGCAATTTCATGTTCAGTGGAGATTTTTCCTGAAAGTGGGGCCAATCTCTGCTGAAAAGCCAGATTTAATGGGAGCCAGCAACAGCGAGTAAGGCAAGAAAGTCCACGGCGATTCGAACCCACGACCTCCCGGCCAGCAGTTTGAGAAATTAAACGTTCGACACCGAGCAACTTATTAAGAGGTGGCAAGTTGTAGGCGAAAGCCCTGACAGGTCAATAGAAAAACCTAACAGTTGGTCAGACTAGAAACAAAATCGAACGCTTCTAGAGTGTTTCGCATTTTCGTCGGTCATGGTGCACGTCACTCCTTGAATATACATTCACACTTCCGTCTTGGGCCAACACCACTGGTGTGTGAGAAATCTCCCTGGCTCCCAATAACTCGCTTCAGGAGCAACATTTTAGTTAACTAAGGAAGCTAAAAGCAGTTAAACTCAAATGGAAACATTGAGTTTGAGATCTAAGTGAACGGAAAGGATATCACTATACTGTGTGCCATAGTCAGCAGAATTATACAGCGGACAGTTGATGACGTAGAACGCCACTGTGGACTTTCACAAAAAGTAGTCTTTCTTCATGGACTTCGGAAGGAGTTCCCGCCGAGGGGAGTGCCGTACGCTACTGTTCAGCCTTACTCTATCCTAAAACAACTTTTACAAGAGAACCGAAGTCTCGTAACATCCGTCAGACTTCGACGACAAATCGCCTATTCGTTTTTGTCTCAGATCACTGGTTTCGGGGTAGTGGAACGATGTTAGGCAGCCGCTCGAAAAAAAACAGTCATAAAATGCATTCGGCCAGCAGAAAACCCATTCGGCATGATTCGTTTGTCAGTTTATCCTTAGGTTCAAAGTCAGAATGAAAGCTAACATGCAGGGCGCACAGTAAACCGACCGAGTGTTGGAACAATGCAGCCACCGAGGGCCTTTCGTACCATTCATCTGTGCCTGCACGAGCATGTTTATGACTAAAGCAGAAAGGCATTCCCAGCGGGATTCTGTCCGACTCCACCCCTATACGAAATGTGGCTTAATTACGTCTAGTAATGCCATGTTCACCTGCGTTAGCCCGTGCATTCCTACTTCGTGGCGCACCGAGCTTGGCTACAGTGTCACTAAGCCTCAGACCCCGTCCAATTCATAACACATCTATCAGTGTTAGTGGTTAACATGGTTTTCATTCAGAATAAATGCGTAAAATCAATCATCTCGGTGGGGGTCATAAAATCCCACCCAACGTTCTAAGTCAGTCTGGAATTAATCACTCACCACAGCCCGACCCACAGTGAGTTGTTGTTCCAAGTGTTTCCCGACTGAACACTCCGCCAGTGACTGAGCGATGCAGCTGTATTGACAAGCCACCCGTAATCTATGGAACACCTTTCACAAACAGCCAAATTCCCAAGAACAACTCAGTCAGCAACAGACAGTACATAGTGTAGGAAACACCATCACTACCAACCGTCTTCCTTCTGGCCTCCTCAGCTATCAATCAATTCAGGGTGTTCAACCATGAGACAAGTCATCAATCGCAGTTGTTCCCTTTTATGTTTTTATGTGACTACACAGTTTGCTAGATCGTCTCAATAGGCCACCAGCACCCGCTGTTTCAGAATGTCTTTTTTCCTCTGTGCTGAGAATCTTCGTTTCGAATACTGTCCGTAGTCACACGAACAGTCTTGTAGGCCCCATAGTTGCCGGTATGATGGAGAGGCAAGTATGAACCAGTATTACAGGAGCCGAAATCTAGAAAAGTTGAGTTGACGATTTATTACCGACGAGCATTTTTTTGGAGCTTCCCCATGCTATTCACCCTGGTTTGTCCGTATTCGCAGGGGAAGAAAACCAAATCATAGTTGAGCATTCTTAGACGCAATGCTCGAAAGCTCTCCCGCACTACTCACAGAACAAAAACCCGAATTATCCAGTAAATTGACTGTTGAAGTTGCGTACCGCTGGACAGAAAGTTTGTGTTCCAGACGAAATGTACCAAGAAGACTTATTGAAACGAATTCCATTAGAGAACGGTAGTCTGGAGTGTTTCTTCCCAGTGAAGGGGCTACAAATGCTAAAGCCAATCCGGTTGCTTCCACCATAAAGTGTTGGTTTTAGGGGCGACCATACATTTATGCCCACTAGGCGTAGACTAACAGCGGCTCTGGACGTTACGTTTCTTGCCGAAAAACTAAGAACAGACCAGTCCTCATCAGCTCTGAATCCTCAAGCCAGTCAGCCTCGATCGACAAACCTCTCTCCATTCCTTGTTAATTATCAGTTCACCTGCTGCTGCGGTGAAACATTAGCAGAACAGCTCACCTTGCCTGACAAAGAATGACAGATTGCATACCAAACTGCTTCCTACGCGCGATAAGACAACAATCAACCCGGAATTCAACATCATCTGCTGATTGAAGACCATTCCGTTAATTGCAGATAGTCAAGCGCCCCGCAAGTTAGTGGTCAGAGCGCGAATTTACTAGCCAGAAGGTCTTTGTTTCGAACCTGACCTCTGCATCTCGACTTCCCCTGTCTAGGCTTGGGCAACCTGGTTGTAACTAAGCCCTCGTGCTTCTTTCGGGTGCGCTACAGCTGAACGATCTAATCCAATCCATCTTATCATTCAGTAAAGCAACGCCGAGTACGCTTCAACAGCCATTTATGTGTGCGCAAAATTTAGTAACTCAGAACAGCCACCTACTTTGATAATGACCCCAAGCGACTTCTTCGAATGTCTTAATGTGTTTTTTCCATTGTTCTTGTGGTGTGGTAGACCTATAAACATATTTTACCTGGGCGACTGACAAAATTAAAATAAATTTAAACATCTGGTTCCTTGTGTTTGCGCGGTTCTGATCAAGTGGACTGAGGGAACCCCACGTATCTAATTTGATGCTCAGTATTCAGCTCTTTCTTATTCATTATCAAGAAATGACGTCATTGGAAACTTTTCATCATGATTCGAACGGACAGCACCAGTGCGTCTTCGACAATGTCCGACAGGAACAAATACTACCACCGATGCCTCCGACAAGCTACCTGCTAGGCTCGGTGAACAGATCAAGCGTCAATCGATCAATAACCAGTGTAAGCGCCGGAGCTACTAGTGAAAGGAAGAAGGCCTTCGCTGCGGGGTTGTCTATTTGAGAACACCAACTTAACAGTTACAGACTATTGAACAGGGGAGCAAAACTCTCATATGCATCTCGTTTACAAAACTGAATATCCACCTTCTCCTTGAACGCGTCTTCCTGAACTTTTCTGGATATTCATTGACTGTTACTCAAATCCAGGCAAATGCCACAAAGAGACTCCGCCAATTCCGTAACAGATCTCACTTTTCAAGAGACGCGAAGCGGATTTACGAGAAGACATACTACTCGCATCCCTCATCAGTAGTATCCACCGTTGCGCTAGTATTTCGACACGTCTCTGAGGTCTCTACCCGATCACCACTGTCATTCGCTCTGTTTTTCTAAATCTTTCGTGGAAATGTCCTGTTTTTGTCCAGGGACTACCCAGAAATCATTGCTTAACAGCCTTTTCGAACGGAAATATTTCCGCTGCTCATCCCAACATCTCAGTAGGCACAAGAAATTCCTTTATCCACCTTTATTCACCAACATTTGCTTCACGTGACAGCATCAAACTGGTCCGAATGAACCGGTACTGAGAAACACACTTAGTTGCAAAGCAAAGTGGTGTTAATCTGAGACTCAGCAGACTCCCAGTTGCATCTATAAATTATGGCAGTCTCCAACTGGATGTATTGCAAAAGGGCCGTATCATGTTTCTGTTAAGATGGTGTTCGAAATATCGCAGTACCTTGCCTAGGCGTAACAAAATACTCATAGGTTTGCCGTAAATTTCGAAAATCCCAGCCGGCCCATTCTTGTTAAGGCACACCAGGTGAGATCAATCAGCGAATTTCATTAGGACGCCAAACTGTGAGCAGTTGGAGAGCTACAATGATGTGCAAATTAACTTGGTGCCGGCGGAAGACTCGGATGAATCTCCCGCAACTAAATATGTTGCACAAATTCCAACTCACCAGATTCCGCCAGGGTGCGTAAAGGCGTTATTCTGGGTGCATCATCTAGTAATGAAATGTGTTCAGGGATGTCATAAAGGCACAGTTCAACAGAGTTAATGGAACGTAAATCATTGTTATAAGGAAGAAAGGATGGATATGTCAGTTTCAACCTCTCAGAAATGGACAGCAGAGGAACCACAATATAAACGGCCTTATCTCAGTTGTTGAGACATTGTTGGCAGGGCAGAGTCAAGTGGAATGTGGCAGAAACTGTCACTTGAGACATGGCTACAATAAATGGAAATATATCATTCAGTTGTAACACCCTTTCGGTGCAGGGAGCTGAGGTACTGCCAGATTGCTTAAGCCTAGACCGGAACAGTCAGAATCCAGAGATCCGGCTCGAACCGCGGGCCTTCTGGTCAGTAGGTTCACGCCTTAACCAGAAAGCTATCTGAAGCTCTGTGACAAAGAAAGGGTGAAAAAGGCTGATTGCAGACAGACGACGGTGTAGTGATCCATCCACCTAATGGTACTTGAGCGTCAGGTGTGTCTAACGAATTTTGCGAGGGCCGTTTTGATTTGAATACATGGTGGTGAGTAGCCGCTTTGGATGGCTATAGACTGTCAGGTGAAGTGAATTTCCGGCGATATGGTACGAGTTAAAAACGCGGTTCTCAGAGTGGCTTAACCCCAGAGTTAGTACAAAGACATTGGTTGCTTGCTTTGCTTGGCTGCTAATCTCAACTGAGTCATAAATCTGGAAACCTGGTGATCGGCACGTTTTCGTTTTTCTAATAGGACTATCTTGGCAAGACAGCTTCTTGCCCAAAATACTCTCCCACGTACTGTTAAATTTATAAAATAAATACTGTTCAACGGAAATGTTTTATTTTTTGTCTGTTCCGTTTCGAAAATTTTTCCAACACAGATTTCCTCCTGTGGTTAAAGTCAGTCTGTTGAGACACACCGTACATCTGTTTCGAGTCCTTGTTTGGGATCATCACCAGTGCGCATCTCACAAATCCCCAGAGAGATTCGAACTAGCAACCCTCGGGCTAGTAGTTGAAGACTAGACCGTTTGACCACGAGTGGCTGATCAGCAGTGTGATTAACTCGCACTTAGCCTGCCACTCAGCTTTGAAAAAGGGAATTCACCTCCCTTAGTCGACTGCTGTCCGGCTTCTGGAGGGACGACTTGGCAGATGGAAGGTTCATCTGTGTTTGGAATCATTCCAGAACTATCGATATAAGCTAATCGAGGTACAGCATTTCCGGTATCTTGACTGAGTTGAAGTCAACGAAAAATCTGTATGAGTGAAACCAGAGGTGAAAATTATGCGGAATTTAATTAAACGTTTTCCGAAACACGAGATTATTTTTTTTCGTTTTGCTCGTAGTCGAACGACAAGCATTTCCACTTGTAAGTACCGGGAACTCAACAAGTGTTTAATGCTGGGTGAATAAAGGTCACATCAAGGGCTAGCAAAATGTTCAATGTCTTCGGTATATCAAGCACCATGCCAAACGAAAAATGAGACAGTACTTGGGAAGCAAGTTCAATCGAAGAATGTCATACAAGCTTCATCTGAGCCCTCAGTTAATATCAAAACGTTTGGAAAAGAGGAGTAGTTCGCCATTTGCACTTATCGTTTACTTATCTCTCTTGGACATTGTCGACAATCATAAGTCACGTTATCGTCACGAGAAACTCGGCTTACAAACCATCGGGGCCATTGAGTCGCCGCTGGCCAATGTTGCTGTCGGATGATAACGATAGTCGATGGCTATCGAGATTTACGTGTAGGTGACCTCGGCATGGAGGGTAGCAGAAAACAATGGATCTTGAATCCTTTGTCATCGGCTTTTTATGAAATCTATACCTTAAGATATACAGCTTCTCACATTACCTCTCTGCTTGCTCACACAAGGATCTGGACTTCAATCGGTCAAAAACTCGCTCGGGTGTTCCTTTTTTTCCTATCCGCATCCCACCGGTTCCTATCACACACTTATAAACCGTCTATCTCCTTCGATCTACTCGGTTTAGTTCGAATTCGTCGGCATCTGCGGCGTTTCCGTGTAACTACACAACATTGATGAGGTACGTAGATGTGTGGGTGAATATATCTTCTAAAAAGGGACTTTTTATCCACGTGACCGACTCTACCTACTCATATCGGTCCACTGTACATCCGTAGGCTGATGTAGGTTGTTTTGGTGAAATAATGTATTACCCGATGTGTAGAGGTGAAACCTTGGCTCGTAATTTCCTCTGGCCGTGCGGTTGGCGGCTACTGGATACAGAGGGAATGGTAATCCGACTTCCAGTCTGGGAATGGTGTCTCATGAAACCTAGACGTAAAAAATTGTCTGGAAATTTATAAAACGTAGCAGGAGTACCAAGTCTGCACGCAAAAACAATCACCAGAGTGGGCTAAGGCCAGTGAATTGTGTCGTGATAATGCGTATACTCTGTTTTAGTAAAAGGATATTTGCCTCACGATCAGTCAGCCTTTGTTCGGAGGTGGTATTTGAAAACGGGGCTCCTTACCTGTGGTGGTGGTGGTGGTGGATGACTGTACTGCGGATAAAGAGTATCATAATCCTCGAGTGTTTAACGTTATACGTAGATCGGAAAGGACTTAAAGGTATTTTGTATCTCCTCAGGATGCACGAACTCAAATGACTGGTCGTACTTCCGGTTAGCGCCCAATGATATGTATGGAAGTCTTTAAGGCTCCAAATTTGATTAAAACCGCAAAAACTATTAAAAGAGCTGGTGTTCTTATTGATGTTCCGCGGATGACAGTTGTTTGTCTCCCACGGTACAAAATGCAACTCGCTGGCCGTGAACCAAGGCACTGGTTTACTTTTAAGGATATTTTCTCAATAAAGATGCTCCTTTGGGAGGACTGAAATGATGTTATTCGTAGCTGGACAGAAAAAAATATACAGGAAGCGGAAAACAGGGTGACGTACAGGGGCAACATGTAAATTTGCTAAATTGAGCGCTTATGGCATGCTAGTAAAGCCCGGGTCACGCAATGATCGAGTCACAACGCTTTGGCCTCGAAAGAATTGTTTGCATCCATACCTGATGGGTTATCACGGCTATGGGTATCGTGAGATGAATGTGGCGATTAGTTTACGCTGAGAAAAACCTCAGCCTGATAGGCACCACAGATTTAGAGGAGCACAACTATTGGTAGCCAGAAAATGAGCATTTTCATTCACGCGATTGGGCATTTGAGATGATCGTTTTTGAGATCAGCGCATTATACATCTGATTGTTACCATTTGTCCTTGGAGGTCTGTTCTCTGAAGTCCGCTCAATCGTTCACATTGCTGATACACATGGAAACAGCCTTCCACACTGGTAAAACAAGTGGCAAACAATGTTTTCTATAACCCGTAGAATTCACACGCCTCGTAATCACACGGAAGACGTGCACTGGATGGCACAGCATTCTGTAACACGCTTACCAGCTGCGTGCACACTTGAAAACCATTTATGTTCCGACTATCGGATGACGGCACCCACGGTTGTAAATGCAACATCAAAAAAACCTAATCTGACAAAAGTACTCGTTTCATTAGTGTTTTGCAATATGTTAGGCGGTCAGACCAGCAGAGGGTCTTGTTTCGTTTATTTGATTGCACAAAACATTAGACGACACATTGCACAAGACAATTTTCTCCGGGTCATCACCAAACCTGCTGAAATCGGTCTTTCCACGATGTTCCGAAGAAACCCGGCGCATGAACTCACGTAATGACTCAATCGCTGCCCCAACTGAACCGATTATAGGACGGAACCAAATCGTGCAAATGCACCTGGGCCTGATACGCACGCACCTGCGGCAGTCAGTGCATTCCAGTTCGGATAATATTCCACGAGTTGGCATTCCTATTCGGCTGACAGTCCACGTTCCCGAATGGCAGGTGCACTTGTCTACCCAACCGTTTTTGGACTAAACTGTGGTGGAAGTGATGGGGAACCTAATCTGCACAAGATAACAATTCTAAAATTATTGTTCATTAGGTAAATCTTCTTAAAAATATCCAGGTGCAGCTCAATGGTCAGACAAAGTCTCATTTATCTGGAGCAGTTTTCAGCTTTGAATTGGAATTTGGAAAAAAATAAAGTATGCCCCCTATGCCTGTCCGGCACCGCTACCCGAAAATCATCATACGGACAAACAACATTCTAGCCCATTGATCTGCGCTGCTAAGGTTTTTCACGAATGGATACACACAATCGGTTCATCCTGATTGCTATATATACATATATATATATATATATATATAATATAGTGCTGCGCTTCCCAGCAGAGTGTCACCGGGGTTAGTTTCCTTATAAGTAGCCAATGGGTCGGCACCAAATTTATGGACAAGAAAGTGACACCCGAAAAGATAACGTTCCGGTACGCAGACTAAGCGTATCTTCCATGTATACGCCATCCTAAACACTGAGCGACAGTTTTGGCTTACTTAAAAGGTAGCAATAACGGGTACCCATTCAAAAGCAGTTGATTTAAATGTAGGCAATGCCAAATAGATCAAGAGAATAGCGCAGTATGAAATGACAACAGGAACTACCCGACCCCCGGAGAAGAACTCATAGCGTTTTCACACCAGGAGTACTAAGAGAAAAACTTAGTTGCAAGGAGATATTATTTCGTACCATTTTAACAGCGATTAACGTGTGTAACGTGGCAGAATTACAAAAGATTACGGAGGTTATATAAGACGTATCAAATATGTCTTCCTCCTGTCATTCAGTAAATAAAGGCAGGGTGAATTCAAGGCACTCTGAGGTTTTTTCGTGAGCATCACCAAGGCCTGCTCCGATTAATCAACAATGAATCAGGAAATCTGATTCGCTCGCCTTGGCTACAGTTAGAAACGAATTTGAACTGCAGCACAGTCCTGTGACTAGCAGTTGAAGATGTGACCTTTACGTCGGTCTCACTGGTGGCAGAGTGAAAGCCGTCTAACAGCTGCAGAACTCCAGCAGACAGATACTCTTGTTCCAAGACTCCTGTCAGTTCTACGAGCATTCCACCGCGATTGCAGGTGAGTGGATACATGCAGTGTTTTAGTGATGAGCTGCAATCATCGTTCAAACTTGTTGCAAATCGCTATCAATCAAAATAATTCAAGTTTCTTGAAGCATAGTTGATCAGTCGGCACAATCTCTTTTTGTACGCACAAAGACCTCATTAGGGTGACCTGGTTTTATTGACCAAATTACTCGAAAAAGGCATTTTCGATACGGTTTACACGTTTACGGCTGCAAACAGTGAGCAAGCTAGTATCATCCTGCAACTCTATTGTTTTTACGAGCTCAGAGATGCCTCAGAGTTTGACCAAGGTGATTGTGTTTGATGAAATGCCGCACTTTCATGTGCAAAGGCATGAACCATAGTAGCCGTACCTTTTGTTTATATGGGTATCGACATATCGTCCCAATCAAGGCTCACTGAGATCGTTGTAAAAATGGTGCTTTTCCTCGGAGTTAACTTACTTAGGAAGTACAAACGTATCGGAAGGAGGCATCAGTGTGAACCCTTTCACAGGCCAGTACTGGCCTCGCTCATCACTGAGCCCAAAAAATAGACGTACTCCCCGACATTCTAATAATCTTCGTTTTTGCTGGGCGACAAATTACACGTTGTCGTAGTTATACACTCATAGGAAAAGAAATCTATTGTAAACGGGAGACCCGAATGAGTCTTAGCCGACTTTACTATTAACGGTATTCTTCAACCGAGTGTGAAAACAGACCAATGAGTGACTTGAAAATTCCGCAGGTTGAGGTGGGGGGGCGGTCTATCATAAAAAACATTCAATAGAGCAAGATCGTACGCTGAAAATTTCCTAAATTTTATGTATTTCTCGGCACGGGACAAATGCAAGTGTCCAAATTGCTCCAACAAATAGTTTGGCGTCAAAGGTTCCTGATTGTTTTCCTGTTAGTAGTTCCACACAATAACCGTATCCGTTTTTGTTTTCGTTAGACTGACTGAACAACTCACTGATGCAAGATCCATCAGACCGGTTGAATTTTATTTTATTTTCACTGAAGAATACCAAAGGACTTTGGATCAAAGTGTGTGTACTTGCAAAAATGCACGATTTTGGCTGGCCATAAGGGGACGCGCTCGTGAGAATGTCGACCTATACCCAGTTACGGATGCAGCTTCTCATATGGTGGAACGGGATCTTTTGGTTTGCAAAGTCAAACCGACATCGTTATTGTTGATCCATTTGCAGATTTTATTCCCAGCGATTCCGGAATGCGTAGTGTTCCCTCTGAAGCTGAGGCGATCCGAAGAAGTCGTGGAAACTTGCCAGCCGGAGTGTATCGGTTACCGTTGCTTTGGGTTATACAGCATGCGGTTTGATTGAGAACGCCATTGGGCACAAACCACACTGACTTTGAATGTTTTTGATGACATTAGGTCTCTGGTTCTTTTGTTTGCGGATCTATACAAACTTATTTTGGTGATCCTCCTAAATATTCCCTCATTCCTTTGCCGGTTCCCTGACCTTTTAAGTGAACTAACCAAGCTCCTTGCCGAACTACAGAGTTATATAAAACAACAATTAAGTGGCAGTTGGCGAAACACAAGCTCCTAATTTAACTTCTGAGGCCCCGGGTTGTTGCCGATCGTTTGCCAAAAGATATACGCGTCGATTTACGTTTTCCATACAGTTTTTTACCCAGAAACTGAACCAACCTTACGGGCGACACGAACTTCCCTTTGCAATATTACCGTGAAGCATCCATGTGAATGGAAATTGTGAACTAATCAACTCACCACCTACGTGGCGTAATTGAACTTGAGCCACCAACAAAGGGAGATAATTAGGTTTCCAGCATCGTCAGAGTGCGGTATAATTGACAGAATTTTCACACACACACACACACACACACACACACACACACACGCAGGCGGAGCCAACCCTCGGGGCGGTCAACATCCATATCTTAAAAGCAGTTGCAACCGATACAGTCGGATCGCTAGCCTAAGTATACCACAATAAAATTTCTCAGTTGATTGGACCACGAGACAGCACGTTTTGACCAAAGTCGATTTCCCGCTGTAACAAGTGTACCCGGAGGTTTGCGCTCCGTTACCTCAGCGTTAGGGATTGAGGAAGGGTAACCCCTAATGAATTATTATTTTGGTGATAGCCGCGTCATCTCCAGCCGGATTATGGCTACTGACATGAAAACGTGCAAGGAACTGCACCAATCAGCAGGATGGATGTAGCCCAGCATGTCCAGCTCTTGAGTATTCCTTGACGCGTGGTGGATAAGGGAACATGACCAGATTGCAACTAAGTAGCAAATATCGTGAAAACCCTGGTATGTTAACAACTAACTTCGCAACAATAATAATTTCAGGGTCTTTCTTTAGATTATGTCAAATTCTTCGGTTGCATAAGCACAATGCCGGCCAACAGTGAAAGGTTTTTGACTTCAAAAACCTTCATTTTCACCGATGGATTGGTTGCTCTACATATTCTGAAACAACGATGAATGCCTTTAAATTCTGGATTTCATTCTAGTCGTGATCCAAAGAAGCACCAGTTTTTAGTATAAAATTATCGCTGCCAATTTCACCCTTTTGTATTTTGTTTTTCCGCTGTCACATATCTCTGTCAACAGTAATCAGTCTTACTGCAGTATTCAATCTGTCGTTTGTGATAAGTCAAAACTTTAGGCGGCATTCAGCGCAACCCAAACGTACCAGCTTCCAGTTCGGATTTTCAAAAGTATTACTTATGGGTGATAAGTGAGGAAACTTAATTTTATGACTCAGTATAGTATGGTATAGTATGGTATGGCATAGTAGATTAGAGTGCAGTATAGTATACTGTAATATAGTATAGTATAATATAGCATAATATGGTATGATATGGTATAGTATAATATAGCATAGTATAGTGTCGTAAATTATAGTATAGTATGGCATGGTGCAGTATAGAACAGTATAGTGTGGTATAGTGTAGTGTAGTACAGTATAGTATAGTGTAGTTTAGTACAGTGCAGTAGTATAGCCTCTGCATTCTCGGCCTCATCAAGCAACTTTCCCACTAGTAACATGTGGTAGTGATCCAAGCCTTTGCAAGACAATGGAGTGGAGACACAAGGGACAGGGAGCCGTAACACTGAACTTATGTCAACTAAATGAAAGTCACTCTCAGATAAGGTACCCGAGCAAGTTACGTTAAGTACCGTAGCGCGGTATCTGTGACAGTATATGAGCTCACGTAGGCGGGTTACAGGCAGGCGGTATGAACTTCCAGAGCTAAGACAAAACTTGGTATAAATGTCCGTATTCTGTGAGTGAAATAGTTCACTTGGGAATTATCCTCCACAAGCCATTTCCGATAACTATAAACGGCCATACAACCGAGTAGACCGTTACTCCGAACTCAGACTCAACCACTTTGCTCTTTACCAACTTCATGCCAGTTGTCTATCAACCTTTCGTAGGGAACATTCTGTTTTACAGACGTGGAAACAACTTAGTCGATATTAAAGAAGAGAAATTTAGAAAGCCAATCCCGCATACAACGCACATTAGGGAGTTGCCATTCATAACTTCGTAGAAACTCAACGAGTCCTAATTATGCTGCTGCTCAGAGTCAAGGGTAGATTTTCAATCGCCTTCGGAGGTGAACCAACACCCACTGGACCAGATGAAGAAGTCAGCTTATCTCAGGGTCTCGGTTGTCCTAAATTGTTGCTTCTCACTTCGTTGATCAATCGACAAAGAGTTGCTTCAGAACTTACGTCGACAGAATTTAGTATATATTATGCAACAGTTATTACCGGCATATGAACCAAGGTCTTATGTCTCGTCTTCATCAGGTTGCAAGGCTAATTTTGAAAGGTTTTTCGGTTGGCTTCGACCGGCCATTCACTAACTTTCTGAGCGAGTATTTTGTGTGCACAGAGGTTATTGATGCGAACCAAGACAAAACCTTTCTGGAGTATATTTTCTTACCCTCATCTTCATGTTGAACTGCTTGATTTCTGTTGTCCAGGTGAAAGTTTCATCATGACCCTAAAAGTCTATTTTCTTGACTCTACCAGTAAGAGATGAAGTGCACGTTGCGCCCTACCACCGGCTACGCTTCTGCGGCTGAGAAGAGAGAGGTGTTCCACTAAAGCCTATCGGCAAGCGCCAGTCTGCAATCTCCCTCCCTGGAGTAATCACTCTTAATCAGCTTTGGCAGCATTTATGTAGAGGTTTGTTCAACATCGCACTTGAACCAATACCAAACCCGTGTTTTTTTACCCTTAAATATGAGTGGATTGATTTTGAAACTGAAAAACAACACAGAATTATCTAAGCTCGTCAGCTGCTTTTCTCGACACTCTTGACGATTTTTTCGCTGAACTAAGGGAAACAACTCGTAGTCCAAAGAGGCTGGTGGCTCGTGAATGAATTTTTCAATCTCATCAAATGAAACAACAACAACCGAAAGTGGACGTCCATGGGAGCTAAAAGCTGTACCGGATGCACAAAATAGATACAATGTGATACACAATCTTCTTGAATGGAGATTATCGGGTAGAATGGCGCGATTCAGCCACCTGATGTTCCGGTTTGAAGTTTGCGCTGGTAATCTCGATACCAAACGACCACTAACGGCACATGTAGGCTAAGTTAAATGAATGCCAACCTATTCACGTTGTGGAATAAGTGCTCTCAGAAAAATGCTGGTTTTTTCTCGAATTTCTCGAACTCATTCACACTTAAGATGAAACTTGGTGCACTGACGACAACCCATTATCTTTTTTAAAGTTCATGAAGCCAGCTTTACCTGGAGCAAGAAAACGAGAAGCCATCTAGTGTTTTTTGCATGGATTGGTTTTCGGTTTTCTTTTAGATTTGCCAGATGCCTTTCGTTATGCGCGAAAGAGACAGTCCAAATTACCGCAAGCTTGACGGCTAAAGTTTAGTTGTTTTTTCTTGCTTTCCTTCAGGTCTATCCGATTCGAACTTCCTAATTCACTCAGGATCATACAGTTTCATTCCGGGCGGTGCGATTAATATCAGCTCACTCGGTCTTGAAGGCCAAGATTCTTTCCTCACCTTTGTGTGCCTTCGATGTCGCGTATGGTTTAACGACTAGTGGATGCGATGCACACTGGCGTCCAACCGAGGTCACACCTCTGCAGCGAACACAATCCTGTCTTTCATCTTGCTTTCCTTCAGGTCTATCCGATTCGGACTTCCTAGTTCACTCAGGATCATTCCAGGTGATGCGATTCATATCAGCTCACTCGGTCTTGAAGGTCGAAATTCTCTCCTCACCTTTGTGTACCTTCGATGTCGCGTATGGTTTAACGATTAATGTATGCGTTCAACCGAGGGCATACCTCTGCAGCGAACACAATTCTGTCTTTAGTTTTATCGGACATCCTTCTCCGGATGTCCTGAATCTCTTTTTCAGAATGCACCGGATCGGATTGGCGAGCGCCATTATGAGTGCTGAATCCAAATACTCACCCCCAACTACCCCGGTTTCGTCAAATAAATGTCCGGTGATAATAGCATTCATAGCGAAAACTAGGTGAGCACTATTCATATGTTACATACACATACAACTCTGTGAACGACTGAAAACCGAGCGTAGCTTTTATTCAAATGTAAGGTTTCACAGTTTAGCAGCAACAATTAAGACTAGTTTCGATCGTATAACCACCAACTGTCTCCGGTTGTTCTGACAGTATCACGCAAAGACCATAGCAAATCTTGGTCTGAATCCAAAAGTACAAAACAGAGTGTAGTAACGGTGTCCTTCGGAAGCTTACGGAAATTCATGGTATAAAGTAATAGTACTCCTAAGGAAGTAGGTGAAAATCTTGTGTGTCTTGTGCACTGTGTTCGTCATGCACACAACAGAGCTATGCATCACGAGACGGGATCTAAAGTGCAATCGAATCCACCGGAGGGTGATTGCTTTCCCGGGACGGGTCACTCTCTGGAATGGTGACGGTTATCATTCTTGAGAAATCCATACTCGGACTGGACCTGTTAAAACTTCCGGTGTTTATTGCAACCTTCGTTCAAAGGATCTTAAAGGATTTTGGAACAGCAATGATGAATTTCGTTGACGTCAAGAGACCGTTTACTCATCAAGAGGAACTATCCGACCAACTATGATCGAGTATAATTAAACGGGGTTTCAAAAGCAAGAGAACAGACTTCATAGACAGGAAACTGTTTCTCGAAAGCACAAAAGTTGTAACTAAACCATAGAAAGCGAACCAAAATTGAGGACTTGGCAGAGGTGATTGTTTATCTCATAACCCAATCCTCTGGATGCTATTCAAATCCACAAAATTTCAGACACCCATTGACTAAGTTAATTCTTTTAGGAACGATGAAGAACACTCCAATATCTGTCAGATAGACTTGACATTTTTTTAAATATTTGCGTACAGTAAGTGAAAAATTAATAACTTAAAAAAACATGACAGACAAGCACAAATATTTCACTTTTTTTCACAGACGCACACAACTCTTTTACATCTGATAGAAGGAAGAAAATTCATTAGGATGATGTTATGTACACAGGCCTCACATTCCATTTGACTGACACGAACGATATTGCTTTTTCCATTTTTTTCCACCATTTTTCTGTCTCGTTAATCCACCAGCCTTTATACGAGTATCGACAGCACGGTCCTGCCTCTCTCACTGCACAGCCAGATAAATATCAAGGGGTGGATTTGAAAGTCGACGACAGCAGTTGTTGATGGACAGCTTCAGGCGCCAGCTCATTAGACGTTCGAGACTGAATTTGGGGGAGCAGCCGATCCGCTCCCGAGGGAAAAATGCTATTTGTAAAATGCGCACTGGAAGAGAAAACAAGTAAACAATCGTTTGGTTGTGCACCGGTTTCCCTAGGCTGGTTCATACTGTCGCATTCATGCTCGATACTAGGAAGAATAAGTTGGTTGCAGTTGCGAGGAGGATATGGTCGAAGCCAGTGTTGCGACGTTTTGTAGCAGTGTATGGTTGGAATTGGGGTATCCCGCTTGTAGGATCATCAGATTGGTTCCGCTAGAAGGCGTTCGATTCAGTGTGTCATTGTTCATCGTAGCGGTGCTTGGCGTCCCGGGCAGTGATGGCTGGGGTATTGAAGGGGGCGGGGGAATCTGAAGGGTTGCAGGTAGACCAGAATTGTGGTCAATCAAGGGCTGCTGGTGGTTTGGAATAGTACACTGATTGTTGAACAGCAAGGGAATCTGTTGTTCCGAGCGCAAATTTTGACTGGGTTGGAAATGCATTGGGTTGGTTCTGCTCATATTGACCATCCAAGGGACGTCGTAAGTCAAATTGTTCATATCGGAATAAGCTACTGGCTCGTATGCAACAGGAATCGTGTTTGTTCCTGGAGCCATTGTGGACTGAAAATTCATCTGGGTCTGTAGTGAATTTGGCAGGCTTGCGGATTCGATTCCAACGGGAAGATTTGAGTTATCCATATGAGCTGCCGAATTCATTGCTTGTTGCAAGAGGTGAGCATTCAGAAAGTTCTTCGTAACCAACATTGCGTCTGGGTTGAGGTGGAACGGCATATTCATTGAGGATAGTTCGTTTAGCTTTGGAGATGAGATCAACCTTGTGTTGGAAGATGACGTATTCGAAGAAGATGTTCCAGCGGGCGAAACACTCGCGTTTCCAACGAGGTTCACCTCTGACTTTCTATTCTTGCGAGCTCCACATGTATTCGCGCGCCAGTGCAAAGCACAATGTATTCCCAGGAAAAGCAAAACTGTTGAGAGGAATGTACCTATAATAGCACCCATTAATTGACTCAGGCTATATTGCGGTGAATGCAGTACAGAGCCGGAAGGTAGTAAAATTTCCTTGGACCAGTCGGACGGTGCAGGATCTCTGGTGTAGTTCATAACTGGTGGCTCTGAAGTCACACGGATTGGTGCAGCAATGGTTGACGTTGGTAAGAGGGGCCATTTGATCCGAACCAGCGTTGATACATTACCAATCACATCGTAACCAAGGCAAGAGTAAGCATCAGACTCAGCGATTCTCTCCACTACAATATTTGATTCTGCACGAGTTAGTTCGTCCGCCGACAACCCATATTGGTTCGACATTGCACTTTGGGACCGTACCGAGTTGCTGTCCTGGTCGATGGGTTGTGGGCCAAAAGGACCCGGTGGGTGATATTGCCAAGAGACTTGCATTTGTCTAGATCCCCGAACAACACACTTTAACTTTACTGAAGGTTTGCTAGGTGTGGATTTGCCTCTAGTCGCCCCACTAGCGGTGACGTTTTCTCCTCCATCAAGGCTGTCGATGAGTACATCCAAGCTCTCCAGTTGCGGAGGTGGACAGTGGAATATTTTTGGTGCATTGTACAATGAATCTGGCGGGATATAGACTTCCCTCATGTCAGTGACTAGGTCGCTGAAGTTTCTGCCTGCCAGACTTGCAGGGTCAGCACATTTGGGCTGATTATCTTCCAATTCCCAGTTATTGGAAAACTGACCGTCCCATCGACGTTTCCGTGAATGATACGAGCTGGATCTCTTTTGAAGCATGGTACGATAGCGACGGATCAACCATGTCAGCTGGCAATCACAACGCCACGGATTATCGTTGATCTCAAAATCTTGAAGTTTTGCAAATATTCGGTCGTATTTACTATCCAGTCTGCGGAGTTGGTTGCCCTTTAGCAGAAGTTTTCCAAGCTTTCCATCACTGGTCAACTGCAAAAGTGGTTGATATGGTAAAGTTGTCAGTTTGGAATGTCGCATGATGAGGCTTTTCATTCGAACTAGACCGGAAAAAGTGTGGTCGTCAAATGCGGGAGGTTGATCAAGTTTGTCTAGAATAAGTGTCAGTTGTCCGAGACCGGTGAACGCATAGTCGGCGATGTGTTTTAATGGGTTACCCGTCAAATCTAACAGTTCCAATCGAGACCCCAAAGACTCAAATGCATTTCTTCCTATGGTTCGAATATTACAAGACCGTATGTAGAGAGACTTCAGGCGCACGTGGCCACCGAATTCTGGGGTCCGGTACATGGAGAGTTCACTTGGGCCCAGATGAGAGCTGTCAAACGTTTGGTTTTCAACTAGGAGGGATTCAAGTTGAGATGAATAGGGTTCGGGGAGTTGCTTCAGGCCACGCACTTCGCAGCTCATTCGATTGGGGACACAGTTGCACTGAACTGGACAATCGGTCGAAAGGGCTGTGAACCGCAGCAGCACCAGAAGAAAGATACTACGCTGACACATAAGACTTTGTAACGGCATCCTCGGTTCCCAGTGCACTGCCGAATAGTTCTGAAATATGGAGAATATGGAGAATGGAGAATGTGGAGAATACCTAAGTATTTTATATAGAAACAAGGGATGAATCTATCGGTCTGAAGGCTTAACGCATACATGGAAAGTAAAGCTCAGCAAACAACCATTTCTATATTGATCCATTAATATCCTGTCTGAAAGTCTACAGTCCGAATGAAAAAAGTTCATTCGGCTGAGTTAATTGGGATTTTTAGAACTGTTTCATTTCAAACTCGGTGAGTTTAGTGGTCTGTTGGCAGTGGGATCCAAAGTTTGGGTTGTGTCGAGTTGATTGGCCGCAAAACAATGCGCCAGATCACGTCGATTACATGCTAGGACAACTCATCCTAACTGCTGAAAAGTGAAACCAGCGTGTTTTGACACAGAAGAGTAAGATGCTGTTAGCTGTATTCAGAACTGACGGAATACGACCAAGCGATTTTCGCGTAGTCCAATCGTACACCATCAATGCGCAAGAGGGAACCAACCATGGAGACTGGTGTTGAAAGCCTTCTTCAATTCACAAGAGAAGACCATGTTATTGTGCGCATTGAGAAGAACGTTACAAGGATTTTCACAAAATCGGATCATATATTCCACTCATCAACGATTTCAGGTGGTGCTATGCATCGAGTGAAGTCTAGTACGCACTGTTGGATCATTTTATGTGCGAAACTTCGTCTGATAAGGATGTCGCTTTTAACAAACGGCACAACCAAATCCTTAGCTGATAGTCTTCGTTTGGTACTTCCAGTTGCCACTAAGGGTAATCTGTGGGTCGGAGTGGACAGCTCGATTTACTACGGTTTACTTTCACCTGTAGCGATTTATGAGCATAACTCATGTTTGAAAAGCAACCGAGTGCTAAATTGCACTCACCAGGGTGCATCATTAACCTGTGTGCACTGTCACCGGTGAGTTCTAACCTGCGCAGAACTCATACATTGACAATTCCTTTTTTAACTACTGCCCTGGTTAGTACTATGTACATCGACAAATTAAACAGGAGAGGACCAAAAACACAAGTTGTCGGAAATTAATTGTGGTCACAGTTCACCTGCAGGAGCTTACGAAGCACGATACCAACCAAGCAAACAGGAGATTCCTAACATATCAACGCTCTTCTATACTTTCAAAGTGTGACCACGCCACTGGTTCACTGGCTTCTCATAATTTCCAAGCAGCCTTGCATTGGCTATTTTCAGGACGCGGTTTCTGACCACTGTTCGGCTATCGAACAAGGGGATAATCCAACAGAATTCTCTGTTTCGTACGATTTTCAAACTGAAAGCCTGCGTAATCTAGCTCGTTTTAGGCAGAATTTCCATTACGGACGGAACGAAATCCCGGAAAGGCATGCAGAGACTATGTGAGAACAATAAACTGAGATAAGGATGAATGAATTGCGTGAGGTGGGGATTGACGAACAAACTGAACTGAAGAGCGCATCCAGCACGCCTGAGACATGCTCATACGTATCTATATATATGCACACACATACAAACACGCGCACACACATACATGTACATGTATACCTTAACAGAGAGAGAGAGGCTTCTACTATACCTTGCTCCACGAGGAAGCACTAGACGCATGTTGATACATGCATATATGAGCCACGTTAGATGAATTACGCAGTCATCCTTTGTTGGCATGCAGGGGCGACTCTTTATTTACAACAAACAAAAACCACTATCCAGGTAGCTTATGAAGCTAACGGAACATGATACACAGCGGAACGAGAAGGCATCGATCGATCGATAGAGGAGTGAACTTGCATGGGTAATGAAATAATGATAGCGGATGGGTTATTTTTTTGTTTCAATCATTAATCTTTGGGTTTTTTGCGTTGCGGGGCAAATGACGAGACTGGGGAGCAAAACGAAAGAAGGAGCAGTTTTGTTCGCTCACGGAGGAAGATGTAGACGCGCGCGCGCACACACACACACGTACACAGATTCGCGCTTACGCACACATCCCACAGAGAAGACCGTGATGCAGTAAGGAGAAGAATTAATAATAAAAACACCCGTCCAATTGTCTTCTATTGATATATGGTCGTTTGGGGAAGACAATGTATCCAGTTTTATTCCCAACCTGGAGATACGTATAACTTATCTGTCAATCTTACAAAGAAATAAAATGGACCCCTGATACGTGAGCTCTTTTGTATTCTTATCAAAACGTTGTTGTATCGGACAGCCGTCATTGTCAGTTTTGTGGACAGAAAAAAACTTTCGTGGTCCACTTTTGACCTGATTTGAAGCCGCCTCTGTGCAGTCCATACACGTGCTTGTGAATGGAGAATAACCACTTGAAAAAGAGCAAATCGAGGCTGGTTTATCTAATTTAGTTGACAGGCCACTGAACTCAAGTTGGAATGCCAATCATTTGCTATGAAAACTTACTCAACTGGCAGATTGAGGAAGAACACACCACCCTTCCTATGATAAGTTGTTCCGTAATCTCGCACAAAATTTCATCGCACTAGAGAGGAAATCATGATTTGTAAAAGCGTAAGCCTATCTTCTGAATCGAAAGACAAGCCATACGGTTTTCGCGGGGAGTGTCGCGTGATATCGGTAATCTTTACCAGTCAGCAATAGCTCTCAAATATTGCCAAGTTTTCTCATAAAACGAGCTCGCAAATCCTCTTGGATAGTGGAAAAACTGTTAGAAAAATGGAAGCTGCCCATGCTTGAGTTTCACGCGTAATTCACGATCCAAACTTCTTGGTTGCTGAAATTGTCTGGGTGAACTCGACCCGATTTCGTTCCACATATCTAGCATCCACATCGCAAGCTGGTTTTGGTAGTCCATTGCAATTCCCCTCTAACTCTTTTTTATCCTAGTTCTCATTAAAAGCGAAATCCGGTTTTTCACTGAAGGAAATTAACTAGCCCATGTGCTTCATGGGTAGTCTGTCACTAGGTGATTCCTGCCTGAATTTTTGGCACGCAAGCTACTCGTGAGTAGTTCTGTTGGATATCTCATAGTCGGGGTGTCGCACTAGTGAACATGGTTCACTGTCACTCACGCCACTGACATTTCGTCTGCGCAATACTTTACTCTACCATAGCTATTGCTGGTTTGGGGCTCTCTAAGGTCACAGTCATTACCGGATGGCCAGTGCTCACGTACGACGCCATGCGAGGTAATTGGCATTGACCATTCTGTCCTGCCTATGACTTGTACAATTAACCTTGTATGACGGACATCTTTTACTCATGAGCCAGTCTGGAATGTGCCAGCCCCTTGAATAGCATTGAGCATGCACGTCCGTTTTTCAGTTTCCGGCCTTTATCAATGTCTTAAATTTACTGTAGAACTCCAGTACTTCTTCAAGGAACGCTACTCATTAGGCTGTTGAAAATGAATTCGGTAGTTCACAGCTGGTTTAGCCCCTCTTGGGGCTCAAAGGGTAAGCTCAGTTCCCTAGTTTTCATTAACCTTATGTCATGCTTAAACCCTAATTGTACCAAGTGCAAAGAACACCCTCAATGACACAGATTTTCCTAACAGGAGACTCACTTGAATCCCAAATGAATCCATCGTTTGTGATATTCTTCAACCGAATGAGCTGCACGAGACGGCTGAGCAAGCCGTGGGTTGTCAAAGATTTGCAACAACCCTCTGCTCCTTCAAGAAACTATACTACGATATCTCGGATACTGCACCAGCTAAAATACATGACTGCCTATGTGCATCCCATTTAGTTGAAGAATACTACAAACTAGAGTCTCGTTAAAACCAAATTGGTGTGTTCACGAACACCGCTGTTTTTTCGTGTTTATTTACGAAGATCTGCTGAACTGCTGGTGGCTTGTGCAGATTTCTCTTGCAGGTTTCAGGCGAACACTGGTCTGAATCACGCGCACGTCTGACACGCGCACCCCTCTCGGTAAAATGCAGGTAAGCATGACCGAGTGAAGAAGTTCCGCTGGTCCAACCAAGGGTCACAGTCACTACGGTTTTTGTGATACATAAACCGCGCTGTTCAGGGTACTGGAACAATTTTTCCCGGTCGATTGGCTTTCAGTATACAGAGCACGATACTGGCAAGCACATCCGACTAAATCGTCATCTAGTGGCCCTGACAAAAAACATCGGTCAATTAGCTGCACATTCATCCGACTCTGAAGCCTGTGTCACTTCGTTCAAACAAACTGAGGATTGTACTGCGTCACTCTGAGAGTTCGCTTGCTTTAGAATGGGATGTTTTCTTCTTTTCCATGCTTTCCTGTACATTCATCCACGTCTGATCGCTGCTATTTTTGTGTTTGTGATCATGCTCTTCAAAAACAAACCAAAATATAGTAAGTTTGGTTGTTCATTCGTTTGCGTTAAATAGGTCTGCACACCACGCGTTTCTAAGCGGTGTGTCGAGAACTCAACGTCTCTTAAAGTAGCTCTCAGAAGTACTGGGTTACCAATTGACCGTTTGTCAGTCCTGAGGAATGGATGAACAGAGATAGACTTTCGTCCACTTACTTGGTACGACGACCGAACAAAAGTGGAATCCCAAATTGCCAAAAGCGTACCAAGAGCTTGTTTTCCAAATGCACCCCTGCAGAAACTTCAAGGGTCGTTAACTGGAGTAAATTAAGTGATCAGTTGGAAAGTGTTGCCTACTTTCCTATTCGTTTTTTTTCTCCCCCAGGGAAAAAGTCAATTTATCGACACTCAGGTTCTCTTATACGATCAAATGATCCAGTTTTCGCTAACGCGCTTCCAGTGGCATGTTACGCAGTGTTATCGAAATCGAGTAATTGGTCTAGTCTGACGTGGACCTTTCAGTGTTGCATACTGTTTGGAATATGATTGATGAAAACTTAGCAGACGCAGCCAAGCAATAAAATCCTTCAGGTTCTACAATCTTTCGACACGTGGCTTTCAAGCCATAAGCGAAGGCTGCAATTCTGCCAGACAAGAGACATTGAAGAGTTACTGATGAATTCGAAATATGTCGGCTAACCCGCGATTCAAATTGTGCTGTTATTCACAAAAATGTGGTTTGGTCCACAGACGAGCAGAACGTTAGCCTGTGACGTCACTAATGCAGACAGTCTGTACCGCGAATAAAATTCTTTCTTCACAAAGATGGTTTGAAGGATCTCGACCTGCGCCTTTCATTCTTGTAAACTTCGTGTTTGTTTGCCTGGCTGGTTGCCTGTTGTATAGACAATTCTGTTCGGCATCACGGTCGTAATCATTACCGTCCAGCGGTAACATCCTTTCGATGCCTAGTTGTCATGCCACCCGAAGGAATCATGACGACCGAAAGGGCCTGATTGTTCAGACCTAAACAGGAGCAGTCGAGAGCTGGGGTTGGGTTTCAAACACGAACTTTCCGGTGAGTAAGTTCGCACCTTAACCACTGAGGCATCCCGAGCTCCGCAATCACGGTGGTTCGTTTCTCTGTGAGAAATTATCATGTGGGCGATTGGGTGAATAGTTTCCATACGAATTAGCTGCAATCATTATCGCTGTAAAATTGGATAACATCACCTTTTACGGGACTAGTTAACACAGTGTGTTTAGACTGGAACAATGGGTTAGTGGGCTCTTTACTGCTGCTAAGTAAAACTCGATCCAATGTGTACGGTGACCGAGAATTCAAGATGATTGTTCCAGTGAGAACGAATCGAATAACGTACCGAAATCTACTGCTAATACAGCCGTAGCCCTAACTGACAAAGTTTATCACCACAATACTCACTGCGAAACATTCTACCGCAATACCTCGTGTTCCACTGAAATTTCGTGCTCATATTCGGGCGACACCAAAAGCTTCCTCCGACCGGTTTAGTTCTTATTGACCGAGACAATGAATAAAAATTTTCTTATTCGCCACATCAACTTAACGAAAGAAAAGTCATTTGTGTGGTGGAGTAAAAAAACATTGTACCAAATTAAAGGGTGTGGATATTGGATGATACCGGGCTGCCTTTCCAGACGAATACGATGCCCCATCATCCGTATTCGTGTATATGAGTGACTGGCATCCCAATTGGATCTAGTGACCAACAGTGGTCAAACCACTGAAGGCCAGCAGATAGTTGAAGGTACATAGAAAGTACGCACTGAGTCCAGTGGAGTGCCTCACGCAAGCCTTTGGCACCGATGTAGACATTAGGGAACATACACAAGCCCGTTTCAAACCATCAGTTGGCCCAAAACAGGATGGGAAAACAATGAGAACCAGTACCGGCTGCTTATCGTAGAAAGACCAACCTCCACCGTCAGTTCCTTTAAATTTCAGCCCAATGTATGTGTTATTGGGGTCCAACCACTGACACGACATCAAACTACTACTGGATAACCTGGCGGTCTTCCAATAATCATGTTGTCAATGAAGTCATCACCTTTAAGATGTTACTGTCTTATAGGTACTCACTAGAAAATAGAGTAATATTACCTGGGTTTCAGCTGTTTGCTCTCATCAGCTGCACCGGTGAGTTACGCTGGTAACCCACAAAGATGATCTTACGAAGGCACATGGGTACTTGGATTACGCAAGCCCACACGGTTAAGTCTGCGCCACAAAGTCTCAGCTTCTTCCTAATTGTCCGCTTGCTTTGTGACATTGAGTCTCGTCGAATCTCAAAGCTTCTTACATCTTCAAGCATAGCCATCATCTGCCCATTCAGAGCTCCGCTATGAAGGAAGTGTAGCCATCTTCGCCCTTGTTTCAGGGTTTAATCGGTACCGTAGAGAACAACCTTGACAATAACGTTGTGCGTGAATTTCTAGTCAGGCTCGTACCAGGTCGGATAGAGTCAGGTCACACAAGCAACAGTCAGCTGATGTACTAGGATTGTACTGCAGGACTGTCAAAGTTATCACCATTCGAAGTCACACTCGTTGACTGGTTAAGGATTCCTGGCCAGTGACATTTCCTCGTGTGTGTGTTTGGAAACAGTTTTGCTGAAATCGTCCCTTGGACATCGGAAACTTCACTGGGCAAATCCTTGCCACAACCTACTTTTCTTAAAGGACCTTCTCATCTTAGGAGAGTCCTTTAGTCCTGTTCCATTCACACACAAATGAGTGAAGATTTCTGTGACCCAATTCACGTCCATCTTTACTAGCTAAGAAGTAAGTGCAAAGGATGCAGACAAACGACTTGAAACGAAATTAGCAGTCATCCACAGACTCTCTCGTTAGTAGAGAACCCCAAATAATGGCATCTCTGCAGAAGGTCACAGAATTTGCTGGGCAACAAACGAAGCATTTTCTGTCGCAGTCGTGAGGTCCGGAAAAACTGTCGGAAAATTCGCCGTCCATTTCATCGATGCGCGTCACCTACTCGATTGGGTGGCATTGCGAAAATGTACTTCCATGTTTACTCTTTCCGTCGGAAAAGCCTGATTTTCTTGAAGTTGCCGTGCTACCCAAGATCTCCTTGTCCACAAGCTCAGCCATATGAAACCAACCAGACTTAACGGAAACTATGAGTAACGGTTGCACTGTAAGTTCCCTTAAGTCGCATTGTTCCAATTTGTCAGTGACTGTGCAAAATGAACGCAAAAATAAGTCATTCTGTTCTTCTTCAGCGTCTAACAGTTTGGACTGGTTCGTCAGTCAGCTGTTTTGTTCAGATTATGAGGATATCTGGCCGGTTTCTTGTAACCATAACTAGTATGTTTCCTTCACTCAAACGAAAAAATATTAAGCTGTCTGATTACAACGAACTGAATAATTGGCTACATAGCTCATCGCTGAAGTGAAACGGAATTCTGTACAAAAGTTGACTGACAGGGCTAATGTGAACTCGCTTGCAGTTTGGCGCAAAGCTTCGGGGGAACACTGGGTGGTATTTCCACAGGAAAGCACAAACTCATTTGCTGCACGGCTGGGGCCACATGCACTCTGATCGCTAATTAATTCTACCGCTTATGAACTAAAGCTAACACTCGCACAATCTTCTTAAAAGGATAACCATAGCAGACATCGTCCGAGTTACTCTAAGTCGTTTAATTATGACCTATGTGCCCGCAACCTATAACTAGCTCGTGGGCATGGCTTTTGAGCATATTTCCAGGGCAAAGAATGTCTACACTAAATCTCTTGTAATCGCCAACACTAGACAAAGTTCCACTGTCTTGTTAGTGTCAGATCATCTTTTATGCGTATCCGAAAACTATCAGTCTGGGCAAAAAAGACGACCAGACCATCCACCGTAGGTTGGTCGTCTTTCCCGCACACGGTACGCTGAACCAAAGTCTCCAGGCACGAACGATGGTGAAATGTTTACTTGGTGAATTCATGCATGTGAATCATAGACCCCCAAACTGAGCCTACTGCAGTTTCTTTGATCTTGACGGAAAAATCAGTTTTAAAACATCGTCAGAAGTCGGAAAAACAGTTGTAGTTTCACTCAACTGGGAAAGATTTCCCTTCGCAAGACAGCCAGGACTAACACAGTTGTCCAGCTGAGTGAATTTATGGACCTTCTCGACTGGTTGGTCTCGAATTCATCCAAACTCATGGTACTGTCTTAGAGCATAGAGGTTCAAAAGTCACGCCAAATAGTCAAACACGAATATAATGCCCGGTTCTTCAACTCATTTGGAGAGTTTCTGCTTAAAGGTACGGAAAAATGCCAATTACTTAGGAAAATCTGTGGGATTCTAGTGTTGTTCCGACTCTAGAGATAAAAACATACATCTAGGTTTGTGTGAAGATTCAGTCTTCGGAGCTTTGTTCCAGTGAGCTCAGCTAATAATTCGAGTATCAGTTTCGAAAACATTCCTAACCTTGAAACTGAGCATTTCAGCAAGAAAGGTGGTAGAAGCAACGCGCTTTGGACTTCTTGAAAAAATAATTCGTTTATATCTCGACTCAGAGGGCTTACACAAGAATGTGTCTTCAAGAAGGAAAGTTGACTTTCTAGGTCTTATCTAGTCTGAAAATAAAAGCAAGCGGCCCGTGCAAATAATAACCTGGCTAATGCATTCAGAGTTGCAGTCTAGACGGACTTGATCGGTCCGGCAGTATCCGAAGCTTGTTAGCAACAGTTTGACTGTTTAACACTACAGCGTTCTGATCCGTAGCGCAGGCAGCGACAGCTGTTTATGCCACCCTCGGCTGTGCATGGAAAGTACGAACCTCAAACCAATCAATGCCATCTGACTAATCTATGGATGGACCACAGAAACTGTCTTGATTCTCCTAATCCGCCGGGAGCAGAACGTAAGTGATTTTCAGAAGCTTTGACACAAATCGGTCCGGCAATAATATATATATATATATCATTATGGAGATGGCATGACAAGTGTTTTCATGTGTTTTCATGTATTTTCCCACCCCGTCAACCATCGGCCAATTCGAATCATCACTGCGGCCAACTTCATCGTGTTTTCTTGTATTGATCAATTGGTTTTTCGCGGGGCAGGACGAATAGAAATGGTAAAGAAACTCAGTTCTGACTATTTTCGTCGAAAGTTCATCCTATAAGTGAGGTAAGACCCGAGCAGCGTATAACATTTTCGACCTTGACTGCAATGGACAGCAGTAGGAATCTCACGGATTTCTATGGAATTTCGAATCCGTGATCTCCCAGCTAGTGAATCTGTCACGAATGACAGATGAACAGTAAAAAATTACTCGGATCCAGGCAGGATATGACTACTGTGAACTTGTAACCACACACAGAACACATCATGTGGTCACGTGTTGACTGACGACTTCTTAGCCGGAAGGCCAGCACAAATTCTGAAGATTTTCCTTCCCAAACAGAGTGTTTGCAGCTAGAGAGTGTAGAATGTGAACTTGAACTACTGGCTGCCAGGTCACGGGTTCGAAACTCTTTAGAGGTTAGTAAGGTACTTCCTGCTGATGATTCCCAAGGATGAAACAGCTGGACAGTGCTTCTCAGTCTTTCAGCGTAGAATGTCTCTACTGGCAGGATAAGATATCGATTGGATCTTCGAAAATATTGACTGCCTTGGTTGTACATAACCTAGTAAGCAATATCATGGGCTTATATTTGGAAGGTTCATAGGTGTTTTAAATACGTTGCCGGCTTGTGTTTTAGAAATATTAAATGCCTGTTAATCCTTCAGTAGATGATGCAATAGACATTTTTTAACCTTTCAACTATTTACTCTACTAGGACGGAACAAAGAATGGCCAATTCACATTTTTAAATTTCTGTTCGAAGAGGTGATGCTTCGTTTACATTCAAATCCCACGGGCTAAAGATTATGACTTTCAAAGTTTAAAAGAATACATCTAAAGCACCGATGGCAGCTTTGTTAAAAACATTTATATTCTCGACGCAAAACGTAGACTAGCTAGTTGTATTCCCACTCCTGCAACATGTAACAGGATGGACATTTTACGTCACTCAAATACTACAAGGCCAGTTGTTTTTCCGCTTTGTTAGGTGTTTGAGAAGAGAACGTGAAGACTGCCGACTTTTGTCCGGTAGCTGTCAAAGCACCGGTAGCAGAGCGAGAATGTTCAGACAAATACTCGAGGCGTGATACAGAAAATCAATCATGAGTTTTGTACGAACGGTTGATGATTAGTCAGTTGGGCAAATATGACATAACCACTTAACTTCACTGTGGCAGTTCGGCACGCTTGTTGTATTTAACTACACGTCCACAAAGTTTTCGCGAATTCTGTACTCTCGTAGATCGTACATTCGCTCAGGAATAGCCGTTCTGGCACAATGAATTCGAGAGGTTTCCGTGAATCAAAAAAATGGTCATACAATGTTCATTTTTGTAATCAAACACAAGTCTATCTGGCAAATCCTTCGCGGATATTACTAGGAGCATAAACAACTACTTGTGTAGCAGTCAACCTTACGAGATGGATCAGAAAACACAGAATAACGGTTCCCAAACAACCTAGACATTCAGTCATCTCCATACCTTGTCCATATTGTTGCACGCCAAAGTTTCCTATTAGAATGGCTTTCCTCAGCGTTGTGCTTCTTGGTCATCTGATTTTTTCACTAAATTGTGCTTCGGCTGATCATTTCATAGTTTTCAAAAACGACTGGTGTAGATTTTATTCCGTAATTCTCAAGCTTACTAGAGCTTCTTGCTACATAGCTGAGTATTCAGTCCTGTACCTTCGCTGTTCTTCCCTTCTGTACTCATGAAAGCACACAGACAATAACCAGTCCAGGGTGATAAAAACATTAGTTAATGGTAACGTAGCAGAAAGACTATTCTTATAAGCTTTGAAATGTGTCTCAGGGAACACCCATGTCCTTCCATGTCACCAGCTACTCAAGGTGAAAAACGCCATCGAAAAACGCAAACTTTGGGGAAATTTGCACACAGAATGAAGCATTTTTCCTCCAGTGAAACGAAAGAAGCATTACAGATCTAATCTCTAAACTGTGTCACGCTGCTACCTTCCCATTTTGTCATGAATATTGACGAAGTGGTGCTTTCAGGAGCCGTAGGTAATTTCATGATCTGGTGGTGCGGCAGCAATGTGAAACCTGTCCGAACAGTGGCCAGAGTTCGCCACCTGTTAACTTTGTTACACTTGCATGCACCCTTTCAGACTGCGACACAGTCAGTCTCATCAGAGTATCAGAACAAAACCAAGTAGTCTGAAAAGTGGATTTTTCTAAAAAAAAACTGTTTAACAAACTCCATAAGCACGACTGAGAAGGATGATCAAGTCAGAAGTAGGGTGGAGGTTATCTGCCACAGGTTACAGGATATACTGGACTTCAAACCTGTCTAATTCAGGTCCGAAATTGTTGGTAAACATTTTCAAGTTGTTCTCATCTTAGTCGCAATGTTCTATCACATGTAACGGTAAACATCCATACTAACACGTTCACGTTCACGGCTTTAAAGCACCAACTTGAGGATTTCTCTACGGTGTGCCACCCATCTAACCAGCAGACTGAATGACCACTGTTTTTGCTTCGAATGACTTACAGAATGTCTACCAGGGTAACGTATATTCCCACAAATTGAACTGAAGTTGACCAAAGTCTCACACGTAAACGATTAAATCAATTGCACAGCTGTTCCTATATATATACATATATAAAGAAAAAAATGGTGGGTAACTTCCTGCACGTACCGGAAGAAAGGATCTGACGCACAAAAGAAACTGACTAGTCACTTCCATCATTAAAAAAACAAGTGCAAACTATTCAGCCTCGTAAATATGAATGTCAAAGTGTGCACACAAAAAAAGTAACAGTCGTTGAGTAGCGGAAGGCTAAGTACACAGTAGGGAGACATGAAATAGCAGCTTATTTATATAAAACTCGATATAGTTCCCGAGAAACAATTTAGGGATGTATGACCTGGAACTATGGAGACTGTTGTCTGATTAGGAAATCGTGTATCTTTTGACATATAAGTTATACTTCATTTCTAATAGATTCTCCCCCAGGCTGATTTTGACGCTCGATGTTTTGATGAGGATTTTTACAGTAGAGCTTCACTACTATCAGTATGGAATGTTTTTGTTGTCACTCGTTTCTTAATGAAACCTAATAGATAAAAGGGCCGAAAAGAGTTGAGAGTTGGTTAGATGAAGTCACTAGTGCACTCAAAGGTCTTGGTTAGTTCGGAAGAAGATACAGTGGAAAGCGTTACCTTGATGTCTGGATTTCTTATGGTACTTGTTTGATGAAAGTAGCCCCCCGGCAACCCTGTGTCTAACTGCGTTAATCAGGAACTTGATGATCTTCCTCGTATTTTGAAAGATTTCTTCGATGAACATTCATATGATTGTCATTATTACTGTAACAACCAAAGAAATGTCTATGTTGAGCGGATGCAATGATTCTAATCTGTCACCCGAAATGAGTTTCCAAGCCCTAACGGACTGTATGGTGCATAAGGCAGTCCAAGAATTTAACTCCAATGCGGAGTTCCTGAGCATCAGGTTTGACCATACTAACCGGTATTGCATGCCACTCTCGTCTAACGATCCACATATGGAACAAGGTGTACGGGCCATTCGAATGTTCAAATCTGTTTGGGGTTTCATGAAGTAAACTACACATAAGTTTGCCGAACTTTGTTGTCACTCGTTTCTTAATGAAACCTAATAGATAGAAGGGCCGAAAAGAGTTGAGAGTTGGTTAGATGAAGTCACTAGTGCACTCAAAGGTCTTGGTTAGTTCGGAAGAAGATACAGTGGGAAACGTTACCTTGATGTGTGGATTTCTTATGGTACTTGTTTGATGAAAGTAGCCCCCCGGCAACCCTGTGTCTAACTGCGTTAATCAGGAACTTGATGATCTTCCTCGTATTTTGAAAGATTTCTTCGAGAGTAGGGTACGTTCCGCTGTGCCGAAGCTCACTCTACGATTCATTTTGCTTCTTTCGTCCAATAAAATCGTAGTTATTTACCTAGACACACGCTCCGCCTTCCATGAATGTGTAGATACTACTCAAATGTGAAGTTAACAGGCTTCAATGTTCCTCCCATAGAACGACCACTCCCAAGAAGAATCACATGTCCCGTTTCCTGTGGTACATGTACGTACATACATGTATCGCGATATCTCGAATATCGTAGCAACTGGAACATGAGGCGGCCTGGTGCGGCACATTCAGTTGCCTGGAAACATCACAAAAGGGGGAGATTCAGCTGGGTTCCAGGTGAGTCTCTCTCAAAACCAAACTGATTTGCAAATGAGTGTATTTGCCGAACTCTGCTCGAAATCCCACGACCGGTTTCGCCCTTCATGAAAATACACTGCGATATCTCGAAAATCGTGCCAGTAGCATATTCATTTGAAAAATATCATAACCGAGAGATTTCTCTGAGATTCAAATGAGTCTTCCGCGGAAACCAAATCGGTTTGCAAATGAATACATCTGTTTGAAGTGTATCTTTCATTTCAAACCATCTTAGTTACCAGTAAACCATCACCGTCGTTCCTCTTATTGTCTCATGTCTGTCGTTGATTAAACAACTTGAACATCCGTCGGCCTATACATCCGCTCAAGATAGCTCAGTGGTTAAGGCACGAGCTTACTGACGAACGCAACACCGGCATCTCCGCTTCTGCTGTCTAGGCTTGTGCAACCTGGCCTCATCTCAGTCCTCGTGCTTCCTACGGTTGGCATAGCGGCTATGCGCCGAAAGGGTGTTATAGTTGGACAATTCATTCAACTTCAGTTATTTACTCATTCACTCAGAAATGCATATGTAACTTATGTCTGTCAGTAAAGCTATGTGTTTGGAAAGTCCAAACCAAACCTAAGAATCTGCTTTCAGGCTGATCTTCAATAGGCCCTCATCAAGTAATCGCAAAGACATTTGAGCTGCATTCTGTCATGTTCAAAATATGCAACACTAGTGAACCAGCAGATACCATTTCAAAAAAATCTAATTAACTGAGAAGGTAAACTAACTCAGAAGTCGCTCGAGCCTGGCATCTGTGAAGTCATCAGTCGAGCAGCCAGTCAACATTTGACCATATGATGTGAATCCCTTGGTTGAAGGACGAATGGCGCTTTCTCCAATCTAAAGAGAACTTAATCACACTGCTGCTGGCTCGTTTGTGGTCAAACGGCTTAGCCTCTAAAAACTGGCCACGAGATGGGATCACCTGGGAATTTGTAAAGTGTAAACTGCTCCTGATCCCCAATAAGAATGAAATGGCAGTTCAGTGCTTATCGGGTTTTCAGCATAGACTGGCTTCAGTTACAGAACGAAATCTCAGTTGGAACTAACATTATATCGTTTTGAAGCAGAAAGTCAACTCAAATACCCAGTGCCAGCGGCTGGACTCTTCCGACTCCCTAAGCTCCGCGTCAATTCAATTCCTATGCGATACGCCTGTCTATGAGAAAATTCATTGTTTAAGCCTTGATCATGAACTGCACTCCACTTCAGCATGCAAGACAGACCATAATTCAGCGTTTAAAAAACCTGCATATTGCCGAAAAATCCCTCAGAAATGTGTAGCGACAACGTGAAACAGGCATACCAGACATAAAAGACACTGTTGTTGATTTTGCTACGTTTATTCGCTCTACATATGCTTTAAGGCTAGGGGACAGCCTTAGCAATTCCGTGTCTAGATGTGGCTCGGTGAGAAGACCTTGTGACAGTACCTTTCATGCGTGATGTTCAAACCGTACAATACAATGTGACAGGACCAATATAATCGTGACAATCAAAAGTCTCAGTCGCAGGTGAACAAACCCGAAAATAAGACAGCAGGTACAATGACCACTCTAAGGTAAGATACCAGACAAAGCGTGTTGAAAGCAGGTGGCCGTCCTTGGATTACACTATATACTAAATAAACATTTCAAGCCCGGTTCTCAATCCAGAAATGTTGCGCGGTATGAGCTGACGCCAGATACCACCATAACACAGCGACTTGTTGTTTCAGATTTATGACAGGACCTACATAGCTGGCTACAATAGACGGAATGGACATTGTTGGCAGATAAATTAAACAAGCTTTTTAGTACAGAAAACATTGTCAAGTTGTCACTTCATCCAAAAAGCCATTAGTGCACCTAGTGGGAGACTACCTTACGTGGGCCCACTGATAAAAGCCTGATGAAAGGCCGTTCGGATCAAGGATGCGTATAAGTAGGGCGACCCTTGACAGTGAACAAGTCAAAACTCAAATTTGAGTGCGAAAGTTTCAACGTTTTGAAGCAATATGAAGCCTGGCAGTTCCCTATATGACATACTCATGGAGTCAAAGGGGGCTGACTTGATGTCTAGTTACTTAAAATTGGACAAGGTCCTTCTGGAATTTGGCTCATGTTACCTCTCAGCTAATGGCTGCCCTCTTAATTACCGGTACCGTGCGTGTCAGCTGTGCATACTGTGGATTATTCCGAAACAGAATGTCTGGGAATATGTTTTAAAAAATCCTGGCTAGACATTCAGGCCCAACAGAGATCAGCATATCACACACAATGGTTATTTTTCCCCCCATCTGCGTTGACTACTTCCAGAAAAAATGTTATACCGAATCTCTGCAGCTGGAGGTGGAAAAACCCACCTTCTTTAAAATCAAGCAGCCTGGCTGCAAAATTCAGTCTGTAGACTGCATTCAGAATTGTGTCTAGTACAGGCTGATTTATAGAAAATTATACTTGCATGGGAGTTCACTCGTCTAGATTTCACTTTCAGCTTTTGCACACGGAAATTGCTGTTTTCTGGGCTCAGACAACAAGATGCGTAATGTACATTGTGTGCATCGAGCACACCGCTTCCGGGTTTCGTGGTCTGTGCTGATGGTTGCACATATCGGAAACTGTTGTCACGAAACAGACAGCTTGGCTAGTGGGTGTGATTAATGAATCCTCACTTCCTGTCCTGGGACGATCCTGTTTTGGATTTTTAGGTTGTACCAAATCTGAAGTTGTTCGACTTCACAATATCTTCGCAAACTTGGAGAAAAGCGACGGATCACTCACACGTGGGTTGCAAACACAACATGAACTGCCTTCTGATGTGGAAGCTATTTGAAACGCATCCGAGTTTAGGAAACATTTGAAGGATATTGGACTCTCTAACTTCCATCTAAGGATGGCTGATGTGCAGTTTGGTTAACTAGCGCCGGGGCTCCATAAACATAAAAAAATGTGGATCCATATCACTTAATCCAATTTTGTTTAGCTCCTTGACTGATGATTGCTCAACAAAATGTAACCCTTCTGATGCTATGTCCCAGGTTATTGCTTCCTTAGGAACAGCATGAAGATATTCAATATTCAATATTGAGAAAGGTAGCCCACGGCAACCGAAACGTCGGATTACAACAACCTATTCCACTACGCTGTGTTTTGACCTTATAATTAAAAAATCCCATAAGATTTTCAATAGCTCAAATCCATGATACCAATCAAAAATCCCAGGTACGGTGAAGTTTCTGTAGTCTAACAGTCAGTAAACAAAGGTAGTCCCACTGAGTGTAATAAACTTGAACACATCACAAACAATGGAAAGAAACGGAGAAAGAAAGCGACAAAAATGGGCAGAAACCGGAAACTGGACTACCAACTGAAGGCCGATTAACTTATGAGTACAGACTGGTCAACGCGAAATACTTTTGTGTAGGAAAGTTCGGCTGTTGAACAACATCTGCCAACCCTCGACCAGAGTGTGGTGAGTTTGTTTAGAGAGGTGGTAAAGTCGTCTCTTTCTGTACAAGAAAAAGGTTTGGAATTTTCAGCAGATCAAGGATCCAGTTACATGAATTTGAGTTTACCAACCTTTCCAATCGTGATTCACCCAATATGCTTCAGAGGACCCAGCAAGTGGAGACAAAAGTTACCGTATCCGATAGCTACGGCACAATTCACCTGCCGAGCAACCATGCTTTTAACGACTCCGTGTCTTTACGACAAAACGGAATGTTGCAATTACGGAACGATCTCTCGCTCCTCTTCTCTTAGAGGATGAAAAATCAGCAATTCTCAAAGTGACTGTATCTGTGTGCTTCACTCAGAAACAAAAGATTATGAATTAAACGTATATTGCTGTAGCTTGCCTAATAGCTAACTGATAAAAAGGGAAACCTTTCACAGTTTACTGACACATTTCACGGTTAATGAAATAATTTTGTGAAAGGAGCTGGAATGTTTGGCCAAACCATGCGTAAAAACGTCTGCTCTGGACAAAATGTAGAACTATGGATACTTCTGCCCATCTTTCAGACCTCATCACCAACGAGTAATAAATCTCTAGTTGTAGGGGGAGGGTGCACGAGAGTTGACCAGACGATACGACGATGAGTCACCACGCGAACAAGTGATGCGTGAAGAAAAGATCAGGAAGGTTTCGAGTCGCAGTCGAACTAAATTTTTTCACTCAGGTGCACATTGTATCGTAATATTGAAACAATCTAGCTAGCCTAATATGAGAATGAAAGCAAAACTCGTTGGGGAGAAAGCTGATTGTGAACAGACATGACAGATACGAGTGTGAACATTTCGGCACAAAGAGAGTATTCGTAGGTGGCTGCGTTCGAATTGCCCGTGTGAACAGTCCTGCACCTGCTCAATCATTCCAGTGAGCTCACAGCAAAGGGGGGAAGCACTGGACTACAAGTTCGTTCTTTTTAGATGTCGGGTAATAAGCACGTCTCCCATGTCAGATGTCTGCAGTTCAAGTTCAGGCATGGCCAAAGATATACATTGCCGATGAGTTCTAAGATGAGTGAAACTCGAGTCCCCCCTTTTGTGTGGACTCATCGGAATAAAGGATGTGATTTGACCGCTTTCTCTGCAACCAAAGAAACACTGCTTTCAACAACTCCATATCTGCCAACTCAGAGGGAGCGGACGCATACAAAACTCAAGCGCGGTTATGCATCTTAAAACGCCAAGGACGAACTCAGCTCTGTCAAATTTCTCCCTCCGTGTGTCCGGTGGTCCATAAGCGATTGCTCGTCGAATATATGGTTTGGAAGTTGCACACAACCCCACAGCTGAACGCATTTTTATCAACACAGAAACGGTGACGTCTGACAATTGGCCAAAAACTACCCGTTGACTGCACGTTGACGCTGGCACTGTTCGCTCAGTGCTAGAAGCCAATAATGTGGACTCTACTTGCCACCCGTTAACAAGCACTCGCAATGAGCTGGAGGCATGGAAAACCGTGGTCGCTTGGTTAAAATCCAGACAAACGATTCATTCATTAGGGCACTGAAGGAGTGTGGTGGCATATCCAGTGATCCAACGGTCTGTGTGATCTGTTGGAAGGATTCATAATGCCTGAAAATTGTGATGTAAATCTATGCGAAAAACGAAGTGGTCTGACAGACGTATATTCATTAGCGTACCGCGACCAAAGAGGAATGGTAGCATGCTGAGTATTCATTAGTGGACACTAGATCACAGTTTCCGAATGGAAGTGTCCAAAATCTAAGGTTGTTGCAGCATGTGCGGCAGTTTTCCACCCGCCAACCAGATTCCTCATTACGAAACCGATATGGGCAAGAGACCTTCTGTCTACATCCAGTAGATCACTAGATAAATCACCACAAAGTCCAACTACTCCAAAGGAGCAAGCAACTAGCTGTTTGAATGCACTTTCGCTAAAACCGCAAAAAAACGGAAAATTCAACTTTAATAACGACAATAGCTTGTTTAAGGCCATCCAACTAGCTTTATGGGGTCCTCAAGTTTGTGAGAGTCGTAAACAGCGAAAGAATGTAACATAACTCTTAGGATTAAAGGGGAACTGGATACTAGATGTCAGGTAAAGTGAGTGATTTCACCTCATAGAACCTGACAGCAATAAAATGAATTGGGTGTCCCGAAATTTCTTGCGTTCTCAACTCAGGGACACGTGAGAACAGATCAAGTTTGGATCATTTTCAAATAGGGAGGACTCTCTTCAGGGATGTCTTTAAAAGCGTTGTTAGAAGGCGATTGCAGATAGCACTCAATTTACCGAACAAAAAGAGCCCATGAACAGGTTTAAGTTGAAAAAAGCACCGTGAATCTGCTCTGTATTACCGTCTAATCCCCTTTTTAACTTTCCACCGTTCTAATGTGAGTGGAACGTTATGGGAATTACACTCAGACAAATGTTCGACATTCTACGCGATCTTCTGTGACCGTGCATTTGAATAGGCCGTAAGCCAAGTACACATACTGCAGAAGAAGTGACAGACTTTTGCGGAAGGATGCCAGGCGGCCGCTGACTTGGACACAAGTTGCACATATGCGATTGGGCTCTAACTTGTTTGGCCAGATCCATCTTACTAAATAAACCCTTGTTCACTGACTGGTCTACCGGTGAAACTCTTCCGAAATCAGTCACACCAAAATCCTCTGGTAGGAATCGAGGTGGACAAACGTGGTCATTGATGACACGGCCATGAATTAAGCAACTCACGGCTCTAGGGGACGTTCTAGGTCCAAGTGATATGCCGAAACGAGAATGGATGACGTCGTGTGGCTGATCCTTTTGGAAACCAAAAACTGTGCCATTTGAAACTTCAATGTAACAAGCTCGGAGTGGCGAAATACACTCATTTGCATGCCAGTTTGGTTTTGACGGGAGACTCATCAGGGACCCAGCTGAATCTCCCGTTTATGATGTTCTTAAGCAATTTCGTGTAATTTGGGTTCAAGCAGAACATAAATTTGGGGGAAACTCGTTCTGCATACCGGTCCGGTCCCAACTGCTTTTGTCTTGTAAACCCTGAAGGCTGACGACAGCGCTCTCTATGACGTGACTCGGCTTGATTTAAGACAGTGTTGTAGCATGTTATTTCGAGAAGATACACTTCGACATGTTTAATATCGTAATAACTGAAATATTATGCGGCCTTTGTACCGCACATTTAATTGATGAATAACATAAAAGAAAGATTCAGTAGCTTGCAGTGACGCTTATGAATGCCTTAGGTTTGTTCTTAAGAGAGCTTTGCTCAGATTTACAAGACCGGTACATGAATTTCCCCGTTATCGCTCATCATTATTTTAGTCGCACTGCGCATGTAAGTTAACAACAAGACTTACTCTATTCGTCACGTCTTTTGAGCTCCAGAAAGCTGAAATATATAAAATTAGAAAGGTAGGTGAGAAAAAATTGCGTCATGAAGTAGGTGAAACCGGTACCAACAAACAAAACACACGAAAACTTGTTTAAAACGTAGGTAGCTGCGCGGTGGCCATTTTCAGCCACAGACCCTACCAATACCTGGAAACTACAATACCGGTGTTTAAAGTGCTACATGACTTTTTGATATGTGCTTTGATATGTTTACAAATTGTTACCCTTAACTGTCCTTGAAAATACACTAAAAAGTACTGTTGAGCCATAATACACTACTCATAAGGTTGCTGAAAATTCTTCGACAGCCCACTAGCGGTTTTGAAAGCATCATAAACGAGAGATTCAGCTGGGTTCCAGGTGAGTCTCCCGCAGAGCCAAATTTGTTTGCAAATAAGTGTATTTCGCTAGTGTTAAGCTGATTAACTGCAGTCATTTCTGACCAAACTAGATTGTTGCTGTAAATTTTGCGCAGCGAATGCCAAAGATGGGTGACTGTTCTCCACAGAATTAAAAAACGCTTCAAGATATTTGACTGGCTAGGTTGGCAAACCTGGTCGAGACTGCTGAAGCACAAATTTTCTACCCAAGTCTGACAAGCTATTAGCTCGTTTAAGACGATCCGTATGATGACAATTTAAGGCTGTGCAAATCCAACGATCGATTTCCAACATGCCAGCAATGTGTGTCGGAAAAAGGTGGATGCAGCTTTGATCAGTCAACTTTATTTTGTTAAAGTGTCAACGCTTTCAAATGGCTTGAACAGTTTTTTCCAGGTCAATGAAGAGAACATCAGTCGGTAGAAGCAAACGAACAAACATGTTGGCTATGGTTCATTAGTTGTGGCATTTTCACAGTAACTTTACTTTTGCATACATGAATTTGTGGACAAACAACTTGCGGCGTTGGAGCATACTACTCATAAGGTTGCTGAAAACTCTTCGACAACCTACTATAGGTCCTGCTTGGGGCTCATCAAGTTGGCACAGTTTCCAATTTTCTCTCAATCTTATCTTATAATTGAAAAATAATTCCCATCGAGACCACCACAAGTGATCTACACCGGGTGGTTGCCCATGACCCAGTCTAAGAGAGCTTCAGTTTCTTCATCGAACGGTCTGTTACATTCGCCTAATAGGTCAAGTATAAAGAGGTGGAAATTGGTCATATCTAGCTGTATTGAGGTAGTGACTTTTGTCGTCCTCGTAATGTTGACTCGCAGAGTATGTGGTCACATATTCAATCGAGATTATATTTTAATATCTTTCACGAATGTATGCGTTATATGAATCACCACGTTATATAAAGGATGAACGATCAAGTCTTCGTCGTGGAGAATGCAGGCCGGATTGAAGTTGGGCGGAGGGACCGATGAAAATCCTATTTCCTTCGGTTAGCGGTTATTCCCAGGAGATGAGGATACCATGTGGGAAGGGGTATTTCAACCTTCCCTTAGGCGGACGTCTTCGCACATGAAATACCTTTGACGGAGGACGTTTGTATCTATCCCAAAGAAGTGATTTTATCCCAATAATAGTGGTCAGCCTTTTAAAGAGTTTGGAGATTTTGTGCCGGATTGCTAGGCTACGTAACAGCCACCAAAATTCAGACAACTCCACTCTCACCTCAAAGCAAGTGAGCTTTTCTAGAATTTCTAGAATGTTATCATGATGAACTGTTTGATACCGATGACCCAGAATAAAGGACACCAAAGTGGAAAAGGCATTTCGGCTCTTCTGAAGTTGGTTTCCTTCGTAGGGAGATATAGCAAAAATCTTCTAACCTAGAACACCTCTGCTGTCTTTTTAGGATAGTGTTTTCTTCTCAAAACAGCCTCGTTTGAGCGATTATTGTGGTGACTTACGCATTCAACTCCTCTGTTAAGATTCGCCTACATGTGATCGCCCTGGGGCTGTTCTCTTTAGCAGACCTTTCATCACAAGGAACCTGTAGCTCGGCGTCAGTTTGTTTGTTGTAACGTGGTTCTACTCTACACAACTCGTTTGGCGTTAGGCAAATTACTCTGTTGTGGCGCTCACCAGGAAACAAGACACATTAGGTTGTCCGTGCGGATTCTATCTGGCGCCTATATGGAGACCCGGGAAGGTGTTATGTCATTCTCACCAGGCTTTTCATGCTTTGTTGTAGATGTTTTTTGCAATGCTCCCCGGTTGGTATAGTGCCTCTATCGTTGACTCTACTGACCTTAAATAATAAAAATCGTTCGGCTCTAACACTCTTCATGTGCCTAGTTACTGTGCAGCCTAAAGTAAGCATTCAGGGGGTAGGGAGTTACTCAAACCTAGACAGGAGCAGTCGAAATGCTGAGGTTGGGTTCGAACCGCGAACCCTTCGGTCAGTAGTCTCGCTCCATAACAATCGAGCTATCTCTAGCTAAGCAATGGATACCGCGTAACCGCGAACCCTTCGGTCAGTAGTCTCGCACCGTAACCATCGAGCTATCTCGAGCTTAGCAATGGATACCCCGCTTATTGTGGCAGACGAAATCGGTATAACAGGAGAGAGAGTATCGACAAACGTTAGCAAATATTACACTGAAAGCGGATAGCCAGTTCATCGTAATAGTGAAGAGCTTATCCTCTTCCTTGGTTAAAACCCTCGAAAATAACCGAATATCAATTCCGTAGGAAGGCAACCCACGCCCCCTAGGCCGACGTGGCGAAATTCCACTTACATATGTCTGATTCAAACAGATTTTGGGGATAAATAACCTACAATTGCCCTTAGTAGCTGCTTCAGAATGTTAGTACACACATGCGCATAACTGAAAGGTGATTGGTGAAGTAGGCGGCGAAACTGATCAGTGCTGGTTACGAATAGATTATTTTCGTATCTTTAAGATAAATATAAAAAAATCATGAAACAACACAAGTTAGCGTGAACATCTGTTAACTTACAAAGAATATTAGCTCCTGAACTTTATAACTGTCCTATGTCAATGTCGTTTCTCACCAGCTTTACAGTGTTTCCTTTCGGAGAGCAGATACGTCATTTTCGGAACCAGGAAATGTTTCCTCTTTGGTTTTAGAAAGCTTGTTTCCTGGAGAGGTTTCTTTTTTTAGAAGTGGAAGCAATCTTTTACTGCTAACATCGTCCCCACTTTGGGGAACTCGATATTTGCTATTCCGAGTAAACATTGCAGAAGCCGCATTCATTATTGCCGGATAAATCCTGCCAGATTTGAAGAACGTAAGGCTTGTAGAGGTTGCAGGTGTGTATTGTTAAATAGCAGGGCGCAGAGCAAAGTATGCCAGGACGACCACGTATTCGATCATTGTGAACAGCAGAACCAACCGAGCTGACACACACGACTGACATGCGGCTAGGGGTCCATGATGCCTGATCAGACGGCCGGAGCACGCCCATCCATCTGTACCGGGGAAAAGATCCAAATTAGCCGACATGAAAAGTTGAACAGTATTGATCGTTCTGATGAGTACATATGCCCTGCCGGGAAGCGCGTGGCCTTCTTCCTGCAGAGTGTTTATTGTACACTATTCACCTTCAACGAACGCATACATAACCGGATGCCCAGTGCCCACGCCCTCCGTGATCAAAAAGGTATACAGCTTGTGCCTACATGCCGGATGGTAGGTGCTTTAAAAAATCCTACTCAAAACGGTTTGTGGCGTACGTTCCGTCGATATTTACTACATCTGGAAAGCGTCGAATTGATGCTATCTGCTGGCAGCTGAAGGGGCATATGTGGCTATAGTGAACTTCGCCTGCTTGCAGCTCAATCGCGCGTCCGGTCTCCCGAGGTTTTTTCGAGGACCGAAGGCATATCATCTATCACAATAAAACCCAACTATGCGGCAGCTGCTCAACCAAGCTGGTCGACACTTATGGCAGCAGTTGTATACGTCCTCACTGGTAAGGATTTTGCCAAATTACTCGGCCACGAACTGCTGCAATTCATAGGAGAGCGCTCCATAGTTCAGGGGGCTCTGCGGGTGTCCAACTCCTCTTCGGTCAGCCGTCGATTCACCGGAAGCCGATCGTACAAAAAATTAGAAACCTTACGGTTGTGTTCAAGATAATAAGGGTGACGTCCAGATGGTTCACCTGTCTCCGTAGACAAAACCGCACTAGACAGCCAGTGCTTCGCGTAGATTTCTTATTAGAAAACAGGCTCAGCTTACTAACCTCATCGAATTCCTTGATATTCCGTTTATCCTGCTGCACTTGTAGCACACCTGCTCCTAATGGAATGGATAAGTCTAGGTAAGCTGCCCTTTCCTTTCAGCTTTGACTATCGCGTCTGTTCTTCACGGATTGATACAAAGGAGGCCTTCGCTCAAGCCTTCCGGGTCGAGTATGTTTTTGTCGTTCAGCTGATTTCATTGACCTGAAAGGCACAAGCAAACTAAGGCGTGTGCCATTGCGGTTTAAGTTCCCATTTGGGGTAATAAGCTTGTCGGCGCGGTGACTCACACAAAATAGCGTTTACACCTGCGTTGAACTGAGCACTAAATGCAGCGGGCACAATCGTCAGAGGGAGATTATTCCACGCACCAATCGCCCGGAATGAGAAGAAATGTGAGCCAACAAAGCTGTGCGATCTGAGTTTGAAAATCTTCTCCTGTCTAGGCTTTGGCAACCTGACAATATCCCAGCCCTCGTGCATCCTTCGGGTGACATGGCAGTTAGGCACCGGAAGGGTGCTACAGCTGAACGATTCTTTTCTATAGATAGGTTATTCAACCAAATCCAAGCTGAACCCAAGCTGAAAATTTGTCTTTCACCGATTACATACAGTTTGGTGTGCAAGTAGAACAAAGGGAACACTAAAACTCTGTAACTGTGCTATCGAGTTTTCAGCAGTCTTACAAGTAGTATGTCAACTCATCCCTAGTATTTTTATTACGAATATAGAGAGCGGTAAACACGGTTTGCTAAATTAAGTTAGGTGAAGTTTGAAATAGGCGGACAAACCACTATCCACCGGTATTCACCTCCACAAGTGCTCGTTGGCTAACGTTTTGCTGGATACAAGCCATGATTTAGAGCCGCGAACCGAAAGCAGAGTATGTTAAGACGAGTCCAGTATTCATCATTCCTGATTGGAGTCCACGGAACTCATCTTCCACCAGGCTGGGATCCTACCAGGATGTGGATAGTTCGTGACCTCAGAAACAACCCTGTTGAAACTTCATGGCCGAATCGCCTAGTTAACCTTTGTCTGGCCTTATGCACTGAGTTTTTCCTGACAGGATGCCCGGTTCCGCATGTCAGTGCTTGTGGACTGTGGAGGAAGCTTGCCTCATTCATCTTTTCCGATATTAAAGGCTAGAGTTCAACAAATATCCACTTTTCTCAAACTGTTAGGTTTTCTTACGACTGGCAGATAAGCGTGACAATTTCCAAGTGTTACGTTGCATGAAGATGATCCTGAGGACCGTGAGTCAGTTGTGTTTACTCCCTGAAGAAAACATCCATTGTTCCCTTCAGCAGCCAGCATAAGACTAATAAAGCACAGAAAAACCTCTAATCTTGTAGAAATCAGAAAAATCTTCGCTGCTGCCGTCGCGAAACCGAGACCTTTCTCTCCAATTTGAAACCTACGAAGGACTATGTTTTGTCTTAGCCTGAGTATTCTGCTTTCCGCAATAAAATACCAACTCTCATTGCATTTTGGGGTAGCCTTTTGACTCATCCAATTTCTAGTAAGGTGAGGGACTCACATTTCCAAAGAACCTACAATTTTAACTGTTGCTTATTCAGTGGTTTTATTATCTGGATGAAAGCATTTCAGAATCAAGGCAAGCATGAAAAAGTACACACATGTTAAACTGTGCAACTTGAGCAGTTTATCCGAATGTTCAAAAAGATGGCACAACATTTAGGCGATCTTGAAAACCTGTGTGGTCGCCCGTGATCGGCAGATCATTTGTTTCCGCACAAAGTGTGAATGCCAACCCGGGTTGATTTATGTTCAGTTTTGTGATTAGGCAATACCCGCAAGTGGTATGCGAAAACAAATGTCACGCTTCTCAACTGATGTTCTTTTTTCCGAAGCCTATTATTACCCGGCCAGATTAGGCAACGTTGGTCTGTAATTGCACAAGAATGTCTTAAGTTGCGAAGGTATTTCCAAAAAGGCTATTCACGGATGGTACATTGTACACATGGAGGTTTGTTGAACTGGCTGAGTGCTAGTCCGGACCAAGTCCCCGGAAGAGTTTTGGAACAGCTTCAAATGGAGCCTCGGAGGAAGTGTTTTTTCAGGAAAACGACTCGGAAGTGCTCCTATTTGCATCGATCATCTCTGTAGACTGTTCAACTTTCGTCATCTCCTTCAACGTCCTGCTATCAATATCATACTAACCCAATCCATGTTGCCGTGAGCTTATTCAAAATGTTCCCCACCACACTTCGTTAGGCATCACACTTTGCAAGATCAAACTTTAACCACTGTGACAATCGCCGTCTCTGAGCTTCTAAAAAGACATACGAAACCGCTAGGGTTGTGTGGAAACCTTGACTATCTCCACTGTGGAATCATACGGACTGAATCCACGTGCGGCCAACTGCACTTGCAGTTTGTCAAAAAATTCGGTCCGCCAGATTGCCAGTCGATTTGTAGCATCAGCTAGTGCGGCAAGGATCGGCAACAGAATCGCGAATTCAACTGGGACAGACGAAAGGTTTGTGCATTTCAAAACATCACGATGAATAGTTCTAATCACTCGGAGATGATGACTGAGAAAAGTCAGCAATCCACACGACATAATACCTGATAACAGCAACTAAAACCGACCGATCTCACAAGTGGGACAAACAATATCTCTCATACCAAAGATCTCATCCTGTGTTTTTGACTGGATAACCAAGTTATAGGGTTGCTAAAGTCGATCGCTGGGCATGAGATCGCTCAGTGATTAAAGCGCGAACATGGTGACCAGAAGGTCCGTGGTTCGATCCCAACCCTGGTATCCCCACCGCTCCTGGAAATATGGCAGTATCTCAGCCCCCGTGCTTCCTTTGGGTGGCACGGCAGGTCGGCACTGGAAAGTGTCACAGCTGAACGATTATTATCATTGCGTTGGGCATTTCTAATGGCTACATATTTCCATTTAACCGTGTCGGTTTAGGTGCTTGATTCTACATGAAGGTGCACAGTCCCGCAAGGCGATTAGAAAACACAAGGTCACATAGTTTCGGAAATATCGATGGAAGTCCATGTTGGACTCGCCTTAGTGCACATTAAGGACGTCATTCAACACCGGGACGACGGGTGCTCACTTTGATTCGGACTGCAATTCACTACCGAAATCTAAAAGGAAGGAAGGGCTTTCATCCTCAATTGCGTGTCCAAAACTAGTAGCATTGATTTGACTGACTGCGGTCTAAACCACCACATTAAATACACCAGATTTATGGATTGGAAACTGTTTCGAAATCTTATGACTGACTCACTTTGCAGGCGAACCAAGAACCGATCAAGCCTCGAATTTTTTTATCGAAATTTCCGAATCGTCCGTTTTCTACCGATTTTTAAAGCGATGCTTGTGATGACGAGCTCTGAATACGGAAAAAGAACTATGCCAAGCTTGTGGCCACAGAAGGGTGTCCGGCGCGGTTTGGTTGGCTTTTGTGCCTTAATCACGACTCAGGCAAGGGACCGACAGGTGAAACTTCGATGGGTCGGTTACAGTCGTCCAGGCTAAATCCAGTGGCGAGAGCCTATACCAGCAAAGGGCCAACAGATTTGAGGGACGCAGTAGGCCCTAAGAGCACGGGCTAGACAAGTTGAAATAGGTTGTTGTGACTGCTGCCGTCACGCAGTCGCTGAACGAAAAGTGTCATATGGTACGCGCAGTCCGCGGCGTGAGGTCAGGTGAACGTCATTTGACCCTGATCCACTAATAACAGGACTACGAAATTTAAAAAACAGCACGAAATACTGGCTATTATGTGCACAGTATCCTCTTCCAAATGTCTGGCATCGGCGTCCGCGGAGTAACCTTAGATTTGCCATTTATGTGCACAATTGGCCGGAACCAGTCTTAGGTATCTGCGTCCTCTGTTTTTCTTAGGTATATTGGCCAAGTGGATGCGGCATTTTTTTACACCAGTATGGGTTCCTGATAGCTACTCTGACATAACGGTGTGTGTAGACATTTACTAAGTACCTAAGTAGATGTGAAGGTCGTAAGCAATCTGTGCAGGCTGATATTGGCGCAACGGGTACGTACACACCTCCTGTCTGCCTCATACTCGTGCGAGTATTTCATGATCAGGGTCAAGGATTAGCCCAATTCTGGAAAGCGTTGGGTCGATTCTGCTCGTGCTGAGTAAATTCAACAGTTTCCTGACGGTTTTGTGGAAATATATAGGTTACTTCCAAAATCCGAAATTGTTCTGTCGAACAATAGAGAACACTTCAAACTTTACGTGATGTCGTCAGTCTATCGCTAAAAACGTGTTCGGTCAATTGTTTCCGGGTGAAAAATTTTTGCAGTTGTACAAGTGTCAATATGTGACTAAGCTTTTCATGGAATCCGATTCATGTATCAATTTCATGGGGGCCAATTGCACGGAAGGCCTTGTACAAGTCTATTGATTCTACTGGGACCTATTCCAGCTGATGAGTTTTAATTTTCTGGCTTTGTGACTATATTTCCAAACACTACTGAAACCCATGAGAACAAAGTAGTGTTTTACGCCGAATTTATTGGTAGTTCATTAAAACTGGACCCCAAACTAAGGATGAGCTGCTCAAGATTTTCGAACAATCCCAAAGCAACATGAATTATGCATCGGTAGAGCTATTCTCTCTCTCCCGGTTAGCAAACAGGGAATATCAGTCAAAGTTGACGGTAACAAGATTTCGAATGTGGAGAATTCAGAAACGACATGTATTCCTTAACAGGTCTAGGATGGTTCACACTTTTCCTCAGACATGCCAGCCTACGATGCACCACTAAATCACGGTAGAATTGCTGGCAGTTGTTTCCAAATAATGCATAAAAGAAGGGTGCACTTCGGAGGGTATGTACCGAATTTACTGCGCTACTACCAAACGCCAAAAAGCATGTCACATCTTTAAGGTCAGACACCGACGTGTGATTCCGCGCCACTTATCTTCAGCGCTAAGTACAGGATGGATGCAGAAAGACACCAGGCGAAGGTTTGACAGTATCCATTTCACCTGCCACCCGTATTCGACAGGTGAAGAGAAAAATACCAGCTGCCAGGCTTGTTGCTACGGTAACCAATAATGAACTGTCAGAGGCGCTCCCATTCTGTGGCAAAAATATGTTTGTCTAGGGTCCTGTTCATTTTCAACGTCAAACCTTATAAAATGTATTCAGGTTGCGTCCACATATCAGTTAGGTCCAAAATGAGGCATAGGCGTTTCCGCCCCAACATCTATGGTTGAAAATGAAACGAAGATTAGGCAAGTTGTTCCGCCTTGACAATGCATGGTCGCCGTGTCATTACACCGAAAACCTGGGTTGAGACGCTGCTAGATTGCTTACTTGTATTACCGCCCGATAGTGTATTACTGGCGTTTTGCCGTCGATGACGAGGAAAGATGAACATGAAGAGCACAATGACGGCGAGGAGGAGGAGGAGGGTGTCGATGAATAAGATGAGGCTGGTTGGAGAAGTCAATAGAGCGTGCACCATCGCCCACGATTTAGTTCGCATTCCTTTCCTCCAAGTGAGTCCAAACAGACCGTTTCTCCGTAGGGTGCTGCTATAGGTGGATGATTGCGCTGCCCTAAATTGAACCTGAAGGTAGCTTGATAGAAAATCAGACTTTCCCCCTGAGCACGGAAAGCATAATTTTACGCCTGAAGAAGTGCATTTTATCCTTACTTTCAGACATCTCACGATCATTGATTGTTGGTCTGTTCGCCGAGCTTGGCAGTTGGATTGCAAACGTTTCATCACCAATCGAGGTGACATCATCAGTGCGGGGTTGAGTGGGTGACCCACTCAACCCCGCACTGATGATGTCACCTCGATTGGTGATGAAACGTTTGCAATCCAACTGCCAAGCTCGGCGAACAGACCAACAATCAATGATCGTGAGATGTCTGAAAGTAAGGATAAAATGCACTTCTTCAGGCGTAAAATTATGCTTTCCGTGCTCAGGGGGAAAGTCTGATTTTCTATCAAGCTACCTTCAGGTTCAATTTAGGGCAGCGCAATCATCCACCTATAGCAGCACCCTACGGAGAAACGGTCTGTTTGGACTCACTTGGAGGAAAGGAATGCGAACTAAATCGTGGGCGATGGTGCACGCTCTATTGACTTCTCCAAAGGAAATCCCTCCAAAAATCATGATATATCTTCATAAAGGAAACTACTCATGAGGTCGCTGAAAACACTTCGACAGCCCACGACTGTTTTCGCCCTTCTTGAAGCTCATCAGTTAGGCGCAGTCCCCAAGTTTTCGTCAACCTTATCATAAACAAGAGGTTCAGCTGAGTCTCCCGTGAAAACCCACATGATAGGCTTATAAATGTATTTGTGGAACATTTCATATGGTGGATGCGAGAAGATTAAGAACGCTGTGTTTCACGTTTTCTGGACGAGTGGCCAGAGACCAAAACCTAAATCTTTTGCCTGCTTCTGTCATATTCCGAGACCTAGGCTAAGTATATCATTCACTTCTGTTGTGGCCGCTACAGCCAGAAAGTCGGTGAACATTTCAACAGTTTGCTGGTGTAGGCCATCAGACTCCTGTGGCGTAGTCTGCTGCCTCAGCTGTTCTTACTTTGAGAACAAAACCTAAGAACAAAACTTCGAGGAGTGTGATGGGCAATGTAAACTCCAAGAATGCCAAAACACCACGGTTTCGAACAGGGCTTTTAAAGTGGCCTGATAAGATATTGCCTTTAGATTGGTCAGAAGATGTTGCATATCAAAGTACAAGCATTCTGTGGACTGATGCTCTCTTGGGAGAGTGGATGGTTAAATCTGCATGCCCTTTGTTTTCGTAAAAGCAAGTATTCTGAATGTTCGCGGGGTGACCTGACCGGGATTTTATTACGGGGAGGTTATTTATCGATGTGAACTGGGTAGCCACCAGGTCATCATTAAAACCATCGTGCTAGCCACGTACAAAGGTCAACAGGGAACATATTAGCCCGTTCACTTTGTGACCTTTCAGATCGATGTCTTTCCATTCGCGTCAATATTCCCCTTGGTCGGTGACGTGAAGTGGCCTGAAGTACATAAGCAACTGCCCCTGCGGCTGACCACGAGATGAAAAGGTGCTTCTGCTGTTCTTCTCATAAGAACCGGTTGATTGCAAAAGCACCTCATAGCGTTTGCGAGAAAACGATTGCGTGAAAAGTAATTGACTCATTGATAGGTCACCTCGAACAGAAAGCTCCGCAAACGGCATTTCACAAACACCATTACAAATGCTGCTTTTGGTGAGAATGCACTGTGCTCACCATCCTGTCAGTGCATGGTTAATCAGATTACTCCGACAATCTTCCACATTTGGAATCAAACATTTGTACTACTTGTGACGGTAGGTGAGTAGTATTTTGTGGCAGTGATCTGTAAAACTTAAGTTCTCTTTGCATATAGGCGTCATCTTCTGTCTGTTAGCTACGGTTGTTTCCTTGGTAGGTGGCGCACAAGCACGGCTATTTTCGGTCAGTTTATCCTTGAACTGTAGCTCTAAACAAGCATGGCCGTTCAACTTACAAAGCTAGCAGGAAACGGAGCTGATTTTCAATGGTCATTGCGTGGATTAGCTTTCTAAAACACCATATTTTCGACCCTGCCGTCCGTGCGGCGGTGAGATTTTGCACAGTTTGCCAACCAAAACAAAAACTGTGATTTTCGGCTGCGAAAATCCGCCTGTTAGATTGACATCTTGGTGCTGATAAGTGAGAGGTACATGGAAAAAACCTAGACAGCTTTGTGATGTGTGATATACAGCGTGTTTGCGCTCATCATGTCAAGCCTGAGGCATAGGCTACCAGTACAAGGACAACCATGGACACGTAGCGGATGTCACTGTGCACTTAAATGCATGTTGTTAAACGACCCAGAAGCTCTAGGTTGATGACAAGAACTGGTTAGACAAAAGCTGCAATTGTTCTAAATAAATCAATGCCTGGAAGCCTAAAACGCAGCGGAGCCTGGAGACAACTCTAGTGTGGTTGATCGTGCACATATACAATTCTCCTAAGAGTTAGAAGCAAGAGGACTGGACATTTATCAGTTGAGTCCCCACTGGAGGGGACATTGTTAATAATTTAAATCTGGTGCCTGTCACGTCGGCGACTGAGTCATCAGACTTATTGATTTATGCCAAACAGTCCGTTGCACTAACTAATTAGAGGCTCACTTGGGCGATCGATCGATCACCTGACTACTGAGTCATCAGACTTATTGATTTATGCCGAACAGCTCGTCGCACTAACTAATTAGAGGCTCAATTGGGCGATCGATCGATCACCTGACCGAATCTACCATTAATCAAATGCCAAACAGCTGTCATTCAGCCCAATCACCATACAAATTTTGAGGTGGACACGGGAATGAATAACAAGGTTCCACTGAAAAGCAGCTCCGGCTCCGTTTCTACGGTGAACGCGAAACCATAAGACAGCCACAGAACAGATTTATGGTGACGCAGCAAGCGTTTTTGTTCCTCAAGAAATTTGGAATGTTCGTCAATAAGCGGTGCGACGCGCTTTTAACCAGGCAAACAATCGGCTACTGAATTTGGACGCTGCTAACTTAACAGCCATGAGTCAGCCCAGTTACCTTCGCACAGTGTGAATGACACTTGAAATGGGGTCTTGTTAGGCGCACAATGCGTACGTCTATTGTGGATATTATGGCATGCGACGAAATTGCTTGTTGGTCGGTTAGTGTCCTGGTCTGCGTGAACAGAACCGGTAGGTTATCGATGTTCACACGAATCAAGCGGTTCTATCAGTGTATTCGAAAACTTGATAATAAGCCGTTTGAACAATGAATTTTTTACCGATTTAACATTAGAGTAGGGGGTGATAGCCGGGGAAGCGCATATTACAAGCTGTTTATCTGCGGATCATTTTTTGTCTGGCCCGAAAATTGTTCCGACTATGTTCCGTCAATGGGGGCGAGATGGCTCAGTGGTTAGAGCGCGAATTCACTGACCAGAAGGTCCGTGGTTTGAAACCGACATCTGCCTCTCGACTTCTCTTGTCTAGGCTTGGGCGACCTGGCAGTATCACAGCCCTCGTGCTTCCTTCGGGTGGCATGGCAGTTAGGCACCGAAAGAGTGTTACAGCTGAAAGATGTATGTGATGTCTGTTCCGTCAAACACACCCATAGTCCAAGGTGAAGCACTGCAGATGGACCTCATAACTTTCGGGTGGTTTGTGGCATTTTCTGATCAATCACTCGTTCAGCTGTAGCATCCTTTCTCTGTCCAGCTGCCATACCATCCGAAGCAAGCACGGGGACTGAGAAACTGTCAGGTTGCTCAAACGTACACAGGAGCTGTCGAGAAGCCGATTCGACTAGGGTCAGTAAGTATGCAATTTAACCACTGGGTTATCTCGAGCTCAACCACTGCCACGAATAAGTGCGAATTTGGAAACTCCAAAAAGTTGGTTCATATACTTGGCTGGCTAAATTATTGGCTACAAAGGATTTCCCTTTACCAGCTCAAGCACATCCGTCAGGAAATCCGGTAAAGTCAGTCTCTCTTGGTTCCATATCATTCGAATTCCACTGAGACTCAACATACCTGACTGGTTCCAAGAAAAAAGGCTTTGATGTTACTGTGATGGGAATAAGGCTCTCAAGACGACATCACTTACGAATGCGGTGCAGGAAGTGAATCATAAAAGGATGGTTTGCTCGTTTTGGGAGACTTGGACTGAGTCAGTTGACATTCTCTACCTTCCGCTAGCTTACCGGGATGATGGACGTGCACTGTGCGGAAAGACCATGACACTCAGTGGAACGGTTTCGAACTGTGTTCTTGAATTCCTAGATTTTTGTGCGAATAAACAGCTGACGAGGCATTAGACAAGAACACGTGGGTGGAACAATCACATGAGGAGTGAATTACCGATATCGCATGGATTACATAGTTTGACCAAAGCAGGCTTCTGGGTGAAGGCGTACCTCTCAAGGTTGACTGATGTCTAAAGCGCGTGCACCCATCATCCCGCAAAATTTCATGATAATTAGACTCATGACAACCTGGAACCTCCAGGAAAATGCGGATGATTCCGATCAAAATATAGCAACTAACTTCAGACGGCATTTTAAGCTGCACATTCAGATGGATCGTTCTATATTCTCCACGAAGGCGTCTAAGGCAGCTACACCGTTCTTCGGTTGCTTGTTAAATATTGCTGTAAGTTTTCGGTGTTCGAGATCCTCAGACGTGCGGTGAAAGTGTTTGCGATCCGGATTATTCAGATCGGTTCGTCCTCCCCGCACATCTGCCTAAACATATCCACTTGTCAATCAGTCACGTGTTTGTGATGAATCAATAGTGATTCATGTGACCGCTACTGGACTGATCTCTCCGTGATTTCGGCACATTACCAGCACATTATGTGTAGGTAGAAGTCACTTGGTTATCTTGATACTATGGAGTTAGGGTGTCTGTTCCACAACCACAAAAACGGGTAGATTTGGTTCATTTTGGCCTCATTTTCAAGATTGCACGTTCCGAACAAATAAGCATGGGCAGCTTTAATTTATCGGCTGCAAAAAATAGAGATCTGCGTCCTAGAGGTTCACAGAAAAGGGGTTTGCGCCCAAGTCGCATAAACAGGGCAAAACGAGGCTATCCACAGGGTAAGGTTCAACGATTTTAGGGTAACAGGCAGACTAAGCCAAACGCGGGCACGTAAGTGTGTAGCTTCATTTCCCAGCTACCCGTACGATGTAAAAACCTGTTTGCTTGATGTGACAACTTGAGCAGTCAGAGATTTTAGAAAGTGGTTTGGTATCGATTTTATCCCCGTTTGGCTTTGTCAAATTAGATGCCATAGGAATGATCAAAAACGCATTCCGAAAGTCCAGACGCTCGCTCGCGCAAACGAAGTAGAACGAACGAATGAGACTTAATTGATATTGAGTTAAGAAAAACACTTATCTACTTTCTTCTGTCTGTATGCCTGCTTGGCAAGACTAAATTAGCTCAAACGAATCAGGGGCAAGGGCATGGACGATAAAGCACTTCAAACTTATTTCGCTTACTGGATGATTGACTGAGTCGAGGAGAGGAAAAAGATTCGGTTAAAGGTTCGGTTCTGGTGAACGTAAGAGTGTCGGATAAACTCAAGGGTAAGAGGCATCCTCGAACAGAATGAAGGGTGTGGATAGAGGACAGCTAAATAAATAATACTTATGACCACGGGGTGGGTTGAAAGAAAAACTCGAATGATTGAGTAAGATGTCCGAGTGGTGTGTTGCCTTGGCTACAGTAGATTGTGTTACTCGGTAACGAGGCAACAAGTGGATTGGGAAGAATCACGCCTCGTTGTACCAATAAGTCTTAAACAGGCCGAAATGTTCGCGATGCTAACACACGGAGGTTTGTTGAAAAAAGTTTTCGGTGATTAAATAGGGTCGAATAAAACCCAAATAAAATTAAAGAATGCAGTAGTGATAAAATCATTCAGAGTACGCATTGCATTCGGGAATGATGACATTGTGCAACTCCGCTCTGAATTTCGTGTTCGACGCGCCTGAAGGTCCAAGAATTACTACACTATTGTTAGGTACTTGTTGACAATCATTAGCAGTGCACATCTTGTGGGTCTAAAGCGAGCCTGGAAGCAGTTACCTTCCGGATGACAGTGTGCTTAACTTGCACTCAAAGGTCATAAGGCGCTAGTTACAAGGTTACCAGGAGAACCCACATGGTTAGTGATTGTGACGGACTAACCAGAAGACAAGGAAAGCATATGGTTGTGTCTGTCACGACTTCCAAACAGTAAAGCTCTTTACGAAATGAACAGGATATTGTTGTGCTGTTTCTTGTGAGTGTGCTGCTGACCCAGAAACAAATCTGTCCGGCAACCTAATGATTTTATCCGGTCCACTTTATCGTTCTGTGGACCTGTATCTTGGCAACTTTAGACCGCATCTTCCCCCCTTCATTCTCATCAATAGAGGCAACTGTCAGGCAGTACGCCCACCGGGATTTACCGGAATGATTCAATTGAAACGTTATAGGGTAGACCTAAACAAAGTGGGCCACCATCCTGGACAATTCATAACCCCAAGCTCACTAGGCCCCAAATTCGCCTGCTTCAGAGGTCACCCTCCAGGAGGAGCCCAATATCATTCTATTTCGTGGTGGTCCATTATGTGCGTCCCAAGACATCTTTTCGAAAGACAACTATTCCACAGAAAAGGCCATAGCAGCGTACAGCTCGCCCTACTTTTGAAGAGAAAAGTCTCAAGGAAATGATCAGAACTGTTAGTGGTGTTCTCCGCTAAGAACAGTTTTGTTTATTGTGTTGCTAAGGCGGTAAATACTACCAAACCGTTTTGGTGCTAGGGGAAAGTGCAACTGTGTCATAAGCTGATCGATGCTGATACGCGCCTCCAAAACCCACTAGGTGTTGTGCTTTCAACCAACGTCAAAACAGCGTTGCAGATGAGGCTTATATGGTAGTTGAAAAACAATTTTACCTTTTAGGTCAGAGAAAATCGTTGATTATTTTGAAAAACAATTTTACCTTTTAGGTCAGACAAAATCGTTGATTATCTCGTCAGATTTATTATGTTTTGGCTCGATCCAATGACCTTTGAATTGCTTCGTTTGCTGATACGCAAAACAAGCTTGTGCCCAGCCAGAAACTTCGGTTACCATGGTAACCCCTCCCTATAACCATTTGTTTTGATAACATCAAAAAGAGAAATTTTTTGCCGGTATGCCACAAACAAATATTCGGTTACGCAACCGAAGCAAAGTTTGGCCTAAAGCCGTTAAATAAAAAAAAACAACCATGGTCAGCTTGACAACAATGGTCGGAAAAAATGAATCGGCAAGTAGTCAAAGGCTGAAGTAGAAAAATGATATTTAGTCTGTAGCTTCACGTGCTAAATTTACAGACCCCTAGTCTTTTCCAATCATGAATTGGTCGAAATTCACTAGAGCTTGGATTATCTCAGAGCACCCGTGTGTTGGGCATTAGTAACGATCTGGATTTCGTCCCAGATAATGTTACTCAAACTGATCGTAGATACAACGTAGTGAGTTACTTCCATGCATATAACTAGGCCGTTGAATTGGGAAACGATTAATCGTGTTAATGGAGTTAGACTGATCTCGTGAGCTACACTTGTGGAACTGCATAGCCCATATGATCACGAGACTTTCTTCTCCCTGTAGTACCACTCATAATATGCATCATCTTCATCATTGTCAGCTGTAAGAACCGCGTACTTGTCGTACAGCGGCTGTAGCTGCCACAGTTTCGTTCACCGATGATTTCGGGAGGTGAGGTAGGTAGCTGCGCATTGGAGGCGGGAGCTGATAGATTGGTGCGTAAATACACCACTGTCAATGGACTGGGGGATCGGGAAGGGAACTATGCATTGAAGGCAATAGCTTGGATGCACGAGCACCATTGAGGGCCCGACTGGGCCATTTCTGACAATGTCTCTAACCCTTGATGTAGCCCATCTCGGGGTCCTCATCCAGGAAGACGACAGTGACAAGCGCAACTGGGTTTGCTGATAACGGCTTTCATACTTCGCTGCCAAGTCATTGTTTGATCGCCTCTGGCTCGTTCCTATCCTTCACGTGGTTATGCGAAAAGAACCCTTCGAGGAAGTCAGTTGAAGTCGGTCCTCCCATCATGATAACCTACATTTTGTCCCAGAATAATTAATTTATCTAGGGTAAAACTCCACTATTTCTCGGATGTGCTATTGCACTTCCTGGATCGAACCATTCAGATAAGAGAATAGTAAACAGCATGGCTTGACAAAATTTAGACTACTGATGGGAGAGTGGCCTGGAAAAACCCTATCAGTGTGACGTAAAATCATTTTAAAGGGTGCTTGTCCAAGACTTGTTAAATCGGAAAGGGGTTTTAACCCCATCCCACCACTTTAGACACATCTTTCGTCAGCCTGACACCAGTTTGTGTATCAGTTGTCGAGTTACACAGTAGTCGTGAGTTCAGGGATCAATAGATTTAAAAAGAACTTCGTATTTGACTACCGTTGATTCGAGGGAACCTAGCGGTATGAACGGATCAGTGTTTGAAAGAGGTAACTCTTTATGATAGACAAGCTTATCATATTCCACCGGGCTGCACCAATCAAAACGGTTTGAGCGCATGATGGAGGACTCGCTGCCATCGAAGTTTCTTTTGGTCCATCATGCGGAGAAAAACGACTGAAGAGTGGTCACTCCACGACATACCAAGCAGAAAAGAAGTCCTGGACTGTCGTGCCGAGCATTTCCGTCTTTCACTTGTAAACCTTGGAATGATAAAGAATTTAGTAAATGGCTCTAACAGATACGACCGTACCAGGCATTCAATTGTGCTGTTGCAACAGAGCGATCAGTATCCATAGAAGGACGTTCCAACAATCGGAAAACTATAAAAACTCGACACATTGGAAGGTCTCAGAAAACTGTTGTTAATTTCTACCTTTTGTGACGGCTGCACTGCGGATTCAGGTGTCGACCAGGACACTCTTGATGTTCGAAGCATGAATAATGAGCGCTTTTGCCTAAATTCATCTCCCCACTGGCCTGGCCACACTAGTGTGATATTTTTTGTCAGTTAATGTTTACCACCCAGTCAGACGGAGTTCGATGAACAGACCGGATCTTTGGTAACCGCCATCTCAGAACAGTGGCTTGTGCCAACGAATCCACGAAGAGACAACTAGAAAGCAAGCGTTCGGTTGGGTAGTATAAAGAAAAAAGCCTCCAGAGCCAGAAGCTGTGATGCCCTAATCATTCATTATGTATACCCAGCCGTCCTCTGCCGAAAAGGGACGTGTTTTCCATTCTTACTTCAGAATGGCGCAAGCAGAGAGGTGGTTAACCTCGTAAATGACAGAAGGGTATAGAAACAGTCACGTCAAGCCTTTATGACAAAGCCTACCTGACCTCGCCTTTTGCTGCCCTGTTAACCGCCGTTGTCAATGGTATTCAAATTTCCAATCTCTGTCCAGAGTGTCCAAAAGGGTGTCTGGAGGCCCGGGCAACGAGGAGTGTTTTTAGCAGCTTAATAGTGTGTTCTTCCTCTCTCATGTTTTACTTTATTACACAGGAGCTTTATAAAATTCTGCTTAAAAGCAGCGATCTTCTAACAGGCTGGTGAATACTTATGACGTCGAGCGACTCATTCGAAAGTTATCGTGCCTGTGGTAAATAACCAATCGACGAAAGAAAGAAATGTTCAACTTCCTCCTCCGAGACTACTCTGAAAAATAATCACTGTGACTAGTCCGAAGACATGGTTACACATAGTAACCCCTGTGTGACGACCACCTGTACAGGACTGCCCTCCAGGAGCCTTGTTCCTCCTCATCTACGGTATTTTCTAGTAGGATATTATATTTCTGACGCACTTTCTACATAACACTGTGCTCACAAGACTACCTCCTCACAAGGTGTGCTCAGATGCATTGATTTAGTCCTTACTTTCTATTCAAATCCATGGGTTCCCTGTATGAAACATAGTTGTAATGAGTGGTTTGACTTCTCCACCCTTATGGGAAAAAGTGCCCCAGTGAATACAGCCATCTCTTGCTTGAGTGATGAGTCAGGGTGAAAAGGAAGTCGGTTACGAGTGTCAGTTGCAACACTTCGGTCACCGTATTAATCCACACATGTAGGAAGGGGCAACATTTTCTCAACTTGTGATTAGGCAGGTCTGATATTGAATAACAACGCACGTTTTCCCCACGGTGGAATAACGTTGTGCTCAGACACTAATGGGCGGGTGAGTTCGCTACGGACGCACACTATCCCCTCCGTGTTGGCTACTCAGCTTGGTCGAATCCGCTGCGAAAAATACGTTCGGTGGTCTGACCGGCCAGCATCCATTGTGGAACGGTGAATCGAAGCGAATAGCTGTCAACCTGCTTATCGTTCTGTTGTCCAGGACAAGACAAGACTGTGCAACGAAGCGGTACGTAGTGGTATTCATTATTGGCTGGACAAAAACAGATGGTTTTGATAACAACGACAAAAATGGGTTAGACCGAAGATGCGCACATGATGATGATGATGATAAGGGAGGATGTTATTCCCCCATTTTTTTCATATCCATCCGAGCTACTGCGGTATCAGTGAAGCAGTGAATATGTTCCAACTGATATTTTACGCACAGAAGATAGTTACTCCTAAAAAACAACACAGCAGAACGTATTGGTACTCTTGGTGAAGGAACAAATATCTTGACCTAAATGCCAGAAAGATCCAGTAATTCGTTTGACGGAACTAACATTCGTGACTGACGTGGAACGGCGGTCTTTCCTTGATCACAGACTGTTGACAAATCAAACAGCTGTTAAGACAGGTCAAACCAAGGTGTGAGGGAAAACGCGAAACCGCATCCGGACGTCAAAACAAAATGAAATGGATGTTTGCTACAATCCACATGGTCACTACCGGAAGGAGGAATTTATCCCCACAACCTAGAGAAGTGTTTCGCACAGTTTGGGTGGTATGTTAGATACCTGCGGAGAGTGCAAAACTGTATAGAGTTCACATTCCTCCCTTTTCGAGCTATTCACAAGCTGCAGTACTGCTTCTGTCAAGCTGCCGCCGCCGCCTTCACTGCCGCTACTGTCGATGACCAGTGCAAATGTGATTTGACGCTTCAATGTCCCCTGATGAACAATCGCATTCAGAATTGTATGTATGCGTGAAAGTTGGCGTGGAACACTCCACCATGACTTGGGCGTGTCAATGCGATCTCTTCCTATCCCCCAAACAAGACGGTTCAGTCATTCTGACTCACTAAATTAAACAATTGACAGTTCATGCCATAAGCTCCAAACGAAACTGTAACGCAACGCCTGTAACGCCCACAGGCTTGCCACCTCGATCACGGGTACCGCCACATTCTGACAGCAGTAGAGTTAGTAATACGAACTTTCGATGTAAGACAGCTAGACACCAACAGTGGCGTGTGATGAGACAAACATGGAGAATGTCATTCAGTCAGGCTTGCTGTTACCTGAAATCATAGTAGAGTGGCATTACAAAAATTCGGGTCCAAGACCTATATCGTTTGGCGTCGTGTGCAAAATGGCGATAGCTTGGGTATGGAACCTCTTTAAATCCGAAACCTCTGGATTATTTGGGTGTGTGCGTGTGAGAAAAATTACATTGGGTGGATGAGGTCCAGAAGAATTCCATCCTATTAAAATATCTTGCTATTTTCACAAAGGAAACTCTTCGACAGTCCACGACTGGTTTCGCTCCTCTTGGGGCTCATCAGGTAGGCGCAGTCCCCGAGTTTCCGTCAACCTTAGGTTCCACTCGAACACAAATTAAACAGATTTCGATGAATACACTCGTTTGGTATTCACAGGAGACCCAACTGAATGTGCTCCACAAAGACCGCCTCGTGTTTCGGTTGGTAGGATATTTGAGATATCGCAGTATAGTTATTCACTTGAAGAATATAATAAACGAGAGATTCACTTGAGTCTCCCGTGGAAACCGAATTGATTTGCAAATGAGTGTATTTGCCAAAATCAGTCCAATTTGGGTTCAAGTAGAACTAATTTTGACGGAAACTCGAGGACTGCGCCTACCTGATGAGCCCAAAACAGAAGGGCGAAACCGGTCGTGGGCTGTCGAAGAATTTTCAGCAACCTTGTTAGTAGTTTCCTTTATGAAAATATACTCCGATATTTCGAATATCATAACAACTGAAACATAAGGTGGCCTTTGTGCAGCACATTCAGTTTTAGAATTTCATTATCGGAAGGTTAATTTGAGTCTCCCAAAAGAGCCCAGTTTGTATGCAAGTTGGACCATTTGGTGTAGATCAGGTTAGGTTGTCAGCGAGATACCTCACCAAGACAAAAAGGATTGAATGGAACGGACTGTTTTCAAGTAAAAGCAAATGAGGGCTAAAAAAGAGTCAACAAAAGCACATCTGAAAGTCATTATGGGAAGAGTAGGAAGGAGTAAGAGATTCGTTGAACTGCACCACTTGGATTCCCCTCAACCGAGAATGAGAAATCGGACAATAGGGAGATTTTTGGAAGCCTTTTGGAGAGTTGTTCAGATTAAATATCAGATGGCGGGACCGTTACATCAGAAAGAGGGTGTATGCTTTGGAAAGATTATTCTTAGAGAGATTTACCTATCTCTGTTTCTGTTTTGATGGTACATTGGTGCACTTGAAACAGTTTCAGATTCGTCTTTTCCGATTTTAGACCTCCATTTGTTCCCCTGTTAAATCGGGCCAGATTTTAGCCCAAATTTGTGAGGCCAAAGGGTTCTTCACCTCAATTCAGTCGCAAAAAAATTACACAAAAAGCGTGGGAGAGCAATATACCGTACAGTTTGGTTTCATTGTGTTTCTATGCATGCCTATTTGACTATGTGCCAACTTGCGACCTCAGCATCATGTCATTTTTTGCGTTGTTCTACATTTGGAAACAAGATGCGCTGTTGGAAAAGTTTACGAATCAGACTGCATCGATATGTTTTGCGTTTGGGAACGAATTCACCTGACTGACTGATTTGTTAGCCTGAACTGGTTTCACGCAGGTAAATAGATGCGAGGTCAAACAGAACGATTCAGGTGAGGGATTTATTTGGAAAGTTCCACTACCAGGAAAGAGTGTATCTGTAGGCATAGACAGGAAAAATTAGGATAGATCGAACCGCTCAGCTGCGTTATACTTTCGACGCATAACTGTCGTCGTGAATACCAGGGGAAATCGAAAGATGAGCTGTTATCAAACCGCTCTAAACTAGAGAGGATCAGGTGAAAAACTGGAAGGAGGCGGAACCATGGCTCAGAGAAGTCTCTTCAAAACTCTGACTAGAGTGAACTGAGATTTATCTGGTTTAACGCGAATGTTCTCCTGCCTAAAATGGTTGTGTCCCTCGCTCCACTCCTCCATTAATTTTCAATCTGCCACACAGTAGCTTAAAAGTGGAAACTCCTCAAACCGAGGCTCTTGACCTCTTCTCAGAGGGGGAGGGGGTTCACATTAAATCCTAGCTGAAGGAGATCTCCTCAGACAGTGGCCTATAGAAGTGATACAAAAACAAGTAACCATAGAAGTTTCCGGTCAAGTAAATGCCTGGAAAGCATGTTTTGTTGACCTACCTAGCCCAGATTATGAAAATTCACCAATGCTACCTTCCACTCCAGAGAGCTACAGTGCCTTCAGAAGTGGTCGTCTAGCAGAAAGGTGGCCAACCCTTGACCTGGCAGAAGGGTATGAAAGAAATTACGAAAAGCTTGGGTGCTGTCGGTGCTACTCGCCTTCCAGGATGGGGACCGCGTGATCCCCAGTACGCCTGGTTGGAGACGCTGCAAGATATGGCTGCCAACCGATGTCAGTGGTGTTCCTGTTGTCAGTTTCTCTCCAGATTGCCTGAATGAGTGTTTGGAGGTGTAGGCAGCTCGGAATGATTGTACTAAGCTAGCACTAAGTCCCTTCCCCATCCAACTTTATTCTTTGCTTCACAATAAGGCTTTCGAATAAATCATGTACGACGGCAAAGAATCAGTGTTGGACAATGATGTCTTCTCAGAGGGGGTGATGATGATGATGATGGTGGTGATGATGATGATGATGATGATGATTTATTGCAATGCCGCTTGAATACCATCGCCTACGTGGGATAAACTTGGTGAAAATGTATGAGTACTGCGCATAATTTTAGCACCTAATCTATGAACTCTCTGATGCTTCCCTGTAAGCCGTGCTTTTTGCCAAAGTTCTGATTCATTGGCCTCGGTCGCGACTATGCTGAAACCAGCAGTCCAGCAGCACATATCAAGGTACTCGGTAATCTCCTGTTCACGAACTTTATTCTTTCTTTCTTTCGCTCTCTCTCTCTCTCAAGTGTTCCCTGTTTTCGGAAGTGAGCGGTTTCAACAGTTCGGATTTCGCTTGTCTGGCGCAACATGACACAGTTTTAGCGCGTTTCGAGGCCTAACCTGATAAGGATTTTAGGCAAATCATATCTTTCCTTTCCTAAAGATCACCTCACTTAGTACGTCAGACCAAACTCTCTAGCATAGGGTTTACTACACGATAACTACCAAAGCAAATGTCTTATCACACTCTCCCAACTAAAGTCTGTGTGGAAGGAGGCTGCCAACCAGAAGGGCTATTAAACCTGAAGGATGTCTCTCTGTGTCCAAAGGAAAACCGTAATTATTTTGCGAACTCAGACCACCTAGGATTGGTTTCGGTGTGTACCGCCCAAATGAAACTGCACGCTCAAATTCAGACGAATCATAAAAGTACACGATGCGGCCTTCAAAAACAGGACTGTGATATGTGTTAAGTTTTTATCAACTTGGACGAGCACTGAAAGCGTTCCTGAAAGCAGAAATTGCGCTGGCATGTGGCGTGTTCTGAAGTAAATATCTGTTAACAGGACCAGTACAAACATGGATGTCTAGAAGCTAGACTGACAACTATCCAGTTCATTCCTTCCTACGCGTCATCCACAGAATTTTTCCCTGTCCACTTTTCCGACGATCATCCAACGGATGATAACGACAGATAGCTGGTGCAGTGTGGATAAACTCCACTTGGATAATCATACTACTTATGAAGTCGATGAAAACACTTCAACAGCCCAATACCGGTTCCTCCAGTGCTTCGATAAATCCATCTTCTTCAACCTGTCTAAACCGTCTTTCTTTTGGCTTTCACTACTCGTTTCCGAATTGTGATATGTAAGCTATCCTAGCGAACGATGATTTTTTTCCTATTCATTTTCTGCTAGAAAGTTCAATTTGGTTTTCTGGTCTAAATAGGTTTAGTCAACGTTCAGTAGACTGAAGCTGTTATGTTTTTATTCTTTAAGGTTGAAGAATCTGTCTGATTTGCGTGACTTCATTTCCAGTATTGTGGTGGTATGCATTCGTCTATACTGGTGTTAATGTCCTCCAGCTGTTTTTCTGACCTCTAAGAATGAGATTTTTTGTTAGCTGTCCAATCCTTGTGAATGTTGTCCAGCTGCAGCATTTTACCCGTGCTGGCTTTACTCAGAACGTTCTACTCTAGATGCGTCCTTGTGAATGTTGTCCAGCTGCAGCATTTCACCCGTACTGGCTTTACTCAGAAGGTTCTACTCTAGACGCTGATATGACTGGATTCACTGAGTTTCGAAACCAAGTCGTTCAATTACGGCCTATTTTCTCCACTGGAAGCATGTAGGCTGAAGGTGGCCTTCACGTGGTAGAATCGACAGGAAAATTGATTGATAAATTCGAACCGTAGACCTATGAGGACCTACTCACATTTCCCATTGAGAGCCCAATAACCAGAAAGTTTAGGCTATCCAGGGACTCAATTGCGTCACACAAACGCTCACAACGTCCCTCCAACAGAACAAAGAAAGCTATTGCGTCACACAAACGCTCACAACGTCTCTCCAACAGAAAAAAGAAAGCCGTATCTTTCTGGAATAGCACTGACATTTTTGCGTGGAACGCAAAAGTCTGTTCCATCTCAGTCTACCTTAAAGTAAGCCTAATTACTCCTCCAACCGCAGCACACAACCTCGTTCCATCATACTGAACCAAATGATAAACGCTGTGGAATGGACCATTGTGATTTATACGCATGTCCACACCCTGTACATGTGAATGCTTTTACCGCTCGGCACACCTCAGATTTGACGAGATTCGACTGCCTCCTAATGACTAGATTTCCCGTTTGTAAGTAGAATGATAGATGTTATGCGTCACTAGTGGCTTCATGTATCCGAGTAATCGGAATAAAAACAGCCCAGGCGGTACTTGGTGTGAACCTTCAAAGAACTCTATCTAAGGTGCTTAATGGATTGTATTTGATGGTCGTAACTCATGCCGACCTGACAGATGCGTTTATTGTGCCGAATAATCTGGGCGAAAGCCGAAAGAAATTGGGGAACTTCGTGATGCCTGGGTGGTGGGCGGTCGTAGTCGGATTTTTGTTGGTCAGTAACTTAAGTCACAAAATACATTACCCGCCAGGTGAGCGGCAGGACGCATAAGGCAAGGTGTGGATGGCGTATGGTTCACATATGAAAAGTTCCATGGATCTACGAACCTCAAAGTTCACTGCTGAAACTATGCAGCCGAGTGAAGGTTTACCTTTAGGCGGCCGCAATCGTTACGCTTTGTCGAAGTAGATTGAGAAGCACTCCGCAGACAGAAATAAAGATTCGTAATGGAAGTACACGTTCTTAGCTCTAGCCGGCTGAAACAAACTCTGTCAGACGATCCTACTGTGGTTGGATAACTGCAACGCAATCCGTGGGAGGAACTAAGGCTGAGCTACATTCAGGCTGCTCGGGGTATTTTAGAGTAACTAGAACAAGACGGACCCTCCTACCTTCACTTCTAATGTGGTCTTGTGTTCGCATGATCATCAAGTGCTGCCTAAAATCTGGATCAGATGACGGTGTGCAGTCATGACAACACGATGACTCCAGCAGCAACAAAGGGCGGTGGGATTCACCTGCAACCAAGGTGCCCGAAGCAACCTGGTAGCTTCGGCAAACTACCTGCACCAATTACTCGATGGATAATAAAGCGCGAAACTGATACCCGAAATACAGCAATTTGACTGACTGGAGTGCGATAGGTTGTCTCCAAGACTAGTTTGTCTAACTCATTAATTTCATCCCCCGGTTGCGTTAATTACTGTCCCGAGTGTTATCCGCAACTAAGCCATAATGTGGGTCACTGGAAGGAAGGGGTTCACACCAGCTGGAGAAGAAGCGTATGTATGGGGAACAGTGTTTTCCGTTCCATGCTAATTGCATGTTTCCTGTCAACGGAAGATGACGGATTAGGTTTGTGGCAGCAGCAGAAACAACTGGAGCATGGTGAGGGTAGTCCTGTCAGCCCGGACAAACGCAAAAGCCATATACTACAAGAGTGATAAATGTGGAATCGAGCAGGTGGGCAGTTGAGGTGTCTTGTGTCGGTGTGTGTTTGCTTCAGTTTGAGATCGCTGACATGCAGATGCATTAGTAAAAAAAAGACAAATGGCTGTTAGGACGTGTCAGCAGTGAAATGATATTGTGCTGGGGCAAAGGAGGCGGGTCAGGTGAGGAGGAATTCAGCCACACAAAAACGTCTGGTTTCACTGGTGCTGGCTGGAGTACGGTCCTGTTTCGACTCGTCGTTCACTGAGCACAAGACAACACAACGCTTCGCTTTATGGTTGACTAAAAAGAATACGCTACTGGTGGCTGAGCAGAATGGACGCATTTTGTTTGGAGACATGAATGAACAGGAATAGAACTGATTGATTACTGAGCATGCCAGCTAAAATCAAAACATACAAAAACCAGGGGTGGCCTTATAAATTTCCATGGTAGACGAAAACAACTGGATGATTGACGAAGGGGTGAATTTGATGAGTTATACTAGTAGCATCAGTGGGACATACAGTGGCAGCTGCGGGACTCTCAGAGGGGGTTAGATTTTGGAAAACACCTGTATCATATCCATAAGTGTCATAAATGTGTCGTCATATTTCATGTGTATTTCATGTTCATCTTTCATCAACTACCTGCCAAAAGAAGGATATCAGTGGCATGATCAAATAGGACTATTGAGAGTAGTACTCGAAGGCCCAGATTTTTCAGCCCAATGAACGGTTGAATGCACACTGCTCATTCAGACCTGGCACCGTTGAATAGTGATCGGCAGTCTACCGTTTCATTGCAGCAAAAACCTCGCTAAATAAAACCAACATTAGGGTCACAAAGATCATGTCCACCTAGCGATTAAAGGCTTAGTCTCCCAAATCCTTGTTTGAGCTTGGACCGGCCAACAGAACTAGAAAAATCTGGATAAATGAAACTACTTACAAGGTTGCTGAAAACACCTAGACAGCTCACGATCTGTTTCGCCCTTCTTGATGCTGACCAAGTAGGCACCTTAGGTTCTACTTGAACCCTTTTGCTAATCACCTGGGGTCACGATAACTCCTGCAACTGTACTGGCGGCTGTTCGTCAATCTAGCTGCCTAGACAAACAAAAAAACAGACAATGTGTTCCGACTACGGGTATTTCTAACCACCTCTACATTTTATGCAAGGTAAAGGTGTAAATAAGAATGGAGTTTTGGACAGCACGTTGTAGACATAACTGCGCGCTTCGAGGGGAACCAAAGCCTACAAAGTGTGACCAAATCAAACAGCAACCACCGGTGGAACATGAATGCCATGCGAATACACTAAGTAGGCCCAGTTATTGGAATTGCGTTGAAAAACAACCGTGAAATTCACCTACAAAATGACATTGTTTACCGTACATTAGTGACAACGATGAAACTTCCGCTACACACCACGGCTGTTAAACAGGCTCAAGAATGTGTGTTGCTGGCGCTGGCAGTTGATACGAAACTGACCGAAAAATGCCAGCTTCAGGTAAGCAGTATGTTCATATTGGACACATCATAGCAACCAAAGGATTGAGATGCTTGACACTGTGCTGTAAACCGCTGACAAATGTGTCGTTCTGGACGTTATACGGCCATCACTAAGTCCTTGAACTAGGCTGGAGGCATGACGATGGCGAACAAATTCACCAGCACCATCTATAGAAAAAAACAGTAATTCTGATCATCTATGCGATTCTGACATGCATGCCATTTAAATTAGCCCTCCGAACAAAGACCACTCATGGGGGATGACCTAACAGGTCTCAGCTGGGAGAAAGATAACCTCTATCGACTGTACGAGTGGATATCCAGGTAACGACTTCAGATTTTCACAAGAATCTTGTGCACAACCTCATCGTAGATAATTCACTCTATTGTGGGCGATTTGTCGAGCGAAACCCGACTCCAACATCCAGGCTGCCTGAATTTTTGTTAAGTCTACACAAATATGGATATGCACTGCTGATGAGCTCTAATAAGAGCGAAACTCGAGTCCAGTGCTTCCCTTTGGTGTGGACTCACCGGAATAATTACGCCAGAGCAGGAGGATGACCGTTCAAACGAGAGTGGTGTGAATATGAACAAAATATGGAAATGTCTGACAAGTGATTTGTGCGATAATGTGGGCGTGATGTGGCACTGTCAAGCAACGATCTAGTTCAAGGTTTTGTATCACAATGATATCTACCTACTGAAGTCACGGTTGTGTGATTTTAGCTGTCCATTTCTGCAGCTGCCAATTTCAGTAGGTTGTCAAAAATGACCGTCTTCTTTGTCTCGTGAAGTGTACGTTGCTAGCAAACAGCCCCTTCCCGGAGGTACCAACATGTAGAATGGACTGCTCTTGAAAGATCCGTTGAAGTGATTACTCGAAAGAAAGGGGGCAGGGGGAGCAAAATCCTGCAAGAGGTTATCTCTGTAAACTATTTTCAGGTGGTCTTGCTGGAGCAAGAAAGCGTATTGATGCTGTTCTCTCTCTAAGAGCCACCAGCGTAGACTTACCAAAGATGATCTCCGTTGATACTTGTTTTTTCTAGGAAGAATCTAACTATGAGTAGTGCATTAAGAATCTAACTATTTTAGGGATCTTCTAGAACAACAACCACAAGTTTTCCCACCTGAAAAGTAGTCCATAAAGAACAGAGAACTCTAGAAGTCACGTGCCATATGAATGACGGCCATTCAGAGAGAGTGGGATCGTGTTGGGAGAGCTAGTCTTTGAAAAAGCATACAACAGCATGGTGCATGAATTTTGCATCACCAATGAGGTCGGGGTGGTGTTTTGCTCCACGGAAACATTTAGAACAGGCTGTGTCAGAAGAGAGGGAGCATTTCCTCAAAAGACATCATCTGCAAACTAAATCTCACGCGGACCACATTGAAGTAGTCTTAACGGGGGGGCATGCTCTCTTAGGAGAGAGGGGGCAGGGGGAGTACTATATATATATATATATATATATGCATATGCATATGCTTATACTGGCCACAACCTCCAAGTGAAAAAAGTGTCCCCTTTTTTATTACATCAGAGTGGAAGACCATAGCTCTTTCTTGAAGGGGTCATGTTCTCAGGGCCTGCTTTTGAAGCAGCTGGAAATATTGTTACATAATGGGCAGACCTCAATGTCTTCAAAACAAAGTCCACTTGACCACACGATGTTCCGGTGGGTCTGCCATATACAGACCTGAATTCCAACCCGTGCGTTCATTTCGGCCAGCGGGTGTTCAGTTTATTCAGACAGACAAACACGCAACCTCTCAGCTGGCGGAAACTTTTATTTCGCAAAATTAAGCTGAAGCACGCCTGTAGGTCGCCACTTTCGTGCGTGTTCCTCTGTCAGAGGAAGTATGCGTCATCCAAGGAACAATGGAATTGCGGCACGGTTTTGCAAACTTGGCTGCCAGTAAAGTGATTGACACTCGTACGGACAGCCGGTGTGTTTCAAGCATCCAATGTGCCACACAGTTCACGTGTATCCAGTGTCACCTGCTATTCAGCATCACCGACACATCAATTTGGGGCCGTATAGTTCCCACGTCGGGTGGGTAGCTTCTGTCCGAAGGTAAACAATAACTGACAGTTCAAATGTTCGATTATACCATCATGGAATTGCATGAAATCGAATAAGACATCTGCTCCATCACTTAGCCGTACGACATCTCTCCGACATCTATCAGTGGTTGAATTGTGAATGCCTTGATAGAGAACCCAAGTTTCAAAACAAACCAAAGCACATAATGTAGTTTCCTCTTTTTTGGCTGATTTTGCTTTACTCTGCACGTATGTATGCGGAGTGTACGAAGTGATAAGGTCTCCCGAACACTACTTACGACACACTTACTCCGTTCAAATCAAACCTCGTCCTTACAACGCGTTTTTCACCCCTTCTGGTTCCCACTGGTTTTGTGGCAGTCGAATGAGTTAGTTTGTTCTAATCTTTTTCTAATTCGGAAGATAAACCGACTAGTTCCTCCCCTACGACTATTTAAACTTGCCTATCCTGCGTGGGAAAATACACGCAAAATAAGGATGAGATTTTAGTGGCACCCTAGCTTCCTCCCCCGGTTGCAATCAGTCATCTATAAAAACTGGAGGTCCAAAGAGGAGACTCTTGTGGCTTCCCTCATTTGCTAGTTAGGTCCCTAAGAGAAGAAGGCACAACGGGAAGCTATTTCGTTGACCCAAATTCATCAATAGAGTTCACAGTAAAGGTCGGATCCGGGAGGCACGCTCGGTGCGATTTGTGAATTTCACATCAATCTTGTTTCAAAAGAACGTGGTAGACCCTCACTCGGACAGTCTTCCTTCTAACCCGGTGCATTTACTGTGGTGAGTCCACATTAAAAAGATATGCGAGTTTCTCTCTTATTATAGCTCATCAGTGTTGAAAATCCTTGTCAGTGCCGGGATTTGAACTTCGCGTGTTAGCCATGTGACACGAATGTGGTACTACTCAGGTAGCGCCACGGATACGTGAAGTCTGTCGGACAATTTTCGCTTTCCGAGATCTACAGAATTCACAGCAGAGCAAACCGATCATACCGCCCAATTGTGAGCACATTCTCCTGTTCAGACATAATTCAGATAATTCCGCCATGCACTCGGAGAAGTACGGTCCACCGGAGATTGCTGTGAGTGCGAATAGACGAGAATCCTGAAGGGACCGAACTTCGCTCGGGATATAAACGAAAAACTGTTGGTCAGTATTTGCCATAACTGCAGTGAGGCCGCTGTGAAATAAAGCACATTAACGAAAGTGTTTCGACGGTATCGTAATAGTAGACTATAGAATCAGAAGCATATACTTGAAAGTCCCCAGACGATTTTCATCGCAGCTTATTAAAGGCGGGTAAATGACTCCTAAAATTCCTGCTGTTCAATTGATATCAGTGTGATAAAAGTCAAGTAGTTTGGTAAAACAGAGGAAGATGGAAATTTAAAAGGACGGAGGGCATTCCAAAAAAGGCACTTCCGTAGCCAGGACATTCTTTCAGCAGTCAAATGTGCTGAACTATTGGGCTAGATTCAAGGGATAACTAATAGTGCCAGGTGGAAGTCCTAGAATGATGCGGGGAAGATAGTTTTCTCCTTCAGGATCAGGCAGAGTCAAATTGGTCCATATCGTCCATCAGTTTTTACTTCAGGAAGGTCAGATCCCCGAAAATATTTCCAAAATGCCCTGAGAGCCTCAGACTTCACCAAAATAGTAGTAGGGAAGCCGTCAGGCGTCCAGGCCAAAGAAGCCCACTTCTGATCGAAGGCTCAAGCAGCCAGCCAGTTCAGCAACGGCCGACAATGGTGAGTGTTCGGGCATGTCATAGAAGCACCGGCGACGATGATGAGTGTTCATCCAAGGCCGATTGAATAGCGTGCATTCAGAGCTAAAAGTAACCTTTAACCAACATGCATGCCCGCGGTAATTTCTGCACTAGATTATTCGCAATGAAGCCGTTGTGTCCCTTGTTGATAGGCTTTTTCCGGCAGTAGAGCGTGCACAGAAGTTAGTTACAACACCTTATCCCCTGTTTTCGATTTAAACTTCTGTTACTTTCTACTAGCTTGGTCAATGGACCGGCTCGAGGGCGGCCAGATTAGCTTCCAGACAAAGTTGTGAAAATTGACTGACATAGTCACCTTAATGACGAATGTTAGAGCTGAAGAAAAACTGCTTGCTCGAATCCACCGAGCTCTCGACGAAGACGAAGATGGTGGTCCTACTTAACGGGAGTCTGCGTTGTGTCTCTGAGGCCATGTCCTTCCGACGTAGGTTGCAAAACCGATTTCCTAGCAAGTAAATATGATTTCCATGTTGGCAGAACGATATCGCTCTTCTGTTTGGGCGAATTATTGTTCATGCCGTTCTTCATTGGAAATGAGATTACCTTCCAGACTTTCAAGTTGTCGAGGTGACCTTGGGGACTAGTTCTTGAGTGAAGACTGAAAATATTTGTGCCCACGTGCCCGACTACCGTGGCACGCTGCATTCCAGCCGTACTTGCCCTAACAGGACTTACCAAATCTGAGTCTTTTCATGGTGGAAGTTTTGTGATCCCTGCTAGCAACAAGCAGCTTGACTCGTATGACCGGAGTTTTCGCGGGAGAACACGGCAGTCTAACCATCGAACGCTCTTGAAAAATCTCGGTCCAGTGAATAAATTTCCGAACCAGAGTTCATTGATCTGATTCAAGTGTTGATCGTCATCAAGCCGGATACGTATAAGTCCTCCTTGCGGAATCCGAGACGTTCCGGAGTCAGAATGGTGTTTTGTGGAAGATAATAATCGATGAACATCACATCGAGTTTTTGCCAACTACCATTGTCTTCTTCGTTTATCTGCCCTCAATGGCGCTCATGCATCCAAGCTATTGCCTTCAATGCATAGCCCCCTTCCCAATTCCCCGACGTAACAGCCCATTGACAGTGGTGCATTTACGCAGCTCGCGCCTCCAATGCGCAGCTACCTACCTCACCTCCCCAAATTATCGGTGAACGAAACTGTGGCAGCTACAACCACTGTACGACAAGTACACGGTTTCTTACAGCTGATGATGATGATGATCTTCGTTTATCTTGCAAAATCTGAGGAGTTCACCTAAGCGGCAAAATATTACTATCTTTATAGCCTAAACGGCAGAAGTGGGCGCCCGTTATGCATCTATACCGCGCCCCACCAGTATTTCCCAGTCATAGAGGCGAAGGACAACCCCACTGAGACAAAAAACAAATAAACCCGATGCAAAAAACATGTCAACAGTTCTTTGTTTCTTGCCATTCGAGCGAGAAGACCATTATGTCCCCTTTCTTGCAAAATAAAGGGGAAATTTACTAAACTAACTGAAAACCATAGGTGCAATGTCAACTTCTCAACTGCGACCGAATCAATGTCTACGACCTCGCAGTGTTTGACAATTCATCCATCCAAAATACTACACAGTAGCTGATAAAATGAATTCCGCGAGGTCATAAGAAAGCCAGGGCTGTAGTAGTACTGTTGAAATTCTGCTGCCATGGATGAAACCTCCATTTTCGTCATCCAAAAGTACGTGAAAGTTTCACTAATTAACTGTTTTTTAATCATTCAGTTTTTCCCCAGTAAACTGATGCCCGTTTCATCTAAAAATAAGCCAAAAGTGTATCCAAAAGCTCTGCGAACCCTAGTTTCTTCTGCATACCAACGGCCCGGAGTTTGGTTAACTCATAGATCTCAATTACATCTGAGCATTTCTGACAGTAAGGTTAAACAGAATGACGAGGCGAATGTCCTTTTCAGCCACGTACTAGCCTCCGACGGCGGGTATTTTATGCTTCAAAGGTAAGTTGTCCACTAAAAGTCCATTTGTTTGGCTGATTACCGAACGAAATTAACAACCAGCGAATGGCTCGACAAATCGAATGCGTCCGCTTATCAGCTGGGGCCAGACTGGGGGGGGGAGAGACAGGATGATAACTTGTGTCCGAAAAGCTTCGAACAAGGCTTAAAGATAAAAGATCAAACGCAGCACACCACTCGAACAGGGAAATATCGGTATGGGGGGAAATTTTATTGCCTCAACCAGCATATATTTGGCACTGAATTTAGCGGCAACCGGTCTGCCCATTCACATTTCTGGGGAAGACTTCAGTCATTTAAAATCGTAGGTAATCGGATAACACCGAATTTTAGTACAAGATGACCTTCTGAGTTTGTCTTCTGCTTGCGTGCACTTTTAAAAAGTGGGGTATCATGCCAACGAAACAGACATGCTGATGCATTGTGATCATGAACCTTTGGAATTTGGACCAAAATCCTGGTGGGACTGTTCTATGGAAAACGCGGTTCCGATTATCGTTTCAGAGAGGCTTGGTAAATAACCACCAAAAGACCATTGAACAAAAGGTCGGTAAGGATTGAAGTGACCTCCAATCTGTTCATTTTGGGCCAGATTACTCAGGCGAGGATTTCAACCTTTTCAGTATGCAAAATGTCTAAGCCTAAGTCTTTGTTCTTAACCAGTAAATTAGCACCGCAGGTGATAGACAGATGCTTATGTCAAAATGTCTTTTTGATTGTATTCATGTCAAGAGGTGACATTTGCGGGTGAGATAACTACCAGGGTCTTCGTGGGACAAGCGGGATAACAGACGCTGTCTGTCTGCCGTTTGTAAACAATCCGCCCAGGTGATAGGTCAACCCAGCTGTCGAACAGGACCATACTGGTTTCTCATTGCAATCCCGTGGGTCCTAGTGACAGTGAATACAGATGAACTTCGAGATGTCGACGATTGCTTTTACAACGCTAGCCACATCGACAAGTGCCTCATTCAGCTAAGCGTTACCTAAGAATATAGCGCTACTCCATTTCGTCCAAATTAATTTATACGACAGCAATGGATTGGCTCGTCCTTTTTTCCAGATTAAGTTGCAAAACTGAAGCCTTCCACATTTGATCATTCGTTCCGGAACATAATGTTTTCCCTTTCAGACGTCAAACTAGCGAGACCATCTTGGGATGTGTTAGCTTTTAAGCCCATCGTTGACAAGCAGACGGAAAACCACAATCAATTCTACGAAAAACTGCTCATCTAGTTTAAAGTAAGAAACACCCATGTAAGGAACCTGTCAGGTGACTCTCACTACGTTTTTCGCCATCTCAATCACTGTACCCAATAAAAGTGTCAATAAGATGTTCTTGTGTTACGAAACGTTAAGTCCGGGGCTTATTTTCAGGGAGTCCCTAGGTGAAAATGGGGTATGGTCATACAAAAGTCGGCCGTTTTGATCATCAGTGCTTTCTAAGCGCAGACGAAACGATTTGCCATTATATACTTCTGACCTATACTATTCACGCAGAAATTAGGGTTGGGGGCCATCTGATGAGCACCCAGGAAGGATGAAACCAGTCTTGGGCTGTTGAAAATTTTTCAGCAACCTTATGGGTAGTGTGTTACGTTTAGACATTTACTATGTTGTTGCCTGATGAGGAAACGCAGTGCATATTTCAAACGTTCAGCTTTCTGTGGTCTGAGGTGGACCAATCAAAATACACCGACATGATGGTAACGTTCTGGATATGCCTTTATGTTCATTGCGCACAGACAATGGAGGGTTTATCAGGAGCCGTTGTCTTCCTCCTAAAACCGTATGTCAGGCTCTGGTTGAATACAAATGGAAGAATATTTGCCCGATGTTTCCGGGAAGAATGTAACCAATGATCTGAATATGCTTCATCGATCACGCAGAGTTGGTATTGCATTTCGAATGCCAGAGAATCGTTCGCCTTGTGCATCTTTTTTTCAATTAGAGGATCAATGGGGTAAATGATTGGAGTGTGCGCCCCGTTAGCAATGGTTCAACACAAAGCTAGGTCTACAGCAGTCCGGTTTGTGGTCTGGCAGCCATGGTAGCCACGTGAAAGCCAAAATCAGTAAATTCGCTTCAACAATCGGCTGTCATAACCCTGCATTCGATCATTCGGACGAACTTCATCAGCTGATAGCTGGCGACCACTAGAGTCCTTAGATTCACGCTATTCATCTAATGCGTGGTTCAACCCCTGCGCTTGGAACCGCATCCATTCAACCTGTTTTCAGCTATGGATAACTCTCTCCCTGTTCACCACTAAGTCAGCGATTTTTATGGTTCATACTGTTGTCAATGCCTCAGATTATGGGGATAAACATGAGACTAAGTAAGTGTGTGGGAACACCCTCATTAGTTGTACAGATTATGAGATCCAACATGCATGTTTGGTCAGTTTGTGAAACCCTTTCATCTAGACCATCTGGGCATAACTCGCACCACAATGCGAAGTTCGTCCAGGACTGGGACGTTCTATCAGAAATAGGGTATGAATAAAGTGTAAGCAGTAGTACATCATTCCTAAAAGATAGCCTCTTCCGTGCCGATATGTAAACTAGTGTAAGAAAGTGTGCTATCAGAGAGATTTTGGGGAAATGGTTCTACCCGATGCTAAGATGAACGAGGTGCCGAGAGCAATCGTAAATCATCCCCCTGATGCTGTTTACTTGCTTCAAACGTTCACTAGGGCCCGAGTTTTTATACGGTCGCTTATATCAAAGCGCTAAGGTGGCGTGCCTGATTGACGGCAGCACTAGACATAAAAACCTGTCACATTGTTAAGTGTGAGGCTGATTGCGCAATTAATTAAAAAGCTTTACTTCAAACATTTAGGTGCATTGTTTCAATCGCAGCTTTCGATAGAAAACTCAGAGTTTTGAACGATAGCATATGCATGTGTACTCGTTCGTAATTGGAGACTCAGCTGGCTAGTGCCAACAGAACCAAGCATCCTTAGTACCAAGAGCCTGAGTAAAGTTGTGGAAAGACGAAAGAAGAGCAGCTGAAAAGATTCGTTCTGGACGGCGCGATAAAGTAGGGCAACAAAATCCACAAAATAAACAGGATAATTGATTTTGATTGTGTAAGATTCTCTGATTGGAAATATGCATTTTGTTATTTATAACTCGGCAGCGTTTGCCCGAGTGAAGCAGTGCTTGTTACCAGCGTTGTGCTTATGTGTGTGTGTGTGTGTTGATGCCTAACCTCAGCGCTCCTAAACAACAGCAAGCACATGAATACATCAATATACGTGTCGGCCGTGTGATCATGCACCATCTAATGACCTTCAGACCACTGACCGGTCAATTTATTACCCAGAGCCTGGCGACGAATGACATTGTTATTACTGCATGCTGAACACTGCCTCATCGCCAGCAATGCCTTCTTTATTCAGTCACAGCCTCTAAGTTGCCCCACACGTTTTCATCAAACTCATTGATTTCCACGGACAACATGTTTATATAGAAAGCAAGCAGAAAGCAGTGATGATAAGAATAGGTAAGACGATAAGATGCATTCACATCAATAACCTATAACAACTTCGAAAAGATGACCAGAAATAGAAATGAATAAATAAACAAATAAGTAAATAAATAAATAACGCAGCATGGAGATTTGGACGTCCACCCAATTAAGACTACTCAGGTGCAGGGCCCGTACAATCTTGGGGATTCGGTAACCTTTCCGAGCAGGTTAATTACGGTTTGTAGCTAGTGTAAACATGAGTCAGTTCAGTCACTTTGTGAGTTCCCGCAATCATCCGCCCCCCACAAGAAGTGAATCGTTTCTTTGCTGTACACTAGGGGGAGTTGTGAGCCGGCTAACAACAAAATCAAATTCAATTATCTTAATTATGGACCAATGCGCGTCAGAAAACTGTAACTGGTCACTTTTCAGTGTCATTAACATAATGGACTACGTAAAACTTCAGTTTATAATGAAAGTACGTATTCCCCGCACCGGCAAAAAAAATCCGTATATGAAACAGGTATTTAGCCACGAACCCTTTCTCCCTTCCACAACCTTTCCGACTGTGATGCGTGTTCTAATCCGTCAGGTTGCTAATTCGGATCCTAGAGCTAAGCACAGCAATGACTTTGGGACTCGACCAGACGTACTAGCTTAGTCACTGTCGATTTAACCCATGCGGGCAACAGTATTCCGCGGTATCAACCATCACTGATTGCCTTGATCTACTACGGTGTGACTGATAGACCGGAGATAACGTATTGTGCACGTAGCATCTGTCAGCACACCTCATATGGTAATCCAAGGAGTAAAAACGATCCCAAGTAATACCGTTTCTTTGAGAAGTTCAGTAGACGTTTGGGCCCATAAGTGGAAGCAGTTTGTGCCGGAAAGCCGAGTACCACTGTACAGAAGTTTCATTCTTATTGGGTAACATCAGCAGTGAGCATGTCGAGAATACCTAGGGCAAGCCGAACCCTCAGCCTCCCGGCTAGTGGTTGATCACTGAATCGTCCGGCTACGAGCGGCTGATTAGTGGGGTGACCGTCTCGCTTTTAGGAGAGATGCCAAGTATCCGTTTTTTCCGTGCAGGTTCACCTTGTAGGCGGACAACTATAGTTAAACCATAAATTGGGTCCAATGAAGCGAATATATGAGATTTTTCGGAGTACAAAAAGCCACATTGCTTTTGTTGATATAGTTATGACCAGTGTGTCCCTTGGAGAGGATATTCGTTCCGTTGATGCAGATTACGTACGTTGAAAATACATGGCAATCGTTCAGATCAACTTGAAAAACCCGATCATACGCTGGCAGGGCTGTTGAGATGAAGTACAACGTTGCCACTTTTGAATAAAGGGTAAAACCAAATCGGTTTATGTGGGCCGATTAAATCATTTCTTTCATCTGGTTTCAAGTAGTCATTCTCAGTTTTCCCCAATGGATAATCGTTTGTGAGAAAACCACCTTTCAGTAAATTAGGTTCGTAAATCGGTAATCCATGCTCAGGCACGACAACTCGTCTGTACTTCATCTTCTCGTAAAGCAAAAAGCATTCCACAAGTTAACGGTCCTTCTAACCGAGGAATCGTCACTCGATGAACTAGTCGATGAACATGATCAGGTGACGTAAGCTGCGTGACTGAAAAGTAAGTGGAGCTATATCCCAACTAACTGCGAGTTTATCGCACAGCTGATCAGTCATTTGTGACCGAACAGTACAGCGCTCGACCAGTGGAGCGGGACTGTCTAATAGCAGCATCATGGGCCTAATGGGGAACTGTGTCGGGGCGTATTTGGCTCGTTGAGTCCAACTCAAGAGACCACCAACCGAATACTTTGATTACGTTGGTTAGGTCATGTTTTACGACCGTGCCGTGGGCCATTCGAATTTACTTGACCAGAAAGGAAGAAACAAAGGGTTGGGTATACTTAAACAAAAATTTCATTCCAAACCAGACGGTTTATACAAATACAAGCAATTACGTTGTCTTGACACAGCACACTACTTATAAGGTTACTGAAAACCCTTCGACATTCCACTGCAGTAAATGAGTGAACTACGTAGTGACCATCTACGACATACCCGACTGAATTTCTCATCTATCATATTTTAGCCGCACATTTAGATGGAGGATATCACCTGGAATTAACCCAGGATTCCACTGCGTTTCTCGTTAAAACCAGTACGACTTGCAACTGAGTGTATTTCGTCATTTGAAATAACTGTATGTAATTTCCCATTTTTTGCTGTGACCACGGCAGTGCGATTTGGTTAGCATCAGTTTTTACTCAGACAAATACGTTCTTCACAGATGCACGTGCATAGATAAACGCACATTCCAGATTTGTCGCAATTGCGGAATCTAGGTCAGCCAACAACGGTGTACGTTTGATGTGGTGCATGGTGATTACCGAATATCTGCTGGCTGTATGGTCATATTGGTAACGTTAGGTTGTGCTGCTCTACACACGAATACATGAATACCTTCCACAGCCTATTAAGCAATAATCGTTCACCTTTCAGACGATTTCGCTTAAAAGTATGAATTGGTCGATCAACCATTTACGAGTAGCGGTGTCTTTTGGTCAGTGCACTCGGTTGTCAAATGGAAAATGAAACTTTGCACATGTTTGCCTGTCTGTTACGTAACTTCGCATCTCGAATATGACAGAGCTTTGCACATTCCTCGCAGGCGTAATGTATCTGATGGGCTACAAAACGGTGGGAAAATTGGATCGGAAACCGTAAATGAGTTGTTTTTTTTACTCGCTTTCTGATTTATGCTTTGTCGCGTGCTAGTCCAGAACTGCTGGTGATTTGAATGCGTTCCTGGTTTCCGATTATCTCTATTTGTACTGTAGTAGCCAAGCAAGCATGCACAAGAAAGGTAAATTTTTTGTATAATTTATTCCCTGCTTTTCAAACAAAACATACTACTTAAAACGTTTTTGCAGGCATTTCTGAGGACCGCTACCGGTGAATCCCTTCTTGGGGCTTATAGGTCATTCGCACCCTATAAACTTTCATGAATCTTAAGTTCTATTCGAACACCAAGTTGTACAAAAGTGGTGAAATACACTCATTTACAAGTTGGGTTGATGTTAACGAGAGACACAGCTGGACCACCTGTTCATAGTCTTTGTACAGCAACCTCAGTTGTAGAGTATCAGAAACGAGAATTTCAGATGAGTCTCCCGTTAACACTAAAGTGGGTTGCAAACCAGTGTAATTCGTTGACGTTTGTGTACTTACTGAGCGGACTGAACGGAGCTTCAACGCTGCTGAGTACTGTTTATTTTAGTCCCTATTATCTGACCAAGCAAAGGGATTAAGTTGACACCAAACATGAAGAGCTAAATTAAAAATACATAAAATTCAGCTGAATACGGTCAAAATCGCAAGGACATCCATGTGCCGGTAGACAACATGGAGGAATAAAATCCTAATAAAGATTAGAACTGAAATGAACGGCTGTGGATGTATTACAAGAAGCCCTTAGAAAGCCCCGCCAGTGACAAGAAGCATACACACTCATGAGTGCATTGAAAATATACATCCACGAATCGTGTTGCCAAAGAGGCTATACTGGAAACTAGTGCTCAGCGGCCCTGATAACCAAACCAGTCGCAAGCCCTGTGCCGATCGACACATGACGGTTATATCGACTACTCATGAAGTCCTATGGGGTTTGCAAACACGGGGAAGGAAAGGCAGCAGGAAGCCAATGAGCCATTCACACCGCACTTCATTATTGGTCTGAGAATTGGGCTTTATCGTCACTTTTGTTAAGGAAGAGATGGGTAAGTTCGCTATTGCGATTAGACTGTCCAACACGGTGATCGTGGGCGGAAGTTGAGTTTGCAGTGGTACGGCAAACAGGGACCAGTGAGCTCCTCGGGGAGAAGACAGATCAACCGAATTCCAAGTTTCACGTGGAGACGAATGAAACTGAAGAGAGATATTATTTCTTTTAAAGAGACCTAGCCATATGACTCCCTCCGAAATGCAACACTTATGGAACCAGCTCAAACAATCTGTTCACGGAAACTCATCACCTCAGCCAGGTGGTTTGTGACTCGTTCTGTGACCTTAAAACAAGTCCCCTTCCATTCACTGTTCACTGGTTCAACTTATTTTCGCTTTTCTCAGATTTTACCTACAACGAAGTATTCAATAAGACCTCTTTGATAAGCCAGTTTTGGCAAACTGACCAGTTTTCACACCCATGAATTTGAGCGCCCCCAACGCGAGGTGGGATGGGGGTTCAAGAGTGTCGAGGAAACCAGGCTGAACTGTTAACACCCCGTTGTTTTTCACGTCCATATTATCAGAGAAACCAGATTTTATCCCTCTTTAAGACGACTCCAACTTAATTGCCGGTCTTAAAGCGGAACTATCAGTTTATGGTGATGCGCGATTATGTAGATTCACCTTTAATGAACTTTTACGACAGGACTAATCCGACGCTTGACGGTAGGCTTACCAGTGTGATTCAGAGATGTGCGTACTAGGATGTGTGATATACGAGAGTCCCTTCGGGAAACAACAAGGGAGAAGGTTCTGTGACTTCATTAACCTTCGAGGCTACTTCGTTTCTTACATTCGTAATCGTCGATTGTCTCAAAAGAAATCAGCAGGGTACCATAGCGCTTCAGTTTTGAGAGACAGGGACAACATATTTCTCGTGCCAAGTTCGTCTACAGGCCTGGGCTGACCAGCGGGATTGTCCATCACAAGAGTGAGCTTTCGTCCCGTGGCTGAGGTCACAATACGTGCAACTGTTTGCACCACTGACGAGGGAAGTCAAGCAAGAATACACTCCATGGGACACCTCATGATCGGCCGTGTCACACACACACACACAACACGGGACCACCGCTTTGTGCGAGAAATCCATTGGTTAGACACATAAGGCCTTGGAGGTAGCCAGTAGGGCTAAATCTGACTTCTCAATATCCTGGTTCACCGTAGTTGAGCCCGAAATCAGGTGCCACACCTCATGGTGTTCGTCTTCGCCGATTTCTGGTAAAAGTCATCCCTGTTGGGAGTCAAAATTGTCAGTACATCATTGTCGGCTTTGAGGGGTTGGCGCTTTTTTCTGATTCCAATGGTAAATTCCCGGGTCCGGGGAAAAGTGGTCCCTTCAGAGCAGGGGCACCATAATTTAGGAGAAACATTGATAAGCAGCACCGATCGCAAACTTTATTGAAGGAGTCTCACAAAAGAAACTTAAATCTCGACAAACCTTTTAACCTAGTCACTTGGCTTGACGACGAAACGTTGCCCAGCAATAAATCTACGGATTGTTTCTCAAACTTTTCCAAAAACAAAGACACCTTTTCATCAGTATAGCGCGCTAATTGAGCTGATGTTAAGGTTTCGTCACGCCACTTGAGAAATCCACCAAAAAGTTCATTCGACTGAGCTTTAAAAATAGCCCATGAAATAGCTCCTTCTACTCGCCAGACGGCAACTCAATCACGCAGAGGAGTAAAACGAAAAGTCTCCTCTAAGGATTAGTGACTATGGTATTTTGAAACGCTTTCTATACTCGGATAACGGATGTTCATTTGTTTTCGGGTGTTTTTTCAACCGCTTACGTCAGACCACTCTAACTTTGAACGGATTCAGACATGCTTGAATGCATGTAATTATGTCACACGCGTCTTTGCTAAGACACCAGAGACGATAATTCCTTGGATGGAACAGTCACGAGGCTCGAAAAGACCGCCATGTTGTACGGGAAAGTTGCTCTACGAGAGAGTTCGTCTCTCTAGCCGCGGATTGGTCAAAAACGCCTGTTCAGCTGAGTGAAACTTCTCGTTTGCTATCAATAAAATCTCATTTACTAGCTCACAGCTATTTATGAATGTCCATGTTTCATGAGACTTTATCGAAACCAGTTGTCCATGACCACTATGTTCGCAACACAGTAACAAAGAACGGTCGACACACCTGAGGAAGTCAAACTGCTCAGAATGATTTGAGTCAATCCCTAGAGATTTGCTGAATATACACCAAAAAAACCGTCTGCTACGTACAACGCCGCACATAAGTAGTGAATCAATTTTTAAAGTAGCAGAACTACCACCAGTAGTCCGAAATCCGTGTCACTAGTGCCGGATAACGAGTTGCCACACAACAAAACCGAATCCGACAAAATGATTACGGTAACTAACTTGTCTGTCCGTGAAAACCTCAGTTTACTGACATCGCTCTGTGAATTGGCATCTATAACCCCACCACACGTTGTTGTTGCATATGTTTCAATGAAACCTGATCTAAAGCAGCTTCGGTAGATGAGTTGTCTTGATAAGGCATCGAAACGCACGGTGTATGCGTACACACACTCACACTCACAATGTGAGTGTGACATTGAGAACTGGTGGTTTATAACTGGAGTCTGCAAACAATTTCACGCCACACGGCAGCAGAGGAAACAACCAAACAGACCTCGAACAGGTACAAACGAAGGGAACAGCTCGTCGAAAAAGTGAGACTGCTTCATATAATCGTCGGTGGCATGCAAGCAGCTGCCGGACAAATGTGATATGTTCGGCTCTATCAACATCACACACGGCAACAAATAGGGTACCGCGACGCGAAGGAGCAAAAATGCACGCACTCTAAAGGCACACTGTCTAGAGTGTGATAACAATTAACCGACTTCCGAATTCTGAAGAGCCTAAAGGTCGCAAACCAGCTTGGTTCCCAGAGGGTCGCTGCTTTCATGAAGTTCAATTCGATCCCCAAACATTGGAACCGAAATGAATTTTGAGTCGTTATCGGATAAGAAGCGGTCACATTACATAAACCTAGACAGGAACAGCCTGAGAGAAGCGTGAGCTACCACTGAATTGAGCACTCCGTCGTCCAATCCTGCTTTTGGCTATGAAAGAGGTTCCACTTTCACCAGTTATCTAAGACTACATTTTTTAGGTAGGTTGTTATATTGCCTTCCTAACTAACTGAACAAGGAAATAGTATTCCCGTAAATCTTTCATCATCGGCAAGAAAAAATGTTCGTAATCGTCCAGCTTTGGTGAATAGTTACGATGCTATCCGACGGGAGAAGGAGGGCTGAGATAATGCCAGGTTTCCCAAACTTATACAGGAGTGGTTAAGATGTTGTGGTTGGGTTCGAACCATGGACCTTCCAGTCAGTGAACTTGCGCCTTAAACATTCAGCTAACCCGAGCTCAGTATAATGATAGGATTAGTCTTCGTGGCTAGAAGGCGAAGGATGTCGTTCTTACTCCGACCTTTGAAAGCCAAACAGGACCCCGTGAAACGCCAATAAAGTCTGTCGAAAATCACCCAGCCGCGGCGACTAGGGAACTGAATGCCTGTCACGTGTTCTGGGGCGACATCAGCTGTCGAGTTTTCTAGCACTTTTTTCCCTGTCAGCCACTTCAAACAGTCGGTGAATTATACAATTTCAAGTTTTCACCGGTCTATATTTTTCACTGTCCGGCAGGGGACAGGGAAACAGGGTGTCGGACAGCCACATTGAAGTTCGAACAGTCGTCACGATTGCTTTTCGCTGCCTGAAAATAGTGCCTATTTGGAACCGCCCTCTGAAGATCAGTGTTGAGAATTATTCAAAATAACTACAAAAAACACCTCTGGTTTTTCAAAGAGGGCTAGCAGGCCTACATGAGCTGAGATCACAAGCAATACGGCGATAAAAGGAGAACGAGTAGATGAAATATCCGATCTATAATAGAAGAAGCCGTAAGTCTTTGAAATTTAGTAAGCCCTTGTCATAGAACAGTGGAGCTATTTGATAACAGACGCAGAAACTGCGGACCCTTAAAAATCCAATTGGATGCTTCAGTTTGGTGATCTGAGCAAATCCTTGAGAGAAAATGCAATAACCCTTCAGAGAATTCTCTCCGAAGATGTTATACTATCTTGAAGAAGCCAGGAGAAGGCATTCCGTCAGCTACGAATTCGTGTGAACTTCCTTCCCCCTAACGTCCTCCCCCCTTGGGCAAGAAACATGACTTTACATTCCCACTTTGGGTAGTATTCAAGATGGCTCAAGTGGTTAGAGCGCGAATTTACTGACCGGAAGGTCCGTGGTTCGAACCCGACCTCTGCCTCTCGACTTCCCCTGTCTAGGCTTGGGCAACCTGGCAGTATCTCAGCCCTCGTGCTTCCTTCTGGCGGCATGGCAGCTAGGCACCGGAAGGGTGTTACAGCTGGACGATTTTTTTTAGTATTCATACTCGAAATGTGCCACACGAAAGTTCAAATTTTATCCAACGTGTTCTTGCCTTGTATAGAGTGGAAAGAAATTAAACGAACTGATGAATCTAAGCGATCCTTCAAAAACGCTTCCAGTACCCGCTGAACTCCTAATTTCCATTGTAACTGGTTAAACAAACTTGATCACCTTGGACCGAAATACTACTGTCGACCATATTTGACCATCGATTTTCAAAACAAAAGTAACGATGAATACTGATCTGGATAAAGCAGCTAGAAAGATAATCCGCTGGAGAGAGAACACTACAGAAAGGCCGTGTTTTGGCCTCATTTCAAGGAGGTCGTGTACTAAAGCGGGGAACTCCGGGAGGGTCAGAGGGTCCTCTAGGGTAAACATTTTATATATGGTAGGAAGCTGCAGACTTACATTGGTATGAGTTGATCAATCTATGCATATACTGGTGACACGTGTTCCTGCAACCTGGTTCGAATTTAGCTGACAGTTTCTTTACTTGTATCCTCCACTGACTTCTTGCGAGTGTGTGAATCGCGTTATTTTATTATTATTTACCGACCGAACTCAAGGCAATATCACGTTTTTTTGTTATCCTTTTTTTCGTGAGAAGATTGAGAAACACTACCGTGTTTTCATGACCAAATTTTAACGCAAGCGGGTTCCAATTTGTCATGCAAACTTTACGAACTACAAGAGTGTCGACGGACGCAGCCAATTCACAAGACAGCGTGAATAACGTTAGTCACTACAACACAGTCTATTCAGTTGCAGCACCCTTTCAGTGCCTAGCTGCCATGCCACCCGAGGAAAGCAAGAGGGCTGGGTTACTGCCAGGTTGTCCAAGCATAGACAGGGGAAGTCGAGAGGTAGAGGTCGGGTTCGAACCACGGACCTTTCGGTCAGTAAATTCACGCTCTAACCACTTGAGCCATCTCGCCCCTCACTACAACACAGTATTCTGTCTTTGCGAGGTATTAATCTATTTGAGGGATCCAAACTCACCGCCTGATGTGAGTTTGACAGAAGGCTATGCGTCGCATTCCACAGGTAACCCTGTTGTGGGATTACCGATGCACATGCACCCAACTGCGAGAAAGATATCGGTAGGTGAAAGACTGCCTTCGTCATGGGTTCTCAAAATGTAATTTGGTTGACAAACCTGATGGTATTGATTGACATATTTGCAAATCGTCAGGTGTCCCGATGCAACCATAAGCAACAGATTGTTTATGAGTGGCACAATGGAAATCACACTTGCGATTAGGGCTGATGGGCCTAACTAACTCCTCCCCTCGTGTCCAAGCTGACTGGCCCACACGAAGCTTTGTTTTGCTCCAAATCGTGTGCGAGTGAGTATGCAAAGTTACATTTTACCTGAATTCGCATCTTCTGCCTTGATAATTCTGGAAAATTGTCACTTGTTTACTAATGACATCGTCGTTCCACTACTGAGCTGTTAGTGTTGCCGCGGCGACTCGAAAGTGTAGGTTCAATCAGCCCTGGCCTTATCCTTTTGTGCGAAGTAGAGAACCGACTGGTTTGTACCACCGGCTTTTACCGCACGCATGGTTCAAGTGATCGAACGCCTAGCGAGGGAGTATCAGCCACCCAAGAATAGAATACAATGATCGGTGCAATGTACAGATAAAAAAACAAGCACGTGCGCGCGCACCAGAATTCAAGAGTATTTGCATGAGAGCACGAACAACGATATCCAGCACAACAGGTTTCAACAATAAGTGAACTCTTCACTGAAAGATATGTGACCGAAATGCACCCTTAAATGTTCCGCGTAAAGTGGACAACCTGGCGTTACGTCAACCTTCACGTCCCCTTCGGGTGCTCGGACAGAGATAATCCAAAACTATGCCAGAGAAGAATGAAATTCACTTCTGTTCATTAGGTGGACGTGTAACATTTAACACACTGTTTAAACACTGCAATCCATTTGACTTATGGAACGCTTGTCACCATTGTCCAAACGAGACATACTCTGACGCCAGAATTTCATCCACCTCTGAGGATGTGAACCCTTTTCTATGCGAACGTGACAGATAATAAATTAAGCCAGTGTGATAATGGTGTAGTTCGGCATAAGTCTGGAAATTCTCAACCCCCTCCCCTGATAGACTGGCAAGGGATCGACCAGGGAAGTTTGTGCGTCAGGCGGCATAGAAAAGCAACTGAAGTGTTCATAGAACGAGAGGGTATAAGCGTTCGGATGTTCGCAGCAGTGTCAAATAAATTGGTGTTGTTTTAGGAAGTGCGACAGTTGCGTATCAGCGCAACGCTTAAAGTAATCCTTGTGAGAACAACCTCCAGCAGGAGCTCATCCACAGTAAAACGTGAAAAACGTCATTTTCCGCTCTGATCTCTCTTCAAAGAGGTGATCCAATATCATCGGTTAGGAAAATAGGGGATGGAGAATCTCCTCGAATTACACTCACCTACAGGTACCATCCAGCTTCTGTGAATGCCTTCAATCAGCTTCCTTCCGTTGATATCATCCCCTACGGGCCACTTATCAAAGCCTATAAACACATGCGTTTTTAATTCCCCCTGAATCGCTTGTCTGCCCACAAACAATAAAGTTTGAGGGCGGGAGTTATGACTGTAATATCCACTCTTCGCAGTAGCCCCCCCCCTCGTTGGTTTGCGCTGCTTGTCCGACTTACCATCAGCCCATAACACTTACGTCAGTAATACTCTGGTAAAACTCTGGTTGGTCACCATTAAAAAGCATTCTTTCCTATAATCAACGGCTTCCCCCGACCCATGCCAGTCCTTTTGTAACAACCGAAACAGTTACTAATCTGATGGTGCTAGGGTTCACCCCACAGTGTGCCACACCAATGCACACACTCCACTGTATTAATCGCTCCTGTTTGAGAACGTGAGATTCGCACAACGGTCTTAGCATCATCAAAGACACTAGTACTTATCAATGGTAATCTACGGAAAACTAACCTTGAACACTACTTTAGGGCACTCGGCTTAGGTTGATCCTACCTCTTGTTGTACAGTATAAGTCAGTTTATTCCACAATCGTTCATCTGTAGCACCCTTTCGGTGCCTAACTTCCATGCCACCCAAAAGAAGCACGAGGGCTGGGATATTGCCAGGTTGCCCAAGCCTAGACAGGGGAAGTCGAGAGGCAGAGGTCGGGTTCGAACCACGGACCTTCCGGTCAGTAAATTCGCGCTCGAACCACTGAGCTATCTCGCTCCCTCCTCCACAATACCCGAAATACGATATCAGCGCACATACAAAACGGTTGGTCGTTGGCGTTTTGGGGTCAAGATTCCCACGAATATGTGGAGCAAATCGGTCAGTCTTAACAACCTCGGATCTCTCTATTCTACTGGAAGAATGGAGGCGTGAAGAAGCCGTGGACTTCTTGACCCCTGAACTGTTAGTTTAAAGTAACGGTGGACCACAGAGCATGTGTGCCGGAAGGAGTTATATCTGTCGTTCCTCAACAGGATATGCAGGGCAAAACAGGTCTGAGAGTTGGTTGAGTCAGTTTTCCCATTAGTGGATATTGGAAATTGGATATTGAATACTGAATATTGGAAAATCTAAATTTAACCAGAGGTTGTTTGGAACTCCTACCGGTGATGGGGGTTCACACATTAAAGTAGTTGAAAATTAGTAACTATACCTACTGGATAGACCCCAAATTAGTGAAACGTGTAGTGTGCTGCAGATGAATTTTGACCCAGGAACGAGCCATATGCTTAATGTATTTATTCATTTGAATAGGATAAACGATTTTTCTTCTGTTAAGTAAGAACTCTGTTGGCGTAAGCTTTTTGCGGTTATTTTCTTTAAACTAGCTCAGTCACCGAGTGACGTTGGGAGAACTTTGTGGTCAAGGAGCGAACTTACTGATCGGAAGGTCCGTGGTTCGAACTAAGCTGCGGCACTTGTCTAGGCTTGGACAATCTGGCAGTATCTTAGACCTCATGCTTCTTCCGGATAGCATGACAGCTAAGGACCGATGAGATGTTACAGCTGAACGATTATCACTGAAGGATTGTACCATTTTTGTCGATAAATCATCTCGAAGTGGTGTGGAAGTACGGACAGCCTTCGAACAAACGCCGTAGGCGAAAGAGACACTGACAATTTTGCGGTTACAATAGCCAGATGGCGACCGTTTTAATGACTTTTTAACAAAAAAGAAAATGAGTTGCGGTGATCGTCAGTCAGGTGGAACGAACACGCGGAGTGGAACCCACCAGCTTCGCGTTCAACGGGATGAACGTCTCAGAGCAACAAAGACATTGTTATCTTTCCTGATATCTGCTGCACTACGTGAGCAGCGCCCACAAAATGCACCCCTTGTACTTGGTTTGTGTCTACGAATGTGAGATTTGCTCTAGCTTCTATGCTGCAAGATGGCAAACGGGTCAATAAATCATGCGTATCAACAACAAAGGATGGTTCATCTTTGTCGGAACAATCGGCGACCAATGAGTTGGGGAATTTCTACGTTCGTATAAGTCATGCGAACTCGTCAATGAGTGAAAATGTCCGGGCGCCTAGTCAACAACCGAAAGGCATGCTCAGACAATATTTTTGTTGGTTTACCGGTGAAACGGAGGTGTGCATTCATCCCATGTCACCGGATGTTTGGCTTCAAACAGACAAGGTCCAACAACACAATGGAAAAGACGGTAAGGACCACTTGTGCAGATCAGTCATGCAGGAATTTCTAGACTGTTTGTTGTGCTGAGAGTTCTGAGTCTGGTAAGGCGTCAAGTGCTGATCAGCAGGTTTGCCTTACCCTTGGTGGCTACCTTGTATGAGAATTAAACAAGGATGAAACGGTCAAGTTTCCTACTGTTGTGCTGACTGTTTTGTATGAGGAAAAAAGGGAAAGATGCAGGGAGTGAATGAGGAAGGTGAACAGGTACGGATTGATAACAGTTGTTGTATAATTAGGTTTTTGGTAGTTTTTGCAATACCCCTCAATGCGTTAACGTCGTTCTACATAGACAACAGAACTGGGGGTGGTTGACTTTGAAGATAACCTCTCAGGATAGCAAGCTTTTCGACAACTGAAGACGTCTCAAACGGGCGAGCCTTCGACGGGTCTAACCTTACTCTGAGCAATAATCATATGAATGAGTCACGCCACTAAAGGCGGTCTTGCATCACCTTCACTGCGTAGCTTTCAATCCATACCGCAGCGGACAAAAAGAACCGACTGATCGGTTTCGCCCTTCTTGGGGCTCATCAGGTAGGCGCAGTCCCCGAGTTTCCGTCAACCTCATGTTCTACTTGAACCTAAATTGGACTGGTTTCGATAAATACACTAATTTGCAAATCAATTTGGGTTTTGCGAGAGACTCATCTGGAACCCAGCTGAATCTCCCGTTTGTGATGTTTCCAGCCAACAATGTGCTGCACTAGGCCGCCTCATGTTCCAGTTCCTACGATATTCGAGATATCGCGATACATGTATATACGTAATGCACTACTCATAAGGTTGCTGAAAATTCTTCGACTTATATATATATATATAAGTGAGAAGCTAGTTCTAGTCAGATTGCCAAAATCACAGAATTTTCAAGGTGGTCAGGACCAATCAGCGGGCCGAACTTTATGCTTTTTAATCAGTAGTTCGTCCTGACATTTCGTTTTTTTTTGGATTCCTGAAAGTTCTTAAGTTGTACTTAAAAACTATCATGGTGAGAATGGGGTAGAAAATTTTCCGATAATCATAGACCCAAATCAGAAACAACCAGGACTGCTTGATAATGTCAATCCGCACACAGGACTTGTGCTGGATGTGCGCCAGAAAAGGTGTTTATGAACAGTTCAACTACACTTTTGCAAGCTGTATGTTTTATTCACTGTGAGTCATACGGTGAAGCCAGTATGGTAGGCATCTTTGTTGTTTTGCTTCCGACAACAACTCACATTTCTATAGTAACCTGTTACACGCGTGCGGAGAAAAACCAGAACACGCACATGCGATATCGGTGGTAGGTGGGGTGTAAACTGACAGTGCTGTGTAGAGCTCAGTTTCTTCTATCGATCGCAACGACCGTACCAGTAGCACTCCTACGTTCTAATTTGCATAGATCAAACGAAATCAGAGCCGGGGTATTTGGTGCTATGGTTCAGTCATGTGACTAGTCTGAAGTGGAAATAGTGGCCTGCACTCACATCGCATGACCGAGTGCTTCAACTCCAAAGGCTATCGCTCACCATCACACTATGATGTTGAAATTGGCCATGGCCAAAAGCCATGAACCAAGCTGCAGCAACGGTAGTAAACTCATCGTAGTTTGATTACTCACGGACCTCCCTCATCAGGCTTCCGGTCTAGACCACTTCAGTCATGCGCTGCGAGGTCAGACAAGCTGCTGCAGGCTGGCGAGGGTGGGTGGATGAAAACGGATAATTAAACCGAATGAGCAGTTTCGACTTCCGTCAATGTGTTGGGAACAAAAGAACAAATCCAAGTTGACCTTGTCCGTTTGGCTAATTTACGTCCTGATTTATCCAGCCGCCAAAGTTAAACTAACTAAACAAGAGGCATGTACACACCGACAATGGTGTCGGAGTTGACAACAACAACGACAACGACAACAGCGGAGGTCGTTGGAGAACAATGGGCTATGCGGCAAAACGTATCTGCTAGCTCCGATGAGCCGATATAAAACACAAAGGCGCCAAAGCACTAAATCCTAAGAATGCAGGGGACTACTAGCAAATTTAGATCGTTCGGGGGTGGAACACAGAGCAGAGAAGGCGGCGACTTGTTAGGTATGTGTACATAGTCAGCATGGAGACAGAACCAGACGACAATCCAATTCGGATTTACCCACTGTCACCCATTCGTTCGTGACGACTGTATGTGAATATGCTATTGTTGTACATTAGACAGTAGTTTATTGGACGCGTACAATCCACTATGCCAAAAGGTACAACAGATGCGATCTACTCACCCCACCCTCATGGGTGGTATTGCGGCGACCATAGTACACCTACATATAAGGAGTTGAATAAACTTCCTGGTTGACGCCATGTTTGTGGCGTGGTTTTAATTTCGTTTAGTGCATGGCTGAGTTTTCACGGCGGTTTACTTTAACCAAGTATTTGTTCACCTATGTGAGGCACAGTAGTTCATTTTTGGTATTGATTAGTTCTTTCGTTGGAAATCACTGTCATTTATATTGGATTTTTGAAGTTTCGCTACTTCGCCATGTTCACTAAAGCGGTAATGAGTCTGGTCCTCAAATGATTTAAAAGACTTTTAGTTGTAAAAACATCAACTTGCAAAACTGGGACACCTTATGACTCGATTTCTACTTCCCACTTGGTCAAGTAGACTGGTGATCTACATAGCTAGCTTATGTTTTAGTTGATAAATGGAAAGGTATCTTGTAAATCCCCCTGAAGACTGGGTATAATTCCCCGGGGCGAACCGTCTCGTACTCTACCTTGTGCTAAATCTCCACTCGGCTGTCCTTCCGGTGGGAAGACGGTGAGTGGTCTGCAAGTTGAAAACATTGTAACGGTTCTGACTCTCCTTGGGGTTTCTGTTCGAGCCGCCGGTTAACCTTTCTTCAACAGCTCATTATGCCTGCACGAAGTCGAACATAACAAAAACGGTCACAGTTAACGTTGGTCCCATTCTTGGTTAATCACCTTCCAGCTTTAAGAAGCGTATACGATTCGAACCCGACCTCTGCCTTTCGACTTTCCCTGTCTAGGCTTGGTCAACCTGGCAGTATCCCAGCCCTCGTGCTTCCTTCGGGTGGCATGGCAGTTAGGCACCGAAACGGTGCTACAGCTGAACGCCAACCGAAACATGTCTAAGTAGCCCATCCTTTGATGTTTTTAGAAATTCCATGTTAGCGAATCCCTGCTTGTTTTAGAAAAAGCCTTCCCGAACTCTACCTCACACACACAAACTGAAGTTAATGTCAACCCCCGTTAAGTAACAGTTGGCCACATTACGCAACCCACGGGTTCGTCTCACAATACTCGACTATGTCCCGCTGTATAGTCGACTTTGAACATAATTACTACCTCGGGCTCGTCGTTGTACAGAAATAATTACAGAGCAAGAAAGAGAAGAGGCAGGGTCACACTATAATTACTAGGAATATAGTGGTGAGACCCAAAACGCTGTGTTTACTACACGTGTATCATATCATCCGAGAAGGCGAGGGATAAGTAAAGATATGATGAATCGGAAGTAGCAAACGAAACGTCATGAACTAGTCACAGTAAGTATAGCTGACTGGCGGCAGTTTTCTTATCCACAAATATCATTGATTTTCCATTGTCCTTGGTGTCCTTGGTAACGTTCAAGAGACTCTTAATTTTCGTCCATTCACACACGGGCATGGGCCTTTGTTTGCGTCAGCCCACATGACGCAACCCATCGTCGTGTCAGGCAACAAGGTTCGTATAATTATCGCCTTGGTTACGATCCACGAAAATGCTTCGGAATGAGATAGTCCTTCAACCCTGCCCTAATAAGCGCGGTTGGTAGTGTGTCTGACGGTTCAAGACCACCACTCAGAACCTTTAAAAACCCATATTTTCTGGGTATTTACGGGTGTCAGTCATGTTGAGACAACTTAGCGATGAACTGGAACCGGGGTGATATGGCTTCGTTCAGCCGTAAAATCCTTTCGCTGTATAGACGCCAAGCCACTCGAGGGAATCACGAGGCTGCTATACCGCTAGTCTGCTCAAGCCTGAGCAGGAGCATCCGAGATGTAGAGACTGGGTTCGTACCAGATACCTTCCGGTCAGTAAGTGCACACTTTAACCCTGAGTCATCTAAGCTCCAGTGAGGGTGCGGACAATTTACCCCATGAAGTATTAACTATGTGGGGCGAAATGGCTCAGTCTTTAGAGCGCGAATTTACTGATGAAAAGGTCCATGGTTCGAACCCGACCTCTGTCTCTCGACTTCCCCTGGGCAACCTGGCGGTATCCCAGCCCTCGTGCCTCATTCGGGTGTATGGAAGTTGGGCACCCAAAAAGTGTTACAGCTGGATGTTTTTTTCTCGCGAAAAAAGATGTGTAGTATAACTACGTCGTTGATCCCAAAATGCACGTACAGTGAACCTTCTCAACAGCATGTCCTATAGAACGATCTAACTGCTGTCGTGACTGTGTATGATCCCTACCCGAGACTCTTGATTTAAAAGAGAGCCCCCACATTTTTGGCAGCAACAACTGGAGCAAAGAGACAAAGCTCATCAACTGCACTGTCCTTTCTGTGAAGAAAGGACACCGTTCCTCAGATCAGCTCAGTTTGACATCCGTGACCTATGAACGAACGAATGGTGTGTCCGGTTGTATGGAGCAACAGATGGCGTAGGATGAAAGGGAGTCGTGAGTTCAAAAAAAGTTTCGAAAAGCAGACTAATAGTGCGTTCACAGTAAAGAACAGAAGGACGGATAGAACAGCGGCCACATCACTATGCCGGTGAGTACAGCCCACATTTGAGATGGTGAGTCTCTTATACTCCGGACAACAAGCACCAGAGTGGCTAGAAGCCATTGTTAAGTTTTCTTGCATTTTGTTTTCTTCCTGCTGGAACCTGCTTCAACGAATAAAGTGCGGTGGTGCAATCAGTCACCTATCATACGAACCACATGAGCGAACCAATCGAATCAAGTAGTCAGTTAGATAAGCTAATGAAGAGTTGCCAAAAATCATTCGTTGCAATTCACTGTCACCAATCTGACGTTACATAAAACTTGAAGGACACCAATAACCAAACATAAGCAGATTTTTGTCTTTGGCCGAAATTTACAGCCGTAAAACCACAGTCATTGCCCTGTGGTGCTGTAGACCCTGGCGTCTACCGACAGACTGGTGTCACATGAACACCTGGACGGCCTAAGTTCGGAGAGGGCCAAGCGGGCTGGGGTTTTTCAGCTGACATCGCTACCGTTTGGTGTGAAGCAATTAATCTGACAAATGAACTTGGTAGCCAACTCAAGCGGTTTTTGACAGTTTACTCGCCAAAACCTCGGAGAAGTGACTTCCACTAAGCTGGCAAGAAAAGTACCCTGAGTTTTAGTCAGGAATTATGTGCAGTGTTCGATTTATTTTGTATCTGAATGAAATGTGAGACAAGTAATGCGCCGTCGTTCATTCCTGCGGAGTGCTCGCTTTTGAGCAATATCCATAGCAGTTGATGCGTGTAGGTTCTACAGCAAAATACACAGAATAAACCTACTTACGGACGCTTCGGAGATCTACAGTTTAGCTACGTTTGCTAGAAAAACATACTAGGAGATATTGACTTCACCAGACTGAATGTATCATGATGGTTTCGTGAAAGAATTTCGAAGGCTACAGTTCTGTTTGCTCCAGAATTAGATGGTCATCAATGACCTTGACTATCCCAAAAGAATCGATAAACGCGATTACCTAGAACGGAGCAAGCCGTCAAGTGATCTGTTGTGTTTAGTTTTCCAAATTTTGGACAAGAATGGTGTCCTTTGATTTGGAGTATAAACATTTATTTACATTTCAGCAACCTCGTTTTCATTTCTCACCATTTCTAAGTTGTGTGTGAAATCCGGACGTACCAATTTTCGTCAAAACAGGTATGGAATAAATTGTTTTCTGTCATGTAAAGGATAGACACTTTTCCGTGTACATCCGCTGCGATTCTAGCAAGTGATATTGCGAGATGAGTAGATAGAACGCTCTTATGTTTCGGTAGGTTTTGATGATGGATAATAGTTTAGATCCCAATCAGAGAAGATAGTTATGAAGATGACGGTAATTTTTTGTGCAAAAAGGTGAAAAAGAGTAAATGTTGGTTTACCCTTGAGTAACAGAACACTGGAAGCAAATTGAACCACTTGTATTCTCACATATACCCTAAGTATATGAGGTCAAACCCAACGTTCGAAGGAACTAAAGGTTGCGCTCTGGAAGGGTACATAAATCACCAGACATTCTCACACTCGACTGTAAATAACTCGAAACATAAGAAGCATTAACCAAGCCTAAACTTGCTACCAGAGTTAATTATGTGGATCCTCAGCGGTTTTCTTGCGCACCCGAATCCTCCTAAACGAAACTCGCCGTCATCAGCAACAACTTAAGCCAGGACACCAATGGTCCACTAGGTTACTCAATCGCATCCATGCAAATAACTTTGATGGTTTGCTTACCGCCAGCTGATCAAGAAACGAGCAAACTGTATGCATGGCTAACGACTGATGCCACCTGGCAACCATATCACTGTCGCCTAGACTTTCTAGAATCCCTTTCATACCAAAATCGTCGTTCAGCTGTAGCACCTTTTCGGTGCCCAGCTGCCACGCCACCCGAAGGGAGCACGAGGGCTGGGATACCGCCAGGTTGCCCAAGCCTAGACAGGGCAAGTCGAGAGGTCCGTGATTCGAGCCTTCCAATCAGTAAATTCGCGCTCTAACCACTGAGCCATCTCGCCTCATCGCAACCACAAGAATGATAAACAACAAATATGTGTACATGATCACATTCTAGGGTGCATCACTCACTGGTCTGCCCGAATGACGCTGTGAATTTGTGGAAAGGAGTTAGAACACTTTTGTTCATCGTCTTTGAACTTCGCTAGAATTCTGCATGCTTATTTAGCGGCTAAGTTTCACAATAGGATCAGCGAGGAAGAACCGTCGTCTCTTCTTTCGGCTTCAGGCTTTCACCAAACAGCCGGATTCGGTGACAAGTTGGAAGCCTCGTGACTACAAAAAGAGGACTTAGTGAAAAGTTTCGTTCACTCGGTCTGTCAAGCTGCATAAGCAACCAGTAATTTTAGTTGGCAACCGGTTTGCTCACACCGCTTCAATGACAGCGGAATAACCTGTAGTCAGCGTTACGGCCCACCTCAGTTAGTCACCTGTTGTACGTCTTTGTTTTATGCTACTCTGAAGCACCCCAGCAAAACCTCAAGTGATATTGATCGCACATGACTGCAGGTTGCGATGCGTCGTACCCAGAATTCAAACGATAGGCAACAATGTATAAGCATCATGACGTTAGACAGAAAATCCACGCACTAGCCGATAGGCATGTAATCAATAAGAGGAGGTCACGTGAAAATGGTCGAGTCCAATTCGTCAGTTCACTGACATGACCATAAAGTTCTACGAAGGACTTTTGCTATACTATACGAATTGGGTGCTGGATAAAATTTAGAAGGGATTACTGTTGGTTGGAGAACAGTGTGACCGGACTGCGTGTTAAGAAACTCCTTAACCTAACCGGAGGCATTTGGGGGGGGGTTGATAGTGCCACATCCTACCACAACAACAAACAGTAGTTGATGTGAGTAAGCTGCTCAAACCGAACACAATAACTAATGAAACTGCACATGCGACCACACGATATAATGGTCAATCAAGACAGAACGAGACGGAAGCAGAACACGTGGTAGGAATGATTAATCTGCAAAATTCGAGTGGACACTTATCATCGCCACTTGAACGGAGCGAGGCGTCGGTGTTGGAGCGTAACGCCTTGAGGGCAAAGCAGACACTGATTTTGGTTGCGTGCTTAGATCTGAGATAAAAATCAACAAACATTAAAGTGGACACTCCTCAGGCATGGGAGAGTAGAAGATAACATTGTGTGTGTGAGAGAGAGGGTGAAGTTTGCCGGTGAATCATACAGATTGGTGTAAGCGACAATCAGCAGAGCCTTTCGAATGTGTGGACAACCCATCACGCATTCAACTACTTCGCACGATACCTTCTATCATATTTCTTGTCAGCATTGTTTTTTTAGTCTGTTTTTGCTGTAAATGCGTGGTTTCTCGCGAAAGCAACTGAATAAAAGGGGCAAAAGTATCAAGACTTCATTGAAAGTTGACTGGAACTACACACTCAGGACTTTGGGAATATATGGTTTGTTGTTACGGAAAAAGATGACTTGAAAATGATGCTTGATGAATATGTTCGAAATAAACCTTATAATCATGTGTGGATCACGGGAAATGAAAAGCCAGGAACAGCAATCAGTCAAGAGTCGTTGTTCAAGCAAGTGATGCAAGGGATTCATGCATTGATCCTCAAAGGGATCTGAGTCTTCCCCGGCATGGACAGGTTTGGATAAACGCGCGTCCTATTAGATATGCTAATTAATCACAGGCGTTTGGGAATACGGAGACAAGCTTAAATGAGATCGGCCTCATCAATAATTTACGCTGACAGTGTTTGTCAGGTTGATTAGTCAGACGCTAGACAAAGAACGCAATTCCGTTCTTATCACACCAACAGCATGATTGTAGTCCTTGTGGTTGTGTCAACGCTTTTCAGAGAGAAGGGGGACCAAAGTGGTGTTTCTATTACAGACTTATCCTGGCAGCAGAGCTTTAGGTCTATACTGTTGATTGACTTCTTGTGGCATTGTTTTGGATTTGAAACCAATTTAGATTTCGATGTATAACACAGATAATTCTGGTGCAGCACATTCCGTTGCCTGGAAACATCACAAACGGGAGATTCAGCTGGGTTCTAGGTGAGTCTCTCGCAAAAACCAAACTGATTTGCAAATGAGTGTATTTATCGAAATCAGTCCAATTTGGGTTCAAGTAGAACATAAGGTTGACGGAAACTCGGGGACTGCGCCTACCTGATGAGCCCGAAACAGAAGGGCGAAACCGGTCGTGGGTTGTCGAAGAAGTTTCAGCAACATTATGAGTAGTGTACCACGTACATGTAGATAATTCTGTTATCTCTCCCTTGAAGGTGCAGATATATGCATATCTCATGTTCCCACCATGTCGACAAATCTGAGTATTTTGTACCACCTGAATCGGTTTATTCCAATGACGCCAAGGGTGACATCCACAGTTGTGTAATACGCTACTGTTCAGTAATCCTTCTTTCTAACTCTAACAAGAAATTGTGTGAAAACCATTTAGACATACTTTATTATCTGTTTGTGCGCGAATATACGTTGTGCGATATGATCTACCGCCGATCGACAAACCCATTCCAAAATGATGCTTTCCCCCAACCTCTAGTTACTTTCATCATTGTAGCACAGTTTCACGTGACTCTGATTACCATCAGCTTTACGTTCACCACTATCATCATCTTTAGTGAGGACAGCAATATCACTGATGAAACTGACGCCCATATTCCCTACAATCATATAGTTTATTTAATTGTGATTAGAGCATTATAGTGGGAAAAAGATGGACGGGAAACGACTTTGTGTTGGCCAACTACGAGCATTCTAAAACGCTTGCATTTCCAAACGCCGGAAAGAGAATGACAAAAAGAAAGTCACTGACACCAGTTAGCTGTCGTTTAGAGCACAGCCTCCAGTCATGAACAGGTGCCGTCAGGGTACGAGATGGCTCAGCGGTAAGAACGCGAATTTACTGATTGGAAGGTCCGTGGTTCGAACCCGTCTTCTGCCTCTCGACTTCCCTTGTCTAGGCTTAGGTAAGCTGGCAGTTTCCCAGCTCTTTTGCTTCCTTGTGCTTCTCCTCTTTGCTTCCTTTCATATGCAGACATGGGGCTTGAGTTTCTTCCCTCTGCCTTAGCAGGTTTGAAGTAGCAAACCGGGCAGTCAAATAATTTGTTTAAAAATTGTGTGTTCCTTGATGGTCAGCCCCAAGGAACATGATCCTGTCAGGGTGCACTCATGGACAATGAGGCGTACGTCAGCCACTTTGACCATCACACAACATCATAGTTTCTGTCTGTCACTAGTCTGTCTAGAACAGCATCACGTCGAGAAAACCGATCATTATCGGCCACAGCAAGTACTGTGACATTCAAACGACAGTTAAAAATGTAACGCCCGGTTGTTTCCCCCTCTTGATTCTCACGTATCTAGCTCTGGAAATTATGAATTACGAAATTACGAAATTATGCTAGAAATCACTATAATCTGCGGCAACCTGGCTTATGATGATCGCACCTCTTCGTCTGCCATTGAGCCTGCCTGTTGAGCCTCGCCTTGATTCATCAGCGACCTGCCCCACCATTCCTGTGAGCTCTTTGGAACGTGATTCTAACGCAAAACTAAGGTGAAATTTTGTTCACACAGCCGACCTGTGAAGTGAAACCAGGATTAAATGTTGTGTCCCGTCCTAGGTGTGATAATGTTCCAAGTTGATTTAGCTGAGAGACTGATTCGGAAAATCTTGAACGTGGACCCACCTGCGCCTGATAAAAGCGGAACGACAGTCAGTTGGACGAGATTCGAAACCGCAACCTCTCATCTAACAGACACGTGCTCTATCAACTAAGTTTTAATTATCAGTTTTCTGTCAGAACAGTGGCTCCGATCAGCCTAATGACTGTTCTAATGTGCAGATTACTTAGTTGATGAAAATGTAGATTGCGAAATTTTCAATTCTTGAACATGTAGAATGAAGCCAAAACAGAAGCGTGGCGAAGCTAGTTATTCAATCCATTGAGCTCTTGGCAATGCGGTGTCGCTAAAGGCAACAGAAGTAAATGAATTTACTGCTCAACACCTCATTGTGGAACAAAAACAGAGATATTAGGAAAAAGAGTAATATATTACTCATAAGATGGCTGAAGACCCTTCGATAGGCTACGGCCGGTTTCGCCCCTAGTGAGCCTAATCATGTAGACATTCAGCTGGGATTGAGGTGGGTCTCCCATAAAAACCAGATTGTTATGCAAATTAGTGCTTTGCTGGACTTAGCGAGATTCGGGTTCAAATCAAACACAAGTCGGAAGTTGCGCCTGTATGATGAGCCTCAGTAAGGGCAAAGTGGTTCTTGGGCTGTCGAAGAGTTTCTAATAACCTAATGAGTAGTGTGTTACGTCTAGACAACAGCTTATTGCGATATCTCGACTACCGTACCAACTGAAACATGAGGCGGCCTGCTGTACCACAATCAGTTGAGCGGACCATCATAAACCACATGTTAGGAAGAGTTTTCTGCGGAACCCGTGTGCGGGAATGGTAATGCTCAACTTTCATCGCAATTCCTGTGACAAACCGATTTGGATAAGCTTTTTGAGACCCACTCATTCCACAACCCTCAGCAGTACGTTGACCTAGAAAATATTACACAAACAGAAGAAGTGGTCGTGACAGTCAAACAGGTTGAGGATTTACGTTAACCTGTAACGCCACAATCGTGTACCTATCGGGGAGACAAGGGGTCTAAAATAACTTTCAATGATTCAAGGTCTGAAGGTCTACGGTGGATGGGCATGTGGTTGAGTTCCGACCGCCAGAACCGTTACGACTTATGGAATGCACGATTTAACCGCAAGTCATGGAACTATGGTCTCGTATCCGCCACCTGAAAGTTGGATTGATCAGTGATAGGATAAGAACTCCGGTAGCTTGAAGTTAGACGGAATTTTTTCAGTGGCCGCCTACTCTACATATGGGTTTCTGGTAAATCGATCGCATATTGTTCTTACTCGAGTCCAGCTCGGCGACAAAGCGATCATTCGTTCGCGCGTCCTACTAATCTGTTCCAGTCATGTTTGTGCAAAAGCAGTCAATTCAGTTGACTGGGCACCCTAGGTAGTAAACATCATACATCCAGGTACAACTGGAATTGCACCAACCTGGTGCAAGATTTGTACTTCGATTACTGGCTAATCACCTCTTTCTGGAAGGTAAAACAGTCGTGGAGTCGGGTGGGATGAGCATGTCATAACTGTAACCTGAAATAGGATCCTTTTAGATGCACGCACACCTCGCATCTGATTAAATCACAGTTTAGGTCCTTTGTTTGCCAGGTATGGGGTCTGCACTGTGTTTCTAAAATAAAGCACGCCTTGGCTTCCTTACCAGCTTCTATTATTTTCAGAAAAAAAGTCATCTTGGCGCTACAAGTTAAGTTGGATGTACCTATTTGCAGTATTTTGGAACACAAATCATAAGGTAGTGGATGATTGACAGGCGACCCGGTTTCATAGCCTCTAGGCATAAACTCCTTCAAGAATAGATGTTACAAATAAATTGTACCATTGCACTTACTATTAAAATGGTGAATCCATGCACAGCTGGGCAGCTTCCATTCATACCAGCTTCACCGACTGAAGTATGTTGCGGTTTATCTTATGTTGAGTTGGAAACACGGATTACGACATATCCAGTGTACATTCCCAGGACGGAGACGTGATTTTGACACGCGATCGTCACGGTAAGGCACGGCTCTGACAGGCAATCACTGATTGGTCAAAGTCAGCTCTTCCGTGATTGGTGCGTACGTGTCGTTTAGTCAGTTGGTCAGCTGATGGCTGTCATGCGGCGTCCTGGACAGGGTGCCTGGACCGCAACCAAGCACCTGGTCAAACCTGGTCAAACTTGGCCTGTTCAGGCTGATCTCGTGACTGCAACTGATCTGCATCCAAGCCCGTGCAAAGACCACAGCTGGCCGATTCACACGGACGGGCTTGTCACGTGTGTCATTCTTGCGAACCAGGCAGGCGCGATTCGTATTTATGGGCTGTTTTTACGGGGGGCGCTTATCCAACCGTCGTGTTCACGACGGTTTAGGCTGCAAAAGCAGACATTAAACGGTAGCATAAGACTTAGTTGATCAAATACATCCAGATTTCTAAAGATATCTCATTCCTTCCGCGTACCTTGTCCTGGATTTATTGGCAAAATAAAGCTTGGAGGATATTGCAAAAGAGTGACAAACATTTCCACGGTGGTACAACGTCGAATGTACTTCAGAGGTTAATGCTAATTAGAATGTATTGCAACGTGGAATTCCGCTTTTGGCACGCAAGAAAATTAATGTCGATTTTATTAAACAAACCGAAAATAAGTTGTTCATGCCGTCAAAGCAACGTCCAGACGAACCATGAAGAACAGGCCTCAGGTCTTCCATACATTTTCTGGTAGAAAATTTTAAAATTTGCATGTATGGCTTTGAACGTTAGCTGATCCCGTGTTGCACACCCATGTGAACTCGTTCGGAAACAAAATAAATACACATTAGGCCGCGGTTTACGAATGCAATTGGCGACTGTATTTCTGCCATCTCGCCCGGATATTGTGAATTAAGGAAAGTTGTACATCAAACGGATGACTGTTTTGCAAATACTGGAGCCCCTGCTGATAAAAGGATCATATCTCAGCTGGTGGTGAAGAACCGAATTCCGGCTATTCACAGAAAGGTATTCAGGTGTCAAAGAAATAGTTCTCAGCAATCAGTCTGAGGTAAATAGCAAATCAACAAGGCTAGAAATAGTCATTCTGATGGAAAGATTAGTATTTCCCCTACCTTACCTCCCATTTGTGTGTCACTGGGGATCCGGTAAAGGCATACCGAACCAAGTTTTCACAGATACCGCAGCGGCTTCCAAAAATTCATTCATAAAACAGAAACGCCATAATTTTGTGAGGAAAGTATTATGACACGGCCATTGGTCTTACCAATGTCTGTAAGCTCAACTTTACCCTCCGCGCTTCCTCTTATGCTGAAACGGTTGCAACCAGCTGATTCAAGCATATTTCATATGGACAGGCGGGCCACAAACCTTTCATTTTGACAGATCATGTCATTGAGCGGCGCAATGGGACCCCGAAATATTCTTCTACATCAGTTCCTCTGATAGTCGCCAAGAACTAATCATTAGTTAATAAAACTACACTCTGGGTGGACCTTTCGATAAACGTGCCACAGTGGAGGCTGGCGAGAGTCTGGTGTTCACGCCAAACTACGATAAACGTCCGTATTCATAACGGGCAATCTGCTGCTATGTGGCTTTCCATCATGTCTATGATAGTAAAAATTCAAAGCCCTCGCATCAGGGCTTTGGCGCGATTTTCTAGTAGTCCGGTTACACTTGTCACAAGGTTCCAGACGGAAGTGGTACCGGGTGAGCACAACTGAGGGAGAAAAATCAGGCGAATGAAGTACAGTACTATGGTACACTTGCTGGTCAGCCGTTCCAACAGTTCCACAGCATCTCTAACACTTACCGTTTCATATGTGCATGGGACCAAGACTGTATCTGTACAATTTTCTTTGTCCATACAAACTATATATATATATATGCCTATTATTCACAGTAATTTGTTGACGTCATATTTGCATGAGGTCGTTACCTGGTTAAAAGTACGTGCTGCTTCACAGCTTTTGGAAAGTGAACAAAATATAGGGAGTGACGATCCTTCGTTTGTTTGAGCTCCTTAGACCAAGTGCAAGCCATCCTCCGGCAATCGATTTTTGTAGGGTTAAAAGTACGTGCTTATTTCGCAGTGAAATTGCCAATACTTGCTTTAGGGAGTCGTTTCTTGTTATGTGGTACGGTTTGAATGGAAACTTGGCAGATCCTCATTCTGAGGTCTTTTGAGTGGTTGGTCGTATTATTGCCCCTATTTTTCAGAGATCACCACGAATTATCCTCTTATATGAAATGGACTGTCATTAGCCCGTCAGATCCATTTACCCTCAGGAGCAAGTCTTTACTTTTATATACGCGGTCTTTGTATAAACTCGCTTGATAGAACCATATTTGTCACCACATCGGTGGATTAGTCTTCCATGCTTACTCATGGTGTAATTCGCAGTTAAATCAACAGATGTCTGCCTCTCATTTTGCTTCGGTAAGTTTTTGTTCAGATGACACAGTTAACAGGAAGCCTACTAGATAAATCAGTTTTATGATATGTCAAAAAAACTGTCCTACGGTTTCTTGAATGCTGTACCAACTTAGGCGTGAGGCAGTCTCTGTTCATCGCATGCATTCGGAGAATATCGTATAGGAGAGTCTCAGCTTCTGTTCTATATAAAGAAAGCAAAGCTTGATTGCAGGATATTACTGCAAACTCCATGAGCTGTTGATTTTAGTAACATTGATGATGATCGCGATAGGTATGAACTCTTTACATCTGCTTCGGTATTAACTCACGAATAAGTTACAGATCTAATTCAGTTTTCAGATTTCAGAGTCCATCACAAGTAAACATTCTACTCTTACTGGAGAAGGTCACAGCCGTTGGTTGTATAAAGGAATGACTAGAAAACATCCATTTCTATCCGTTTTACGATTTGATGAATTGTGAACAGACTGCGCTTTAAGTGAAAGTGCAACCGCTAAAAAGTTTTCCTCACAAGTTTTCTAGACGGATAAGTGTCTTATTTTGCACGTAATTATGTCGGCCAACTACGCACATGCACGTTCTCTCATTGACCAAGCCGCGATATCGATATCGATATGTAGAAAACTCTGAATGTGGTATTTCTGACAGTGTCAACATTTCGAGTTATTCAAAGCCCTGCTATTCGTCACGTGACGTCACTTTTTTGGAGGGAGCTTGAACGCCTAATGATTAAACGTTTCGACGAGGAAGAACCGTTGGCTGCAGCTCTGTTTTCTTTCACATGCACTAGATTCTCCACAGCGTGATTCAGACAAGTAGGCAGACTGCTAACCAGTGGCGAGCTGTGCTCCATCTGCAGTTGTTACTTCCCACAGTTTGGCTTGCTTAAGCAGCTATTAGCCTGGTGAAGATGTTCTGAATGTTCATATGCACAGCCTTCTTTACTCTTCTGGCAGTCGGAAAACGTGTTAACTTAGCAGAACACATCACTCTCCAGGTTGTTGAAAAATATCTGAAAGATCAATACCATTTTCGTCTTTCTTGGGGTTCATCAGGTGGCGTAGTCCCCGGGTAACCGTCTGCCTTGTGGCCTACTTGAATCCAGATTTCATTAAATACATCCAGTTTTACACAAATTTGGTTTTAACGAGTTGCTCAACTAAAAACTTGCTTGGTTCAAGCACAAGCCCGATTTGAACAGTCTTTCTCCCCTCCTAGCTTGTGTATCTAGTTTGGTCCACAATAAACAGGGAAAGTTTGGACGCGAGCTTCATTAACATTTGTGCTCACCAACATTATATTCCGTTGACCGAAAGGGGAGTTATCCCGGAAAATCTGAGATACCACTTGAGCCATCTCGCCCCCCCCCCCGAAGAAGACAGAAAAGCATCTTTCATTATTGTCACTGCTTCCGGTGATAATTATTTATTATTTAGATTCAAAGTTACCGTTGAAGGAATACTGCGGACAGAGACTTGGGTATGGTTTTTCATGAGATAAAGACTAGCGGGATTTTTACACGGGAAGCAAGTGATTAAGGCTAATCACTCAGTTTATGTGTTTATTTCAGAATGAAGATGTGTAGGCTGGACAGTTTGAAAACTGTAAATATTCAGGAGCGAGTATCTTGTAAACGACTCTCCCCTGAGGCATCTGTAGTAACCCGAGCTCATCCCTGACTCTTGCAGTGTTTTCACGCAATATGTGTTAAACGTAATACTTAGTTTGAGCCGCAACTGTTTCAAAGTCCCGTACTCTTTCTATAAACAATGGTGTCACACCTACAGCGCGAATCGACTGGATATACATGATGTGGGATGTTAGTATTACTCAAAGCAACCAAGGACCCTGTTGAAAGGACGGTTTTTTGGCCTGTATTAGTTGCAGACCTGAGACAGTTCAATGGGCAGTCGTGATCATTCCGTACGACAACACCTACGTCGGTTGACTGAGACGTAACCTGCGATGGCCCAGAGGGTATGAGCAGTGTACATCAGCTTAACGGATGCAGGGTACGATGCACTTTCTTAAAATTAAGTCGAAAGTTGTTTGTCTGGGACCGATATTCAAGGACAGAAAAGACTTTTTCGAGGCTCGCGTGGTGTGGCTGAATATCGTAAACCATCCAAGAGGTCATTCATGAAAAGTAAGGTCTGAGAGCGAGGATGGAGCCACAGCGGAGACTACAAAAGAAAGAGTAACTTTCATCCACTTTTTTTTCATTTCAGTCAACACTAGCTCGCAAAGTAAGGCCACGTGTATTCCGTGATTTTTCGTTTGCCATAACAAATAAATGATATTGAACCAGATCAAGCCATACGATGGACATCAAATCTATAGATTGCATCCACTCTGTCTGGATCAGTCGAAATGATTACGACTACCAGGCCCATGTCAACGTTAGAAGGTAATTGATGGACGAAATTTAACACGTCAACGAATATGAAAGAACGAAAAAAATGAGGACAAGCCTGAAGTGTGACTTCACTAGCAACGAAAAGACGATCCAAGGGAACTGTTTGTATAAAAGACTTTGCGATGGCAGAGCAACTACAGATAGGCAAATGAAGCGGTATTCCAGTTGCGAACACAATGGCAACGCAAATTAAGTGAGCTCAGTTCAAACACGTTTACAGAGTTTTACTTGCAGTTATAGACCAAACCTTGACTCTCACCAACTTGGTTTAGTGTTCTACAATTTGTGACTGCCAAGTCTGTTCGCACAAGAGTGTGTATACCTCGACAGGGTGGATTCTTGTTATACGTTTTGCGCACCTATCTGGGTTGTATTCGACAAAGATATTCGGACGAAGACATTCGAAGACGAAGTTTCTGTAATCGATGGAGAAGATTTGTCGCAGTAGTTTGAAGAAAGGGGTTTGGTTCAAATCATCGCTCACAGAAATAGGATTCATCCGACGGACGTGGTAAGTCGTTATGGATTTTCAGTAGCTGGTTGGGAACGCATGCAGCTGATTTGCACAGCCTCGGATTGCGGGTTAGGATATGGAAAAGAGTCAGCTAGGGGCCTGGCCACTTAGTAAACAAGATCACCGTGAGGACTTAGCTTCAGCTAGAGGAGCATGTTTCAGAGTTCTGACCATGAAACAAGGTTGGCCTTCTTAAAGAGTTTAGGGTGGGAAAGGTGCGGCACATCAGTTGACCTTTGCCCTTTCAGCGGGAATAGTATCCTTTAGGAAGCCTTCCCGACCCTCAGATATCACTCTTGCCGGTTGGAAATTGATACGCATATTTGATGACATTATAATGATCCACGTCAACAAAGAATTTGAACCTTGTCTGTCAAACTGAATCCATTTAACTTACACCTATCGCCAGCAAGAGCCGCTTTGGGTTCCCGAACGGAAAATCGCATAAGGATGAAGAATCTCTCAAAAAGCTAATGAGGCTATTCTGTAAACGATGAGCTATGGAGTATTAGCTGAACCATGAACAGCTTCTTAGAGGCTGCTTAACCAAATTAAAATCCATCTCAAACCACAGCCTCTAGCATGCGGTTAATTTTTGGAATATGTAGGGTTCGTCGTCGTTTTTTTTGCGAGACAGAACCAAGGCTATCTTTTATTCTACAACCCCTAGTACAGATTTTCACCAACTGGATGTAACTGTTTTCAATCATGTCAAACTTGTTTGTCAGTCGTCGGTGGAACCACAGTGCGATGGGAAACAGTCGGCTCCGATAACCAGGACGGAGGACACGTGCACAACTGGCGGTAATCCGCAGTCGAGTGATGAAAAGATTTAAAGGGGGTTAGACACACCTATGTCGAAGTTACACATGACGTCATGGTTTATCTACTGTCCCTTATGTGGATGATCGTAAGGATCCCGGTCATTGGTAAACAAAACTCTGACTACACACTGGAATCCGATTCCCCTTGCGAATTGAAACGCACCGGCAATTTCCAGCTAACCGCTTTGGATGCGGCCATCAGAGCATCACCATGCGCATTACAAAAACTGACTTCCTGTTTGCTTGTACGGACCAAGTGACCATGGTTGAGGCGGTCGAGTTTGGCAGACAGCTCGGTTCCTCTAACGTGATGACTGACAGAAGTTCGGTCATCCCTTATTCTGACAGCGCGAGGTATAATTCGGTGGACTCCGGTCTTTCACATTGTAGAGTGGGGGCTTTAGAAGTCTTAAAAAACCTGCTAATCACGACGGACCAGAGAGAAATCCTCGTCTGTTTGCGACTGCGGTGCCATGTGGGTAGCCGATGATGGTGTCCAAGTGAATTTAGACCCAACTGACGGGCCTATTCTGGCCCTTAAGGACTCTCAGCCGCGAGAAGGCTGATCCCAAGGTAAGTTACCTCTCACAAAAGCTACGAGTTTGCTCAGAGTTTTAACCGCGATCAAAAACCCAGGAACTAGGTATTCGGACCTCTTTGATTTCATTATGCTCTCCATCATCCACCGAGAACGGTTTCCTGTGGATTCTGCGTACGGAGGTTTTGGTTGACCCACTACTGTCAGTTGGGATAAAACCAGGATACTATTTATTTTGACGACCTAATTTTCATTGTCATATCAGTCACCGGCTGAAAATGTAGAGGTCTACAATTTAGAATTATTTAACTATAATCGCCCAACCAAATACATGAGCATAACTCAGTGTTCGCTGTCTAATACAAAGGACATAAAAATGATATTTTCGATACAATCGACAGCCCATTTTTTCAACGGGTTAATAATAGAACAGAATTGTTCATTGCTTGACCTCCGACACTTCGAGGTCATTTGTGCCACGGCTGTACAAATGTAGGTGGAGTTACTGGAACGGGAAAAAGTGGCTCACCTTGCTTTAATCACGTGACCTTAGTTGACCGATGACCACCCGCTCATTGCACTTCGTTGATAGTTCTCAATGCATCGTCTCGATGTCGAGAACCACAAAATGAATATCAACATCTCGCATTACATGAAACCTACCTGTATTGGTTAACTGGATAAACGGATGTGAGGATTTTCAAACTACTCGATAATTTTTTATAACAAAAACTTGTATCATCGTAGTTAAAGTTGTGCAATGATTAAGAATGTGGCCAAGAAACTAGACCGTTTCTACAAGAAGAAGGCCAGCGTTTTCTCCATTAGTTCTTATCGGAAATTCCCTCGCGGTCCAACTGACCAAAACGGATGTTCTGGTTTGAAAGTTACTGAATACAGGAACGAATCCGCGTGTTTGTTTGCCAAATGACGTTGCTTCCCCACCACTTCAAACCTCACGCGTTTCTGTTCAGTGCCTTGATTAAAACACGCGACTACGGCAATAAATGATTCTCCTAAAAACATTTCGGGATGATTCAGTCTGATGAAAAAAAGGTGATTTTAGTCATCTACTATAGGAAAGTAACGTTTCTGAGTATTCTTGAGTAGCTTTCTGGGTGAATGACGTATCTCAAACAACTGGGGCGTAGTAGTGTTTGTCGGCACCGCATGCGGATAAAAACGGCTCACTAGTGTAACATGGTGATTGCTGTTCACACACAATGTTCTGCTCCCTTTCACCGTTGCTCTACCTTGGTTCCGTCACACACTTCAATATGGATATTGATGTCTATTTTGTTGCGGTTACCCTTTCACTGACATTTGGCTCGTTTGTATTTGTTCGTGCAAATATTGTACTATTGTTGGTTAATTCTGACCGTTTGTTTGATCCTAGGCGCGGTACACTACAGAAAAGAACACGGTTTCGATTGGCTCTCTGTCAACAAGTGCAGTTTGTCGGCTGGGTTCAAAACGGAGAAGCGGGTTACCAACAGAAAAACCACATTGCTGCTTTGGTTTGCTGTGGCCGAAACCATAAATCATCGTCAGTCCTGTCGCCGTCTGACCGCTTGCGCCCGCGCGCGCACACACAAACACGTACACATGCAAATGAGCACGCATCCATTTCAGCCTTGTTCACATGGCCTAGGGGTGAAACGGAGAACATGTGGATGTTTAGTCCGATTGTGGTTTATCAGCGGGGCTTTGCTCCCTCCGGTCATGTTAATTTCTAGTCAGATTTGACAGGCATTTTCGTGTCTTGGTCAGGAAACTGACATGGCGAGCCTTGCAGCCAAATTAATTCACGATGAAATCATCCACCCTGGTTGCGTTGCAAATGAGTGCTTTCGACACGATGAAACACTGGAACAGAAAACTATCGTCGTAAGACAGGTTGAATTTATTACCAACCGATATAATGACTAAAATGTCATAAGAATATCTCTTGTGCCGCCATGAGGGCGATAAGTTTGGGTAGGCTCACACTCACCTGATTTGGCTGAAGGTAATGAAAACTGCGACTCCACGTGATCTTAGTGTCCTTGATGTAGACATATACAAATGATTAGTGCGTTTTCCAAAGTCTTTCGTGAAGTTTATTGTTGCTTTTTTGAGAGAGGGTGAGTTGGTGTTCGGAGGTGCGACCAATTACATTCGCTCATGAAATGGGGCACGATGGAAAGTCCGAAAGTATAGGAAAACCATTCCCGTCCCATTGGTAAGAATCGCGATCCCAAAGAGGCCCAAAAACACTCCATATTCATCTTTTTCTCCATAGCAATTTGGCTAAGCGTGATTCTGCTGTATACAAAGGAACTTCAGTGTTTATACGTAATACACTACTCATGAGGTTGCTGAAAATTCTTCGACAACCTTACGAGTAGTGTACTGCGTATATACATGTATCGCGATATCTCGAATATCGTATCAACTGGAACATGAGGCGGCCTGGTGCAGCACATTCAGTTGCCTGGAAACATCACAAACGGGAGATTCAGCTGGGTTCCAGATGAGTCTCTCGCAAAACCCAAATTGATTTGCAAATGAGTGTATTTATCGAACTTCAGTGTTCCTTGTTTGGCTGTAACCTTGGGGCAGCAGGTACGAATGATGATTAGGGTGAAGGTAGTTCTGCTTAATCGGAAACACCAACTGGTACACAGAACTGAACAGTACTCATCAAGGACTGGATTTTATCGTTTTTCTCAAACAGATAGCTGAACAGACATGAATGTGCCAAAAAACACGTCATTCTAACGTGTGAAGAGAGTGCAAGTAGAAATCAAATCCTTTATTCTTGCAAAACGCTACTGGCAAATGTAAACAACATTACAGAGTGGGCTTGCTAATCTGTGATCTCCGTTTGAGTGACAAGCGAAAACGTCAACATTAGCGGCTCCGAAATGAGAGTTTAAATCAGAAAATACGGTTCTGATAATGCAATGAAAAAACGTAATGATACCTAACTCAAAGGAACAGAAGTTTTACTAGATCAATCAAAGGTGTGCCCAGAACTCCACAATGGTCAATAGGAAGACGAAACAGGTCAACTCGACATATCGATTGCAGTTCTAGGTTAGCTTTGGTCCACTCAGTGATGGCTGTCAGGACTCAACTAAGTGGGAGCGAAATCCCATCGGATCAATTTACGATATCTCATACAATATAAATTGTAAGTTATGCGGACATGGCCGTCTGGATGTCGAAAACGGTCTGCTTTGAACGAGAGGTAAAATATACAGAGTACCAATATTTTTCAGTTAGTCAAGTTTTTCACCCACTCACCCAACGGACAGAACTGAACGGTTTTGATCACCATCTTATAAGTATCAGCTTGTATTTACAAGAATTTTTCAATGAAATTTTCGCACCGTACTTAGGGTCAGTCTACGCCATACAGCCGAGAAGCCCTGTTTCATCACTAGCGGGGATCATCAGCAGGGCGCGTCTCCGGAATAACCCAGAGAGACTCGAAACCACGACCTGCCGCTTAGTAGCTGAAGACCAATCCATTCGGCCACGAGCGGCTGATCAGGGGTGTGAGTAACTCACAGCTAGGGAGGATACAGCGGGAAGTCATACACCTATCATTCGTTGTTGTTTTTATGCCATTTGATCAAAGCAGTATCGATGCAAGTTATGATCGCGATGTCTGTCACTCGCTGGCCAAAAAATTGTCAACCCTTTTCAATATGAGTATCTGTAGACCTTCAGTGTTGTTCCAGAGTTCAATTCAAGCATCTTTTGAATGAGGTTTTACAAAATAGAAGACTTGAAACTGCATGATTGATGACAAATTTCGTGAGAAAATCAGAACATCACGAATGACCCTCATGGAACCATCTGTTAACGCTGAGGAGGGTATAACATACAGCCATTTGTTTCACAGAGGTTCGGCGAACAATCGGTGGATTCATTGCTGGGCAACGTTTCGCTTTTGACACAAAAGCTTCGTCAGGCCAAGTGAGTAAGTAAACAGGTTGATTGGGTTTTAAGGCAGTCAGGGAACCAATCCGTGAGATTTCTTATGACTAGCCTAACCAATCCGTGAGATTTCTTATGCCTAGCCTAGTCTAAAAGTACACAATCTAAGCAGAGTAAGATCCAATGAACCACCCTCGCCCCCAAACCAATTGTCCAGACACCCCTCGACGAATACAGGAAAACAAAACTCTGTGAATGACCCAAGAGGAATATTCCATTAAGGTGTCCTAGACAGAAAAATCAAGGCCGAAAGAATCCGGGTTCAACATGAAGACAACTCTCCCCTAACCAATCTAAAGTAGATGTTAGTCATCCCCACTAACCAACAAACAGGAACATCAGACTGACACCCAGCACCGATCAAGTCGGCTAGGCCTGAGGAATCTCACAGATTGGTTCCCTGACTGCCTTAAAACCCAATCAACCTGTTTACTTACTCACTTGGCCTGACGAAGCTTTTGTGTCAAAAGCGAAACGTTGCCCAGCAATAAATCCACCGATTGTTTACCAAACCTCTCTGAAACGATGACTACCCTATCGGTTCCCAACACTTTCCAGTTGATTGAATACGGCCATTTGCTTTTAGTTAGTATAGACCAGGATACTTAACTTTATAAAAGCTGATTTAAATCATGCCACTGAATTACTCTTGTGGGACCAGAAGTCCGCTTGCTTATTTGCTTATTCTGTGAAAACTCTTAAGTTTATCCGGAACAGAGGCCTCGAGGATTACCGACAGTATAATAGTCTAGTTGGAACTATCCAGGTTTAGAGGGGCTTCAAAGATCTAACTACCGCTTGCATTGTCGGCAGCTTTTGTTGACCAACTCAGATGACAACCTCTCATTTGACTATTCAGCGAGCCGATGACCACTCCGCTTGAGCAGTAACTGTAACTGAAACGTATTTCGCACACAGATTAGATACACAGAACCACATTGGCGTTGAGCTTGATACGGGACGTAAGAGTGCGAATTCCTGTGGTCAGATCGAGCGGTGTTCAGGTGGCGAAACACTACCTTTTGTGTGATTTGCCTGAGGTGAGAAGAGGAGAATTAGAGACGCACCAGGACAGGGAGGAAGAGTGGATATAGTGACCCAAGGTTTACAACGTTTTTAGGTGGCCAATGTCTCTTATGGCAAGTCGAAAGGAAAATAAGGTGATTTTTGTTGTTTTATCTGTACATGGCAAAACAGTACACTGACCGTACACATCGTACCATGTTGGCACAACTTCGAAGTCACCTCCAGTAATTCGTATGCACAACGAAGACATATGTCTTCCATTCTCAATGTTTGTCCGGGCAAAAGGTTGCTATAATCACGAATGACTCCAACTCAGTTTGCAAGATTACTTGATCACCACCAAAAAGACAAAAGGCCAAAGTGAGGACAAGGAATATACTCCTGGGTTGATTACCAGCCAACTCCTAATTCACGACTCATACGGATGCATAAATTTTAAGATTAATATCTTCCTAGCTAGCGACCTTGAGGACACTGTAACATGTTTGACTTCTTGCACACCTTAAGTCCATCGACCTTTTGACCCTTCCATCTTTGGGTTATTACACCTCCCACAGTTCTGCAGAAGTTTTCAACGACTCGTAATCTCAAGCAGCCTTGAAACCATCCGTCTCGGCAGCCTTCTCATTGTCCACAGATTTTTACTTGCGAAGGGCGAGGCTTTTTCTCGGGACAGTCACGTGAGATAACAAAGACCGCTTAGGTTATTGATCGGATCGAATACGAACGGTCGTGCTGAGTGAATGAAAAATTTAGTCTTTTTTTCTGATCGAGCACACCAAAATTTGAAACTTTGATTCATGGATGGTGGTCATCCGTGTAGTCTGAAAACTCAGCAAAGTTCTTAAAAACTGGTCTTTTTTAGACAGAGAAACAACGTCAACCAAGAGTATTTTGATGGAAACGGCGAAAATGGATATACTACCGGATCCAGTTATTTCGAATAATATTTTCAGTGGATGCAGCTAATCCGAATGCTTGTCTTTAGCAAGGAAGAAAAGGCAGTTCTGTTTTGCTTCAGTTTTCATTCTTCCAGAGGAATTGCTCCGAGCCATTTGACTCCGACATCAAATTTAGTGCAAACGTCTTACAATTGTTCGGGCGCTGAATTTCACGCGGAGTTAACTTACTTACTAACTTACTTACTTAACTTACTTACTTACGACGAATTGATGGGTTTCTGCAAAAGAGTGAAGCCAAGCTGAAGAAATTACCTGCAGATCTTTTTGTCTTGACGAAAGCAACCGCGTTTTCCGTTCGACCTGACGGGCATAAACGTGTCGGTACGGCGTACGTACTTACCAATGCGCGCATCTGTCTGTCGGAGTGGAAATGAGGACAGAATTTTCTTTGAAAATCATGACATCACCCCAGCTTTAGGAATTAACTATCACATTGTCATTTTGTGTTAAGCTCCCGGATTAAATGTACAGCAAATCGAAGTTTGCTTGTAGATCACGTGTACTTGTTCCCCAAGGTGAGTTACTTTCCTGATATCCGAACATCCATACCCTTTGTTAACTAATGGCGGCATCTTCGTAACATTGGTTCCCTTGCTCACCATTAGCTGTTCATATTGTTTGTGCCTCAGATTCTTTCCGTTTAGTCAAAATTGCTCAGGTTTACTACTTTGCTTCATGCAAACCACTTCTTCAATTGACATGAATCCTACCCTTTCTGGTGCCTCGGTTTGTGTGTGAGAAGAGAGACAAAATTTCAGTGCATTCAGACTCAAAATAGAGACGTTTAAATCATTGTTAACTTGGTATGATGAGTCCTAATCCAGGAACGGAATGGAAAAGTCTTAAGAACGTGGACCAGTACAGGGATGACTGACAGGGACAAGGGATAAGCACACTCACAGCTTACGAAGGGAGGTTGGATAAGACTGTAAGTAACGCCAACGTCCAAAACAGTGCATTGTCATGACTCACTTCCAAAATGGAGCCTAAGGCAAGTGTTTTATGTGTAAAAGTGGTTGGCTAAGTGTTTCTTGAAAGTGGTCAAAATGGATCATTCCACTAAGAGGGATGGGAATTATTCACCTAAAAAGAGACCCTTAAAAAGAGCAGCAACCTAGCGTTGAATTCAAAGTAGCCCTCTGCTTGACTCGAGGAACAGTTGCTGACTATCCGAAATGACCTCAAAAATCAGGAGATTTCGAAATATCCCGCTCTTTCATAAAGATCTTTTGTAAAAGGTCTTTAAATAGGGTTCGTTGGGGGGGATTAGCTTCTGAGGACAACTAGCACACTGGATACTGTCCGACGGAAGATATTGCCGTGAGTTCTGAGACAGAGATTTCACCAGAGATCATTGTAGACAGATTGATCGATTGATTTCCATTCGTGGCCCTCTAATGCCAACGACTGCATATGCTTCCCTAAATAATACACGCATTTCCCAGTCGTTGTTTTCACCTTCATTCGCATTTCTCCATTCTGCACTGGGTTTGGTTTCGTTACATCACTCTGGAGAACCGTTAATGGAACCAGTTTCCCGTTCCAGTTTTCTATTCTCGTGGGGCTGGGAATGACAGCAGACGTTACATGAACGATGCCTGGTCTGCTTTGGCAGATTACTTCGACGACTCTCATTTTCTCTCTACTCTTCCCTCAACTATTCGATCTGTCACTTCACCAAAAGACGAGTTCTTCCTACACACGCGCACAAACTTACGCCTGAATGAAAAATACGAACGTCACGGTTGATTCAGGTTGATTCAGGTTGTAGGTAACCCATGTGGATATTTGAGTGTATTTTTAATGGGATAAACGAACTGCGGCAAAATGAAGACGGGAAATTTCGATCCTGTCAGTGACAAAGGAGCATTAGGACTTGGAGGGCCTAGCGAATGGACAATTCAAACGATATGATTATCATCAACCACAACTGGTCAATCGGCGCCCTCCTCAATAGGATGCAATGCACTTCTGACAAAACGGTCCCCCCACATCAGCAACCCAGAAAAGTAACAGATGATAGATTGCTGAAAATTCTTCGACGTCCCACGAACGGTTTCTCCCTTCTTGGGGCTCATCATCATTCCCGAGTTTTCCTCAACCTTATGTTCTATCTACTTGAAACCAAATCGGACTGAATGAGCCATATATTGTCGTTGGTACTAATACGGTTGTAACGAGAGGAACAAATGATGATTCAACTAGATTCAGTTGCAAAAGCAAGTGATTGGTTGACGAAAACTCAGAGACTACGCCTACCTGATGAATCCCAGGAAGGGCGAAATCGGTCGTGGGATGTCGAAGAGTTTTCAGCAACCTTAGGTGAAGTTTGTTGAGTCTAGACAATGTATTGTGTACTAAACGTTGAGGCAGCCTTGTACAGCACATTAGGTTGAAGATGACCATCATGAACGAGTGATCCAATTGGACTCATTTGAGCCCCTCGTAAAAAAATAACTAAATGGATTTGGAGTATGTGGGAATGAAGGATAGGGTCTCATTTCACAAATCTAACCCATCTGAGCTTTTTTTATGGTAAGGAGCGATAACGGTTGATATTGCACTACTACCTGGTGACCCCGAAATATGACAAACCCGGACAAGTAATCCTTCTGAAAACACAAGTACTTTGTGCTTCACACTACTTACGAGTAATAGCCTGTAGGCCAAACTATGAAAAACCGAACTCCTGCCTCTACGTTACAAATCGGCAGGAGCAAATCTCAAAAGGAATGGTAATCCGAAGTTGCATTTGCATCAGTTCTATGGAACTGTAAATGTGGGGAGTGCACCAACTGGGGTGCAATGATTATAAATGATTGGGTAAATTTAGAGGTAAATCACTACCTCATGAGCCCTAACTAGAGCTTTTGGAAACAGAAAAACAAGAGTTGCTCTCAGGCAACTTTTAGGAGATGCGTGGTCTGGACGGCCACTTTGAACTTTGGTATTAAGGTGCTCCCGTGCAGAGACTGAACGCAAGAGGTACACCGTGCTGGAGTTGGGAAGGAGTTGAAAGCACCTCGGTGAGCAAGACAGTGACAGTTGGTACACCGGATAATTTTGATAAATGGTGCGAGTGACATTTTCTTTGTATACTACTTGAAAACTCGTCCCCCTTTAGGAGAATTGGTGGGTGAGTTCGGACGTCTAATTAAATCAACCGGCGTAAACAGTGTCAAACAAAACAGGAAATTTACTGGTGTCCAGTCTAAGCGATTCCGGCTTTAGGCTTGGCAAAAGATGGGAAACGAGATAAGACAGTGTTTAAAATGGTGTAGCACCCAAGAAGATTTTTACGTGAATGTGTTTGGACTTTTTTAAGCTAATCACAGCGATGCTGAGTCACAGGTTTGTACGAAGAGCTTCCTGATCAATGGTACGATAACTATCTCCGACATCGGCCCACTTTTCCTGTATGTCAGGCGTGAGTAAAACAAAACGGCTTGTTGCATGTGGTAGACGCATTCCCAGCCGAAAAATGGGACATTCGAAGTACAAATTACCAAACTCGAATCACCTCATTAAAAGCTCCTGATATAAGCAATGGACAAACTGATATAATTAGTTTCTGTCAAAGAATCAATATTGTAGCGCCTCCAAGGAGAGGATATCGTGGAAGAATGGCATTCCGGTATCCCTAGAGAGAGTTCATGGGAGACTGTGACTGATGAGGAATGCTCATATGTCACCTCCGGGATAACAGCCTTTCTGTGGAGGACAGTCTTCTGAAGGAAATACTGTATGGGCTTCGTTAATTCGGACATCAATGTTTGAACTGGAGTTCCCGACAAAACTACCGGTGCCCTAAAGCACCGAATTTTTGGAGACCACTGAAGATGCCTTCTGTGAAATTGACCCTAGCTGTCAATAATGTAACAATACGTGGAATAGATATGCAGAATGTTTAATAAAACAGTGTCAATCTGCAGGCAAGCCTTCGAGAGGAGACCACATATGATGTGCCCAAAAAAGAATGTCGTGCAGGATTGATCATGCCAGATTTTCCTCACACCCATGCTTTTCAAATTTTTTGGAAAAGTTATGATGAGTTGTAGGCCAATGCGTTGGAAATGACCAAACGTACTAAGAGCACCGAATTTGTTACCAGCTGTTTTTTGCTCTGACCGAGAAACATTGAATGCTTGAATTAGTTATTGGGATCACTAGACACAGCTACATATCTGTATTGGGATCCAGCACGTACACTCTTCAGTCGAGTTCGGTTGGCTTCGAAATCAACGTTTGCTGTAAGTCTCCCGCAGGCCATTACTTTGTGTACTGAGCGAGTGCAAAATATGTTTAGATCAGTCCGGTCCTAGTATAATACTGAGGGGACTTTGGAGCCGTTTATCCTTAAATGCTAGCTTGTGACATTTTAGAAGGCATTTTGGAAGGGTTAAGTCCTTTTTTCTTTTTCACTTTGACCCCTCACAGATGTTGAAGAAACTTATCTGTGTTACTGAACAGCCTGCTGTACAAATATCCTGTTCCATTATGTCTGAGACCTCTTCGACTGGACGTCGAGGTGGGCTGTGTTCGCGGCCATCATGCAGCAGAAAATTCAAAACGTTCTCAGTGGTCACGTTGTCAAGATTGAGCATCATCTCACCGAATTTACAGGTAAAAAAACAACAGTCATCTGATTGCCAAGTGTCTGATTGTAAACCTTTTCTCTACCATGAATGGCCCTCACACTCACAATGCTTTATCCCATGTGATCCATTCCAACCTGCTTATTCCTGGTAAAAATAGACCGTTTTTCTCACACACAAGAATCTCTATCACCTTCTTTCCCTCATAGTTGCAAAGTGCTCGATCTATCCTCTTGGTGGGTTGCTGCACACCGAAATAAGTCGGATAAAATGGAGTCTTTGTAGTCTTTGTAGTGTATGACTAGAACAGCAAGCTCGCATTCACTCAACTATCCAGTCATGGTTTCACGCATTCCGAACGCTTTGTCATCAGCTCTAGCATTCTGACGCGTTCCTGACCTGGCTTGTTATTTTCGGATATTTTTTGACACAAGATTGCAAGACAATGCTAATGTACACCAAGGAGAAAGTCGACACACTCATTTGCAAGTTAGGCTGGTGTTAACTGGAGACTCAACTGGACTCCAACTGGATCTCCCACTTATGATATTCTTCTAATAGATATGCCGTCTTATGTTTATGTAGATAAGTTAGTTGAGGCATCTTACGAAAACACACTACTAATGGGGTTGCTGAAAACTCCTGGAAATCCCGCGACTGGTTTCCCCTTCCTTTGGACTCATCAACTAGATGAAGTCCCAGAGATTCCATCAACCCCAAGTTTCAACTAAACACCGAATTGTACGCAACTGGCGAGGTAAATCCATTTTCGAGTTGGAGACTCGAGAACTGCGTCCATCTGATGAGCCCTAGGAAGAACAAGACCAGTAATGGGCTACTGAGGCGTTCTCAGCCGCCATATGAGTGGTATATTCTGCCCAGAAAAACTTGACCTATTTTCTGCATTGTGAGTATTAGCAGAAAGTGGTGTTCAAAGACTAAGCTCTGCGGGTTGTGGAATCTGAAAAAATTGGACCTTTATGATTGAGAAGGCGTTGTACCCTTACCTGAGTGAGGTAATATCGAAATATTGGTGGGCCGGTTGCGCAGCAGGGTCTATTCGCCCACTCTGTCAACTAGGTTGCAAACATTTCGTTACCACCCAAGGGGGCGTCGTTATTGTGAGGTTCAATGTGTAGTCCCTCCTGACCTGATGTCGATCCACAGGTTTGACTAGTTCAAGGACAGCTTCCTCGTAATTTCATTAATTTCGGCATAAGTAAGCAGCTTGTGACGTCAACCTGTTTCTATCAAAATTAAACGCAAAATTTTCATAAGTTAACGTATGGGAATCAAGGGTCGCATGTGTTGGAATAAACGCATAGTTTCCGGCAGGAGAGTAAGTGAGCCAGTCCCAAGCCGAGCCAATGAGTTGGGTCAATAGGTTTTGTAATTTTCAGTCGACAAAACTCCACATGAAGTCAATCATTCCGGCTGGTTATTGTGCTAGAAAACTTTACATGGCCACCATAGTTTCTGCCATGTTTCCCGTAGTAACGAAGGATGCAAGTCACGTTGCTGGTTGTCAATGAAAACGAAAACCCAGAACGTACAACAATACGTGCAGAACTAACTGATTGGGTGGGACGGAAGAAAGGAGTCACGACAAACTGCCATCCCATTGCGAATGTCCAATAGCAAACTTTGAACAGTTAACCCCGAAAAATTCCCTTGAAACGTTTTGCATGTTTTTTTGGTGAGTATCTGGATTAAGAATCTGAAGTCCAAGGGACTGTAGACTTTACGCGGGCGAAATCTTGGAATGATTGTCCAGCCACATACGGGCTGCGTCATTAATGAAGATCAAGAAAGATCCTTATAGATCAAAAGCATGAAGGCTTTGTCTGTGGAGTGAGCAAATATGCAAGAATGATCACTACTGAAGCATCAACACCCAACGACTATCATCGCGAATATTGCGGCTCATCAGGTAGGCGCGCTCCCCTAGTTTCCGTTAACCGTATGTCCCATTTGAACCCAAACTGCACAGGATTCGAAAACCGATATGGTCTAACTACCGGTGTGAGTCTTCCGTACAAATGGGTGTATTTCGCGAATTTCGTGCAAACTAAGTTCAGGTAGAACACAAGGCTAACGGAAACTCGGGCGCTGCGCCTACTTGATAGGCCCAAAGAGGAAGGATGAAACCTGTCATGAGCTGTTAAAGGGACTTCAACAACCTTGTGAGCTGTTTCGTCCACGAAGATTTACTGCGATATCTCGAGTATCGTACCAAATGAAAATGAGGCGACCTTTGTGCAGCGGATTCAGTTGAAGACTATCATAAACAAGAGATTCAGCTGGGGTTCAGTTGATTCTCCTATGAAGACTTAATTAGTGTGCACACAAGGATAGTTTGAGTAAAGTGGTCGCTTTTGAAGATCCCAATGAGTACTTCAGGGAAACTGGAGCAGTTGTAATCACTACTGATTCTAGTAACTAGGCAGAAGGAGTGGTTATTCTCAGGGAACAGGACGCTGACTTAAAGTCGATCCCCACTTCTAGAGCTGGTTCTTAATGCGAATAGACTTGCCCGGTTGAAAGCCTGTTCACCTCATACTAGACAAGGTGGTTGTTGGTTCAAACGCTACATTTACACAAACAACCAAGCAAGTCTGATTCACATTTTCAAATTTAACTGATATCACTCAGGTTCCTTCAAGGCACCTCCGAATTCGGGGTTTATGTTCTAATTACACCCATCACTTGCCGAATGAAAACGGACCTACTTCGGCCGTTCAGTTTGTAGCTATGACCAAGGATATGGGCGATCCACGATTTAGTCGCAACTTTTTGTTGCCAAAGCCTGACAATTTCCAACCGTTTGAAGTGTCTCAAAGATGGGCCTAGCAGTCGATCAAGCCGTTACGATACTAGTGGCGGGTTACGCGTAGCAAGTTTATCGGAAGACGAAACATACAGTGTAAGGGAATTGCTTGGGGAACATTCATGTCAGGACCCTGTCTGAAGCAAAATTTCTGGGGCCTTGTGACCCATAAGCTGAAAGTTTACGGCAAGAATAATATTGAAGTTATTCCGACGCATTTTTCGAAATGGTCTATTTTAAACGGTAGACACATGTAGGTTTAATCCACTGGGTTGTACTAATTACACGAAGCTCAGGGTTTTGCCTGCGGTGCGGGAATATAAATCTCTCCGGGTAGCAGTCTGTCATCTCCGTCTCACGAGCTAATCAATACATCTGATCTCAACGTCGCGAAGAACTGTGCTTCACACTGCGTTACTTAACGACTCATATCTATTTGTAGTGGCACCTATATTGGTAAGATAGATGAGTATATACACAAACCTGTTCCAAAGATTTGCTGTGCACTATTTGGAAACCTACGTAGAGGTTAGCACCGTTGACACATGACCAGAAGTTTCAGCCACGTGACTTAGCTCTGTGATAGGTCACAGGGTTCAACGGTCTCCGGTTTTAGAACACTGCTGTGCAAAAACGATAGGAAACAATAGACTCACTGTTGATCAAAATAAGGCGACTAAATCAGTGTACACAAAAAGTGCTGAGTCAATTGACTCCAACCTACTGTTTTGCTATGGAACCTGTTGTGGCGCAGGTTTCCACCCTTTTGTGGTGCTTACATAGAGAACGTTTTGCGCTTGAGGATGAGGCCGCTAGCATCTCACAACCCGTCTTCTTGTGATGTGGCGTAAAACGAACGGGTTGGACTTGCATGAGCACAACGACTCAGAGGTCATGTCACGTGTGATAAATCCCAAAAGGAGTGGGAAATCAAAATTTCCAGAGAATACGAACCACGTGGTTCACTGTAATCCATAGACAGACAAAACGGTCGATTAAAGGCCGAAACGCTACAAACAGTTCGAAATATTTACAACAATCGATAGTGCTCCACAACAAAACAACAATTCATCGATGATTAATGTCACGTAGAGTGAGGTGACAAATAGACTACACAATTAGTGTAAAGTCCTCAAAAATATAGTTCTTCTATTAGGATAACTTACTGCTAGACAAGCAATGCTTTTGTCCGTATAACAGCCAAGCACAACGACGAATTGCAACAGCTTCAACAATATTCCGTGAATATTCTTGTCTGGAACTATAAATAGCTTCAAATAATGTCTTTGGGGATATCTGGTGATGACATTCCTCCAGATGCTCCTCGGACTCCCACTGTTCAGGAATCTAGGGCAGGACACATGCGTATCACACTGAACTGTTCTGAAAAGACGTACTTCACGCAAATTAGTCAAGTTAGACATGTCAGTAACCTAAAATCACTTCGATAGACGATCGGTGACCTAAAACTCATCACAACAACAAAGGCTGGTTTGCAACACGACGACATTTCGGGGCATTGTCTTCTGGCGTTGTTTGGTCTAAGGTCACGATGTGATTCTCGTTTCTCACCTGGGTTGACAGAACAACTGGGTGAGAGAGATCAGGTAGTGTGCTCACTAGAAAGTTGTTACGTGTGCTACTCTTCTGTTTTGTAAGTGAGACGATCAGGTGTTTGCGGTTATGTAGGTATTTTGGAAATGCTGCTGCAAATGAGAGGTGATTTATTTTACGTTTCAACGTCATTGAAGCCCACTCATTTCCTGGTATGACACCTTTTCGGTAGACCAACAGGATTGTTTCCTGAAGTTAAACGGACTGCCTGGCTTCAGATGTCTTGAGAAGCCTCAGTAGTGACATGTCAAAAAACTCGACAACAGACGACTGGTCAAGAAGGATTTCGTCAGCCAATTAAAAAGTGGTTTTACCAACCCTACTTAACGTAAAACTATAAACATTCGTCGCCTTTTTCCGGTTTGAAAACCAAGGTGCTCAAAAGAAATATGTGAATGGTAGCTAGATGATGGTTAGAATAATGTTATAAGGGAGCAAGTGGTACTAGTTTATAGCGTGAATTTCAACAGCTTTGGTAAGGGTAAACGGAAAGTGACATGCAGCTGGAAAGAGGCTTCCGGACGAGAAATAAGTGACAAGTTTTTTGGTTGCACTCCAGTGCTTATTATTTACTCGAAGATTAGATGAATAAGGCTGATCAAACGATATGTGCAAACCAATGTGATCACGATACTGTCAGTGGGACACCCGAAAAGCAACTACGTACTGGACGCGATAAGATCACCATATTCTTGTCTGACACAATCCTTTGAATGGCAAAGTAGTTAAAGGCTGGAGCATACCTGGTGAAAAGAAAATCATCCATAACTCAACAATTTACCCTGTCATCAAAGCTCGAACAACACTGCTTTACGAACGGCCTTGAAGACAAAAATCAATACGATGTGGATCGTATATGGTAAAGGGCCAAGTGGCAGGTAGCATGACTGTGCGGTTTCTGTGGGAAATATTGCGGAAGTCGATTCATGCACAAGCCAAACTGAAGCAAATGATTGGCTGCTTCGAGTCATGTGATCCATGCCAAAACATACGACTACTACATACAAGCCCTAGCTGCTTAGCAAGCATATGCACCAATAACAGTTCGTGGCTCGGTAGCCGGGTAGGATGAGATCGCTCGTTCGGACCCGGGGGTTCGCGGTTCAAGCCCTGGTCACGCCGCCCCCGTTTTCGACTTTCCCCGTCAAATTGTTTTTTTCTTAGGGCCCTACGGCTTTTCCAGCATAAAAATATGACTAACTAAGATGAAAGGAACTTAAAGTTCCAAGTGCAAAAAGTCTAGGATATGTATACATAACCGAGACTATTGCAAGTCTGAACCGAGATTTCCAAAAAAAGACAAATGTCGAGTTCCTGCCAAACGTTCGTTAAAAGAAGTGATGTGGTTAGTCACAAACAGGTTGTGTGAAGAAAAGCAGGTCGATGGAGGGCATTTCAAGGGACGCGGATACCTTCCGTGATGTTACGTTCACTTATTCATTATATAAACGTAAATTGTGCACATTCCTCGCGGAGAAACCGAGACCTCTTGAAATAAAATCTTTAAATTGTTTCAGGCTATTTTCTCGCTTGCATTGACAGTCCATCTTTCCTTAGTTTATGCGCTTTGACCATTTAACTCGTTTTTTTCTTGGCTTGTGCACAAATGCAGTTTGAATGCGCGCGCTTCCTGGCTTGTGCACAACTAACCAATCAGAATGCTGGCTTGTGCATGAATCGTATGCCAAATATTGCTCGGACGGAACCCTGGGCATTCGTATTTCCCGCCTCCAGTAAAGTCCACACCCGTAGGAATCTCACGGTACAGGCGCAAATGCGTCCAGGCAGTGTCCGAGGGTGCTTACTGCAGTGAACATCCTGAGGATGTGGTCGGATTTATTGCTTGTCTTCTGTGTAATACAAATTTCTTTTGAATACCGAGTTACGATTTACGTGGTCAGATAGCTACTCGATAACCGTCCGAATTTGACCGTATGTGGCTGGTTCATGGGAACTCCAAGATGACCTGAAAAGGGACTTGCACTGTCTGTGATAAGAGTTACTTTGGCCAAAGTTGGCATCAGTCCACTCCTGCCATCCACTTACTGTCCATGGAAACTGGATCAGGTTTGCGCATCCTGCCCGACAAAATTCTTGTCGTATAACCGACATCTAGTTTCCAAACGAGAGTACGAAGTTGGCGCTAGTGTTTATGAGTTTCCTCATCAGATAGATCTTCGTGGTAGGCGCAAAGTCGGCGGTTTGAGTCCATCTCCGGTTCTCATTTCGGTTCCTCTCTGCTTTCTAAGGGCGACCATTTTGCCAACAGGTCTTTAACCGAAGCCGAACTAATCGCTGTAGCGAGACAGTGGCAATAATCGCCTTGATTTGGCGACGGAGGTGCTAGTAGGTTTGTTACCGCCCACTGCCAATTCATAAAAGTAGTCTTTGGCCTCGGTGACCGACATCACTCGAGGTCAAACCAGAATATGTAGAATATGGTTATCAAGCTTTAGACCTGTAGGCATGTAGATGGAGTGAAGTGTATGGTCGGGGCTGTGTTATCACCGAGTTGTTCTAGCGGGTCGATAAGCCATCTGGAGGGCGCGCGGTTGAGCACATCAGGAATGGACTCTGGAGGCAGTCGAAGGTTGTCTTCTTCTGGGAGACTATACATACATTAGGAGTATTGTCGTGTGAGTAAGCCGAATTTGGTCAGATGTTAGAACACCACCATTTCTTGCTTGTTTTTGGGTTGTAAGTTTTTAGGCACTAATTTCCTATCAACTGTATATTGTCCCTTGTCTAGTCTTTCAAATTTAGTTTAATTAGACAAGATACTGCTCATATCACTTGTGTGGTCCTTCTTACACACCAAGATGATTTCATCCCTCATACCTGGCTTAGACAGTGAGACCTGATCATTCGCATGAAAGAGTTTCGGAGCCTTAACAAGAAGAGAACAAACAAACAACCCGTCGCTCAGGAATTGTTCGGGACTGATTGAGACACTGGGAACATAAGTTGTCAGATGTCGACATTTAGTTCTGAAGATGTGACCAGCTAAGCTAACTGACAATAATGTAAGTTAGCGAAATACACTCGAATTTGGTTTTGCGGGAGACCCACCTGGAACCCAGCTGAATCTCTCGTTTGTGATGCGCCTACCTGATGAGCCCCAAAAAGGGCGAAACCGGTCGTGGGCTTTCGACGAATTTTCAGCAACCTTATGACTAGTGCATTACGAACATAATGTAAGCTCTTAAAATCTACTTCTTGGTCACTACCATTGTGACTAGAGTGATAAAATGACAGTAAGCTCCAAACGCAAAATAATCAGTCTTAATGGGGAAAAATCCTTGGCTGATGAGAATGCAGGCTTCAAAATGGCAAGATCCACCCTTGAATGGGCCTCTCCTGGTGGATCACTGTAATTGGATATTCCTCCAAAAACAGCTAGCTTAACCGCGGGAAATACCTCACCTCACTTTTCGCTTCCTTAATCCACTTCTTGTAGGTTACTTCTTACGGCGGCTTCCTTCAAGGATGAACAACAAAAGAACCGGGGCATTACCTTCATCTCTAAGAGACAGAGCAAAGTTTTACAAATCTAATCGACCAGTGCAGAACTGAATTTCCAGTTTTAAGGACTGAATAAGTTTTTCGGATGCATAAACACCTTTTCTGTTATAAGGTGGTCAACGAGTAAGTGCGTAATAATCCGCCCAAAGAGTGAATACCCGTTTGGAAAGTCATCTTTGATTTCCCTCGCTGGTGTCCTTTATTCGACCTTGAATCGTGGTCGACTCGGAACACCTGTTTGTTCTCGGCAGGTAAATGGCATCTGTTCGTGGGATTCTATCTAATGTGAGCAGTTTCTTTACACAGTTTCGTCTGTTCTACTTCGACCAGAACCTGCTTACCAAGCAATTACTTTGGATAGATGAATCAATCGAAAGTTTTGAATGGTGAACTTTTCGTTTGATTCACCAACATAGTAATCGGTACACAATTCGTTGATTTTAGCCACTTTTCAAAGCACCGACTACAAGATGTGGTAGCCGTTTGCATGAGAAACCAACTACCAGATCAGTTCAAAACTGAAAAGGTAATTTAAATATTGATAGATCATTCTGGAGCTTTTGCACAACCCGGTAAGTCACAGTGGTTATTCATGCAGAACTCAAACCATTCATGCGGGACAGTTATAACATACAAAAGATCGGTTACGCATTGGATTCTCACGGCAGCCAGGCCAACATGCATAGATTTGATCAGTTCTGTACATGTGGGTCAAACGAAGTCCCTAAGTTGAATTAATTTTCTACTGCAAACACGGTTCTAGGCGTAAAAACGTTGTGCCCTCAACTGGCTACTTAAAATTCACGGTCCAAACAAAAGGCATGTGATATGACTGGCGGTAGACTTGAATTCTCTTTGCGCGGCTGGTGGTAATCACTTTAAAGTTTCTTGCGAGTTTTTGGAAATAATTTTCAAAGACAGTCAGTAAATTCAAATGGCTGTGGACAGGTCTATTGAACATTTATTGAAGACAGAGAGAGTAAAGTGACCTCCGGCAAAATCATCCTCAGACTCCTACATTTGTATCCTAAATAGGGTACAGGTGAAAAGAAGACGATGGTGGAAAGTTTATCGATTTCCCTTGACTGGTTAGAGTAGTCGACCCGCACTAACTGGCTTATATAGAGCATTTTATCAGTTAGGCTGCTTCGGGGAAATCTTCTCAGTTTGACCAAGAGAGCCTCAGCTGACGGATGAATTGATTTTATTGGCACAGCCTCAAATCCTGTACAGGAATTGCGATGGCCTGAGCTGTGGTCAAGACTCGACCGGTGGCAACTTCAAAAGCTTCATGCTTCGTAAGTCAACTAAATGCTGCTTCCTGATCAGCATCAGTACATAGAATACTAAGAACTACAACAGAAATGAGTCAGACAGACTAGAAGTATGAACGACAGCATTTTCAAACTAGTTTTGTCGTCTTTCTCTCGCCAGTGTCACTCTTCTCACATCTGTTAATTCATTTGGTCGAAGTAGACAACTCAGTTTTAGGGTCCCACAAATCACCTTTAAACATCTGATCTTCCCGAATTCCAATGCTGTGTCGAATTTGAACATGGCGTTGAACCAGTAGGATGCGACAGGTACAGTCAGTAAAATCGATCACGTGATAAGGAGGTGACTGGTTTCTGGCTGTGGTACGGTCCGGTTCGTTGTTGTTACCCTGACGTTCCCACGCCTGATCACACCACCAGTAAGGTCCCGCATCAAAGTAAATAACCATAACATTAACATCCTGCAAAAACGCTCAAAATAAACCGAGAAACAAAAACAAGACAAGCAATTTGTCTTGAAAGATTCATCCATTAAACTCGTAAGAAGAGATTTCTTCTCTTGTTTTATACTTGTCAGTCCCCAAAGATATCTCTCTTTCGGGGCTGCACTGCACTAGCCTAAAACCAGAGACCGTGACCACGAGCTATCGCATGGTAAAGTCGTTACACAACATCGTCTGTCATATGGTCAGAGTGCTTAATATCTGAGAGCTAGGAACCTCATTGGTTTACACCAGCATTTAGTTCACCTTTAGCATCCGTGTTTTTTCGAAATGACGACTCAACTGTGCACGATCCAAACGAAAAGACAGAGTTTTTGGACGAGAACAGAATCCTCAGCTTGTCTATCTGTTTACCTGTTTCCCACTTAAACTGCTACGTTTGCTTTCTAACTTAGCCCATTTCTTTATGAAAATACATGTGTAATATTTGTAAAACAGGGGTGTATTAGATTTGCTGAATATCGTGCTTATTCTTTTTATCGAAAAAATAGTGACCAAATTATCGATTTCCGGGTGTATACTACAAACAGGGCAAGAATGACGTCTGCGAAAGTTGCACCTAGGCTGAGACTAGTAAAACCTTGTGCTAGTTCAATCAGTGACGATTTATAATGAAGCAAACACAGGCTTCGAAAAGAAAGCCGTTAGACGCTAGATGTGACAAAAGAACCAATGTTCTTTCATTCATCAATCACGCGTTCTAGCGCCGTGTGGCCTGGAGTAGAAAGTCCTTGTTGTCTTAAGAACCTCTTAAAAACATGTTCGGATAATCCCCTTCTTCAAAATTTGTAATTCATAAGCCAGCGACTTCTTCTGTGTCCAGAACCAATGCGTTTCTCAATCTAGGCGGTTTTCTTCAGTCATTAACTGATGAGTGTTATCAGTTCGATTATCATGAGAAAATATCCAATGAACCCCCGTTCTTTTTACTGCTTTTGTTTGTCACGAGTAAGTTTCTATTCACAAAATTCAGCGTATATAAGCAAATTGTTGCACTGTCTAATGTTACCTGCCTCTGGATGCTTGAAACCGGTGAATTCAGCGCAATTGCCAAACATCCAGACTCACAGTTTGTTGGAAAACTTTTAAACATTTCGATACCGAGCCACTGCAGCTCATTCAGCCTCCAGAGCACATGGCTTGAGGATATATTTAGAAAGATCTGAAGTCCTGACTAAATAATAACCGCGCTAAATAATTCTCCCGGCGCTTCAAATACAACTTTCTGGGCTTAACTTTTTTAACAAACTTTCTCCCCACCGGGTAAATATCATTCGTGCGTAAAACGAAAAATAGGGTTTAATCATGAACGCCGCAGTTCACCCAAAGCCTGGGGCGCTAGGAGTTACGCCTTTCCAGTTAAAAGGTTCGAAATAAAATCTTCCATATTTGAATTCACTCACAGAAGACGTAAATACTGGCTAATTACTTCGCATGGGTCAAGAAAGTGCTATTTTACTAGCGATGGACTTATATGAACTAGGGCATACACCGTACAAAAAACATAGGTATAAAAGTCACCTTGAGAAAGCTGATGTTGACCTTGAGCCTGGAAAACCAACGGGTACTGACATATGTGGAAAGTTTGCTGTTAGTTGACCATTAGTTCTGCACGTACTGCTCGGGAATGTGGTGGGACAAGATGAACATGGCGGGATGGTTAGGAAAAATCTCAGAGTCACACCTTGAACGAGAAGTAAATAAGGTCGGACAGTCAACAACTTCAGAGCAGTTTGGTTGGCCTGTTTGTTTTTTGTTTGTTTGTTTGTTTTTTCAATCATACCCTCAAAACAGGACAAAAGCTGACCACTCCCCTGAAGATCCATCCGAACGGAAGCCACCCAGAAAGGAGGGCGCCAGATGAGAGAGGAAATCAGAGGATAAGTGCTCTTCAGTCTCTCATTGGGGCAAACTGTCCTGAGGCTTGATGTACCCTTCTTCCTCTGAGGACCACCCTCCACGAATCAAGGATTGTTGTTGCTTCACTAGCCTCCACTTCTCCAGCATAAAGACACTTAATTTACTCAGCTTAACACAGACGTCATCTACAAGACGATTTCCATTGTAGAGTAATCTGTTGCAAACGGAAGCAAGATGTTGTGTGACCATGACTCAGAACATGTACCAACTACCCTGAAACTGCAGTATGAAAAAAAGCTTCGAAGCTTTCAGAAGAGTAACAAAGTATAAATCAGCTGAATAAAACAGATGGATTTGCCTTGCAAATTATCAGATACTACTGTTGTCAGGTTGGCTAATTTTGCAAGTACCCAACGAGCTGTGTCTTCGAGCATCATCCAAACGGGAAACTCATTACACTTAGACTATGAAATACATTCTATCCTCAGCTCAGGTGTATTTCCCATCTTTCCACTCGATGGAAACTCTTGGACTAGGCTCACCCCCTGAGTCCCAAGAAGGGCGACAACGCGAGCAGTCATTTTCAATTCAGAATCGTTGACCGATTCAAGGCCCAGGCTAGTTCGTTATGCCTTGCAGCAATGTAAACACATAACAAGTGACGGCAAAGTAAAGGGAGAAAATGTCAACCTGAAGTCAACAACATTCTGTGCGCTACTCGATAAATTTTAATCACAAGTACTTGACACGCTGATTAACTCCAGCAACTGCGTGTTCAATCAGGAAATTCGAGTGCCGATATCTTGCTTCCGCATCAGAAATTTCAACACACATGACACAATTGGCGAAGGTTATACTGTATCAGGAAACTGCTCCGCCCATCCGCAGCGACTTTCACCGGTTTCCAAACTTTGAAGTGTCACTTGAAAGGTAAGCATTCTTCCGCCGTGCAAGTCGGATGCGGAAGACCGGTTGGGCACACGAAGAGGCCGTTTATTTGAAAAGGTTAAAACAGTTGCACAAGTCATGGGGACAGTGCGCTGCCTTTTACTCAGTATTTGAAAAAAAAATGTTTCAGTTACATGCGTCAGGTACACGGATCTGTTTTAACACGAGGTCACAATTTCTAAGGAACTACGCTAGGGCCAAGACGTTCGATACATTTTGATCAGACAATTAGTGCAGAGGATTTCACACTTCACAGATGGAGCCGAGTAGCTATGAAATCTCCAGTTGAAATTTGTTCACTTGAGGCCGTAATTGCATGTAGGTGGTCTTTGAAAGAGTTTTTAATCAATGCAGCAATCAAACGGAAAAAAAACTATTCGTGTCGTTCAACACCCTCAAGCCTCACGTAATTCAGCTGAATAACCCCCGTTTTACAGGAACGCGTGCAAGTTGGATGTTGTCGGCTCTTCGGTGGTCATAAATCCACCAGCTGATGCATGAAATCGATTGTTTTTCAATCCACAGGCGCCTGTAAGGCAGTTTGTTGGATCGACCAAGCACAATTCCCTTTAATTTACACATTTCGATTCACAAAAATTCAAAAAAATCAGCCTTGCGAAAATATCTCAGGTAGGTTTGGAAATAACACCGAAAGATATATGTATTATGCATAGCAAATACCGTCAGAGAATTCATCCTAAGAATAAATAAATTACGACTACAGTAGTCCCTGAAAGAATTTACAGAGGCTATTCACTGATGGTATGCACTTGAAGGTGGGCTGCAGTTCCTACAGGATTTGTGTGGCAGTTTACAGTACAAAGCACCCACTGCGACCTCGTGTCTGCCTGGCCACCCCAGACGATCTGCAGTTTTAAACAACGGACCTCACACCGTACCGGAACACGTTCACTTGATGTGTCATTCAGCCGTTCCTGACCAGGTACTGTGCGCTTTCTCGTCACATTGGTTCACGGCTAAGAAAGGAACACAACGGAACAAAGCAGCTTTTGCAGCGCACAGAATATTGAGCCCTCGAGAAGACCGATTCCGAGAAGATAATTAAGTCCTTCACGTTCCATCAGTTTACTTGGGTGAGGGACCTAAACAGGTTATTTGGTAGCCCAGCTCAATTCGTATCATTGCTAGTGAGATCAATGTATTCTATTTCCAAGGCTCGCAAGGTAGTTGCATCGTTTATGCATCGCACAGTATCCTTTAAGCCCTTTACTCGGACATGATCCCAAGCAGATAAGTATTGCTTGTATGCACGGTTCATAATGACACCTTAAACTGGAATAAAGAATCAACTAAAGTAGGTGAAGCTTTCGATAAACACACTCATTTGCAACTCAATTTGGTTTTGCGAGAGACCCATCTGGAATCCAGCTGAATCTCCCGTTTGGGATGTTTCCAGGCAACTGAATGTGCTGCACCAGACCGCCTCATGTTCCAGTTGCTACGATATTCGAGATATCGCGATACATGTATATACGTAATGCACTACTCATAAGGTTGCTGAAAATTCTTCGACAGCCCACGACCGGTTTCCCTTTCTTGGGACTCATCAGGTAGGCGCACTCCCCGAGTTTCCGTCAACCTAACGTTCTAATTGAACCAAAACTGGACTGATTTCGATAAATACACTCATTTACAAATCAATTTGGTTTTGCGAGAAACTCACCTGGAACCCAGCTGAATCTCTCGTTTGCGATGTTTCCAGGCAAATTAGTGCATTTCGCTAATTTCGTGCAGTTTTTTTCAAGTAGAATATAGGGTTGGCGGAAACTCGGGGACTACGCCTACCTGAAGAGCCCCAAGAAGGGCAAAACCGGCTGTCGAAGACTTTTCAGCAAACCTTATGGGTAGTGCATTACGTGTATAGGTGAAGCTTTTCTCATCAAGGACTACTCACAAGATTTCTGAAAACCCTTCGTCAGCCCACGACTTGTTTCGCCCTTCTTGGTAGGAGCAACCCCGAGTTTCCCTCAACTCTATTTAGCACTTGAATTCAAGTAGGAAACTGCAGGAAGCTGTGCGAGGCCGCAGGAAATTCGACAAATACACTCATTTGCACACCAATTTGGTTTTCATTAGAGACTCAAATGAAACCCAGCGGAGTCTCTCGTTTATGGCGTTCTCCTTGTTGAAAAATGACCTTTTTATCAGCAGACGTTGTATTAGAATGTTTTCCTCATCCGACAGTATTCCGTTTGACAATTATTGCGACATGTCGAATATTGTTCCAACTGAATCAAGAGACGGCTTTTGTGTAGCACTTCCAGTTGAAGATTGTCATGAACGACCGATTTAACTGAGCCACCCGTTAAGACCAGATTGTTCTGCAGATGTGTACACTGCAAATTTTGTGCAATTTGGGTCCAAGAGGAACATGAGATTGGCGGACGTATGGAAGCTATGGAATTCATCGAGGTCAATCATTTGAAAATGCGATTTTTCTGGTGTGACAGAATCGCAGCAAGCTGAGTACGTGGATGTGGCCTCAAATTTCCGCATTTAAGTATATTTCCACGCCCACGTGTAATTTCGGTGACTACTACACTTTAGAGAACGGCAGACAGTGGGAAAATGGTGCAAATCAGCAGTGCAGTACTTTTGGCCTATCAGAGCTACCGAAAAACAAACCGAAAGAGCATTTTTTTGAGTTTATGTAAAACATGTTATCACCATGAATACCACCTAAACTTTTCGGTGGTGTGCTGTAAGTCTCCCGTTCAATGTGTGCACATCCTTTTGCACTTGACTCCACTGTCCAACTGGTTAGCTAGCCACAGCACACACGAAAATCCAGTACTCTCTAAACTGGGCTTGAACTGTCAGCTTCGGTTAAGTCACGTGGTGATAGGACCAGTGATGATCAGGCACTCAGTGAAGTAGATCATTACAAATCGGTATCAGTGGCCGCAATTCGTCGTTGAATTACACTCGTCCTGTTTAGACTGACCAAACATGCATTTTTCTTGATACACCTAACGAAGGGTACTCACAAAATCCAATAACTGAATCGCCAGAGCCAAAAGCACTTTACCAATATGGGTAATATACCTGAGGTGGGGCATACCGAAATACACCTAGAGTGGAGTTCAGAGGATAACACAGCCAGTTCGTTGACGACCCTCAGGTGGACGGCAATAAGCTAGACTATATCTTCTATTCAAGGTCATGCGTAATCTTTGTCACTTTGAACTGTCCCCCCTCTATAATTCTAGTCGGTTAGCGTTGATGAATGAACGGAGTATCACGCTGATTTGCGTCACTCGTTTGGCCTCTACTTGTCAACTTATCTGTATGACATTACCCTAAGGTGTGCTTTTTACTTGGTGATTAAAGGAAAACACACCGAGGCCTTCGACTTGACCGGTCGTCATTATTTATGAGCCGAACAACTCCCTAGACAGAATCCGCCGGACACCTGACGTATTACCTGGGAGAAGAAATCAACACAAAAGCGTAGTCTTGAAACGAAGGCGCCAGTCATATTCCGTTACAAGGAGGTGTATCATATTTTTGTGATTAATAACGCAGAAATGTTCACACCGCTGCTTCTGTCAGTCCTATTGGTATTATGAGTACTGTATTACAAACTGTAATACAAGCCCCTGGTGAAAATGGGGGTCTTATTTCTCCGTACCTACTACTTTGTTTTGAAGGATGTTGCAGCCGACAGTATCCAAAAGACCCTCGTTCATTGTGGACACGTCCTACGTTTCAAACCGACGTCATTCATGACCAGTTCAAAAGTTCTACGCATTGCGGACAGTGGAAATTACTGGCCTTCAGTCGCCACTATCTATGAATTATTGTCCGCTATTCAGCTTCCCCAGAATATACACTCCGTACGAATACAGCGATTGCAATCGATAACACGGCGCGGCTGTACCGAAATATTTCTCGTTCTATGAGAACATACATTTTAGCACATCCGCAAATAATTAGTAAATCGCATGATAATAAATAGAATTCATTAAAAGCAAATTCAGCTTTTTTCTGCACCAACTGCTTTACTGTATGCAAATACCGACGTGTCGAGAAAGACAGAATACTTGGTGAACAATGGAATGAAAAAAATCGATAGTTTGCACTCCACCCTGTAAATGTTTCAGGTGACATTCTGACAATAGATGTTTCCATTGAAGAAGACAAGCTCACCGGCATCCCACTTAGTCTAACAGGAGAATGCATTCGTGTTTAATTCAAATCCAATCTTCAGTTAAGTTCCTTGTCTTCTATACGCATAAGGTTGCTGAAAATTCTTCGACAGCACACGACTGGTTTTCCCTTCTGTTTCGGGTTCATCAGATAGGCGCAGTCCCCGAATTTCTGTCACCCTTATGTTCTACTTGAACCCAAACTCGACTGATTTCGATAAATGCACTCATTTGCGAATCAATCTGGTTTTTGCGAGAGACTCACCTGAAACCCAGCTGATTCTCCAGTTTTTGATGTTTGCAGGCAATTTGGGTCTAAGTAGAACATACGGTTGACGGAAACTCGGGGAGTGCGCCTACCTGATGAGTCCCAAGAAAGGCGAAACCGGTCGTGAGCTGTCGGAGAATTTTCAGCAACCCTATGAGTAGTACATTACGTATACACATGTATCGCGATATCTCGAATATCGTAGCAACTGGAACATGAGGCGGTCTGGTGCAGCACATTCAGTTGCCTGGAAACATCCCAAACGGGAGATTCAGCTGGATTCCAGATGGGTCTCTCGCAAAACCAAATTGAGTTGCAAATCAGTGTATTCCTTGTCTTCTGCTTTTAACGCTTTTTCTGCCCTTTTGTGTTAAGGTGAACCTTTCTATTTCAGAATCGTCAGTTTCAATACCCAGGTCAGAATCGAAACTGGGGACTAAAATGCAATCATCTTTGATGCTCCGATCATCTTTTGCCACGTAGTAGACTGCTCATGAGGTTTGCACGCACGGAGAGAACATCGTTTTCCAAAATCTGAGGTGTGGTGGACCCCTTGTGACTCTGGTGTTCGGGACATTTCGACAGAAATGTAACCATCAATAACCATATATCATACCAATCTCGGATTGCTTCACTGACCTTCATTAGATTGCGCCAAGAAAGAGGCTGTTTCATTTTGTATGACCGGATGAAAGTACGAACGAAAGATACTTATCAACTGGGGTGCACCCCTCGTTGCGCTTAAACCACCCTCTTGCAAATACCTTTGGGACAGTGCACTTCCATTAGATACCAAGAAGTGCGGACTTTTGGGGCATTTTTTGGAAGGTAGCAATTTGGTTCCTGATTGCACAAGTACATGTCATAATTGTCTGTGACAATTTGTACCCTGTATGCCTGATAAAATTTGCAGGAATGTAAATTTTTCCTCCTTAATGTGTGCAGTCAGTGGCCAATCATTCTCCCGCGTAAACTGGCACAACAAGATACTATACGGACGGACGCAACACATTACTCATAAGGGGGCTGAAAACTCATCAACAGCTAACGACCAGTTTCATACTTATTTAGGCTCGTCAGGTAGGCAAAAAACCCGAGTTTCCGTTAACTTTTAGCTGCTCTTCCTGAGTCCAAGTTAAAAGAAATTCGACAAATACACACATTTTTTATACCACCTTGGTTTTTAAGGGAGACTCACCTGAATGCCAGCTGGATCTTCGTTTATCATACCTCTCTTGCACTACATCAGGTCGGTTCATGTTTAAACTGCTGGAAAATTCGTTGTATCGCGACACATTGTATAGAGGTAACACGCTACTCATACGGTTGCTGAAAACTCTTGGACAGCCCACGACCGTTTTCGCCCTTCTTTGGGCTCATCGGGTACGCGCAGTCTACGAGTTTTCCTCAACTTCATGTTCCACTTGAACACTAAAGCAAGGAATATTTCGAATTAGGGATTTAGTTGGATTTCTCACCAACATCAGTTTAATTTACAAACGAATGTGTTTAGTTACTTGAAATTCACAGATGCTTTTGACCACTTCCGAACGAAGTGGTGTCTACCTATGCATCTTCCACACTACCACACTAGCTCAGATGTTGACATCGTATAGGTATCCAGACAGAACTGAGATAAAACGACTGAACGACTTTCACGCATTATGATTATGCATACCACACCGTCCCTACCGCGGAAGGGTAGACTTCCAAAGACTAGCTGAAACAGAAAAATGACCAAATGTCCTTTCCTGGAACCTCAGAAGCTCTTTGATTATAAGGCTGAAAAACTGCGGTATTGGCCCTTCTTGAAGAAAATAGTTATATGCAAGCTTGTTCCACAAAAGCATTCAATCCGCCGAGTCTCTCCAAGAGTAAAATAGCTCCGCGGACAGACTAAGCTTGGTCTTTGGTTGACGGAATGCTCGTGCTCTTGTACAAATGAATGAAAGTTAACATACCAAAAGGGAGAGGGGTAACTTTATGACTGTGGACAATATTTCCTTCAAAATACGCAAACGTGCGACCGTATTTCTAATTTAAGTGGCCACTATCTTGCCTCCACGAATACGCTCAAATCGGGAAAGGAGTCTTTGCAACACTGGTCGCAACATTGGATAGGGATGCCGTATTTTAATCGTTTCATGTTAAGAAGTCTGGAGATTTAACGGAAAGTCGTGACTTCTACTTGAGGCTTTCTAATGTTGATCACCCTTCAGAACTCAGACTGAGAGTAGCTCCTTTAGAGTGCAAACTCATCCGATTTTTGGCTGTACTTTAAAGATGCTAGACTGTTATTGCTTCCGTGATCAGGCTACGACTGAACAGAATAAAATTCCAGGTTTATTAACACACGGCGTATAACGTTTATTAGACAGTCCATCAAGGCGTGCTGACATTTTCACTCATAGCTGATTGTCGAGGAAGCGTCGGTTTTGAACACTGATGTTATTCTGTTGACGGTGATGATGATCATGATGACAGTTACCGAAAGGTAGGCAGCATATATTGACGACGCATTTGTAAACAATTCCTCAAATAGATTAGTTTCAGTTATAAAAGCGTAACGTCGTGCTGTGGGTAAGCTTTAATAAATACCCAGCAGTGGAAGGGGTAAGCTAAAAGGTTACGTGGTTTGCACCCTATTGTCGTGGTCCAAACAGACGTTCACCTTGAGTAGAGCCTGCAATGATGTATCACTGGACAGGAAGGTTTGGTCCTGGACGGTCCAAGCGACGGCTAATTGGCAGTTATCATTTGCGGTTCACGACTTGGCACTTATCAGTATCAGGTCATCTGCGAGTGGCACAAAAAGATGGATATTAGCCGGAGATGTCTACCAGAAGTTGGATCTCTACCGGATTTTAATGCATATGATTTGCCAAGCAAAAGATATGCGATTCTGACGATCAACCAACAACTAATCAATTAACAAACCGCCGTTAATTCAAAATCAGGACATTGGCACTGCGGTTTGGACAAAAAGAGCCAATAAGAGCGGAAACTCGAAGACTGCATCTACTAATGAGCCCCAAGAAGGGCGAAACCGTTTGTGAGCTGTCGAAGAGTTTTCACAACCTTTTGAGTAGTTTTCTTTATGAAAAAATACTGCGATGTCTCGAATATCGTACTAACTGAAACATGAGGTGGCTTTTGTGCAGTACGTTCAGTTGAAGAATATCATAACTGAGAGATTCAGTTGAGTCTCCTGCGAAAACCAAATTGATTTGCAAAGGAGTGTATTTATCGAAGAGCGGGTGACATTTCCCCCACTACACTGAGTAGCCCACTGCAGAATTTGACCTTCTCAGCGGGCAAACCTTGTTCTGTCCGAATTGAAGCTAACGAACTGTAAACGCATCATTAGGTTGTTGCTGTTGCTTTCTGGCATCTCGTCTAGGCAGCAAAGTGCCTCTTTATGGTCGTCTGCCAGAGCTATTTCAGCACCGCTCAAATCGATGTTCGTTGTTCTCATTGTGACTGTTGTTGTTGCGGTTGTTGTTGTGCTAGAAGCGCCTGTGTCACTGCACAGACAAAATCTCAAAAACAAATCTACATAGAGTGATATGAATGAGCCAGCTCAGGTGACTTTGCGAGGAATTCCACCGCTATTTTACTGAAGTTTGGCGACACTTGTATATGTTATGGAACGAATGTAAAGTGCGTGGCATATGGACCATGTTTTGGTGGAGATTCTCTAAAAGGGGCTGTCTAAAAGTACTGTGTGGAAGCTTATGAGAACTGGCATTTTGGGACGATTCTCCCGGGGGGTTCCTCACTACCTGTCCACATTCAGGTACTTTGAACTGTTACGTGATTTCGGTGGCTGTTTTAATAGTTTGCACGCTCATTTGGGGCCTTCCGCGAGCTAGTCCAGTTCCTCCATATAGCTGTCAAGTCCACTAAAGAGTTTATTTTGTGGTTATTGGCTTAACAGCGTGATTTAGGTGTTTAGCACAGGTTTATACGTCTCTGGTGTGAAAGATTTGGTCAATATGGTGTTCATCACAAAAGACTCGGACTTGTTCCAATTTTGCGCTGGCAGTTAATGATGTGGGTTATTTAGAATGAAGGATCAGTTCAGAAATGGAGGTTCTGTTGTTCTTCACCCCGGAATATACTGTGCTGAAAATTCGCAAATGGGTAGATAAAATTTTTGATGCAATGCCAAGCAAGGATCAGTCCGTGAATATTTACTATTAATACTGTTCTTTATTGAGTCTTCCAGTATTTTGTTAGGTCGCTTGTCTGCAAAAAGTGACTGTTCTTTTTTACGCAGACGAAGCCTGCATATAAGGAGGAGCGCGTAGATCCTATGAACGATTCCAGGAAAAAAAATAACAAGACTGCACAATCGGGATAAAGGCTACGACATTTGCGTCGCGTACCCTGTCTGCATAGTCACATGTCCAAAACACTTAACTTTCGTGGTCTTCTATAGGCTAGCAGTACATATGAACATAACTTACAGTCCTGCCAAGAGCATGTTTGTTGCCGCAGATTTTGCGCTCATCAAGTACAGTAGAATGGCAAAGTACCGCGTGCATTACTACAGCCTGTGCGATGTAGATATCAGGTTGGTGTAAGTGATTAGAAAATCATAGAGAACGAATATAATTTGGGGTCAGAGAATGGGTTCCCTTCAAGAACCAATCATAAAACAAGCATTCTATCCGATAACGTGATGAGACGCGGTGTTCTTACGTGTTCTAATGAAATTCTAGATGATAAAAGGTTTTTGGTTAGTAGACCACCGTGAACCGCCTTTCTCTCGTCCTCGGTGAGAAAGACATCAGTGATGATTTCAGGCAAGATAAAGCGTCCGACAGTATGAACCACAAGGCAGGCAGTGCTGGGACTGCTGAGAAGGTCCTAACACTTCAACCAACTAAAACCTGCCTACTGAATAATGGATGCATATAACAAATCTATTTTCCACATGATTCTGGTTTGTTCTAATTTGTATACCATGACTGTTTGTCTATCTTAACAACTGCAGGGCGCAAAACAAAATTAATTATACAGTGGGGGACCAAAATGACCAGAATGAGTCAAATGGTGACCACTCATATTTTGTCACAGCATGTTTTTCCTTTAGCCACGTACATTTTCATTCCTTTCACAAAATAAAATCACTGTGAGGCGCATGGATTTGGCACAGATCAACGCGAAACTCCATTTTCGAGATAACCAAATGTTTGACAGCCAAAACCACTATTTTCTACAATCTGACGAACTTATCAGTTAAGAATGAACAGGAATCCGTCCACCGTCATTTTTTAAGATGTACTTTTGTGAGCCCGCAGAACGTGTGATTTGTCGTGACAACATTGCGAATGCGGTTAAAAATTTACTGGTCCACTGTTTCTACACGGGCCTTTGAAGCTGTGGTTGAAAAATCCGTACTTACATCAGGGTTACACGGCTTCATTCTGGTGTCGTTTCGTTACAATGGTCATACAACGATTCCGGTGCTAAATTTGAAGGTTGATAGTTTATTGTTGGGCCAGGAAATCCTTACTTTCACTAAAGAGGGAACAGTCTCTTTTGTTCTAAACAGAACCACACATCCGGAACGACTGTGTAATTCACGATCAACTCTCTCTCTTGAACAGTCGTCCCCGTGTCCTGGTATAATCATTCTGGTGCATCCACATCAATGGAGGAAAGCACTGGACTCGAGTTTCGCTTTGCATAATTGCCGTTTCTCACAAAAAGGTCAGTACAGTATAGTGGCAAAGTTCGTTTCTGAACACGACTAGCTCACCATAGTAATGAGCTAAGTTCACATGGCATTTGGGACAGAGGAACAGTTAGCTACATTCCCCCCGACAAAAATCGATTCGCTCAATCGGACCAGTTGTACACACGGGATTTAGATCGAGTCATGTATCTATGCTGGCCTGGGAAAGCTTAACAGCGAACTGAGCAAGTTTTACCGAAAACAACTGCTATTTCAGGTGAGCACGCAATATAGTCACGGTGTCCAAAAAGCACAAGCAAATTTCGAAGGCCAGCCAGGTAACTTCTGGGTAGTGAGGAGATTGCGTAAATGCAACGGAGTTTTCATTCTGAAATTAAAGTCCTATTGATGCGACAATTTGAGAAGCAGTGCGGAAGTGCCTCTTTTTGTATGCGCATAGAGATTGAGAAGCGCGCGACATCCAGGTTGGTAGCTGGATACAAGGCTACTGGCGATAACCGGCCGATAGGGTGTCTAGATAAATTAGTTATCCGCAATATATACCCGCCCATTCCTCCATTGTGCTAACGTCGACTGGAAGCTTCGTGAGGCTTCTGAGATTTTCTACCCATCTATCTAATTGTATTAAAACTACCAAGTCGAAAGACAGATTTTGAAGTATTTTCGCCCAAATCTCACTGTAGGTCTTTCCGATGCGCACTGCTGATAAATTCCGACGAGGATGGAACAGATTTGTAATAATTCCTTACCAGCTGATGTAGACTGATGTCACGAACAGGATGAAAACTTGATCAGACTATGTAATGCCTAGCTCGACGGGCAGATGCTGATCATAGATTGAAGGGTTGGAAGCACTAAAGTATGACAAGTAACACAATCTGAGAAGTGCTTGAAGCTGCTGACGTAGGATCACGGAACGGAATTCACCCTCTCAAGAGTACAGAAATACTAAGTCTACTTACGCAGTGTTCAGCGTACCTGCATTGAAACTGCCACCTTCTCTGCGAAAATTACCGCTGATTAATGCCGGACATTTGTTCAAGCCAATTTAATTTTTCTTCTAAACAACTCTTTGTATATCACAGAAGGCGTCTTCTTCCGTTTTCACATCATTCTTGGCATTCATAGGACTGCAATGATGCCAACCTTAAATAGTGTCTTAACCCCCTACTTGATGCAATAGACGTCAATATTTCAAAAATAATATACGTTCTCAAGATTCCATTGCTTGGCATATCTGACCGTTTGGCTTCAGCGTTACTTTCAGGAAACTGTGGTAGGAGGAACTATCTGGTCAGCTGAGGCATTTGCTTCTGGACGGCCTGTTTAATGGCGAACGTATCAAATCTGAACAATATGGAGGCCTCAATGAATTTCTCACTCTTCAGTAATCCTGACGTTTCTGTGTTGTGTGAGCAAGGAACGGTGGTCTCAGTTCATATGTTGACATTTGTTCCATTGAAATCTATTCTTATATGTGCAAACAAAAGCAGAATGCTTACAGACGTGTTCAGTGGTGCTGCGTGCAATATCTCTCACACCTCATCTGAACTGACATCGGATGTTGAATGACTTTCTTCAAGAAGCCCGTCTTGCGAAACGATATTTTCCTGATTGTGCAGTGTGCTGGTGCAGTTTCCTGGTGGCAGACCTTGGGGCGAAGAAACTGGACCCGAACTTTTCTTCTTCATCGACCTTGATGTATCTCTCCATCCTCTATCCTTATTGGTCGGGCTAACTTGTGCCTGAAAAACAGATATCCTTCAACTTTTTATTATTCTCTTGTTTAAAAGGACAGGTTTCTCCAACCTGCTAGCTTTCATCATCTTAGGAGAAGGTGCAGCTTTCTTGCACTCTCTGGCTTTTTAATCTGTGCCTGTCTTCATAAAATACACCAGCTTGTTCCAGATCCGAGCTTGTGACCGTTGTGACCAAGAAGGCTGAAAGCAAGTTACGCCAGACAATCAGTCTCCTCAGGAATTTTCAGAATGTCCAGCTGAAAAGAATGGTGATTAATTTGGAATTTTGCCCTTTCACGTAAAGTTACTCCTGCTCACCGTTGAATACCATGGCTCAGACGTTGCACGCACAAAATTCCCTCACTGAAATGTGCTAATCGACTGTTTACATTCTTGTCAACTATTTTTTGTTGGACCGCTTCCGAGATTGTATGCAGTTCACGACTCGTAATGACCCCTCTGCTGCCCTTCAGAGTTTCAGGGCCCCAGTTCATTTCCATTTGAATCCTTTTCTTTAAAAAAGACCTCCAATTACCACATTCTGTGTTACGCTGGAAACACGATGTGAGGAAAACTTTTGGTTGTTTTTTCTGACATAACAAACAACTTATAACTTTTAGACATCTCACGAGTGACTTCCTCCTTCCAGAAACCTACCAGCTAGGCGTGATCTCTGATTTCCCATCAGCCTTACGACATAACTTAACACTAAATATACTCATTTTGGAATTAAGTTTATGTTGACTGGAGAAGCAAGTGAGTCGCAGCAGAATCTCTAATTTTTTGATATCTTAGTTTCCTTTTTCAGCCTTACCATCTTTTCAGGAGAGGTTTACCAACCGATATTATTGATCTGTACTTATTTTAAAAGACTAGAGTGGCCTGAAACTTTACTTAGCCGACAACTATCACGAAATGGTTTTAACTCCTGTTGATTTGCTGCAGTTCTTAATGAGACCATCCATAAAACGCCTGTCACGTAGAGTATGGACCCCTATCATTCCAGGTTTGAACAAGCGCACTCTTTCTTTTCAAATGGTGATTTTTTTGAAATTCCTTTTGTTCCAAGTAGACCCACTAAAAGTTCATCGTTGCATGCAGCTCCAACACTATATTTACTCCTGTGTTTGGTACCTTGAACTTATGGGGAAATATTCTGTCCTGTCGCTTCAGTCCCGTGAATTGGGTTATAATTTTAATGAACATACCCCGTACGATTCCTTTGGTTTTCTCATTGAAAACTATCTAAGGACTTTGGACAATTAGCAGAGTAAAATCTAATCTGGCAAAAAGCACCATTCAAAACCTAATTTTTCAAAGTTCTGTCGATTTGAAACACAAGACCAGGATTTATGGCTGTCTTTGCACTAACTGTTACGCACTGTAGCCCTCTTGTTCAGCATATGACCCACCTGAGTGCTAATCACTTTACTGTCCAGTCTAGACTTCAGTTGCAGTCCCATGCCTGTAAATTTAGTATATGTTGATTCTTACTGTTCGTCTATCGTCGCCAGAAATTCCGACTGCTCTAAAATCAGCTGTTTTATGTTCAAAGAGGTACAAAACCGTTCATTCACAAATGTAGCTCTGATAGAAAATACTACGGTCTTGAGATAGTCATGACAGCGGGCACTGATTCATTGTTCGATTGAACAATGCGTGGAAACCCACAACTACGCAGACAGCGGACACAAATGCGTAGGCTGGAAAACACAAACATTTGGTATTCACGTAACAGATGTGTTGTAAAGGCAAAATTCAAAACATAGGTTTTCGAACTCTCACCCAGAGCCATCTCTCAGTTTTTCTTCTAGACTGGCGTCTCCCTCCTGATCCCATTCTTGGAAACATTTTGAAACCAGGAGCACTTGTTTGATTTTTCAAAATTTGCCGCGCTTGATATCAGGGGACCTCATGGCTGTTGAACGTAGGATCTTTTGGGGGGTGCACAAGGATAGTGTCCTGCGAAAAGATACAACAACCTACCCTACAATTTATGAATGCTGTAGCACACTATCTGCGTGTTTTACCGACTCTGATTTAGGTATGGGTCACAGTCACACCGAGACATGTTAACTCCGATCCTCTAACGTGGCTCCGCAAGCCTGCCGGATAAAATACTAGCTAACCCTGTTCCCTACTGCGACCCTCCTGTTATTCGGCAGTGCATCCGATTCGGCTTCTCCTCAACGCGATTACTTCAAAGTCCCAATTCCACTGCGGACAGCAGATTACCATCCTTTCGGATTAGCCGCATATATTCCACATATTCCACAGGCTTTCCCATCATCTGCTTTGTTCAAATTACTCAAGAACATCTAGATTAACTTAGTCGAATGTGGGTTACGTATGGAGTGCTGGCACGGCCATCGATTCAACCCAGCAAGAGACGAAGTTGGTGGGGTTAAGAGGTCGACGGTGTTTGTTAGTAAGTTCAGCAAAAACTTATCGATTTGGGAAGCTTCGCTATCTGGACAACTGGCTTAATTTGGTCTCCAGACAATCGATCATATGGAGCGGAGTCAGAAGTTCTCATTTGTGTTGGGGTGGCACCAGTAGAAAAATCTCCTTTAACCATTGCATCAGAGTGTTTTGTGCCCACGTACTGTTTGTCGTATACGGTAAAAGGTTTAGTGTAACGAGACACATTTAACCTACGAAATTTCTGGTTGGTTCGTTCCACACGTCTGATTCATACGCGGAAAGCCAGTCACAAAAAACCATGAACGATCAGGAATTTGTGAGCCCACAGTTGAGGGTCGCCACGCGTCTTGAGTAACGATCCTGATCAACTGGATAGTTTTCATACCGAAGGCTTATTTTAGTTTGTTTTGAAAAAAAACAACTTTAATACAGTCATAGCGAAAGAACCGCTCTGGTCATCGAATTCAATGATTCGCTGTCCGAGGGAAAAACCGCAATAAGGCAAGAAAACGTGATTGGAAGTGTGCAAATGTTTTTACTCTCGGGCTTGTCCACTACTTCAAAATACCTCTGTTGTAAACTCTTCCTACACCTTAAATGCATATCTCACATACTTATGCATATATACACGAATGATGTGCTACTGAAGGGGAGCACTGAGAGCTGTTTGTACAACTGGTCACTGGTTTCTTCACTGAGTTTGGTAATTGGGTTCCAGACTTTGAATCACTGGTTGAAGTGACATCGCTTGTGCTTATCTGTGAAGCGAAACGGTACAGTAGTTCAGTAGGTAATTTGTTTATATATTTATGAACGTATTGCTAATCGGGTCTGACCTTTGGCTATGATTGGTTGTTCGGTTTTGTGGTGCCCTCTAGGTTCATTTACCGTTATCTGGTGTCCACATCTTTTGACCTCGCCTTCCTTACCTCTCCCATCGATTGATTTGTTGCTTCTTTTTGAAAGATTTCAAAAATAGGATACGCTCTATTCTTCTGCTGACTGGACGTTCAGCTCAGCTTGATTGTTCTAGTTCAGCCGCCGGTCATTGTCGTGTATTCGTACGTAGATTGGGTCCAGTTCAATATCGTTCAGGTGAAATCGATATGTGGTACGGTAATCCCCAGAGTTCTGTTGATTGCCTTGCATCGCCACAATTTTCACTGTCTGCCATATCACGCACGCCCATCTCGACCCTAGGGCATGAACATCAACAATATCGGATGATGTCTTCTGACTACCGCATTGAATTCGTACACAGTTCTCTTCCAGAACTAATAACAGTAGTTCAGTTAAGTTGGCACACTGCTCTTGTTCACTTTCTAATTTCGTCTTCAAATAAGTTTCCGTAAAGTACTAAACAGCTTATGAGTAACGAAGGTTCCACACTGGTGAAACTATGAGTTTATACAAGTACTTGATATATACTAAGAATAACCGTTTTGTTTCAGCCGTTACCGTTTTGCTAATTAGGTTTCGTCCGATAAAGTTTTTTGTGTGTGCTTCGCTTCAAAACTGCTTGAACAAAGCAAATTTATTCCTGTTTTTTTAATTCCACAGGGCTGCAATATGCATCTGCTCCCTTGAATAGGGTTTCGATGCTTAAGTTTCTGGTCGGCGCTTGTGTACGCGAGTTTCTAGACCATGATGTACATGGCCGTTCTCTAATTCGGCCACGCTTGATTTCCGTTTCCCAGTTTGATTGTGAACCAGACATTTTTAACCGAAGAGGTGATCAGTTCGTACCTCTTCCCCACGGAATTCGGCACCATTGCGATGATGTAGTCCGTGCAGTGAAGAACATGTAGCTCTGGGTTGGTAATTTGCAGAACAGTTAGCTCCACTTCGTACATTTACCACTCGGCACTAAGTCGCAATATCGTGGATATCAGTGGGATGGCTTTCAATTGTTGAAGTATGCATCCATTCCAAAGTTTAAAACCTTGTAACAGCTATCTAGTTACATGTTTGTGAAGTGGTTTGAGGTAGTCCTATTACTCTCTCGCCTTTAATTCTGTGGTTTATTTATGTATCGAGTAATGTAGCTGCAAGGGATAGCAAAATGCCGTTTGTTTCTAGTGCATTCTAATCCAGGAATCAATGTTCTGACCTTTTGTATGGATTCCTCGCTAGTGTAGTTCATGAAAGCAGAAATGTTGTTCAAGGGAAGCTCTCTCTTCTTGCGCCATCGGTTATGGGTAAAAATTTCCCTTTTAGTGTCGTCAGCCTTCATTTTCATCGCTCCTCATTTACTGTTCCATGCGTTACCCGTAATTTCCTGGATGTCTTATTGATCAAATCGAGTGGTTTGAGGTAGTCCTATTACTCTCTCGCCTTTAATTCTGTGGTTTATTTATGTATCGAGTAATGTAGCTGCAAGGGATAGCAAAATGCCGTTTGTTTCTAGTGCATTCTAATCCAGGAATCAATGTTCTGACCTTTTGTATGGATTCCTCGCTAGTGTAGTTCATGAAAGCAGAAATGTTGTTCAAGGGAAGCTCTCTCTTCTTGCGCCATCGGTTATGGGTAAAAATTTCCCTTTTAGTGTCGTCAGCCTTCATTTTCATCGCTCCTCATTTACTGTTCCATGCGTTACCCGTAATTTCCTGGATGTCTTGTTGATCAAATCGAAGGGGTTTGAAGTGCGTTCGCAATCGAACGGCCTGTAGGTGGTTTTACCAGTCAGTGGTTGTTTAGAATTCACATTTTAGTCGAGTTTACCCATATCCCCATGATTCAGAGTTTGCCAGTTGGTATTATCATAATTATTTGTAAACGCATTTCGTTATTTTTGTTTATTGTTCGTGCATTTCTATCTTACGTGATGGTTCGACGGTTTGTCGCTTCCGTTTTTAGATCACTTAGTCAGAGCACGTTAGAGGCCCGCTAGGCGACCTTATTGAGATGCACGCAACCATTCAGAGCATTCCGGCTGATGCAGCTCAGTACTTCGCCTTACAAGTACTTTCTGAAGATGTCACCTCGACCAGCGAGGAGATGTTCACAATCTAATTGCTCAGGGAATGGAACAGACAGAAGACCACACATGTCACCTAATCCCTCCCGGATCAAAACATCCCGGGGCAGCATTAATGTAGAATCACTAGGTGACTGACGTTGACCCAACATATTGAAAACTTTGATCAAGTTGGTTGCTCACACCACTAGGATAACCTTGAAATGGTCGCCACCTAATTGAGCGTGATGAAGGCATTTCATATTGGTTACTGTTAGGAAGTGTTTTTATACAGCTGGAACATAACCACTATACAGCACACACATGTGTCTGTTTACACAAAATATTTGTTAGGTTAACCTTTATGAAAGTCGCATAGGCTTCATACCTATGAGTCCAAATCGTTAGATACTGAGTTGCGAATCTATGGGTTTTAACCGCATCTGTGCACGGGATACCTCAAAGGTTAGGGTGCGAGACTACCGATTGGAAGGCCGGCGGTTTCACCTCAGCCATAGCCTTCCGACTGTTGCTCCCTAAATTTGTAAGGCTCGGAAGAAGCGTAGTCCTCAAATTCCTTCGAGTTTTACGACAGCTATGCATCAACAACGTGCCGCACTGGCTTTTTCACTGAAAGCATATGAGATTACTCATTCGGGGTCTCCCACAACATTAAATATTGTTGTATCCATCGCAGAGCAGACTTTTCTCAGAAGTTTCCGGTTCAGCTGGTCCAGTGGTTGGTAGGAGGGCGAGATATATCAGTGGGTACAGCGCGAATTTACTGGTCGGAAGTTCCGTGGTTCGAAGCCGACCTATGCCCCTTGAATTTTCCTGTCTAGGTTTGGGCAACCCGGCAGTATACCAGGCCTCGTGCCTCCATTGAGTGGCATAACAGCTAGGCACCGAAAGGGTGTTACAGCTGAACGATTATCCTATTTTACTCTCTAGTGGTTGGTCGGGTCTATAGATAACATTGGTTGAAACAACAACACCAAACAAACAAATCTCAGCTTTGAATTCGTAAAATTGGGACAGGACCTGGTGGGCCTGAGTACTCTGGTTTACTGGAAGAACTTGTGCAACTGAGACTGTTCGGAACACTCGATGATGAAACGCATAGCGCTGGCTGTAGTTGACTAAGAAAACGTTTGGTTTCACGACGGGAGAGATGTTTAAACGAATTTTATCGTGCGCTTGTTGATGTAGGGTGCATTGAACAAAGACATGGACCACGAAGTATAACCATACTAAATGGCAGTTGATCAGTCCGAATAAGTCCTTCCTCGCAAGAACAGGTTTCTCCATCCATGAATTCCAAAGTTAATTTTTAAATAACGACCAACGTCTTGTCGTTTATAGTGCTTTCTTCGGTTGTTGCTCTGCGCATGCTCTGTATGTATGTAGTTGTCCTGCGACGTGTCGACCTCAAAGGTGCTTCAGTCGGCTTGTTCTTTGTTTTAAAAAGGAAAAAGAACACAGGATCAGTTTGGTGCTAGGTAGTAGACAATTATAGGCAAACTTAAGGGGCCGAATTCAACCAGGAGGCCATTCTCCACACTTATAGCTCAGATCCTCATTTTCGTTGCCATCGAATTTCATGGAAGCTCGAGTGGGCCATTTTTGAGTGCATTTTACCCGATCAATAAACCATAGACTATGTATCGCCCATTACCTTGATATTTGAAGTTCCCCACGTTTCTTCTGTCCCTATTCGTAAGCCCCGCTCCACTTTTGTGTTTAGTGCGTGTCTGTGAACTGGCTTTTGTTTGTCTCTACCACTTCACTCACTCATCCAGCCACCTTGTGGCCGACCTTGTGCACGTGTGACTGCCTCAAGTGGTTCATACCATTATAGTCCAAACAGCATTTGTTGTGGAGGAGTATCTACTTTCGAGGTTTGTACTTTTTGTGAGTTGATTTCTTATGGCAATAGTACAGTATAAAAACCACATTCCGACTTTGTTTAGTCTTCTCAGAGGTTCTGGTTATACGCGTCACTCGAAGATACCGTTTGGCTGTTACAGACCCTGTTGTGCTTACAGTGTATAGTTTATTGAACGATATCGATTGTGAGACAATACGCGAACAATTTAGCTGGATGGAACAATCCTGAAGTGTGTCGCCGCCTCCCAGCTTCCACTGACTTCATGAGCACAATGAAATCTCAGTTAAAATACGTAATGTCTTACTCATTCGGTCAGTTTCGTCCACCTCATTGGTTTTCCAAATCTTGATACATATCAGCACGAGCTGTGCAAGCAAAACACAAAGCAGCAGAAGTTCATCGATTCCTACTCTCCACCGAGGAACTGGAAGCACTAAAGCATGCTAAATGACCCAGTTCCAGAGGCATTTAGAATTGCTGTCTCCCCAGCGCAACAGAAATAGGTTGTCGACGGCACCCGAATACATCGCCTACTCATACAGTTATCAGTGAAATTGCATCATTGTTACCACCCTAATTCTGCTCGCACACCTTTATTTGCTTATTACAGCAGAAGTCTTGTTCCGTTTTGTTGCACCGTTCTTGACTTTCACGGGCCTGTGCAACCAAGTCGATTTTCCACCATGTTGTGCCTCCCGACTTGGCGTTTAACACATCAGGGATTCGGATATGTCAGTTTTCAAGCTTCCTTCGCTCGGTGCATCCGATCGCTCACTTCCAATGCCGTTTTCGGGATGATTTGATAGGAGGATTTATCTAATCTCCAGCTGCCTCCCCCCTGACACCCGAAGTCCAGTTCGCTGATAATTTTAACAAATTTGGTCGATATGGATGCTTCAAGCGAACTCCCGCTCTTCAGCGAGCGAGGATAAATTTAGATTTTGTTTCTACATTTGGTTCATTTAAAACTGTTGTGTAAACAAAAGCAGAGAGTTCACAGATGTGGTCAGCGATACAGAGTGCAATATCTCTCACATCTCCTCAGAACCGATATCGGATGTTGAACGACGTTATAAAAGAAGGCCGTTTTGCGAAACGGTATTTTTCGGATGTTTTCCTGGTGACAGTAGATGCTGGACGGACGATGAGCCCGAGAAACTGAACTGGGACTTTTCTTCATGTTCACTTTCCTTATCGATCAAGTTAAATTTTCACAAAACAGATATCCTTCAATGTTTTATCAGCTCTCACTAATTAGGGACTGGCCCCCCACCATACTGGTTGTCATCCTCTTGGGAGAATATGGTAGTATCTTGTCCTGAGTGACTTGTTTAATTTGTGCATGTCATCCAGATTGTCCATTGTTCGTCAGTATAACACTTGTGGTTGAGATAGCCGCTAGTGTGCTTTACTAAACTATCCCTCCTTCTCGTCTTCTTAAACCATCTTAGATAGACGTGCCCACCGAGACACTACATAAACACTATGCTAAAGACGACCAAAATTCGATGGGTACACTAACCCTTAGAACTGATCATGAAGAAGTAAGTCATAGGCAGATGAAGGTATTTCTCGAAAAACAGTCCAATTTGGGTTCAAATAGAACATAAGGTTGACGGAAACTCGAGGACTGCGCCTACCTGATGAGCCCCAAGAAGGGCGAAACCGGTCGTGGGCTGTCGAAGAATTTTCAGCAACCTTATGAGTAGTGCGTTACGTCCACACATGTATCGCGATATCTCGAATATCGTAGCAACTGGAACATGAGGCGGCCTGGTGCAGCACATTCAGTTGCCTGAAAACATCACAAACGGGAGATTCAGCTGGGTTCCAGGTGAGTCTCTCGCAAAACCAAATTGATTTGCAAATGAGTGTATTTCTCGAAAAAAGTCATAGGCATGTTTTAGACCAACCAGTTCTGCTCAGAAATCTCCCGCAAAACTAACAGGTTAGAGAACAAAACTCTCAAAGCAACATGTATATTGGCCAACTACCAGTGGGCCTAGCTACAAACCAACTACAGCCTTTAAATGTTGATTCAGTCTTTGGAATGCTGCGCGCCGTTTCTGTGAGTGGCCGGAGTTTGTTCAATAGGGATAACATTCAGGATTATGTGTGACCGCCGAAATTACTCCCCATAATCATGTTGAATGTGCACTCTGTCCACCAATCGCTTTATGATTCTTTCTGCTCTCCGTTACTTGGATGAGTGAATTTGGGACCCTTACACATTTATAACCAGACCAGAATGCCTTTGGGGCTTTCTGAATTATTGATAGCCGTTGAGGACCTTGTGAAAGAAACAGCCCCTCACCTTGAAAAAGCTAAAATGCAGTTTGGTCCTCGTGTGTGGACGTTGATTGAAAAATATGCATACGATCTACCCCTAACCAGTATCTAGTTAGAGAGTTTTATTCATGCAATAGAAAAGAATCTTTTGTTGGCGCCACAAACGAAAGTAACTTTGAAACGACCCAAAAGGGTCACGTGTCTCCAAGTTAACGAAATGTAAACTCCAGTAGTCAAACGCTTAATGTCTGCGTTGAAGAAAAGTATTGAAGAAAGTTCGACATTGTGGGACAATGGTATTTGTCCGCGCTTCTTTTGATGTCCCTGATGTATTAAGACGTTAAACGGGACACAACAGTTTTCCTTTCTGTTACCAAACTCTAAGCATCGACAAGGCGCCAGATTAGCATAGTGAATGTACACATGGGCCAAAAGAGGTTATTTTTCCAAAATGCTTTGGAAATGGCGCCGAAAGATGAATGTTTGAGATAGTCCGTACTTTTTTGTGTGTAAGCAGATGGTCCAGATGACATTTGCAAATGGGATGGAAAAAAACTTATCTTTAAGCGGTACTCAAAAATCACTGTATGCGGTCGCCATCTTCACTATTCTGTGTGAATCATTTTCTATCTCTGCAGTGCCGTAAGTTAGATAGACAGAAATCAGTTAGACTCACATAGTTAATATACCCTTGAGTAACCCGCTACCGGTTATGCCTTTCTTGGGGCTCGTCAGGTGAGCCTAGCCCTCAAATTTCAACCCACCTTTTTCTCCCTACCTGAACGCCAAATGGTACGTATATGGCAACACATGCTCCTCAGTTTGCTAGACTCACGTGAAACCCAATTGAATCTCTCGTTTATAATATCTGTTCAGTGAATGCACTAAAAAGGCTGCTTCGTGTTTCATTTGGAGTAATATTCAGGATGTAGAAGTGTGCTCAAAAATTAATTACAAGGTCGATGATAATCATAGACGAAGGACTCATTTATATGTCAGTTGGTTCACCAAGTCACGTGTTAACATTTTTCTCATCTTCGTCAGCGACCGCGTAAAACTCATAAATTTACTGTGGACTAGTATGGTAACACTGAAAAACACAAGTAAAGACTTACACAGAGGTCAGAGAATGGTCTAGTTCAATATGCACACCCAGTGAATCAGAAACCTCTGCGTACATAAGGGCGGCCGAGTAGAGCAGCTTTCACTGATAACTAGTTACTAAGGTTGTAGAATGCGCAATCTTACTCGAAAAGCTTGGTCGGGGGTCGCCTGATTGAGTTGGGATCAGGAGATGTTGAATTATCGATTGTGCCGTCTCTCGGCTGCTTCACAGCTGCAGGGTTTGGTTTCGTATCACGTACTCAACCAAGTAAGTCGCTTTTTGTCCCACCAGTCGGATTGAGTAACGTCTATTTTTATCTATATATGTTGCTCGGAAGTAAACTGGTATATGAGCATCAGGTTCGAATTTCAGCCTAGTCTGTCACCTACATCGCATTTATTTGTACACGAGTATTTACCACAACATAGTTGTTCAGTTTCAAGTAGAACATAAGGTTGACGGAAACTTGGGGACTACGCCGAACTGATCAGGCCCAAGAAGGGCGAAACTGGTATTGGGCTGACGAACACCGTACCAATTGAAACATGAGGTGACCTGTGTGCAGCACATTCAGTTGAAGAACATCATAATCAAGAGATTCAGTTGAGTCTTCCGTGAAAACTAAATTGATTTGCAAATGAGTGTTTTTTCGAATAGTTGTTGGATATTTTTGGCAGCATTTATTCTTAGGGTAATTGGTTCTACTTTTTCTAATTACTTGCTCTTCTTCTACTACAGTACTCATAAGATAGCTAAAAACTCTTCGAAGACCCATGACTAATTGGGGGTCCATCAGGGAGATACAGTCACAGGGCCTCCTTACGATGCTTGAAAGCAAGTTGTAAGAAATCAGTGAATTACACCCACTTTCTGAACTGGAACAAAAGGTTGATAGAAATCAAAGGGCTGCCCCTACTCGAAAATTCTAAAGAAGAGTGGAATTGGTCCTAGGTATTTCAAGAACTTCACGGGTAGTATGTTTCAGGGAAATATAGTTTGACTTTTCGAATCTTGTACCAACCGAAACAAGAGGCGGACTTTTTGCAGCACACTCATTTGAAGGATGTCATGAACGAAAGGTCCGGCTGGCATTTGACTGAGTTTCTCGATGAAACCCATTTGTTTTTTCAAATGAATGTAATTTACGCCTTTTCTGGATTAGCTCAATAACAGTCAGCCTAGATACTCCTAATCGTCACGAATAGACCGGACCTTATCGTGGTGGGACAACCGCGACCGATTGTGCTATACTGGGGGTGTCCGTGCTAATTTCGCAGTCTCGCACACCAGGTTGGGCAACTGTTAGAGGTCTTACTAACACAGACTCCTGGCCCTTCAGGTTGGCGGTGGAAACATTTATGGCGACTTGTTCTGTAAAAACTTAAGTTCACTTGCATTTCCTTCCCAGCACCGCTGCTTTGCGGTTGAGCTTCTGAGCCGAAGGCAGTGGTTGAGAACCCTAATCGTCCTACTCTGTAAGTGTGGGCGCTCTGGCAGTTTCCCAGCCCACGTACAAATATGAATTGCACAGGAACGAATAATCCCATGCCATGTCAGCCGTCGCGTCGTCCCATCAGCCTTACTTGGTTCACACAGCAGGGTGGGTAAACGAAAACAGGCTATTGCTGACGCCTTCCTTCTTTCACTTTCACAAACTTTTTCTTCCCACTCCCACTACCACATTAATGCCGCTCTTTGTAGGCCCGTCAGTTTGGACTAATGAGCCCGTTCGTCCTGTATCGGCTTTACAAGCAACATGTGCGCGTCGTCCGGCTCCGACGTCCTCAGACAGCTCGAAATAAATCTTCAAGTCTCGACGCTCAGTCTATCTGGCCGCCTTGAATGTTCGCACTCTGAAGAAAGAGGGACAACCAGCTACTCTTGCTTGCGCACTGGACTTGCTTGCCATTGATTTGTGCTGTGTATCATAAACAGGAATTCAAGATGCAAGCACAGTGGTGGAGATAACCGCCTCATCATTCTCCATTCCCGGCTGCGTGCCTCTGGTGATCAAGCGGTTGCTGCAACCGGATGTGCAGGGGTTGGTACCGTCATAAGGAAGGACCGTTAAATGACTGAATACCCGTTGATAATCGTCTGTGCGTGGGTTGTCTGTGAAGAAGTCTCAGAAGCGAGAATTGGGTCACTGTCTGTTAGTCGTGTCCACTTAGATTCCAAACGACTGTGGCTCTGAAGCCGCCAAAGACGAGTTTTACGGTGCCATGAATGCCCTGTTGCGGCGAGCTAGAAGCTCAGATATCGTTGTGGTTGCCGGATGTCTGAAAGCACAAGTGGGCAGGCTTAACGCGTCTGAGACTCAATTAGGTGGTCGGCATTGACTGGACTCGGCACTTAGGGACAATCGGGGACGACTGCTTCAGCTGTGTGCTGACCGCAGGCTGTTTCTACGCTGTACTAACTCCTTAAATAGCCGAAGTCGTCTGGCCACATGCCGTCCTCCAACTGCGTGCGGACTACGAACTCATCGATCACATCGTCATCATGTACTTCTCGCGTGGATCAAAACCTGACATGCGTTTGTTTTAGAATACATTCCGACCACATGCTCGTTCGGAGTCGCTTATCCCTTCGTCTTCCAGGGCCATATGCGGCGCGAAGAAATCGTTTGGCAAATGCTAGATCCACAGATTCGGACTTCAGGCGAATTTATCAGAATCTTTTTTCGGAGTCTCATCCAACTGCTCCTGGACACGCTTGCCCATCAAGGAATGCCCTGAAAGTTTGTGAAAGTAATGAGTTCTTTGTAATCTTAGACTTCCGGATATGTGAGAGTAAACGGAGAGCAGTCCAAAATCTTCCGAACACAAGGCGGTGCCGTCATGGGTGCCACTCTTTCCATTCGTATTTAGTTTCGTGATCAGTAAGATGATCAGACGAACGCTGAACGGTCTTCAAAACCATGATGCCAAAATAGCCACCGAAGAAAACCTTGTCGATCTGGAATATGCAGACGACGTCGTTTTTGTCTTCAAAGATAAGGGCAAGGTGCAGGTGTTTTCGGATGAACTGACCAAAATCATCCCGTCCTTTGGCATGCACTTTGCACCCACACTCAGTCCCTGAACACGCCAGTTACGATTCAGGGGAAGACAATCAAACTTGTGGAACGTTTTAGTTATCTTGGAATTTGTATTAGTTCTGATTGTGGTGTGACAGATGAAGCCAGTGCACGAATCAACAAGGCTTGGGTCGCGTTTGCTAATCTGAGAAACCTATGGCTGTGTATCTTTGAATCCCAAGGCTACAGTACGAACTGTTTTGTTGTAAGGTTTTGAGACTTGGCCTATTCGATCAGAATAATTGAGACGTCTTCAGGTATTCCACGACCATTATCTCAAAACCATAGCTGGTGTGGGTTGGTTTCGGTGAATCCGCAAGAAAACAGTAAGAAAGCGAGTTTTTAGTTGTGCAGAGTGGACTTCCACCGAGGACTGTGCCCATCCCCAGAAGCTGTGTTGAGCACGCCATGTATTGTTCATATCGAACAATCACTAGCCAGGAGTGCTATTTTCTTGCCCAGTTTGGAGTGGTGGAATCAAACGTGACCAAATTTCGACCCGGTCAAAGTGTATGAAAGAGTTTGCGAAACGTATGTGTGGTGTGGGTGCGACTCATATTACTGCGTGAGGTTCGCGTGATCCCCACTACGCCTTCGTGAAAAAGATGTACGGTATGACTGCTAATCGATGTCAGTGGCGTTCCTGATTCCAGTTCCTATCCAGATTGCCTGGATGATTGTCTGGAGGTGTAGGCACATTCGAATGATTGTAGTAAACTGGCACTAAGTCTCTACCCGTCCACTTTTCTTCTTCTCTTCACAACAACAAGTCTTTCGGATAAATCGTGGTTTATCGGCAACACCAGTGTTTCACACTGATGTCATGTTGTCGATGATGGTAATGATGAAACACTTTCAAGTAAACAGAAGCCTATACGTAATGCACTATTCATAAGGTTGCTGAAAATTCTTCGACAGCCCACGACCGCTTTCGCCCTTCTTGGGGCTCATCAGTTAGGCGCAGTCCCCGAGTTTCCGTCAACCTTATGTTCTACTTGAACCCAAGTTGGACTGACTTCGATAAATACACTAATTTGCAAATCAATTTGGTTTTGCGAGAGACTCACCTGGAAATTAGCGAAATGCACTAAATTGCCTGGAAACATCGCAAACGGAAGATTCGGCTGAGTTCCAGGTGGGTCTCTCGCAAAACCAAATTGATTTGCGAATTAGTGTATTTATCGAAGTCAGTCCAGTTTGGGTTCAATTAGAACGTTAGGTGGACGGAAAATTTGGGACTGCGCCTACTTGATAAGCTCCCAGAAGGGCGAAACCGGTCGTGGGTTGTTGAAGAATTTTCAGCAACCTTATGAGTAGTGCATTACGTATATACATGTATCGCGATATCTGGAATATCGTAGCAACTGGAACATGAGGCGGCCTGGTGTAGCACATTCAGTTGCCTGGAAACATCACGATCGTGAGATTCAGCTGGGTTCCAGATGAGTCTCTCGCAAAGCCAAATTGACTTGCAAATTAGTGTATTTCTCGTAAACAGAAGTGTCTTTGCTCTGGGATAACGTACGTTGTTGATACATTGACATTCTGGCATCTCGGTTGTTTGGAGTAACCTCCGTCACTCGTCTTTTTTGTCAGCGGTGAACTAACGACAAATATCATAAAAGGATTTGTGATGAGCGGATAACCAATATCGTTATACAATGATCCGAGAATCCACAGAAACATTGGAGATTGATACTTGGGACGTGACCTCATCAATCTGCGACCTGATTGAAATGTTCCTACCATTTCTGCCTAGGAACTTCAAAAACACTTTTACATAACTTTGTTATGTGTCGATGATAGTTCAGTGACCTATTCTCAGTTATTCTTTTGATGAAGGCATCCACGGACTTTCGCCCTTTTGGTCAGCAATGAGGTTACATCGTAGTTAGTAGACTAGATGAATAAATGTTGTACATATGTGTATGACACTCAAGTTCCAGGACCGTCAATGAGGAGATGGGCGAAGAAGAAGAAGAAGAGTAGCTATACGGTGACATCAACGACAGTACTGGTGATGATGATGATCCTGATGCATCTGATGATGTTGATTCGGACGAAGATGAGACGCTGATGATGATGATGATGATGATGATGATGATGATGATGATAATGATGGAAGTGACGATGGTGAAGTCCATGATAATATGCACATGCTACTAAAGGTTCCGCTGGCGATGTGCATACACATCGCTGGTTTGGATTATTTTAGCCTGAGGAATGAAGAAACCCGCCAAACTGACTTGTACTGAGGGTTCCGATTCATGCTGGGCCAACTAATATTGCTGCTGAGTGGAAAAAGCGACGGAATGTCTGAACGATACAAACCAGTAGACCACATTCCACCGCATTAGAATTGGGCTTATTTTCTCGCAAGTGACGCTGTTTCCACCGAACTAAAACCTCTAACCGGAGTTACAAATTTTTTGGTGTCTTTACATCAGGTGCATCTGGGCACATTTTCCCAAATTTTGGTTCAGTTTTTATCGATATCGCCTGCTGGCCTGTCTTAGATCGTTTAAACAAGTGAATTATTGGTAAGAAGGTTAACTCTGTCGCAAGATGTGTACGAAGTTTGCAAGAAACAGTCTGTTTCTGTAACAACAATCACACTTTAAGAACCGCTGGGTTTTTGTAGTTAAGGCGCAATTTTTAAAAACTGCTAAGTGTTTTCTTTCTGAGCTGAAGAAATTGGTTGTCCGTGCTTGAAACGCCCAACTGTGTTTTTTTTGTTTATATAATGCATGACACGTAGTGGGACCTCACTCAAGGACAGCGTAATTACTTGTACCGTTGTAATGACACGAAATAATGGGATTCCGATTGAGGCAAATGTAGCCACGTGGCTTTTGGTTACTTTTTGAGTGTATCCCTGTCCTCCGAGTGAAAAAATTTTCCGAACCCAATATATCACACATCGATCTGAAGCTGCGAATCTGCGGTATTCGGGTGTTGTCCTAGTTTGGCTCGTTGTGAAATTCACACAGGGCTTGACAGGGGCAGTGGTAATGTTCGTTGTTAACCACATAGTTATCAGATGGTGACGTGTCACATGGATAGCATCCACGGTAAGTTATTTCGTTAGATTCACGCTCTCTAACTCCTTGTTGCTTTCGTTTGTTCCTTTTCTTGTTAACCGATTACAAATAACTAATGGCCGCGCCCAGACTGGTTTTAGTGTAACATGGATACAAATAACAATTAAGAAGTACATCCTCCTTGCACGATTGTCCCGGTTTGAGGTCCTCGTTCTGACCTGGTTATCTCGAATAATAACGAATGCAGTAGAATCCTGTGACAACTTGTGAAAAGAGGAAAGTTCTTTGTTGCGGAGCTGTTTGTTAGAAATCACCAACTGAACAATTACAGACCATTAGAAAGGAAAGCAAAACTCTCGTAAGCACCTAGTTTTTAAAAACCGAATATCCGTCTTCTACTTGAACGTATCTTCTTAAACTTTCCTGGATATTCATTGACTACCAAGCAAATGCAAACAAAAAATGCAACTCCACAAATTCCGTAGTAAATCCCACCTCCCATCACATCAGGGTGGAGTTACGGTTAACGACATACTACTCGACTGCCCCATCAGTAGTATCCACCGCTACACTGGTAGACGAACCGGCCTAAACAGACAGTTCGGAGAGCTAAAGTCAGTGCTTTGAGTTACTTAATTTCAGGTTGAAACGATGCAGCTCGTTATCAGACATATGGAAAACAGTGTAGGATGGTTTGCACTGGACCTGCTAATAATGGTCATTTTAGAGGGCCGCTGCGGATTGGTGAGCTTTAGAAAGATTTTATTGAATTAGTGCGTAGTCCTGAAGGTCATTCTGGTAAAGGTGCATCCGAGACACACTTTTACCGGCTGGATTTTCATATACGCATTCTCATCAGTTTGGCCGAGCCACAACACCTCAGTATTGGTCACCTGAATAACAAACAAACCATAAAAAGATAAAGTTTGATTTCCCCATCGAATTATCTGAAAAACCTCAGTAAAGGCACTGAGGGTAACCATCTTATGTAACCAAGAACGTCTTCAGAATCGACACTGAGTTTCCACTTGTTTGCTTCGTCTTGCAACTTTGTGGGATTATGAGTTCAGATAAACAGCTGCAAAAGTTTTTTCCTTCCTCTTTCCTCAGCAGAAATAGCATGCACTTCTTCACGTTATGAAGCAAAAACTCAAGGTTTAATACAGAAAGTTTTAAATCGACTCCTTCTGGCCGGGATGCGGATAAGACAAGTGGATGTACTTGGACTCTCAATTTAGTACATTGATCAGTTAGCATTGAGAAAATTCTTCTGGTCGATCGATGGTCTAGAGAAAGGTTATTTAAGATGATGTTCGTCAAAATCTGACTGGACGCCCGTCTTCCATGTAGGTCCCAAGACCAGCGGAGGTCATACATTCGTGGCAAAGTTTGATGACTGTGTGCTTTGTTCAAAATTTTCTCCAAGTCTCACATTTCCTAATGTGTCGGCTACAGGGTCACGCATAGCACAAACTAATCTAATGCGTGCACATTCGGCTAACAAATGAGGCCAAAAATATGGCCGTTTAAATAAGGTCCCTCGAAACTGAAACCGTTGTCCCTATTTTTACCTGGCGAACAGCGGGCGCAGTGTGGTACGCTGAGATTAAAATCTGTACCCAGTTCATCAAGTAATAACCAGCCACTCTTTAAGATGACCTATTCATCCTTAGATCATTTTTATCGACTAGTCCAAACAGGACTTTTCGGTAACTACGCATCAGGTGAACCAATTTGAACTTCGCCCTTATGCTTATAGGGGGGACCTATCAGGCAAAGCCTATCCCCCCCACATTCCCCCCTCAAGTTTCCTTTTAACTGGACTGTGTAGGCACAGCTAACCGACGTAAGTTTTATTCCTCTACACATTAAAAAAAACAAGCTGACAAACTTGCTCAATCCGGAGTAGAGTATAGCATCACTGAAGGGAGACTTGGTGTGTAGGAGCTTTTCTTAAGTTAAGCAAAATCGTAAAAAACAGTTAATGATATTGTTACAGTGCATTTGAGCAAACTTTTGGCATATGTTTACAGTTTCTTAAGGTAATTACTTGCAACGACCAGCAAAGAGTGGCTTATACGTTGAACGCTGAAATTCCTGCGGATTTAAGCGATCAACATGGGACGCGGGGGTCAATTTTAGCTTTCACGGAATTCCCTTCACAATAAAAGTGTACTTGGCATGAGACAAACCATTGGTCAATGTCATTTAGATACGTAATGACAGAGTTCATGTAGCAAGGACACGTCACAACCGGCTTCAACTCCATTGTTTGAGGTCTGCTCAGTCGAGGGACAAATTTTTGAACACAGTTTAAAAAAAATTCGCTGTGCTAAGATGACGGTTGTTAGTGTCTCCCGCAATACTAACGATATGATAAACTTTCTGAATGGAACGACCAGGAAAAACAAACAACTCGTTTTTTAAAGCTCAGATATGGCTTACTGTTTCAGTATGAAGAAGAATTTAGTTTAGCGAAATACACTTATTTGCAAACAAATTTGGTTTTGCCAGAGACTCACCTGGAACCCAGCTGAATCTCTCGTTTATGATGTTTCCAAGCAACTGAATGTGCTGCACCAGGCTGCCTCATGTTTCAGTTGCTACGACAATCAATGTGTCGCGAAACATGTATATTCGTAATGCACTATTCATAAGGTTGCTGAAAATTCTTCGACCGATTTCGCCCTTCTTGAGGCTCATCAGCTAAGCCTTCCCTATCCGTAAATCAATGTCGGGTCTGCGTGGATTGATAAGCGCCTGCTGTATCTCTATACGGCCTGGATGCGTTCAGCTTGCGCGCTATTATTGCAATGTCTCAGATATTATCTACATTCAAAATCACTGTCTGTGACATTGATATTCACGTCCTGACTCATGCTGCGAATGTGGGTTAGGCAGAACAATTATCGACGGATTCATGAGCACGATAAGAGCACGATGAATTGGGCAAGGCTGAAAATTGCGCGATAACTGATATCACGCTAAGATGAGGTTTTTATTTTTTGGCGTTCGCACAGTTTCTGGATGTGCTAAAGAATAGATTTAGGTTTTTTTGTTTAATTCTGAGGGAAAGTTATTAAGTGCTGCGTTATCTTGGACATTATCTGTAACTTAACTTGCAGTCACAGTTACCAATCAGTGGAGTTATTTATCACGGTTGTCCAAAAGCATGTTCGTGCTGTCAGTTTCCATCCGGATTATCCCAATGAATATTTGAAGGTGTGGGCCTGTCGATTGTTTCTAGTGAGATGGCGTTAAGGTCCTTTACAACTGCCTGTTTCGTTCTCTTCAATATAAAGGTTATTCTAGATAAAACAGTGCGAATGAATGGGAGTTAATCTCCAATGTTTTTTCTCACATGACACTGTTGTCAAGCCTGGTGATAATGAGGATCGTTCTCTCTGGAGGATTCAAACTGTTTCCAAATAAACGGGTGCAAATTATACGTGCGAAGGAAAATCAATCGCTCGTTACGCAACAAGCTTATTGGGAAGACGTCATTGCCAACAGACAACAAAAAACTACTGCTCTGTCAAAGTACCTTGAGTTCAACAAATTAAGTAAATGGAAATCAGATAGCCGCTCGTCGGACGACAATAAAAACGCTTGGAAATTTTGTGTGGGATTTTTATAGCCAAACCAAGGGGCTTTACAGAGCAAAACGGAAAACGGCAATCGTTCTACACTTTGTGTGCAATATTGCTTTACCCATTCTTCAGCGAACTGGCTTCTCTGTTATTTCCACACGTTGCGTGGCCGGAAAGACACTCTCTATGATGATCGAATTGATGAAATTTTGGATGTGCTTGACTGGATATTGTTCGCCGGTTCTTCTCAGGAGCTCGTTTTTGATATCTGAACCCTTCCCAGTAGGATGGAGCGTTCTAATTTCTCATCGCATTGACCGAAAGTTTTAGATTAGTATCTTTTCGAGTATGAACCACTATGCTCCATCTGGATGGGTTTGTTCTTGGGTTTGATTGGTTGGGAGCTATACCATACCCACGAAACATGAGCTATGCTCCATCTGGATGGGTTTGTTCTTGTGTTTGATTGGTTGGGAGCTATACCCTACCCATGAAACATGAAAGTCTTCAGAAGGCTACGGACAGCGAACATCAGGGGTACATTAACAAACTAGCTTTCTTTGTCCGCGCGGTAGACAGGGTGGGCAATCTGATTGCAAATTCACCGAGTAACGTTCGGAATTCGGAGAACGCTGGGCTCTTTGATGTCTGAAGTTTAGTGAGCTCACTTGGTATACCATGTGGAATGTTGAGTTCTTGGTGATACCTCGAGAAAAATAGATTGAACAATCATAGCAAGTACCCTTCATGATTTGATACGTTAAATCACTGCTTGAGTTTGAGCCAAGATCCTTGAGAGAACTGCTGTTCAAAGAGTAACTGGAATTTAACATTCTCCTGCGCACCTAAGGCAGAGAAAAATAATCTATTGATGACTATTTGGTGGAGAAATCATCCCACATTTTTGTTGCATTTCACGAGCCCTGCATCAGAGAAGAATTTCACACTCGGCTGCTTGCTGCTTATTTTGGCCAAGTTGGTCTGTGGTTTCGAATATTTCGAAGAGGAATTCGAACACAAGTGATGAACGATTAAAAAGATATTTATCCAACTGTAACATTTTTTTGATGTCTACTTGCCACGCCACGCCACTCTTAACCGCTGAGCTTTATCGAACGAATTTCAGTTGATTTTGGTTAACGTTGCTTGCTTTGTGTTGAAGTTTAAAAATCACACTGTTTCTGCAGTTCATAAGCTGGCTGATTCGTATGCGAAATTTTAACGAATATACTTGTGCAAAGCTCGGATGCATGCTTGATGTCATGTTCGACAGGAGAAACAAGCATCATTTTTGCAGTAAAACATACAAACTGAACAAACTCCAACCATCTTGCCGGCAAAGAAGACATAGAGTTTACTGGGTGCTTGCTTCGCTCACAATCTGCTCACCTACAATCAACCTGGTAGACGTGATGGGGCGAACACGAAATTTCGGTTAGCACAGCGTGTCTAAACATGACGGTCGCAGCGCAAAATTTAGTGCACCAGGTCATTTGACATGACAAAAGAGAACGCACAATGCAGGTACAATTGTTTTATGCAAATGAATTATGCGATGGTTTGAAGATAAAGGGAGGCGCCAGCAACTGGATTCAAGGGTAACCTTAAGAAGAGATGCTTTGATCGTGTGCCGCCACAGGAAGCTCTACTCGGCTGATGGAGACAGGATTCGACTGGGATTGACACGCAAAACTACGGATTGGATTAGCGGTTGCAAAGCGTTTCGTGCTGTACCGAGTGCGAAGTATTCATCATTTGTCCCCAGGGTATAGTCAGGGCCACTTTATCTGTATGAGTATCCAGTGCTCATTGGTCGGACGAGGATCAAGTGAGGTTAGCGTCGTGCACTGATGGACGTAAAACAAGAACCCCAATACCAAACGTCAAGTTAGAATTGGACAGCCATAGTGGCTGAATGACACAAAAACTGAGATGATACGTTCACAGTAGAAAGCAAGCAAATTTGGTGTATCTCAAAAGTAGCGTTCTCCGATTGATGGAAGTCCTGTGTAAATTAGTATTTATTATTTACTATTATTTATTATTATTATCATATTATTATTTTTGTTCAGAAACTGTAGGTAGAAAAATCTCAACAGCGAGGTCGTCAAGCAAGTTGCCCAAGAATGACTGAGTTATCACTGGTTGGTGGTCAGGTACCATATTCCGGGCTGACCTGTCAAATCGAAATAAGCCGATGGACATCGGCACACACTGGATACTGCCAAATACGGCTCACTCTGAGCTGCATTTACGTTTTTCCAAAAACCATGTATCTGATGTTAACCCAGAGGAATCAGACTGGAGGATGAACAGATGGAACAACCCTAAGGCAGTCAGTTTGCCAAACTGGTGGCCCATATTTGTCAAGTCAAGTTAGTACAACTGAAGAGTTGAGCTCGACAGTACAGGCAAAAGGTAACGGACCGGTTGAATCACTGGTGGACAAACCTAGGTGGCTTTGGGCAAGGCACGACATCGAAAACAGTGTTTAATGCTTACTTCTGGGCTATATGGTTTACAACCGATTGTATAAATGCCATTGAACATATCCTGCTAAATTTGCGAGAAAAACGACCTATTCTCATTTGTACTTTCGTTAATTTTGTCTAAATAGCTCTCTATTGACTTCTGGCCGGTGAAATGCGAGTTTCGTGCCTCTGCCCAACTGTTTAGAAAACGCTGAAAGATTGGTTTGTTGGTTTGTGCCGAAATTCGCCATACAGCCTTACAGCCATAGAGTAAAATTGAACAGCGATCAAACGTTTCGTCCTAAAAACAGGTTTTTCCATTCGGAACACGCCCAAACTATTTATAGTGTAGCTAGGAGATAAGATAAGGCTGACATCAATCACGAAAACAGAAATTACATGCGAATTCCTCTGATGAATGTAGTAGGTTGTTCATTAGCATTTCTGTGTATTCGGTTAAGTGATTTTGTTTTCCAGTTTTGATTCAATCTAAGAGCCTGGTGTATCTATGCGCAACGTAACGTCCTGGTTACTGAGTTAAAGGTGATTTCGTCGTTCAACCCTGTCAGTCGTTAGACTGACTCACTACGTTGGGCCGATTGGATGCAGTCTGATTCTTCGTGCCCTATCCGGTTGCATTTTTCACGTATGCGACTGTTATTTGGGCAGGATCGGACAATTTCCGGACCAGGCTACCTTTATTCTGCACTTGACTCAAGGTGAGCAGGATATCGGTGAATGATTTGTACATCAGTATCACAGGTTCTTTAGAAAAACCCTTCACCCTGAGTCAGAGTTAACACCCACTGGAAACCTCCGAAATTTAAAAACCCTATTTTTGGTGGCTGGTTCGTGTGCTTCAGGTTGAGCTAAACACTTTCTAACGCAATTTTTATGAAAAAAAAGAAGACATTCTATTCAAGAACAAAACGCATTTCGTTGTTTGGATTACAAGAAATGTCCTAGTTTTGCCTGCCATTTCATCAAAGTTTGTGGTAACAGTCTACGTGGCAACTGTTTGAAACGTTCAGACAATGACTACAAATCCTCAGTATACCATCATGGCGGTCCGTTCTTCGGGATGGTCCCTCGGAGAGGGAAGTCAATCATTGAACCAGTACCCATGAATATCCTCTCCTGTGTTGTGGTCCCTCTTGCGAATATTCTCGCTTGGGAATGGTCTCTCCCATACCAGACTTCCTGAATGAACTGCTCAAGAAAAAATCACCTATACTGCCAGAGAGGCTGAGAAGAAGCCGTCTAACAAGCGTAAACTAGGTATAACCCGAGTGCACTAGGCGGGAAGTCAGGGTCATCGAGATACCGCGCCATGTGTGGACTTTTACTACGTTATATAAACCGTAGACCAAATTTTGTAACCGGGCATTCTGTGGATAGATGGTAAGACCTGAGGCTTAAATAAGTTATGCAGGGTTGTGGCTATTTGGCAGAATACTTTGGGTAAATCTGTGATGAAGCGCTTGTTGACTACAACTTGAGGCAGTTCTTTAGATTCCAGTGGCATTACAGGGGTGTTTCAATGATCTTAATAAAAAAACTGCAAGTAGATGTTCATTTGAGAGAGTCAGGAATTGGATCTACCTGATGAGGCGGCGAAACCAGTGACGGGCTGTCCAGAGTTTCCATCGAATTTACCAGTATTATTGAATTTAGGCAGTAATCCCCCGTAACAACTTGAGGAGACATGATACAGCAGCCCAGTGAATCGGGGCACGCACAATAATCAACCGGCAAAAAAGAACATTGGAAAAAACTGCCTGAACTGTGAGCGAGTAACTGATGATACCAGATAAAAATACAATCCGATTTACTTCGCATCTGTCCAACCTGGAAGATAAATAGTCCATTATGACGGGCTGCAGACTTGTGCCCAAGAATTAGTTATGACTAACTGGAAAGAAGAAAAAGTAACTTCCTGGTATTAGAAAAAAGCACACTCTCGGGACCGCTTAACCAGCCCGTCTAGTTTAGTTTGGAATCCGATGTGAGCTTATGAACTGCGACCGTCACGACAAAGCACACTCCATTAGCACAGTTATACCGGAAAAATCAAGTAGAAATGGATACGTTGTATACGTACATGGATAAAGAAAACGGATTGTCAACAGTCCTTCTTGAAAGACCTATTAGACCTATTAGCAGTTTTGGGGACTTTCGGTCCGGTTAGCTCCACTTCCATCCGTTGCAGTTTGTAGCATCATGCTTCGGTTTGCATTGTCAAAGGATTTGTGAAATCTAGGCTTACTTAGCCCGCAGATTTAGCCTTTCCCTTCAGTGTTGAAAGATACTCTTAATATGCAAGCTGACCCCTACTTCTGGTTATCAACTATTATCGTTTAATTTTGAAGAGTTTGGTGACAAACATAAATGGTAAATCGAAGCGGCAGATGTGGAAATGTGTACAGGAGAATACTAAATAAAACGAGGGAAGTGTCCCATTCGGAGGTGTGCCACCAACAGTTCCAGGCAGACAAGATGAATCCCAACGTATGTAAGCATTTTGGTATGGAAACACGCGTGTAAAGACCAACAACCGAGGAAGGGACAAACAATGCTGAATGCTCTTCAAGGTGTAGTAAAAGTTAACACAGTCAAGACTTGAACATCAGGCATCAGGTGTCCGTCACACTGGGTCCGGTGTGAGATTCAATGGCAAGAATGAGCACGCAACACCATGTGCAATGCATAGAAGTATCGTAAGTACGTGGACAACCCAAAATTGCGATAAAACACATAACCCTAGGAAACCCCAGTCCGGTAACAGCCTTGGCAGATTGAGAGAGGCAGATCCCTCGATATGAAATGATCATCGGTTGGTGGACCAAAAAGTCGACATCACAATTGCGCGTAGGGTTGAGATTATGGCGAGGGAAAGTTCATCAGCACCATACTTCTGCTTTTTCTCATTCCACACAATAACTCCGCGCCCATCCGAGACTATGCTGACGTCTATTACAGTTGCTCGGCGCTCCCGAAAGGTGATTGGATCAGGCTTGGTAACATTACACTTACGGGCAATTTTAATAGCTGACAACTGGTTGATAACTCAAGTCAGAGCTATCTTTTCTATCCTGCGGCAATCAGGTATTTTTACACCGAGTGCTGAAAGGACAGAATGGTAACAAATATCCTAAGATTATCAAGACAAAACGTGAACAAAAATGGTGAAAAGATCTCAGGACCAAACGATTTGTTTGATTCCCTGCAAGCTATTTATCGCTATAGTGTCAGTAGAAATCCTCCACCTTTGCGCACTACAGAAAGATGCGAAAGTATCAGTTGATCTTTCGGACTAGTGGATACTTTTGTGGGTTTCTCTAGGTCAGTCTATTTGCAGGTTACATGAATCCATTACCACATAGCTACTATAGAGTACCTATCTTGGAATCGCCTTCACCAAGCAAACCACTGGAGTAATTCTTGCTTGGTGGATAAACCTGACCCGTTGGAAGCTTAAATTACGGACGTCAATGATTTGTGAATACTATGCCCTTTCTCCGGAACTAGTTCAGTCAGGAACACGATAAAAAATGTCAAAGCAGGAGTTGAAATGTCAGCTCCGGCGCTCACAATCTATCAAAGGGTCGTACAAAGTTGAGAGATCTGTGGAAGAAAACACTGCCTACATCAATAAGCTGTTATATCCAGTAAGATCCATCTTCTCGATCATGTGGTTGTTTGTCTAGTTGGACTGTTTGATTTCTAACAGCTAATTGGAAAAAGAAATGAGAATATAGTTATCTGAAGAGTCGTGTGCACTACTCTTTTGTCAAGCGGAGATATCGGATTTATTTATAAACACACAGTCCGGTCAGTCATTACGCGCCGTGGGCAAATGTGTGATACTTCTAAAAAAGCTGGAAGTTAGGAGGTAACTGTCTTGTTCATTCCATTCATGAAAACCGTGCGTCTCAAACGGCAAGAAACGGGGTCAGCTAATTTGATTACTCCGACGCTTGATATCAAGATCCAGTGTCCTCTGCTTTTAGGAACCCCGTGGTAATCTCTGACCAGAAACTAGATGCTTCCTGAGGGGACACGGAAGGCAAGTTTGTGAAAAACATCTTCTAACACCAGCAATGACGTAACCACCACTGTTTCGCAGTTCATTCAAACGGTCAACGGGTATAAGTGCTAGTCATCTTGCGCGACAACTTTTTTTATCCAGATTAAAAAGGAGTCAATTTCATAAGTTGCAAATGATCCGTTTAACATAAAATCTTTGCTAACAGTGAACAGGCGTAACTTGCATTCTTTCACCCCTTTCCGTCTAGCCAGCTTCGTCGTTTATCCCCCATACTAGTGTTTAGGTTTGGTTCACTTCCATCTGGCTTGAAAACACCGTTAACGAAATCCCGCATCAACTGACAACGACGGCGAAAAGATTTCACTTACTACGTGCCATGATATCGCAACGGATACAATTCAACACGTACACACAGGTCAAACGGGTAAAACTGCCAACTGTAACTCGAAATTTTTCAAAAAACTATGTCCAATTTTGAGTACTCGACCACTTGATATAGACCACATAGTTCGGTAGGCTAGCTGGGGTTTCCAGGGCAGGAAATAGGCTCGGTTGTAGACCAGATTGCATCGGTAGCTGTCATGAACTTTTTGATGAGACGACCATCAATCCGTTGCGCTTCGTACCCGTTTCCATTCGGCCGGAAATGAATTATTTTGGCAATCAATCAATGCTGATGTGTCAGCAAGTGTCAGAAAAAATGTCGAGGGCCAAACCTGGCTGGTCGATGTCTCAAAAATCTGGTCTGATGTTTTATAAGCTTGGCGTTTTGATAATCTCCCAGTGCTGCTATTTCTAAACAGTAGTTTGATCACAAGACTGTTTTGGGGCGTGGAGACTAAAAATGAAACATTCATTTGGGCGACCTTCAGGTACAGGAATGAAGCAAAATCCGATGTTCCCAGCGAGCTTTCGTGCTGCTACCAGTTATCCCGTACGTCCTGGGATTTCGCGGGTGTTCCAAGTAGCGGAACACAGAGAAAGAGGAAGAACATAATCCACGCCAACCTCATCAACCTAATTAGTCACGAACGTGAGGAGTGATTTCTTCAATAAAACACCCCCAATCCAAGGTGGCGTTTGCCTACGGGACACAAATGGAAAGTCTAGCGGATTGGTAATCTTAGGACCCTTCAGACAGACGACCTACTACGATGATTCAGCGCTTTCTTCACCGGACGGGTTTCCCCCATCTCACCTGCACCGGAATTTAATCCCATTCAGAAATTTAATTTCCGCTTGTGAACATTCCAGTCCGATGGTTGTTTTCAACTGCCTGATATTTAAACTAGTTCATCATTAATGTTGGGCAGGTTTGAGGAAATTTATGGGATGAGGTGAGCAAACGTGGACACATTTCGGGGCATTGCATAGGTCAGGTTAGACTTGTTCGTTCTCAGCAAAATATGATAAAGCTTAAAAAGTTGATGAAAACAGTAACAATGAGTGATCATTGAATTCCGTTGAAAAATCAACGTATCCCACAAACTGAGGGAGCGAACCTTAGTTGAATAAACTCAAAGGGGAGACCAAAATATTTCAAGTGGGACAAGGATATGCGGTTAAACTGAGAATATCCCAAAGTACAGCTACAGACTTTCGTGCGATTGAGTTAAACCGTAAAATATAGAAACATTGAACTGCAAATGGATGTATTTCGTCAACTGCGCAAAATTCGGTTTAGAAAATTAATATGATGGGAAGTTGGGACTGTGTCTACCTGATGAGCTCCTAAGAGGGGCGAAACCTTTAGCCGGCTTTTGACGAGTTCTCATGATTAGTGTTTCATGGGCAGATATCGCTCTGGGATACAACGAATATCGTACCAGCTGAAAGCTGACGTAGCATTTTTGTAACATGTTCAACTGAAAAGCATATTGAACAAATGGTTCCGGTGAGTCTGTTGTTAACGTCAAAACGATTTGCAAATGTGTGTATTACCCATTTGGCTGTGGTTGGGTTGCTGGTGATAGCAGGGAAGAATGTCTGTCAAACGAAGTCAGGTTCTATGGTTGAGCTAGCAGGTTTCTCGCGTCTACCGCCACGTTCAAACGATTCACAAAATAGATGACCTATACGGATCGATGGAATGTACCCTCCAGCACTAGTTCCATCATCATTCCTAGACCATTCGATGAGTTTGAGAAGACGAGAGTGGAAACAGAAGACCCTTTCCACTTATTGGGACAACAGGAGAGATAACAGAAAAGCAAATATGAAGGTAGTGGAATACATTCATTTGGAAACCTATTTGGTTTTGCGAGAGACTCACCTAGAACCCAGCTGAATCTCTCGTTTGTAATGTTTCCAGGCAACTGAATGTGCTGCACCAGACCGCCTCATGTTCCAGTTGCTACGATATTCGAGATATCGCGATACATGTGTGGACGTAACGCACTACTCATAAGGTTGCTGAAAATTCTTCGACAGCCCACGACAGGTTTCGCTCTTCTTGGGGCTAATATCGTAGCAACTGGAACATGAGGCGGTCTGGTGCAGCACATTCAGTTGCCTGGAAACATTACAAACGAGAGATTCAGCTGGGTTCTAGGTGAGTCTCTCGCAAAACCAAATTCGTTTGCAAGTGAATGTAGTTCGCTAATTTCGTGCAATTTGGTTTCAAGTAGAACATAAGGTTGACAGAAACTCGGGGAATGCGCCTACCTGAAGAGGCTGAAACAGAAGGGCGAAACCGGTCGTGGGCTTTCGAAGAAGTTTCACCAACCTTATGAGTAGTTTATTATATCTATAGGTTATTCAATTTCAAAAAAATTCACAAGCCCATTACATATATACCTGCAACAGGTTTGAACCTTCTTGTAACAAGGCAGTGTCGATCTGAAAAAACTGGGGTTTTTTGTTCGTATGGATGGGTAGCAAGTGGAAGAAAAATGATATCGTATTTGTTTGCCGTTCTGGAATTTTGGAACATATTTTACGCCTCTGGTTACGCCAATGATTTCACTCAAGCCTTATTGACTTTACATCACAAAGTAATCTGAGTAACATTAATCAAACATTAGGTGGATCGTCTTGGGGAGAATTTATGTGGGATCCGTGCATGGCAACATGGGTGTGAAGGAGGCGTATGTCGGGCTGCATGGATCTCTAAGACCAGAGGGATTTCCTAGTTTTGTCGTTGTTCTCTTCAAATAGGTTAGCTCGGCGAACAGAACAAAAACCAACCGGAGCACACGAGCTACCCATATTCTGCAACATCACCTTCATAAAACTGAACCTTGGACCGGGAGTAGTCTTCATTATTATCAGAGACAGCAACCTCGGTGCTGACACTGTAAGCCAATTATTCTCGGAAAAGTTTGATAACAAGCGATAGATTTATTGCCGGGCAACGTTTCACTTTTGACACAAAAACTTCTTCAGGCCAACTGACAAGATTACGAGGTTGGTCGAATCAAGATAAATCTGTGTTAAATGTCGGCCAAGGGATTTTTTTGTTAATAAGTTTTAAACCAATGGGGAAGCCTACACGGATTTGGGTCCAGCTTGAGGTTTACTTCTTCCGGTTCGGTTCACGTGATGATTCCTCTTGAACTTCGTTTGCACTTTTCGTCCGTCTGTGTGGATGACCTACGACAGTTGTGTAAGGAAGAGGGATTCTGTGAACTTTGGTCGGGTTGAGATTTCCACACCACACCCCCCCTCCCTGTTTTTGCTGATGATTCTAAGTACACTCACAACTACGCACAGTCACGTGTCAGCCCACCCGTGTCAGCCCACGTGACCCACCCTAACACACAAAACCCCTTGGTCGACACTTAACACAGATTTAGCATGATTTAGCTAATTGATTCTCCTTCCGCCTTAAATCTTAATCACCCCGACGGCCTGGTCATTTGGCCTGACGAAGCTTTTGTGTCAAAAGCGAAACGTTTGGAATCACTCGTGTGGAATCAAGATGGGAAGGTCCGCACGCCAGAAACGATGACTAACATACAAATAGGACATTAAAGAGGAGTGAGGTCACCGGACTCGGAGACTTAGGCGTCAGTGAGCAGCAACACAGAGGGGGTGGTGGAGGACAAGAAATGGTGAATCAAGTTACTGTCGTAGTTCAAGGAGTGCATGCTGATACTATCATTTCGTCTGCAGACAAAACAGAGGTATTGCTTGGAGAAATGCTCCTACCTGTCCCGAAGAGGTCAATCCATGGAATTATCGGAATTCAAGTGAAGATCGGCGTACCCGCAAACCTGGGTACCTAGGGAAATAAAAGGGGCGCTTTTGTGTCAAAAGCGAAACGTCGCCCACCAATAGATCTACCGAGTAGTACCAAACTTTTCCAAGAATGATGACTACTCACTCGGTTCCAAACGTTTTTCAACTGATTAAACCTACTGCATTTAAAGCGTTTGATTGAGGAGAAGGGAAACAGTGAATGAGTGAGTGAGGGACATGGTGTTGACCTCTGGCAAACATTTTTAGGCGTCTACACTTCCAAGCGCTCACTCAGACAATCTGGAAAGAAACTGACAACACGAACGTCACTGACATCGAGTGGCCGCCATTTCTTGCACCGTCTATGGCCAAGCACAGGCGGGAAACCCATCCTGGAAGGCATACTGCACCAAAAACACCTAAATTCTTCGCAATCTCTTTCGCACCCTTCTATCAAGTCATACGTTGTCCAGCCCGCGGTTTCCGCCATTATAAAGGGGGCACAAAGAAGAAATACTCGTCTTAGTAGACACTTTCTCGGGATGCATAGCACATTGCCGAGCCACCTGGGTTGATGGAGCTGGGTGTTTTCCAGGATTGAGGCACCTGCTGCGCAACCAAATACCCGTTTTATAATTATCTCATGACAAATTCGTTGATGCTTTCCGACATTACCGACGCTTCTGAGATGTCGGTGTTCAAAAACCCGAAGAAGTCTCAATTCATCTGCCCGCAGAGGTCATGTTTTGGAACCATACAACAACAACACCCTTACTGTAGCCTGGTACAAGTGTCCCTTGAGATCCTGTGATAGGACATTTTGACGCCACAAGTTAACGCAAATTAGCGAACGTGATTCGAGCCTTTGAGATTCGTGCGATGGCTTCATCAGACAATTTCGTCAGAGCTAATACAACTACCGAGGTTTACAAATTCTTCACAACCTCCAAGGATTTTCCTTGAATTGTAAGGAGACTGCACGTTCCGATGCATGACGGTGATCAGTCAACAGGACTTGTGTTTCGCCTTGGTCTTCAAAGATGAGGGCGATATTGTCTGCGTACTCCAGATCGACAAGGTTCTCACCACCAACAATTTGAGCACCGGGGCTTTGAAGGCCTTCTAGCATTCACCTCATGATTTCATCAGTGACGAAGTTGAACAAGAACGGGAACAGTTTGCATCCTTGTCGGACAGCACTTTTTTAGGGAGGCTTTTGAAGGGTTCATCATACACTCTTATACGCCCAGAAGTATGTGAATACAGCGACCGGATGATGCTTGCAAGCTTCTGGGGCATACGCTGTTGAATAAGTGTGGTTAATAGCACCGACCGATCCGGAGAATCGAGCTCACTCTTGAAGTCAAGAATCACCAAGATTATGAGTCGTCTGTACATATGGCATTGCTCTAACAACTGACCGGGTGTGAATAGGTTTTCAACATCGGAAGACATCCTGCTTACTTTTCACGGGTCAGGTCTTCGCATGCCACCGTAAGACTACAAACAGCCAGCGATTCCAGAAGCTCTGTTGCACCCAGCGTCAAGCTGACGCCTCATTGGCCACTACATTCAATGCGAGCACCCTTTCCGGAATTGGGCGCTGTTATCCCAGTTGTCTGGGACTGTCTGTTTATCACAGATGCTAGACAGGCACTTGCTGAGGAACTCATCGCCATCCTTGGATAGAGCCGGTGGAAGGCAGTCAGGTCCAGAGGTACGACAACGCTTGAGTAGAGGCATACATTTGAACACATCTGAAGATGAGGTGTTCCACCTTTCGGTTGAAGGTCGGCAGTCTGGACTTGGGGCAGCAGATTATCAAGGTCTGATGGAACGAATCAAGTGGAGTAGCCTGTAGAACTTTGAAGCTTTTTGTGCGCCTTCCACTTCTTCAGCTTTTTTGGATCCACCGAGCCGTCCAGTCTGCAGAGACACTCGGTTCCGCCTGGTGTTAGATCATGCTTCGGGTCGATTTGTGCTCCCAAGCAGGAGGAATCTGTTACTGGACCTACATCAAAGCCCCGGTCTTCTCAGAGAGAGAGAGAGAGAGAGTTCCACAGTGTTTTGGATACATGTTTCCAGTGGTCCTTATTATCCAAAATCAGACCATTCGGTAGGCGCTCGAGGAACCAGTGTTGATAGTTTCATTTGATTCCTAGGTCTACGGGTTTGTGAGTGTCCAAATAAGCCGGGCGTTTTTTCCTGGCGGAGACCCATGTTAGTATCCTAGGAGAAGCGGCAGGTGGTGATTGACTGTGGCCCCCGGAAACTGATGGGGATTTGGCATATTCGGATGCCGGGCTGGCTTGTTGCCACGTTTTCAAGTGATTTCCGCTGTTCCGGAAACTGGCACTGCAAATGAACACAGGCACTGAAAAAAGAACAACAGTCTATGGTCAGCAAACATCTGTAACAGGCAATCTCCTCTGTCCGTGGACCTCGTATGCAACCCAGGAGGACCACCCAATTGGGCCTAAGCAGCGCTTGATCTGTCTACCTGAGCGTTCATTAAACTAGCAGCCATAAAGAGGTCTGAGCTTCTAGTCCGTTGTAAAAGAATACCTACTGCACCATAGAATTTGTCCTCGTCATATTCAGAGCCACAGTTGTCGGGGCTTAAGCAGACACAACAGAAAGTGCGCCCCAGGAGCAGATACGCAGGTAAATGGCATGATTCCCAGCTTTGACAACCTGATGTTTTATCTCTCCTGAAAACTTCAGGTCGAGAGCGTTTATTGCACAAAATGCACCCGTAGTTAATACAAAAGTGAAGGAAATGTCTTATTAGACGGATCTCTGACTGAGGTTATAGTTTAATGGATAATCACATTGTTCATTAACTACAGTTTCATGATGCGTTTTGAAATGCACGTACATCAGGCATGTAAACAGTAATGGACCTCAAACTTTACATCGTTAGTTTGTAGGAAACAAGGATGTGAACAATGTTAAAGTCGTCAAAAAATAAACAACAGCTCGCAACTCGGAAATCCGTCACGACACACTGTGTAATATTCTCCCAAACAGCACATTCACTCGCCTGTATTTAACAATCCCGCGATAATTTTTCTTGCGACACAAAAGATCTTAATCACTTGTAAAAGTATTATACTTTTATTAGTAATATTCTGTTTGCCCGTATAACGCATATATATATATATGCATATATATATGCATACGTAACGCATAGACTGTAAGACCCCTTTAAGTAAAAAAAACCTCTGATTTTATCATGCGCGCAGACCTCGAAAACCACTTTCCAGTGCACGTGTTTCATTCATGGATAGAGCGGTGCGATAAACCCTCTAGAATACAGTCGGGACTACTGATTCAGACTGGCGATCAAACAGATTGCGACGCAACGAGTAATCGGAAGGCAAAGGGACACTCTTTGCCTGGCCCAAAACATCAAACCACCGAGTAGCTTGTAGCTATCTGAGATGTCTCAACAGTGAAAATGCATAAAGACGACCAAAAACAGAGAGCTTTCCATCATGTTATGAATGCAGAAGACTGGCCTGCACTGACCGCCGAGATTCACCGAAATGGCTATGTTGCTCATGGCATCCGTTCGCTGCAGCAAAGGAGCAATTGTGAATTGTGGTATAGAATGTGTGTAGACAAACGTTTGCCCAGTCGCTGAATCGCTTATTTCTAACTTCCGCCGACAGCATATCAGTCGTTTCATTAAATTCTTCCACTTCAGGATTCTACTGGATTTCCGTTGTATAAGGATGGTTCGGGAAACGATGTCCGTCAGCCTCTTACAACAACACTTACCACGCGAAATACACTCATTTACACATCAATTTGGTTTTGACGGGAGACTCACCAGGATCCATCGTTTATGTTTTCTTAGCAGCTGAACGTCTTGCACCAGGGCCGCCTCATGTTTTAGTTGGCACGATATTGGAGATACATGTGTAGAAGTAATGCATTACTCATAAGGTTAGTGAAAACTATTCGACAGCCCACGACCGGAACAAGCTGGCTCTAGACACACAAATCGGATTATTACATAACTTTTGAAAGAAGTCACCTTTTGGCGGACCGATTTCCACATGTGATTTCCAAAGTTCTACAGGGATTTCGTCTTGTAGGTGAAGCCAAAAGACAAGAAACACGGTGCAATAGTTTCATCCTCATTGCGAATCATCAGCAGTGTGCATCTCACGAATCTCCAAGAAAATTAGAATCTGGGTCGTCCCAGTTGGTAGTTTAATTCCAAACCGTTTGACTGCGAGCTGCTGATCAGCATTGTGGTTAATTTGCACTTAGTCTTGACATTGTGCCACTCGAGAAGCCAGTCAATACGCGACCACTTGATATCGATTCCGTGATTGGAGGAGTAGCTAATATCCTGTCTAAGTGCAAGTTAATCACACTGCTGATCAGCCACCCGCGGCCGAACGGTCTAGTTTTTAGCTACTAACCAGGAGATCGCGGATTCAAATCCTCCTGGAGATTCATAGGATGCACAATGCTGATGGTTGGCACTCAGGATGCAAAAGCTGTACAGTGATTCTCGGCATTTCAACATACACTGACTTCACGTACAGGAAGAAAATTCTGTTTAAATTCTCTAAATCTCTCACATACCACTCACCTGGATGTGGACACTTCTCATGGAAATTTTGAGCCCCGTTTGATGGATATTGGTAGATCCCTTACTTTGATATTTGTGGCTCAGTTGATCTTTCGCTTTCATTTGTTACATGTCATCAACGTATACGGAAGAAAAAATTCTGTCAGCCTTGCAATATTCAGAAAAACTGTTCGGAACAGTTGATGCTTAGTAAATTGACAACTCGGACACTGCATGACACTTGCTGAATGCGAATTTTGCGCTAAACGGATTTGTGATAGGATACTGACGATAAAAACGAAGGTATAGAATTTGGTCCCAGTCTGTTCGCTTTATGAAGAGATGGTCCCATATAAAAAGTGTGTACAAAAATTAGGTTTCCTACTCCGTTTGTCGTCTAACTCCAGACAAAACCCTGATAGGTGTCAACATGGGTTGAAGTTTCGTTACTTCCGGCTCAACAAGCACTCACATCTAGTTCCAAATCGAGTTGTAAGACTTTCACACCTTTGTCCATCCCAGTCTTAGACAGATGGCGAGGATCGCCTATCAAGGCAGACAAAATGTTCGTAACTGGCTGAAGCTTCGTGAAAAACTGCATTCCACTCCCATACTAGTTGGAGAAAATGTCCGCAGGTAGAAAATTTAATCATAAAAAGGAACCTTTCTGGGGTCGCGAAATTACACTCTGATGCATTCACCACCGGGGACAATGACTGCTCCGCGTATTTTAAATTTCCTCAAACATATGTTGTGACCTTTTGAACTTTCGCGTGTACATCGATTCTGGTAAAAAGTATGCGACACTATAAGATTAACGGGCGACCTGTGATCCGGATCTCCCTGAGGAAGACATCTTACACCGTGAGTGTCATAGAACAGGTATTTCAGGAGGCGGTCTAACTACTGTCTTTTTCTCAGGGTGACTTGTTTACGTGTTGGTTCTGAAAAGCACTTCACCGTGCGTCTCGCTATATCAGGGCTCATCAAACGGATGTTGCAAGATAGGCTACGTGTCTTTCCGGTTAGCGATTTTTACAGTTTAGCGCAGCGTTACACAACTATTGTCCACAATTGCTTTGATGGTATATAGAAATCAACGACTTCTTGGTTTAGCTTACCCATCTGATAAGTCCCAACCAGATTGGTTTTCGTTACCAATGTAGAGTACGTGACGTATTCTGGAATGACGCGCGAAATCACAAGCCAAGAATTACGAAGCCTTGAGATTTACCAACAAAATGCGTACAAAATGAAAGAGACGCAAACCTCAAATTATTCAGATTTCCGTCTAATTGGTGCACGAATTGGTGCAGGTCCAAGGAAAGCTCGGCAAAAACGGCACTCAGTGTGAATTACCGACAAACATGCGCACAGCACGTGGTAACGCAATAGGCCAAAAATGGCGCGTGAAAAGTTCATCAGGTTTGGTTCGATATGTTAAGGGTCAAAAGTTTATGAGAGGTTGTGGGTGAATATTGAATACATGGAGTGGGCGCAGAAAAAAGTGCGTTCAAGAAAGGGTTGGGCTTGACTGGTAGAAAACAGGTACAACCAACCACTTTCCACACACCCAAGTCTCAAAGACTGGCGGTCGTCAGGCCCTCCACGAAGATTGGATTGGAGAAAAGACTCGTCTACTTCTAAAGTTTAATGATGGGATGAACGAAGAATTCAGCTTATCGAAGTTTATTGAAGGTGACCGCGAGAGCCCAAAAGGATTAATATTGAATGTTGTTAGTGTGAGCAGATACAGCTTTCGTACTGCAAGTGAAACTAACCTGTCGTGAAAAGCCGACAAGCCTTTCGGAAGTTTACTGAGGTCCGCACTATTGATGGATTCCAGTAAGGATGAACGGCTGTACACTGGTTCTCGGCATGCTTCAGCATAGATTGCCTTCCTTTGCTGGAAGAAATCTTCGTTATTTTTCATGAGAACACAATGGGATTATTTGGTCATCTAGTGGAAGTTGTCGCTAATTGCTCTGCCGCCAAGCTCATGCACTTGTCCCCAAATTTACCTCAAGGTGTAAAGCTAACCTCGAACTTTATATCTTGTGTTCTTATTACCGCAGGTTTTGCACTCTAATGAGCTAACCATGCAACAATGAAAAGAGTAAAAAAGTTTCTTACGGTCAACATACCGTGGTATTAAGAGCCACCTTCTTCCCTAATGATCTGCGCATTATCCATAAATCTAACCGTTCGAGAGAACTGGCGTAATCTCAAGGCTAGAAGATGACGTTTTTATCGATGATTAGCGCAGATTCTCCTTGAGGCATCAGTAACCACCAATCGACACCACCAATCCCAAACAGAATGTTATGTTTTAATTAACTTCCACGGGCTTCGTATGATTTGTCACGAATAACTTGACCTGTGGTTCTTCTTCTTGTGGATTTCACCCTGTAGATGATGCATTCGAGAACCTAATAAATATAGATGTCAGTTCGATGGAACAGTCTTCTACATGCGGACTCTCAGTAACCATAAATACTTTATTACTTGCCTCTATTGAATTTTTCAAAGACCTTATTCATCTACGGACCGAAAATGTCCGATTTTCCTTTGAGGCTTCAGTATTTGGACAGAGAAGTTACATTTATATGGGAATTAAGCAACTAGACCCAGTTTAATTTCACCATTATTCTGGGTATAAAAGGAATGGATCCATTACATCCGTTAAGCTCTGTAAGCTCTGTACAAATGATGTGTTCATGTTTGCAAACCGTGATCAGTTTGACCTCCTTGCGAAATCGGTCAACTAGCTACTGATCAATTCGAGAGTAATCGGCAAACCTGAATACAACCAGCACTACTCATAAGGTTGCCGAAAATTCTTCGACAGCGCACGACCGGTTTCGCCCTTCTGTTTCGGGCTCATCAGGTAGGCGCAGTCCCCGAGTTTCTATCAACTTTATGTTCTACATGAACCCAAATTGGACTGATTTCGATAAATACACTCATTTGCAAATCAACTTGGTTTTGCGATAGACTCACCCGGAACCCGGAGGTTTCCAATGGGAGTTAAGTCTGGCTCAGGGTGAAGGGTTTTCCAGAAAACCCTGCGATACTAATGTATAAAACACTCACCGATATCCTGCTCACGGTGAGTCAAGTGCAGAGTAAATGGTTGCGTGGACCGGAAGTTGTCCGATTCTGCCCAAATAGCAGTCGCATACTTGAAAAATGCAACCGGATAGGGCACGAAGAATCAGACTGCATCCAATCGGCCCAACGTAGTGAGTCAGTCTAACGACTGACAGGGTTGAACGACGAAATCACCTTTAACTCAGTAACCAGGACGTTACGTTGCGCATAGATACACCAGGCTCTTAGATTGAATCAAAACTGGAAAACAAAATCACTTAACCGAATACACAGAAACGCTAATGAACAACCTACTACATTCATCAGAGGAATTCACATGTAATTTCTGTTTTCGTGATTGATGTCAGCCTTATCTTATCTCCTAGCTACACTATAAATAGTTTGGGCGTGTTCCGAATGGAAAATCCTGTTTTTGGGACGAAACGCTTGATCGTTTAACTTACATTCTATGGCTGTAAGGCTGTATGGCGAATTTCGGCACAAACCAACAACCAATCTTTCAGCATTTTCCAAACAGTTGGGCAGAGGCACGAAACTCGCATTTCACCGGCCAGAGCTTTTTAGAGGAAATTAACGAAAGTACAAATGAGAATAGGTGATTGAAAGGTACAAAGTCACCGACAAAGCTAAACTATCTCCTTCGGGTCCCCACAGCCATGAGGTTTCACAAGGCAGATAGTTTCGTTTGATTTTTGTGTGACTTTTAACAGAATTGGAAGGGCCTTGGTTGTCATATCATTAACGGTTTTCCGGGCTAAAAACTTGGCTGTCTGACGCACTGTTACACTCCACTTCCTAATGCAAATCTCGAAGAAAAGATGAAAGTTGGTTTTAAGGGCCTGCTGCAACGGAAAACCCAACCGCAATGTTCCCTATTCATGTATAGCGCTGATGTGTGATATCAGGATCAGATATATGTGAAATTCGCTTGCCCAAAGCCACCTAGGTTTGTTCACCAGTGATTCAACCGGTCCGTTACCTTTTGCATGCACTGTCGGGATCAGCTTTTCGGTTGTACTCACTTGACTTGACAAATATGGCAAACTGACGGTCTTAGATTTGTTCCATCTGTTCATCCTCCAGTCTGATTCCTCTGGGTTAACCTCAAATACATGGTTCTCAGGAAAACGTAAATGCAGCTCGGAGTGAGACGTATTTGGCAGTATCCAGTGTGTGCCGTTGTCCATCGGCTTATTTCGACGTGACAGGCCAGCCCGGAATAAGATACCAGACCACCAACCAGTGATAACCCAAACAATCTTGGGCGAATTGCTTGACGACCTCGCTGTTGAGATTTTTCTACCTACAGTTTCCGAACAAAAAATAATAATAATATAATAATAATAAATAACAAATACTTATTTACACAGGCGTTCCATCAGTCGGAGAGCGCTACTTTTGAGATACACCAAATTTGCTCGAAATACACTCATTTGCAAACAGATTTGGGATCAAGTAGAACATAAGGTTGGCGGAAACTCGGGGACTGTGCCTACCTGATGAGCCCCAACAAGGGCGAAACCGGTCGTCGGCTGTCGAAGAATTTTCAGCAACCTTATGAGTAGTGCATTAAGAATATATATGTATCGCGATATCTCGAATATCGTAGCAACTGAAACATGAAGCGGCCTGGTGCAGCACATTCAGTTGCCTGGAAATATCACAAAAGGGGGAGATTCAGCTGGGTTCCAGATGAGTCTCCCGCAGAAACCAAATTGATTTGTAAATGAGTGTATTTATCAGAGTGATTTATCTTCTCACGTGCTAAGAACACCCGCGCACTAAACAAAAAGGCGATTATTTGGATCTACGCCCAAGTTTTCTCCTTCCCTCCTAACCCTTCTGGGAAATACATTAATAGGTGGAACTGTATTTCTAGTTTGAAATGTGGTCTCAGGTTTCTCATATATTGTAATTCCGTCTTCTTCGCGGAATGCGAGCAGCCTTATGTGGAACGTCCAGCAGATACTATCCACTGAACCCGGCTAAAACGATACTTTTAGGGTTGGATATCGATCAGTTACTTGGCTTCGCGCGACAAAAAAATACCTTTAGACTGAATACATATTTTCCATGAAGAGTTTTGTAACAGCCCATCGTTATCTTCGAGTGACACGTAATACCGGAACTTCCTGGACGGCAAAACAAAGTCGGAGCTGGGTTTCTATACGGTACCATTAACGTGAGACATCAACTCACAAAATATACAAACCTCGACAGTAAATACTCGTCCAAAACAAATGGTCCACTCGAACTATAAAGCTACGAACCACGTGAGACGGTTACACGTGCATAAGGTCGGCCATAAAATGGCTGGATGACCTCAAGGTCAAATGAGTGAAGTCGTAAGGACAAACAAACGCACAAAAGTGGAGCGGGGCTTACGAATAAAGACAGAAGAAACGTGGGGAATTTCAAATGTCAAAGTAATGGAAACACCTGTTTTTCTTTTTATATTCTACTTTGCACCTGGTCTGATTTTGTTTGCAATGTACTTTTCAGACCACAGACAATGAAAGTAAACTTCTACCGGGTACCTGCATGACTCATTGTTTAGTGAACTCGCGTTTTTTGAAACGGATACTGTGCTGCTGTTGGTCTTGGGATCAAGTCTGCAATTGCTTGTCATTCGCGGTATCACCTTTCTACGGGTTGTTGTACAGGTCGTTCTGGTATTTCATAAAATGTGGAAGGGGGTGCCTATGATGAATTAGGAAGTATTCATTCTCGAACAAATAACCAATCAGATGCAATCTAACAAGGTGAAAAATGGACTCCACCACGTCTTCTTGTATACCGATGAACTGCGTGACCAGTGTTCCAGAATGGATGAAACTGGTCTTAACAGTCGGCGCCTTATCATTTTTTGACCCCCGGATTTTCGCAATGATCGATTTGTATTTATCATACAGACAGTCTGAAAGTCGAGTTACTAGTTTGGCCGAAGCGTTATCTGCCTGCAGTAGATTTTTGTAGAAAAGCTCGAACCTGCTCTCTATAATCCTGACAGAATCACCCACTCCACGTGTACCAGCGCGCGGACATCTGAGACGTCTCCGAATTTACTTTCATCAGGCGGCTTCGGTTAGTTGTGATGACCTTATGACCCCTACATTGGTAATAGTGAACATTGTCGAGAGATAAAATATCTCTACCGTGACTAATAAGGACTATTCAGCTGGATTACTAACTGGCATTAGAGTCCACAACATTCTGAAGTCTTCTCAGTGCTGTCCCAAAATATAGATCAAACACTGTTGGGATCATGCTACTTGGTATATTTCACAAATTGCTGCATCACACACAAGACAAGGAATTCATATTTCGCACGAAACTCTCACTTTTCAAATCCATTGGGCGGCATCAGGAATGCTCTTTGAACCAAGAGAGTTAAGTGTAGTAAATCTGCTGCCAGGCAAAAAATATCTGCACTGTCTGATTTCCGGGAAATAGTAAGCTACTTTTTGGTCTTTTCCCATCATTCAACAGTAAAGTTGGCGGGACCAAGAGGAAACAATATCTTTATGAAGGCTTCCATATTTGGGAGGAGACAGTTTCACAGGGTTCGTTTTTTTCCATAAGTCTGTGGCATAACGCCCTCGATAGATTATCTCATCGGCATGTTTGCCGGCTTTCGCTTTCTGTCTAGATCGAAGCGTACGTGCCGTTTGATTTGTTGAAGAACGCTCCAGACCAGCGCGCCTTTGAAAATCATGATTCTAAACTGTTCTTTTCGTAGGAGCCACCAAATGACCACGCCCACGAAACCAGTCAGCTTATTGTAGGCCATGTGGATGAGGAAAATTACATTTTTCTGGGCGAGGTTATATAGTAGACGTCATGAAATCATCGATAAAAAGCGCGGTTGCCATTAGCACAACGGACCGGATTGTCATAGTCTTTCTAAAAAGCTAACATGAACCTAGACTATTTCGAGGCTCCAGGTCTTCCTACGGACACTTCGGAATAGTCAGGCTCGATGTAATACCTGAGTTGTAAACGGAAGAGAATGGAGAAGACTCTGTCTTTTTTCCGTGGCTGACCTCATTTCCAAAGCCCGTTTTCCATAGGGTGAACCACAAAATCGACTTGACCAACCATCCACAAAGTCATTTGCGTGCAAGTTGCGAACAGCCGTAAGCTCAAATCCAAGGCTGCTGTCATGTGCTAACGGAACGGCATCCAACCCAATCACCTGTCAGATAATTTCCCATTGTAACAGCGCACTGAATCATGCAAGCAGTGAAGACGAACAAAAAAGCAGCCATTTTAACCAACTATGCATTCCTTGATGTAGGGTCGATCCGAACAGAAACTGTAAACAAGGTAAAACCTATTTTATCATGAACTAGGACCCTGAAAAGTCCGTTGGAAACGTTTTTCTTGTTTAAAAGTGCCAAGACTTAAAACGAACATTTTAGTTGTATCGAAGTAATAAAGTTCTCTGTGGTAATGTAACAGAACATTTTATCTGCTAACGCCTACATTTTACTCAGATTGCTCCGTGATCCGTGGAACGAGCATTCAAAAGAGTGCGTTGGTAACCGGGGTGCCCAGAGTAAAATCGATGCGAAAGTTTCACGAACTTGGCTGAGGTTGCAGAGGCTACTTCGCAACTTATACCATGATGTACTCAAAACTGTTGGGATTTGCGAGCCTGCGTGTTATCTTTCGTGTTTTTTCTAAGCAGCGAGGGTGAGTTTATTGCTCCAGTTTGAATCATCTCATGAAGCTCAGCCGATGTGGGCCAAAGTTAGAAAATGGGTTCTAAACTAACTCAGGCTCAAGCGCTTTCTAAACGATCCGATGTTTTTATCTGCCGTAGGGGTGTTCACTCATAAGGAAAGTTGGTTGTTCTTGAAAGGGCTATTCTGGGATAAAGTACATTGTAAGTAGCGCGAGGTAAGTTCGCTATACAACTAAAAAAACTCATGAAAACTTGCACCGGGTCAGTCGATGCTTTCTTTCGACTACTTTGAGTTCCTCCTTCCTCTAAGGCAAAATGACATGCTGTCAAGTCTTGATGCTTGCAATTACGAACCTTGTAAGTTACAAAGATGTGCTCACGAGCAAAGGGTAGAATTGTGTAAAAAAGTTTAGACGGTCTAATTGACAAAACGGATCAGAGACACATCTTAACCTTTTAACCTGTCATATTTGTTAACCCCACCGGAGAAGTTAGAAGTTGTGCCACATAACCGACCAACATTCATACGCTAGTGGTGAACTACTGATCAGACAGAAACCACAGATGCTCAGCGCTTGAAGCTGCGTAGTCAACACTCAAGAAAGCCAACATGTGAAGGAAATCTTGATGGCGTGTCGTTACGTCATGGAAACCAGTCAAAATCACTTTAGTACCGGAATAGAGTAAAACACGATTATCTACGCAATCCGGCAAATACGTGCCTGTTTCTCACATCACTACAGTGATACTTGGCCTGCCATCCGTGGAGATATACATCGACAGGAAGCAACACTGAATCGGTTGTTGACGTTAGTTTTACCAAACTTGTCTCTTTTGTCGTGCGTTTCACACGAATACCGTCTGACGACTACTCTAACTTTGACAGCTCCAGCGGTGATTCAGCTGACGCGCAAGACGCAGCTGTTTGTCAGCATGGTTGGTTGACATCGCGCAGGTAGGTAGTTGTCACATGATCAGTGAGCGTAACGCTTGAATGTCGTGGTCACCGGAAGGGGCGGCAACGAAATGAGTCATGCCCTAACGACTTCACAGAGTATGCTCTATTGTTTGAAATGATTAGCAGTGGCATATTTACGCAGCTATGTTAATATGGTTTGAAGGATCCTTCATGGACATAAAATCACTATCTTCCCAGCAAGCCTATCTAAATTTAGGAAATACACGCTAATTTCCTCCTTACCTGACAAGAAAGCGCCCCGTATCGTTCTTCGATTTCTTGGCTGCCCCAAGCTGAAGAGAACTCACTGCCCAAGTGAGCCCATATGAGCTTTCTACGTCAGCAACGACCTGGTGCGGGATCCTTTCCAGAAATCGCCACCTCTAGATGAGGCCCTGCACCGCTTTTCCGTGTGGTAAGCTGGAAATGAAGACCACTGTGGTCCTTTGTTGCGTCTCCGTTGAGACTGGTCATACATCTTTACCCCTTTACTTTAGCTGTTGATTCTAGTTGATTGTAGTTGATGACTCTTAACTCCTCTCTTTCTAGCTAGAGATTTACCAAGGGAATGATATGCTGAGGTATTCTGGTCTTCGGTTCTTTAAACTACATTTTTTTGAGAAGAAGTACAGGGATTGTGAAGGTCGTATTCTACTGCGGTAGCATCAAAAATGCTAATCCCACGATCGAAAACGTTCCCGGCCAAATGTATATTGCCTTATTTAGATATCCGAATATGGCATTCTGCAATCGCTGCATTGACCGAAACGATGGACAACTGCGGCCCATTCAACAAAATAATCTCTTTCTTGCCTAGCGGTGGACGATTTTAAAATACATTTGGCGCTCATCTGGCAATTCTATGCAAACAACAGAAGGTGATGTGTGCTTTTTTGATTTGCTATAGAATACTGTACACACAGAGGGCAAGATAAAATGAGCCTTTCCTAGGACTGACCTCTCTTTGAAAGGCGTTATCTTCCAAGTTAAATAACAATGTCATTTTTCGAAGAGCAATAACTAGTACTAGAAGATGTTTCTTCTAGAAGGATATGTAATTGATACCTCAAGGACCGAAGATCTTCGAGAAAAAACTTCCATTTGCAAGTCTTGACAGTGGCGATAGAAGTGGAACCTTCCAGCTGGAGGAAGAAATGTCCATGATGCATCTTTTGATGACTGATAGGTAAGGTATCAAAGCTTCCTGAAACGAAAAACCTCCAGATCCACACAGCCAATTTCTCCGGTACCTAAAAAGTCAGCCGTTGTGTACATTAGGGCTTTCCCAGCTTCACTCTAACTGACTTATTTAAAACCCTTGCTGACCTAGAGCATATTTAGGCTGACATATGCGTACAACGACGGCACTAAAGCACCTTTTTTCCTCAAAAAGCTAGCCAATTCAAATCCATATAACAACGCTGTTTCTGGTGGCAGCATATCAGGAAGCCTTCCTTCTCCACCTCCGCCCTGCTCCTTTCTAACAACAGATAGAAACCTTTTACCTTAGATACTGGAAGCTTTGTTCTAATACAAATTGACATTTCAAGTGGAGTAGAACGGAATTACGCAGATAAATTACACTTCGGTTTTAAGGCCCCCATTCTCCTACCCTGTAAGTCGATCTCCACCAAACCATCGAGCCGATTCCCCTCAGCGATCTGCGTGGGGTCGCTCGCACAAGCTAACAACATCGATCTGTGCGAATGTGCTTTGATTTTATCCACTTCGATCTACTTAATTATCTACCAGTTTGTGATTTTGACAGACTTTGTGTAAAAACTGACAGTCACACATGGGGTGCACACAAAGTGACACTGCACTCACTTCAACACTGTGCGATGATTCGTGTAGCACGTGATACGTACCGGTCACAGATACACCTGTGTGAACTGAGAAAAACCCACGGGTTGAACAAATGCAACGCGGGGTGTGCATGCATAAAATACTGTGTTCATTCCGCGATTCACTTGTTGTGCACTTACTGTCCCATCTTGTCCCGCGACTGACCTCAATTTCGTACACAACCGGACGCTATGGAGTGTTTTGTACATGGACGCTTTAGTATCAGTTCTCAAATGGCTGTTAGTTTATGACCCCCCCAGTGAGTCAGCCACCAGGGTAAAGATATTATCTCTCTCCCCGTAGTGATGGACTGTACATTCATTGCCTTGTCTAGTTTTCAAATCTCAAGGGAAGCGCCGGAGTGGAACAGAATAAATGTCATAAATAAATTGAATATTTCGGAGAATAAAAATGGCTCCTTATCGCATACCGCAATGGTAGCCTGCACAAACAAAATTGCCGTTTAAAAACGAAGAAGGAAACTCTGAAAGGTTCCGTTAACTGTCTGTGATGAGCTTGAGTCACGTAGTCATTGGTTAGCCTTATTCTTACGTACTTGAATAGTTTTGAGCAGTGGATGAAACTTCACAAAGGAACGAGACCAGAAAAGTCAAACGTCAAACCGTAATGACCTAGTGACCGGCTAACTTAATTTAAAACTCTTGACTACTTGTAAGCGTGGAGCGCACTTAATCGCAGCTGTTACGCAACTTCTTGTGAATCGCCTGTGGAAGTTTTTCTCAGTTGAAGGGGAATATGTGGAGATCAGTGTACAAAAAGACAAGGTATCATTAAGAACACGATTCAATTCAGCGACCGGTTTTGCTCTTGTTGAAACTGAAGAGGTGGACCTAGTCCCCAAGCTTCCGGTCGTGCGCTTTTAAAGATTCTTCAGAAATCTCATGAGTAACACGTTATGTCGTGAACATCACGAACATCGTACGAGCTAAAGCAGGAGGCGGTCTTTATGCAGCATTTTCATTTAGAGAATATTATGAATGGGACATTCAGTTGAGCTTCAGTTAAATCTCTCGTTTAGCCCGAATTAGTTTGTAGGTGAACGCATTTCGCAAATAAATTAATTCACTTGGTGGTTGAAGAAAGGGCAAATGTACACTGGAAATTCTCGGAAAAGTGGATGGATGGTGGGTTACTTGCTGGCGAGATCTATGAAGACAACCGAGTTTGTGACGTGGTACTTTGTGTCTTTCAGACTGGAGAGACACACTGGCGGTAGTGCCAGTTGACCTTTATACTCGTGTACTTTTACACTCAAGTAATTCTTTCACGAATGTGGGGTTGTGAACGGACCCATTATTGAATCAAAACTCGTACAATGACATCTTCCAGGAAAAAAACGAGTGTCTGCGTGAAGTATGTGGCACTGACACTCGTTCATGTGCTATTGTGATGCCGATAAAATTTCACCAAACGCCGGTCATACCGGAGAACACTCGTGAACATCATTAGATCCAACGGGTGTCAGTGTAAGTTGAACTAATTCAGCATTACAACTGCTGGATTCGTTTCCATAATCCGATCTCTGTTACTGGTGATGCAATCAAGCTGAACGTTATTCGGTCGTGGGTATTCCGTTAACAATCAGAAAACGAAGGTGGTGATTCACTTAGAGCAGTTTATGGCTGCTTGGTTGATTGGCTTGGATTTCGTACAGTCCAACGTGTGCTTACTGATTTCTAGCTTACAGAGCCCTCTTCGGCTTAAAACATTTTCCAAAGCATTTCCCAATTGTTGTATCGTTATGTATTCGGAGGGATTCATCTCGTTATCAGCATCAACACATCATGAAGTCTATTCGCTCCCGGTTGTTGATAAGATCGGAACAGGAGTTCCCACAGCTTGACACAAACGGTTCCCTTTCCTTGCACTGACCATAAAGCCGAACAGTTGCAACGAGTCTGCGCGTGCACACATGAACGTACAGTCCTGTAGCGTTTAAAAAAATCGGATTTGTACGAAGTGGAAGATGAGAGAGCAGAAAAACCAACTAAGCCACGCAGAATACACCAAATCCATCACTAGGTGGTTTTTCCAGTTTGCAGTGTTTTTTTCGTTTCTTTCCATGCTTATGGACCATATTGCTGTTGGTTTCCTAACCACGTCTGTCACAATTCAGACAGCGCCAGAATACAGAACGTAATATAAATGCAGAATGTCCAGTCGGGTTTGTTTGGGACACAAAGGTCGCCGGGATGACAGCGTGTCGACGGACAATTCAGCCATGTTTTTGTTACTCTACTACCACAAGAGGCTGTTTTAGTTTGGTGGGGAAAATATCTCGCTTTGAGAGCCCTTGAGTTGCTGAACATGGTTAAAACAAAACACGCTGACATTCTGTCTGGAAAACCTCGTGTTTGGGCATTAATAGGTCTAACAGTCGCCCAAAACAGCACCAAATAAATGCTAGTTTATTTGAAAGGCTGCAGTAAACCTTTGGCGCTTTTGGATTTCAAGTTTTATTTGAATGCTTAATCTAAGGTAGATTTCTGTCAACATTCTGACCATCTATTCCATTCTGCGTATAACGGTACATATTGTGGAACTCGTTGCACCCACAGGTATTGTTTGGATGAAAAAATATCGTGTATCGGATTGGAAAAATCCCGGAGAGTCCATGGATGAAGCATACATTCATACTCGTAATACGCTACTCGCAAGGTTGCTGAAAATTTTCCGACTGCCCGCGAGCGGTTTCGCCCTCCTTGGAGCTCAGCAGGTAGGCACAGTACCTGAGTTTTCGTCAACCTTATGTTCTACTTGAATCCAAATTGGTCTAATTTCGATCAATACACTCATTTGCAAATCAATTTGGTTTTGCGAGAGACTCATCTGGAACCCAGCTGAATCTCCCCCTTTTGTGATATTTCCAGGCAACTGAATGTGCTGCACCAGGCCGCTTCATGTTTCAGTTGCTACGATATTCGAGATATCGCGATACATATATATTCTTAATGCACTACTCATAAGGTTGCTGAAAATTCTTCGACAGCCGACGACCGGTTTCGCCCTTGTTGGGGCTCATCAGGTAGGCGCAGTCCTCGAGTTTCCGTCAACCTTATGTTCTAGTTGAACCCAAATCTGTTTGCAAATGAGTGTATTTCGCTAAGATTACATTCACTTTAAAAATGCAACGTCTTGTTTAAAACAATGGATTTTCGAAGAATTTCCGATGACAATATCTATAAAGATAAGCTGGTAAACAACTTGGAAAGCACGAATTCAGAGTTTTAAACAGTGTCAAAACGGTAGTCCGTCGTTTCATTCAATCACTAGGCTCTACGGGCTTGTTTCCGGCAAGCGAAACTTCACTGGACCCGGAAGGTCACATTTTTCAGTAGCTGAGAAATCGACCTAAATTGAAATAACTAATGTTCTAATAGTTGTCGGTGATAGCAAATGTGATGGGCACTTAAAGAGCTTCGGAGAAAAAAATGTCCTTCTTTCAAGATCATATCCCAATAACCTGCAATCAGTACAGTTAGGAGTAAATTCCGGAAAAGAGTCATCCTCTTAGGCAGGTAACTGAAACATTCGCTAGCCAAGGCTTGTTATGAAGCTTCCCCTCAGGAGACACTATTTCCAATGTAAACCAGGAAGCCGATTTCCATGTGGCAGCCTTTTTGATGACATTACCGTTATGTAGACACTATTGGTCAGAAGTAACTCATGTGTACCAAAGTGCCCAAATTTTTGTTGAAGGTGAGTCGCAGACCAGGTTTTGTGTCGCCCTTGCCGGAGGCATTTGAGCGTCACTTGTCGAATGCGACTACGCGTCATGATCTGCCAAACTGAGCCTCACTCAAGAAAGTGACCAGCCCAGAAGAACTGCAGGAGAGATAGGCATTGGCTGCAGGCATATTTATAAACCTCCTTGCTTTCCCATTGGTGTTCATGTCTATTACTGCATCGATTTGGAAAGCACTTCTGAACTCAAATAGACTGCGTTCTTGTCAATCACCAGGACAGGTTTAAAGCTATTTTCCTTTTGTGATGTTTTTGCTGCGTCCATGCTCCCTTGGATGATTTCCAAAATTCTAGCAAACCTTTTCCTATTTGGCCATAAATCAGATTTAAGCGACATCCATCCGGAATAAATTCTTGGGTGCCAGCACCCGAAGCTATCACTCACCCATTAAAATTTCGGGATAATTTTGGAAAATTACTCTTATCCGGGGAGAGCACAAAAAACAGCACTTTCTGATTTTGATAACTTCTATAAAAAATTTTGCCCACATATTCCACGTAACGGTGGCCTCAACATAGACATCCACATGGACACAGTGATATGTAGAGCTTCTCACGGGAGCACACAAATTCGTATACTCATATCAAACGGACTTTAGTGGGCAGTAATTTTTTTTTCAACTGAGCAGCTGGTGAGGTTATCCGCAGACTGGCCACTTGAATTGTGCGCATGGTCATCCTAACATGGTTTGGTGTAAACAGTTGGCCGAATCTTTCTCGTCTGCACGATCCACACAGATAGACAGACTTCACTGCCAGTTTAGCTGGACAACGAGACGTACGAATAAATGAATAGACTCCAGCTTGACTGCGTTGTACAAGCAGCTCAGCCCGGGCGGACTTGTTAGCTACAGGAAACCAAGTATATGATTTCAATTTCGTTACAGTCATGTATGAAGTCAGTCAAAACTCCCGAACGGTAAACACAGTTACATTTATCACCATTCCAGCGTATAGGCCAGAGCCTTGTGCGCAGAAAGTCCTTGTGCAGACTTTGCTTTCATCCCCAGCGATAAGGATATCACGTGCTGCTGAGCATCCCCAGTGACTCATACTCAACACATAACTCTGTTACTTCCGTCCATCCGTGAACTGATCAAGTGACCACTTTTTAACCTAATGTTTCTTACTAACTACTTATTTGTCCGTTTGTGGGGGATAGGAGGTTGCTTCGCTCAACTGCCTGTCACATATTTGAACCTGGCTTTTGTAAGGCAAGCCAACGTCAATCTTCATCTCCCTTTAGACGTGTGTCACTGCCCACATTCACAATATATGAACGTGTGTTCCACGTGAACGAAACATAGTTACGGCCTTTTGTTAGTTTTAGAAACTCTCGCCATTTCGACTGCCGAAACTAGATAAAATGTGCTCCCGTATATGCTGACATACCTAATGCATCGTCTTATTTCTTGTATTTGGTGAACAAAAGCGCTGGTATCTGAGTTCTCAGCAGAGCAAGCCTATTCAGGTACCTGGAATGGGCAGTTTGAATGTCACTTTGAAATCATACCAATGATGCATACGTGCAAATGTTAAATGAATACGAGCCCAGGGGACAAATATATCACATTTGTCCGTGACTATAAAAACACACACGCGCGCGCACAGAGGCCTTTGGTTCGAGTGATGATGGATGGTAGGAGAAAACATCATATTCTGCTGCCAAAATGCACTGGCTACCGAATCTGTACCGGTGATTTGTTGATCGTGTTTTGGGGACGGGGGAATTCTCGGTGGACGTTCAAAAAGCGGGTGACACAAGCTTGTGGAATTTTCAAAAACTGCTGTTTAATTAATATTTCTGCTTGCTTGATATTGTATGTTTCACCACGAAGGTAGACTTTAAGGAGTCCAAGTGCTATGACCAAATCTTGCTTATTTTGGGTTTGAGCATCTTTCATCTTCTGGCTACCCATTATCACATAGCAGACATGCCGCTCATACCATGACCGTATAATTTTATCTTACTTTATTGAATATTCGCCATCTTCCGATTGACAAATGACTTTAGGGATTACACTTGTAGTATTATCGTGAATTTCCACTTTTTTCCGCGTTTTTCTCCTTGGGATGACTCTGTCGGCTTAAGCACTTGATCACAGAATTGGTTTGCTCAAGAGTGGGTTCGTAACCGCCTTCTTTGAGCTCACAAGTAATTTTGAGAACTCTATCAACTAACTCAAACACTCAGTGACCTCTGCCGTTTTTCTCATCCACTGCTGATTCTTCACTATACCGGCAGTTTAGCGGCCTGAACACCTTCAACTGGGTTTTAGCTAGATTCCATGTAAAGCTCTCGTACAACCTGAATTAAGATTGTAGAGGCGACTGGGTCCGGCTAGACAAAAAGGAACAAAGCACTTGGTGGGAAGTTCCCCTTGGAGGCCGCTCCATTCTTGCTTTCCAGCTGAATTTAGTTTGGCCTGGAATAAATAATAGCGGGATATGCACCACCCAGAAAGAACATGTCACGTTGAGAGGGGAGTTTTAGTCTCGTAAGAATGTTTTGAACACCTAGACCAACATAATCTAAGTGAAAGCAATCTCTTCAGTTCTACGGCACCCGAGTCAGACGTAGCGTAGGACAAAAGAAAACGATCGAAACTGCCTTGAGTTCAGTCAGGCTAAAATCATCAATAACTAGGGTCACGTCGTTTAAGTTGACATGATAAGTTCAAAAGTCACTTGAAAATAAGATTATATGACCATATTAACAATACCGTATGTACAAGTCACGTTTGCGAGGAAAACTGAGGCCTGAAAATATACACACCGATTTGCCCGAAGGTGTGGGCTAAACGACACTATGTAAAGATGGAGGGAGTGTTCCAAGGAATTTCCGAAACCTTGCATATGCTCCATCTTAAACGTTCTGGCTTGGGAGTTGTAGGGTTCTCCAAAGAATACTGTATGTTTAAAATAACTCGCCTGATAAATTTGTACACTCTTCCACTAGGACTTTGGTCTCCTGAAGGAGAGAAGACCTCGGAGAAAAGTACGAAGTATATTAAACTTCATTTCTTCAGCTTGAAGTAGGAGAGCTTCGGAATGAGAGCATGACTATTTCGAACAAAAAAGGACACTTTGGGTGTTTTTTGAGCACTCGTTGGAAAATGCTCAAGGTCAGTATGTTTTTTCTGATGCAAGTATAAATCAGTCTTTCACTAGGCCACAGAACTAATGAGTTGCCTAGCCAGTGGCTTTTATCGGGCAGAATTAATACACCGTACTTGTAGGTTTTTCATGCTAACAATCGGCTGGTACACTATTCAGACTAATGATGCTTGACTTGTTGACTGGTTCTGAGGCGCAGGATTACATCTGACATGTCCGTAATCTTGGGACCCCTCTCCCCTAAGTGTGGTCAGAGTCGAGCAGTAGTGACACATGTAAAAGCTGGTTAACTGGTGAATCAGCAAAACCTGAGGTAATGGACTATAAGACTGGAGATGAGATAAAAACGAGCCCTTAGCGATTGTCCAAAGATCTGAACCTTGAAGTTGAACGAAACTCTAATGAAACCCAAGTGTAATGTTCTAACTACAGGCATTTTTTTGTAAGAAACGGTCATAGCGATCACCGGAAATCTAACTGCTGAGAAGAGAGGTTTCTGTTACACTTACTCAGTCAACATGCAGTAAACTCAAGACGATTGGGTATGTAACTAAGTGGAAAAGATCCTGAATTTGCAGTCAAAGTTAATTTTTTGATAGCAGCTCACTAAGAGTTTCACTGTTATTGATTTCCTTCAGTCATGACAGCAGATAATTAAAGGTTGATGTTGATTGGCTCTGCGCTCTACACGGGACCGGGTCAAGTGCCGGAGAGAAAAGCACTCCTTAGAATGGAGGCACACGGGCTGACCGACCAGTTTAACATAAGCATAAATAAATACAAGAATATTACACATGCTCCGGATTGCGGTACGGACAACCGGCTAATGTCCGTATCACGCGGAACGCCATGTGTATTACAACCACGGAAATCTAGAACAATACAATGTGTCGCACTGGCGATACGTACTGACAACGTCTCCTCGACGTTTGCGAGCTAAGTGCCGAGCTCGGCGAACAGATCAAAGACCACCTGACCCACAACCAGTAAAATCATACAAATACCTAAGCCTGGTGACCTACAATGAGTATATCACGAAGTATTGGAAAGGATATGACTTGAAACCATCCTGTTGTTCTGGGATAGGGCATTAGCACGCGCAGCACACCTTCGACTCGACAGCTATTCTAGCCAGCAATGGTGTTTTTCCCTTTTATTTACTTTGAGTCAGTTCTCAAGCCCCGACTTCATGATAAGATACCTTAGTTACAATTTTTCACATAAAAAGAGCTACAGTACCACTACAAATAAGGGATCGTGGTGCTCAACAGAAGACAAGATAATACGGAAGTCGAAACCAACTCGTGACACCGTAGACGATTTGAATGGAATCCACTGAGAAAGTTCTCACCGGAAGCAATTTTTGTTTGTGTGTTTCTCCAGAGCACTTCCATCAAATGCCGAATCACTCGTTTGTAATTTAAAAAATTTGGACCACTTCGGAAAGTAATTCCACGCCAACAGCGAATGAAACACCTGTTCTTGTTACTATAAGCACAGCGAATGGTCCTGTTCTTTATCAAGAAGGTAACGTTAGCCCATTGCTGATAGTGCTGGGGATTTGGTATGTGACACTGTATGCAGCTGGCGAACAGTAAAAATCTTAAGCCGCTTTTCCATTGAAACACACTGTTGTTTTGAGTGTCCGACACGAGAACTGGTTTTTCCAAAAAAAGATGCTTCCTCTCCTGGAACTAATCTCACCCCTCTTAACTGGACACATCCACAGAACGGCACAGTATAGGCTGTTCTAGAGTTTCTTCTCTCTTGTGAGTGGCCACACAATCAACAGTTCAAGACTTATTTAAAAAGTCCCTGTATTGTCGGGCTTACAAATGTTTAACCTGGCTATATTTCGTGGTCCTTTATAAAAGTGGATAGCTACAGAAGACACCCAAGCATGCGTACTCTTTCAAAAGCATGCGAAGCATGATTTCAGTATAGTTGACAGGTTGTCAAGTTAGCCTGTGTCAAAGCAAACAATGTCCTAAAAAGTGTATTCCAGAATACCGTTTGTCCACAACATAAGTGATGATGGTTGTGAAAATTCGTTGAGTGAACTCTCCATGTGAGCATTTTTCTTTGTCATTAAGTTGTATACAAAATCTTACCTTCTGTGCATGGAAAATGACACTCCGGGGATATCGATGACCCAGCAAACGAGCGGCCCAATCACGTTGTGTTAAAAACATCAGGTTTCGTTTAAACCCTCAAAAGATGACAGTCTCCATGCATGAGGCACTAATCATAAAGCTGCTGAGAACTCTGAGAATACATTACCAGTTTCTCCCTCCTTGAAGCTCATCAGACATATGTAGTCCCCGAGGTTTAATCAACCATATGCTCGTTCTAAATGAACGTCAATTTGTGAAGGGCTGGTGAAAAACTCTCATCATAAATAAGAGATTCAGCTGAGTCTATTATTAACACCGATGCAATTTGCTAATGAGTGTAATTCGTCTAGGTGTTTTCATTTTATTACCTACTCAGTTATCAGAAAGTCCTGTCGTTGATAAAGCCGACAAGTGTGCGAAACCTTATGCAACTGAGGCAACCTAGCTGAACCGCCAAGGGTATTCTTACAGATTGTGAAAAAATCTCACCAGCTGCGTGTTTTCTCGAGATGAGAGACGCAGTGCAGGCAGATAGATGGGAATTGAATTTATACAAGAGAATGACAAAGCTATTGCACTATTGTCTGGGTGCAACTGTAGAGTAGATTTTTTCTTGAAAAAAACACGCCATTCCTAAGGTGAGTAGATATACTTCAAGAGTTTTCAGCAACCTTATGAGTAGCATGCTCTCACAAAAAAATACTTCAAAGTCATGAATACAGTAGAAAATAGAACATGTGACAGATTAAAGCAACAAATTCACATCTTTATGTAAATACCATAAACGGAGACTTTAGTGGAATCTCCCATGACCTCCAAACTAAGTTGGAAATGAATGTTTTCCGTCGGAAGACTAGATGCATTGAAATGCTGATGCTTACTTCCCGAGGGGATGTAGGTGTACAGAAAATGCTCGAACATTTGCATTCATTCTGTGTTTTGACTACCCAATCAGCTCATTGCTCGGGCAGGTTTTGCCTTTTGTCATTGATGCTTACTAGTTTTGGCATCTGTGTATGACAGGATAACGAAACCTAAGAAGGAAAAATGATTTCTAAAAGCGTCAGTAGATAGCAGCGTGCTAGGAAAGAAACGCAAATCCTTCATACGAACACACACATATTCAAACACTTCAAGTCCTTAAGAAAGTGCTGTACAGCTGTACTCGTTACGAATTTAACGTCGTCCATGTGTATGCAGGATATGACGCTTTCATACAAGCATGACGACTTGAAATTAGACTGAAAACTTTTATCGTGTCAGTTCAAACATCACTTTCACCGGTGTGCGGACATCCGTAGTCAGGTGACAAACAAGATTCAACACAAAGACGATGGCGTCGACGGTGAGGGGTAGCTGCTGCTGAAGGATGATGCTACTGCTTCCCATGACAACAGAGGCGTTATAGATGGGCGGTCACGCTTCGCAGTTATAGTTCGGTCATATTGCGTAAAGTTCGACCATGCCGAATGAACAAATGGACCAAAGTAGTCAATTCGGTGAACATCTCAATATGCTGTGACGAACCGCTTTGAAGTCAAACGTTCAGGTTGGTGGGGGATGGTGTTAGTGTTTGATGTCATTCATTCAGACAGTATAGCAGAAGAACTAACGCAGGTACACTTCTTGAGTTTTACCGGCCCGGAACCACTGAGCATTGGGTCTGCTTCAGGTGTAGCATCGCTGCTCGGAGTGCATTTTGCGGCCTTGTAAATAAGATATTAAAGTTCCTTGCTCGTGGCAAAAATGGTAAAGTTGGTTTGAAGGTTACATCTACTGTAGAATGGATGAGTTTTACAGAACGCATATTACCAGGTTACACCTCAGTTGCGCGAAAACTCATTTAACAAAACTCAACTGACAGTAACCAGGGTTCTGCAAGGCCGTTTTTTGTTTTACAATGATTTTGTATAAGAATCGACCGACCAACAAGCGGATTTACGTGGGATGTTTTTGCTTAAACGTCTTATGTGTTCCGTGCACAGGCCTGGTGAAAGAATATACTGAGATGGATTCGCTGTGGCACTAATCCGACAGGATTAGGCCAGAACAAGAAAGGATTATGAATAGTAAACACTGGAATTTGAGTTTATCTGAGTGGTATAGATTTCAGTTTCAAGACTTTGTTTTTGTCATTTGGAAAGTTGAAATCATAACATTTTTATGCGGGGGGCTGGCTGAGGTAATGTGTACACAAGTGAAGTTCATGTAAGTGTTGTGTGGTACGAAGACCGTGGTGCTCCATCAAACTAATTCATTTCAAACTGGATTGCTGATTCTGAGAGGCGATTTGTATCCATAAAAATATAATAAAGACCGATGTTTGAGCAACAATTGGGCCAACTCCACTGTCCTTTGAAGGCTTTTTATTTAATTCTTTTTCTTTGGAAAAAATCAGCGAGAAAGTGCAACCAAATACGATCGATTGTAGAAGATACCCTGCAGAGATCAGGCGAAATTAAGCTTCGTGGAACGCAGTCACCTTTCTGGGAAATCATATCTGAAGGTTTAACGGTATCGTTTATTCCACTGCAGATATTTCACTGAATATTCATGGGAGAGCAGAAAAATTCTAAATCAAAATCCCGAGATGTTCAGACACTATCATGGATTGCCCATCATAAGTAACAAAATGTAGTCCACACGGAATTGCGCAGGTAAAACGAGGATCTTCTCCATTAAGAAATAAAAAATTGTATCGATCCTATGGAGAAAATTTTTCCTTAGGTTGAGCAGCTTGATAGGTCCTGACCAGATAACAGGATATCTGTTATTTTAGCTCCTATGAGCGAATAGAACGGTACTGAACTTCTAACAGTGTATGATCCTGGAAGCAAAAAAATTCTTTTAAGTGGCGCACTCAATTCAATTTTCAACTTTGACTTTATCCTTGACACCTGAAGGGAGGTCTGACATACTCCCTCAATAAGAAGCATGAATGAAACATCAAGATTCTGGTGTCGACGTAATGAAAGGCCAAGGCAGCTGCTACCTAAGACAATCTGCAAACAATCTTCAAACCAGAAGTCACTTTTTATGTTCTCCCTCTCCATGCTTCATGATACATTTGAAAGACCGCTTGCAATCCATTGCCACCACTGAAGAACTGTAGGGTGTTGGGAACAAGCAAACGCTATCCAGAGCGGGACAGAAACGTTGATTATAACACAGTAGAATGCCAGTGGCCCAACAGCAGCACTTACAACTGTTGGATCCAAGTACACGGAACATACAGCCAAATGTAGCTGAAATTCTCTTTTGTGATATTCTTTAACTGAATGTGATGCATACGCGCTGCTTCATGTTCCGTTTGGCAAGATATTCCAGAGAGTGTGGTATATATTCTTGGAGGAACATTGCTCGTAAGGACTTTGAAAACTGTCCAACAGCTCACCTTGCTATCTTTGGGTCTCATCAAGTAGGATCAGTCTCCAAAAAGGATGAAACCCGTCCTCGGTTGCCACTAAATTTTCAGCAACCTTATGAGTAGTGTGTTCCACTTAGACAATGTACTGTTGTATACTGAATATCGTACCAACTGAGACTTGAGACGCCGTTGTTGCGGAAAATTCAGCCAAAGAGTACCAAAAACTAGAGATTCAGCTCGAAATCGCTTAAGTCTCTCGGTAAAACCAATTTGGTTCGTAAATGGGGTTTTTCGTCCAGTCTGGGTTCAAGTAGGCTATAGGTTGACAGAAACTCGGGGATTGCGCCAACCCGATGACCTGCCATAAGAACAGAAATGGTCGTGGGCCTTGAGAGAAATTCAGTACCCTATGAGTAGACTTCTCTGAATGAAATGTATGAAAAAAGTTTACACTGTTCAAAGTTTTATTCTGACTTACTCTGTTGGCGGAAAGGGGTCTTCTGACTCGTTCTAATTCTGCCTTAAAACTTGACCAAACTTGTAACCTAGTCAGTTTGTCTTTGTATCAAAAATGAACTTTACCTGGCAGTAAATTTACCGATTCTTCTGCACTGTTCTGAAATATTCGCAAGTGTTTGACAGTAATACACGTAATCTGAAAGTGGAAACGTATTCGTCTTGACATATACGAGGGTTTGATAGAATATTTTTGAAGGCGAACCATGTTTACTGGAGACCGAATTTACTGTGTCGAATCCAGGCAATGAAAAATCGCATCGAAAAATTTCAAGTCGAAAGTGTTGCCGAAGTCAGGCTGATGACTTTTACACACCTGTATGAAAATTCGAAGGCTGAGCTATTTTTGTTGGCTGAAATAATCAATTATTCTAGCTGGATTCTAGAAGTGTTTTTGCTAAATACATCGGGCACTGTGAAAAGAGTTCACGGAAAAAAGCCAAAAATGGTCCATTACATCCTAGTTTTACACATATGGAAATTCCTATCTTTTTTTCAGGATTTTTGGAAAGAGGCACATTGTGAGCAGTTTGTCTACTAAAGCCGTACAATGTGATCAATTATTTAAAATTATTTAGTTAAAAGAAAACCTCGAAGAGGCGTAGTTCGTTTGAAATGGCACACTTTGGTATTTGGAGAAACAGAATTCCAACTTAGAGACTGAGTCCGTTCAACATGAAGAGTGTGCCGGAAAGGTGTGAACTTCTAAGTATAATACTATAAACAGATGATTAAAAAACACTTATATGGTCAAAGGTCGAGGGAATGTTGGTATCAACGGATGAAACTGTTCTTTTATATATATATGTATATATATATTACTCATCCCCAATCGGATCGAGAATCAGTGAACTGAGGCCTTTGGCATATCAGGATCAAAGATCAAAGACATTCTTTGCGAAGTCTTTCTCTTAGCGCAATTGGCAGTGGATATGAATGTAAATGATGACCGATCAGCTGTTACCCTGTACATGCAACCCTATCAGCAGATCTTGTGTACATTCGTTGCAGAAGTGACTCGTATATAACCCCCTTTCGATGGTAAAACCAATAAAAGCAGCAGCCGATACTGCACGACCAATGTGCAAGTGCTTTCCTCCACTACTGGTCATAACGGGATGCGTTCATGTGCCTCATTTAGCAGCCAAGTTGCTGTCTGCTTTGTCCACCCAAAAGATCAGTCTATCCTCGGACTCTGACTGCGTATCCCTCAAAACGTACCAGTTTCTCAGATGCTTATGATCATCCGTCATTACCCATTACTATCAGTATTTTGATTATCTATTAAGATCATCGTCTCGCATACAGAATGTAATTTCTCCAGTTTGAACAAACATTGTTAGAGGGACCTGGTCACTGTTGTCGTACTCACATGTCTGACAACTGCAACGGCAATTCGCAAGCGTAATATGGACAGCGTCGCCGTTGAACATCTTTTGATCCAGTCAGTCATTCCCGTCTTTTAGGGCAGAATTTCGAACATATTGTCATTCTGAAAGCTCAACAGTGATCTCCCAAACTACCGGCCCCTTGTTGCTCCATACCAAGTGCTACATCGGACGAGTGGAACGGAACCAACGTTAATCAAGTATCCAACCTGGTGAACCGGTGGTCATATTTTAACAGGGTACTGGCTATAAGGCACGCACCGGACCATTCAACGACCTTCACGATGCAAGCGATTGATTTGAGTACTTCAAGTCTGGTACCTTAGGCGGTTCGTTTGGTTGGATCAGGTACACGAAACTAACCAACTTGGCGGTAGCTTCTTTTTTCATACTGTGGCTAAAAAATACCTCAACTACGATTGTCTTGCCTATTGCCAACTACCCTGGGGGGGGCATAGGTGGTTTCAGACCATCTCATGGCCTCTGTTCTGAGCTGCGCCAAGCTCGCCTGCTAGGATGGCTTATCTGACATGAGCTTGAGGACCGTGAGACTGCTCAGTTAATAGACACGGGTGTGATAGCCATTCACGCTGTCTTCCACTCCCTCCATCTGGAGTATAAAAAGGCGTCCATCTCTAATTTAGATGAGATATTGATGAATACTGCTCAGCCACCCAGACGTAGAGACTATACCATGTCCTGCTTCTGATACGTCACGCTCAAGCTGTGATCAGCCAGTGTCTTTCCGAAGCACGATGCTTATTGGCCGAATCCCAACGCTCACTGGCCTGCACTTGGCATGCAATGTTTTGGGTGTCCTTAATAACTGCGGACACAAAAACGAAAAAAAAACCCAGAAAGTAGCCCGGTTTTGTTCACGTTAGTACCAAGATTAAATGTTTTTTTGTTTTGGATCACTGAAACAAGTTGCTTCGCTAGTGTCCTCACTCTCGGTATGTATCTTGTTTGAGGTGATTCCGGAGGGCACTGTGTGTGCAGTATTGATCCCTAACTCTGCTTTGAAGAAGGCCGTGTCTCACTGAACAATATAAAAAACGTCAAATATTGTGGAGATTTCATCCTGTAAGTGAAGTCAATCTATGATGAAAAACCGAGAAGCACTGTACACTTGTTTCATCCTTATTGGGAATCATTAGCCACGCGTGTCTCACGAAACTCGTTGCTCGAGGAGCCAGTCAACACGTGTGACCACGTGATGTAGACCCCCTGATTGAAGGATCAGCGGCGCTGTATTCTTTCTAAGTGCGAGTTTATCACACTTGCTAATCAGCCGCTCGTGGCCGAATGGTTAAGTATTCAGACTACTAGCCAGAAGGTCACGGGTTCGAGATTCCCAGGAGTTTCGTGAGATCCGCACTGGTGATGATTCCCAATAAGGATGAAACAGCTTCACAGTGTTTCTCGGCTTTTCAACACAGACTGGCTTCAATTACAGGACGAAAGCTTCACAAAAAACCCCAAACCTCCTCACAGTACCAACAACGTCAAATATGTTTGAGCTAAACTTGACTACCATGTTGAATCACAGCCTGTTCAACTTCTCTCGAAGGTAAATAGTGTTCTGTTCCGGTAAAACTCAAGTAAAATTGGAACTAATGCATTTTATTAGTTGAGTAGTGTATATTTCTTTATACGTTTACAAAGCTGCTCCGGCTCCTACAGGAGATGATCACACCGGGATTCATGCTCTCATAGTGACCGTCGAAACCCTTTTTCATACGGTGTTCTTTGTTAGCACTAGTTATTTGTTTCCACTCCACTTGTACGATTACTCGCTGACACCAGGTTTGTAAACATCCCCAAACGGTTTATACTTTTGGTGTCTCTCTCAGGTATTGATCAAACACGACTGAAAACCATGACTGGTTCTCTCGGTTTTTCATTGCAAGCTTCCCGAAGTAGAAGAGCGGGAGCTCTGATGTCGTTTGGAATCCTAGGTTACTAACAACGAGCCAATTACAACGCGTTCCCAAATATTTTGCTAACCGTGGCACCTTTGTTTACTTCCCCTAGAATTCTGTCCGGGAACATGCTGACGTGTGGATTTCCACCATCGAGCTATAAAAAAACGCCCAATTAACAAAGGGCTTGGTCATAAATAACCAAATTGCTCTGGAAAAACAATTACGGCGCGCTGCCATGCGTAATGATTGGTAGAACACCTATGATCAATCATGGTTTTAATAGGGAGGTCTAATAAACAAACGATATATTTTGACACCGCGGCGTGCCGTCATAACAACGGAAGGGGATGTAGAACATAAATAATTCTAGAGAAAAGTGCATGTGAGTGATAAATGTTGGCGAAGGGTCATTTTGGAATATATTTATGACCGGGGAAGAAATCGGTTTTGCATTTGCGGTTCATGGGCATTGCATTTATCAATCGGGCACATGCTGATGCCCAAAGATGTGATTGTTTAAACCGCTTTGTGTGCCAGGTGGTGGATGTATTCACTATGGGGTTGGTACTTACTCGATGAAACATCCTAAAGATACCGTTTTTGCCCTGCCGAAAATTTGTTTCCGGTTAGAAAGAAATAATACACCTGAAAATACCTGTTACAGAGCATGTTCTACACTATCGGGCGTCTGCTTATTCGGGGCACAGGGTGTAAAAGCCGCATTTTGATCAACTCACGATTTCGTTATAAAGGTGCACACGTCCGAATGCATCGAGATTGTGTTCCTGCTGAGGTGACTCAGAATACTCGAGGATAGTTAACCTGTTGTGCACCCGACTACTATCAACAGATGTCCACTACTCCGGTCGGGGCTGGTAATCTCCCCTGACTTGATAGGGTATGAACATACTGCCAAGTTATTCCTTAAAAATTGTTTACCGTGGTGTTCCGCATGACGACCTTGCTCCTTGAATATCGTCAAACCATGTATCCAAAATTTCCCATTACCAGTTGGTTGGCAGTGCTCGTTCTGAGTTTTGAAGGGAATTCTGAAAATGGGCTTTATGAAAATCATACGATGTGTATGGATTTCACTAAGTTCCGGTAGAATTCTGCCCAGCTTCCTGGTAGATAGGACTCACTTTAAAGGTGAGTGAGTACCAGTAGAAACTTTCTTAGGGAAATTTCTGATAATATTTCCAAATCCTTTAGGTCAGATCTGGTCAATGCCTCATAAAATGGCCCTTCCAAAGTATTGTTTTTTTTCCAACACAGTTACCAACAAGAACATCTGCATATACAAACCCTGTGGTTCCTCAACTTTTTTTAACTAATATGCATATCAGTGGTTCTCAACTGTGACAGGTGTTCGCCAATCTGATCCCTTTCTGTTTTCCTCCAAGTTTTTCTCTGTTTTTTAGCCTTCATCAACATGTGCACACAAATACGTGGTTTAGTATATCCCCAGTTAAATGATTTTTTTAAATTCGTCCAAATCGACGAGTTAGAAAGACTGTTTGTCTTGTCTTGAAAGTATCCAACTGATTAGTTGGGCACATGAGTTTGGAAGGTGTCCCTTTTGGAACTCATCTCAGGAGCTAATGTGCTAGTGAAAGGAAGAAGGCCTTCGCCGCGGAGTTGCTTATTAGAGAAACACCAACTTAAAAGTCACAGACTATTGGACAGGGGAGCAAAACTCTCATATACATCTCGTTTACAAAACTGAATATCCATCTTCTCCTTGAACGCGTCTTCCTGAACTTTCCTGGATATTCATTGACTGTTACTCAAATGCAAGCAAATTCTACAAAGCGACTCCACAAATTCCGTAATAGACCTCACTTTTCAAGAGAAGCGAAGCGGATGTACGAGAAGACATACTACTCGCATGCCTCATCAGTAGTATCCACCATTACACTAGTAGTTTGAAACTTATTCAGAGCAGTTGTTAAACTTTTCAGTAATCACTGAACATGCGTTTAATCTCTGAATAGTTATACTGTCAGCGTCCTTTCCCTCTGAGGATCCAGTTGAAAGGTTTAAATGACGTTCCTCCCTTTTGAATGCGACAGAGCCATTAGGAGGCTTTTTCAGGTCTTTGGACTAGGTTCCTTAGCTTTGAACGCTTGTCACAGTCCTTCTGTCAGTACCATACACTACTCCATACACAAGAATTTCGAATGAGCCATCACCGTCATTGCGCTTTCGGATGTCTAGATCTGGTTCAGTTTCTCAAAGCTTCTTCGGGAAGACATGCCAACAGGTTCACATATCTGGTGTGCATGTCTATGCCTTTTCCGTACAGATTGCCTGTGTCTTAGGTGCACCAGAATCCCTCTGCTTTTCGCTAATCGAGGCAACGCTGCATAGAAATATTCCTAATGCTTAAACACAGCAAACCAATGCATCCACATCTCACTTGGCTCAAACCCAATAAAATTCTCCTGAGTAAAAGTTTGATGAATGTTCCCAATCTCATACTAGTAGGTAGTTTGCACCCTTGATTGGTTAATCTAATGAAACACATTGCTCCACGATGGGTCGTGTGCATGCTGGAGGAGAACAATTATGATTACGTGTGCAGTGGCTGCGATTGGCTGGGTTTTCTACCAAGTTTACCACCAGCTATTTTGTGCAGATCTCATTCAGCTGCTACTTTCTCACGCCACGGTATCTGCGCCGACCTGCTTCCTGAAGAGGTACAACAATGTTTTCAGAGCACCTTGCAGCAGACGCCCAATGATAAATAGGAAATGTTAATTTGTCGATCAGAGAGGTGGTAAATCAGGTGTAGAATTCAATTGTATGTGTGTTGGAGTAAAGACCTCTTCATTTACTTCACCTATAACGCACTCACTTAGTAAAAAAAGCGACCGATAGTTCGTGTAACCTTGAAACAGAGTCACATTCTAGTATCCCCCACTACTAACGAACTATGAGTATACTGGCCAGAAAATATCTTACCAAATGTAATTAGGCTAGCCAATCAGTAGTAGATCACATGAAACCAACTATTTAACGAAGTGTGCTCATAATCCGCCCGTAATCGAACGACAGTACGTTTCTGAATCAGTCATTGGCGATTCCAAAAAAAGATAGGCGGCGCCTCCTGGTATTTCAGACTATTTCGACTTGACAATAGGCAATAGATCTTGGCTCACAGAATTAGAAGAAAAAACTTTTCACGTGTTCTGTCGTTGAGAAAGTCTATAAAGAGAAATGGTTGCGTCTGGCAAGGCTCTTGGCTGTTGGTTTGTTTCAAAACTGTTCAGCTGCTCTCCTAGAAATTGTAGCTTTTATCCACGAAGAACAAGTTCTTCATACGAGGTGCTAATCAGCGTGTGTTATGAGCAGAAACTTGACGAAGATTAAAGCTCATGAGTGTCTGTAATCTACGATCTCCAAAGGCACTTTATTTGAAGGTCAGATCAAACATTCACGCATCACTTACCGCCAAGTCGCCTCAGAAGAAAACTGTTCACCATTTTAGTAAATTGGCCGGAACTCTCAGGATCAGCAAGGTCCTACGGTAATTTTTGACTGAGATTTGCCTAAGGTGTTATGAAATTTGGGCTTGACTTTGGTCTAGCTCATTCAAAAATTACTACCTTCCTAGGATTCCCTGGGAAGGCCAGAGGGGCAGTTTTCGGCGTTAAAAATTACAGTAAAAATCCCTGGGTAAAGGCCATTCCATTGAGAAGCCAGAAGACGCATCTCCATACAGTAATTCTGTTGCGGAGCACTACAATAGTTAAAATGCCATTTGGCTTTTTGAAAGAGTTATCAGTCAATCACTAGCTTAATCAACAAGTCCGAAGTCGTCTTTCTGAAAATCACAGTTTATTCAAACACCTACACAGCTTTCGGACTCCTGGTTTGGAAGGCGGTGCACTTGTCAGTTGCCATCGCGAGGTACGTTTGTTTTATTTTCAACATTCATGCGTGGTTGTCAACACACAACGTTGTGGTTTCCGTGCCATCTAATGAATATCAATTACCTAGTGGCATTCTTCGACTGGCTTCCGCCTCTATCTTGTCAATTTTGACAGTGACAAAAACATCTCTGCACGCATGCACACACACACGAAACAAAAACTCCTGTGTAGTTGGTGTGCGTTGGAAACCAGTCCAAAGATGTGACTATAAACGAACTTTTTCAACAGAACCACTGACATCTGTCTGTCTGTGTCCGTCATACAAATGGGACGCAGTCAGCCAGTTGTTTACAGAATTTCATGAGGACGTCCAAGCGCACATTTCACTTACTTACCCTATACATGGTCTTTGCCGCATGCCTTATGGTCAGACAATAGTCGAAGAATCGGCTGCAATGTCAAGACATGCTGGTTGTTTATCAGTTTGCTTGTAACACACGCTAAAGCTGGCTGGAGGAGTCTTGGATCCTATTTCAACTTTGTTGTCAGAAAGTCTCGTGCGGCCGACTAATGGTCAACTTTTGGTTTGCTCTTCATCGAGCTCATTCGATAGGCGGCAGCACATTCAGTTGAAGAATGTCAAAATCGAGAGAGTCAGTTGAGTCTTTCGTGAGAGCCGAATTGACCTGCAGATGAGAAGATTTGCCGGAATTTGAATCTTGTTTGTGCTCAAAGAAAGGCCGCTGGACGAACAGAGCTTTGAGAGAAGCAGTCAAGTTTTTGGTGAATGCTCACAGCCGTTGTTTTCTATTGACAAACTTCGTCCAACTGTTCCAGTCTTCTGCACCTTGAACACATTGAGTCACAACCAAATCTACCACAATTTTGTCCGCAACCTGCAGGAGCTCGTCCCAACCAGCAGTCTGAAAGTTGACGGTCAATTTCAGTTATTTCTGTGGAAAGTAACAGTGTGAAGCAAGATAAAAACATACGAGAAACTAAGGTGTTATTTGATCTACTTTTGGTCTAAAGGCCCTAGTCGAATTCTGGAAAGTGATAACTGTGCAAACGACAGTGGATGAAGTTGGTCATCGGTCAACAACAGACCAGTGATGGAGCATTCTGAAAGCCAGTCACATGAGCAGTGTGGCTCTCAAAATTTTTCCTGAAGCCCTCTATGCCCTAACTCACGTTTATACGTGATGCCCCTGAATACTGTCGGACATTTATCCACAAAGCGGCTTACAAATTCTTGACGGCGGACGAGTTGCAGGAATTGTCTCGGGGGCATCAATCTGAGTAGTTGCCGCGCCCCGTTGTGTCGAACGAGCTTTAGAAGACGTTGAACAGTAGAAAAGAAAAAAATGGAGCAACAGTTTTACTCTGGCATCGGAAAATCTAGACGGGTTTGCAATTCCCCGGGCATTGTGCTGACTTCAGCTGTGTCACTCATTACCCTGTCATCTTTTCAGCTCGAGTTCAGTGGATGCGGTGCGAACTTATCGATCCGAAGGCCCGTGGTTCGGACCACACCTCGACAGCCTCTGTCTAGCCTCGGACAACATGGCAGTAGTTCAGCTGTCGTGCTTCTTTCGGGTAGCATGGCAGCTAGACACTGAAAGGGTGTTACGGCAGAACTGTTTCCTGTCTGTTTATCATATTTTGTGTTTCGTTCGCCAGTAAACTTGATCAATCAGATGAACATATAACCCAATACCTATAAGGAACCAAAAAATCAGTGTAAAGTCACATCAGCCTAGCAAAGCTTATATGCAAACCTGCCTTAGGCAAGGGGCGGTGTAATTCGATCTCTTTTGGGTTTCTTGAAACTGATTCATTACCCGGGACACTTCCGTTGCCTATTCAAATTCGCATAGAACGACTTAGCTACCTTAGAACTGAAAGTTTTGGATCGATAAGCTCAGGGCATCGTGTATTTACCCAGTTCCCACATCCGGAATCTCTCCTCGTGTTGCTGCTGTTTTGACAGCGTGAGAGGTTGTTCTGGGTCCCACAACATTCATGTACGCACCAGACGTGGCAGCATATGGGCACCAACTGGGTTTGTTGTTTGTGTTAGTAATATTCAGCCGACTGTGCAGAGTCTTCATGTTACACAATCGTTCGCATTCAACATCTGACATTCGGCTTTTGGTGTGGTGAACGTCTAGACTGATGTAAAAACCTCTCCTTTCGGTAGTCAAACGTTTGAAAAAAGAAAGTTGCACACAAATCGATTCAAATGCCCCAGATATGAGTGCGTCGGTGTCATGCACGTAGAAAGTTTAGAACCGATCAAGAAGTACTTTTTTTCAGAAAGGCTTGGTAGACCAACATTGTTAGATTTATTATCGGAAAACCATTTGCTTTTGCTACAGGTGCGCAGTTGCACCAAATGAATAGGTTATCCGGATGAAGGGATGAGGTAGAACCAAGCGGTGCGGTCTTTTTAAACCAGCAGGCTGAATTAATATTCAAATCTAGTCAAAATTTTTCTTGATACAGCATACTGTTCTTAGGGTTACTGAAAGAACGTTTACACTCTAGTTTCTGAATCCTTAGGCCACATGAGGCATTCCTAATCCCTGGGTTTCTGTAAACCTTATGTTCCACCTGAACACCAAATTTTACGAAGTCGGAGAAGCGTGCTCACTTGCAAGTGGTTTCGGTACTAACGAGGAACTCATCCAAGTTGCTCGTTCATGCTATTCTTCAACAACTCTATGAGTAGGAAAACATGGCGACATCTTAAATACTGTGCCAAACGAAGTATGAAGCGGCTTTTGTTCAGCACTTTCAGCTGAAGGATATAGCAAATGGGAGGCTCAGTTCAGCCTATCGTGAACCGTGGCATAATTTGCAATCGAGTGTATTTCGTCAAGTCGAACTTTCTTGTTGGTTAGGTTGAATGACCACGTTTTACGTAGGCTTACATAGAACAGCCAGAGAGCAAGTACACACAAAGATCGGTGACGACAAACGGCGCACAGTTACACCACCACCACCACAAAAAAAACAGGCAAACACCAAACGACAGTTAAGTACTAGGGAACGACGAAGCATAGACTAGACACCGGACACAGAGTGGTTTTGGAGACAAGTTCTAAAATTTACATCTCAGCTGCTGGCGATCTGGGTGGTGGAAATCGCTTCGCATTGCAGCGTAAATAAGACAGGGACGTGATACTGACAAGCCTAAGGTGTGCAGTTTTTTTAGCAAATAAGTTTATGCATTGCGCAACCTAATCGCCCTGGCGCTCACCCGAGCAGATCATGGCTCCCAAGATATATATTCCATCAAACTGCAACAAATTGGAAGCTTAAGGTCTCAGAGGCTATTTGGCTTGGTGGTAATCCATATTGTTGATTTGCTGTGAGTGTTATTCATTCAAATTAGCCAAAAAGAACTTTTGTACAGAATTCAGGAACAATTCACTCTTCTAGTTGTTTGATTCTAGTTGGGTCCTACGTCTGCCGTAAAGCTCGGTCAACCTGGTAACTCACTCGCCTGGCTTGACGAGGTTTTTGATTGAAATGTAAAATTTTACAACTAAGTAGATATACTGACTGTTTATCAAATTCTTCTCAAGAATCGCATATTGTCAGAACATTTCCTCTATTCAGTAGCCATTGCCGTAAAAATTATACAGCAATTTGATCTTCTCACATTGACCCTCTACGCTTAATACTTTCATTATGGTGGGTTTCGCCTTCTTCCAAAATAAAAATTATCCAGTAAGCCTTTGGTAGTAGCCATTGCGTCTCACAGGAGGGAATCACACATTTGAAATCTTTGCTGTTGAGCCATATTTATGGACGATAGTTACACCAGACGCCTTATATAAACGACGAGTACTCTGGACGCCTTCCTAGTGTCAGCGGAGTCCCTTCAGATTTGTTTCTCCTGACCGAAGATCAAAGTAAGGAAGCTGGGAAATGTGGAGAGACAATATCAGGCGACTTGCTTGATGTCAAGCCCATGGCAACAAAGTTTGTTACCGTGTAATCATATATCATATGACGGTCCTATTAGGAAGGTAGCTTTTTGAGAATTCACAATTTTCCTACGTGCTAACGGAAGACGTATACAAAGGAGCTCCCGAAACCCGTACAGAAAGTAACTGAGATAAGAGGTTACAACGCCTGGTGTGATACAAGCATGAGATCGGTATGTTGACTGAAATATTCACACTTAAGTAATGAGTGATTTATCGAAATATTGGTAGCTTGGGTGAGTTTATTGGTTGTTGATCAGGTGGCTGTTGATCTTCGCCGAGCTAGGCAGCTGACTTGCAAACGTTTCGTCACAATACGAGGAGACATCATCAGTGCGCAGTTGTGTGGGTACCACCTGTTTGCCTGCGTGCGTTTATATAGCATTTAAAGGCTATCTGTTATCTCTTAACGTGATTGGCCAGTTGGGTGACGGCGTTTTTCGTGAATTTATTGGTCCGTTCGCGATCTTTGTTGCGTTGTGGTTTGCGTTGAAATTTCAAGATGTTGGCGCGCCCAAAACACTCGATGAATTGTACTGAGGCTGGAGATGTGTTATGTTTTCCACTTTCTTTTAGGTCAGACCTTGCTCTCGAGGGCATAACATGAGTCACCTAATTCGTATCAACAGGAGAATGGTAAACCTCAGACTGTACATCAGTCGCCAGATGAAAGCGGAAGACATATACCCTGGAACCTAAAAACTGGAATATGGGGATTCAACTGAATAAGGATGGGGGGAAGAACGGGACTAAATGTTAATTGTTGCCGTCGATTGGAAAGTCAGGATATGGAACCAACCTTGCAGCTTCTATTGAAAACCAGGCTGGCTAGCCAAAGAGTGCTATGAGGTCTGGTTTTTGCGAGAGACTCACCTGGAACCCAGCTGAATCTCCCGTTTGTGATGTTTTCCCGTTGAGTAATGTCCGGCTTAACTTACAGCGTCGTCTAGGAACATCCGTTTCTCATTAACATAGTTCGATTGGGAGCTGGTTAGCCTGCGGGGACGTTTATTCAGGATGTGTAGAGCATCCAGTGTGCATGAATCCATAAACTGCCACGAAACACAAACTAGGCCAAAGTGATGTGGCCCTTCGAGAAATACACTCATTTGCAAATCAATTAGGATTTTGCGAGAGACTCACCTGGAACCCAGCTGAATCTCTCGTTTGTGATGTAGTGCATTACCTATATACATGCATTGCGATATCTCGAATATCGTAGCAACTGGAACATGAGGCGGTCTGGCGCAGCACATTCAGTTGCCTGAAAACATCACAAACGGGAGATTCAGCTGGGTTCCAGGTGAGTCTCTCGCAAAAACCAAATTGATATGCAAATGAGTGTATTTCTCAAAAACAGTCCAATTTGGGTTCAAGTAGAACATAAAGTTGACGGAAACTCGGGGACTGCGCCTAGCTGATGAGCCCCAAGAAGGGCGAAACCAGTCGTGGGCTGCCGAAGAATTTTCAGCAACCTTATGAGTAGTACATTACGTATATACAGTGCTACGAGGTGTTAACTCCAGTTATATTCTCCAAGCACAAACTAAGAACACCGACCTTGAATTCGAGCTTTCAGACCACTTGATTGGAAGAGCAATGGAGAATACAAGCTGCATTAACTTACATTGATAACTAAACGGTCTCAGCTGTCAAAGGCGAAGTTCCGAAGCTTTTCAGCGCTCATACATCGAAATATGACAGCCATAAGTTTAAAAAACACATACTTCAGCCGGCCGTGCAGCCTTGCCAAATGTGCAAGTTACAGCGGCTACGTTTGTGCGTGAGTTGTAGGTCTTTAAATGAAAGGATTAGTAAACCCTGGAGAATAAACAGAACGTTTAGAAATCGGACCAATGGACTAACACTCTGGAGAACGGTTGACAGTGCGTGCAACAGTGGAAAGTTTAGTAACAGAGAAAAGCCTCAGGGTCTAGCGGAAGTTGGTCCCCACGCAAACCTTCTCAAGGATAGAGTACGAACATCTAATCATGTGCACCTCAAAAGTGCCCTACTTGAAGAATGACAAGTGCTCTTGAGAAAGCATAAATGTGTTCCACGCCATGCATGACATACAGTAAGAAGACAGTTTGAAGGAAGATTGGTTTGTCATCGCGGAGGTGGATTTCATACTACTTCGCGCAAAGTAAGGGACGTTACTTTGGCCTCTCTCATCACTGGGCCTTTTTGGGAAGGGCTTCTGCTGGTCCGTTGGTCCAGAAAAGTAATTACTATTTCTGCATGGTCCGAAAAGCAGCTCGTCGCTATATCTTCTTGTTTTCAGGATTATTTTATAAAGTATCGCAAAAAACTCTGCAGTGTAAACATGAGAAACAGGAAGAACAAAACTACCATTCGAATCAAATACGAAAAATGAAGAACCGAAGGTTTGAGAAAGATGGGTAGTCAAGTCACAAACACGCACAAATCTAGTGGACCCCGATAGGGCCGCATCTACCGCACGTGACAATAGGATCACATCAAAAATGGATGCAAGTATAGTTTTACTTGAATCAAAACAAAACATTTAGCTTCTAATAACCTAATCAAAGGCTGGACAAAGTTTACAGCTAATAAATGCCCTATAAACTTCAAGAACAGGCTCAGCTACCGGGCGAGGCTTTCAAGGCTTGGACCGTTTTTACTAGTTTAGTCGTCTTCTATTAAATAAATTTTAGTCTCAGCATGACGAAAAAATTTCTATGAAAAAGATCACCCACACAGTAACTGAGAAGTTCGCTTCTCCTATCCACTGTCCATTCTCCACGTCTAGGTAAAGGTAAATTTGAGGTCTTCAGCTCTGACGCTTCGGCATTCAAAATAGAGTGGCTTGACTAACCTAGTTATGACCGTGAAAATGGAAGAACTCACAACCCACGATCTAATTGGGAATACAGTGGGACGGACAGCTCGTTTACCTAGCAGTCTAATCGAGGAGAGACATCACTGCAGATGTAGTCTTTTGCATTCACTCATAGCCTGCGAAATGGAATACCTCTGGCAACTTTGCAAAGATGCAACTAACGTTTTGCTTGCAAGCAAAGAAAGCTGGTGGAAAACAGAGTGTTGCCCGTCTTATTTAGATTGCATAATCAACGATCTATTAGGTAACTATGTATAGGGGATATAAACTCTGAAGATCGGGTGGCGTCTCAAGCTGTCGGATATGGTGGGATTCAGCAGAACTCACTGAAGTCGTGAAAATGACGTCACTTGTAAAAAAATGGCATTGTGCGCCTGAATCTCACCAGAACAAATTCGTTGACGTTCTATTTCGTCGATTGGCATGTTGGACAAAATTTCTTGAAACCTTGGAGTTAAACTCTTATATATTTGTCCGAAGTATGCCATTACGTGCAATCTGCAGGATGTGAAGCAATTCACGTTTTTTGGATATACGCTAACTTGCACATAACAATCATGTTAACGAAATTTAACTAAATTCGTAGTTTGTGATAGTTTTCGACAGAATGGGTTGCACAAAGGCCGCACTAGATTCATTCAACCCCAGGCTAAAAGGGTCCTCACTGCCAACTGAATTAGGTTAGCTGTATTGAGAGGGCATTAAGGATACATGTTAAATGCGTTAGAAACACGATCTTTTTAGGTGGCTGTTAATTCTTGATCTCAAACCTCCAAAGCAGCAGGTCGAATTCACAGAGCGTTCAGCAGGGTAGTGGGCATTTTGGGAATTATCGGTAGTTGGATTTGGCATGCATAACACACTCGTCCTCAGCCGGTAAAAGTGGTGATTTTGGATGCGGTTTTTCAAATCCTGTTCACAGTGAACAGCGGTTCAAGATTCGCCTGCTCGTTAAGGCCTAGACATAGATCAAACGCGGAAAAGCAAACTGCAGATGTTGTCATTTGCGATATCCATCGGAATAAATCAACTGGAAGGTGGAAAATGTAGCTGATGCCTTTGCCTGCGCATCTTTCATGAATACTAATAAGGTCTGTATGGCGTTAGCTAAATCCTTATAAAGTTACCCACGAGGAAGTCCAGTAACCGCAGACTCTTGCGACTGGAAGTCGGTGTGACTTGATCACAGCTCCATCGGAAGAGTGGAGCTCACGGAACGCTCTGTCAGTGGAGATCTACTGCACTGGTAATCTTGAATTCCCCGGAGTGTTTGATGAAATCAATCACAATTAATGCTGAAAAATAGGGCTCATATATCTGCGTGTATCACAATCGAAATCTGGATATTTGGGAAAGTGGAATCAACCAAGTTGTAATGTATATCGCGGTACTACCCTTTCTCGTTGTGGTGTCACATCAGGTGAACGACCAGCTCATACCATAAAAGAATGCATTAGTTCTTCAAAAGAGCGATCCCACACAGAATCTGAGCCACTTTTCTGAGGAGATCGTAATGATGTTAGCAGTCAACCAAGATTAATTGAGGACCAATCCTACCGCGGGGAATCTGTCCATTTGTGGTGGCAGTAAACCTTTTCTGTCGTTTTACCTCACTCTTCTAAGTATATGACGTTGCACAAAAATACAGACAAACCCGGAAGTTAACGGAGATGATTGCGAAGAAACTCAAAATGGTGCACACTTGGCCTCTGACCTGTTTCAGGCTTTGTTCAGCTGAGTAGATCAAGTGCTTCAAAATACCAGTAAGGAAAATTTTGTTCCCAACAGATGACTTCGGGTTGTTTACTGTATTTGCACAGTACAACACTAGACTGTCTTCTACCAGTTGTGAGTTCAACCCGACGCTAACTCTATTCACCTCATGAAATGAAACTTTGCCTCTCAACTAGAAAATTAGCCTTTGGCTGTAGTCTAATTTCTTGTTACGGTGAAAACTCTTTTCTGCAACCAACCTGTTGCCTCTGTTTACAGTTTATGGATGAAAGTCCAAAGGGATGATTTTTCGCCAGCTATATGTCTATCTGGAACAGGTCCGAGAGACAGCTAAGAATTCCACTTTCAACTATTGGATTTAGATATTCAGAAACTCATGAAGGTGTAACCGGAAAAGCTGGGTGTGTCCATTGGTGTCAGGGAGAGAGATTTTCTAGGAAAATGCACATTATTCGTTTGCCTAGTATTAATTGTGTTTCAATGACAGTCTGCTATACTGCGTGTCGAAGTGCGCCAGAAAGATACCCTGACCTGGAGACTGCAATTAACTAAAAAAAAGAAGTTAAGCTTTCCTCAGAACTGATGAGATTTTGGTGTGCATGACAACCCGGTGGGAGTTGACTTGGTAGCATGGGAGCAACCTCTCTCCTTGTCAGTTGACACCAACAATCATCTCTGATTTGCTTTCGAAAGTGAAGTGGAACACGCCCTACGTTTGTTTTAATCCAATTCTGTAGTTGCCATTGACCGAAATCCAAACAGAAGCTTAAGTAACTGAGAGAGCAATCTGAATCAAAGCACACTCTCCCTTCATAATATCTGTCAGCAGGAAGACGACACCAAATGAAAAAGAGGTATTTATCAGTAAACTTTAAAGTTGTAGTGGAACAACACAACGCATATATATTTCCTAACTAGCCACAGTACAATGAAAAGATTTTTTGGTAGATTCCAGGCTTCCACAGTGATGTCTCAGTAAAAAAAGCCTGATGGGTGGATCCATCGATCGGTCTGCCGAGGGTAGCCGTTCGAGGCTCTGGAAAAACTAGTCAGATATTTTGAGGATGAATAAATTTGCCTTTTGAAATGCAAGTATTCAGATGCATATTGCTTCTCATTCTCTGTTCCCTAAAGGTTGCCATTAGCAAAACTTTGTCTGGGAAACGAAAAACACCACAAAGATTTAAAACCTTCTGAGCACCAAAACTTGCATCCAAACCGGATTTGGGGAATCAGTGGGTGATGAGGCCAGCTTCATTTGCGATTGCTGGTAACCTCGAAAGATAAATCGTGCCAGACGATGGTAGCTAGAAGAAAATCTTATATGCGTTATAAAATTTCGCCTTCTACTACTTTTACACATTTCCTCGATATTGCCGTGTTACTTTTTCTGTCAATATAAGACGCCGAAGCAGCTGGTGAAATATGCTCACTCGCAGACAACTTTGGTGTTAACGGGGTTGTGAACTCAGGCTCGAGTTCTTGATCTGAATATGGTGCAAAATACAAACTTATGTTTTGATTGTTGCGATATTTTGAGACATCAAAGTACATTTTCCTGAAGGCATATACTGTCCGTAATTTTAGTGAATACTCTTCGACGGCCCACGACTGCTTTTAACTTTCTCATAAGGTAGGCATATTCCCCGGGTTTTTCATCGAATTGTTGTTCAATTTGACACCAGGACTCGCTAGGCGGCTGGTGAAATTTGCAAACGACCATTGTGTCAATGGGAGGTCTAACTGACTACGTTACTTTCAGCAACCTTATGAATAGCTTACTGTGTGGAAAAATTAAAGACTCCTTTTATCGAACATGTCCTTTAATCACTGATGGAAGTTTAGATCCTGGCAGATTCTTACAGACTTATCTACCAGTCTGAATACTGTGTCCAAAACCTTGTTCACTGCATGTTACCCTTCAACGATATGTCCTCCACTTTCACTGTTAATTTCTGACCAAGTGGGTAGAGCGTGAATGAACTGACCGGAAGGTCCGTGGTTCGAACCCACTCTCTGCCTCTCGACTTCCCCTAGGTGGGCTTGGGCAACCTGGCAGTATCCCAACCCTCGTGCTTCCTTCTGATGGCATGGCGGTTAGGCACCGAAAGGGTGCCACAGTTGAACGACTTTTTAACTACAGTGCATATTTTTATGCTTTTGCTTCATTTAGCTCCTATACGTGTGAACCTGAGCATGAGATGCCGCGAAGGTGGGTCTTTCTAACACCACCGTTTCGAATACATGGTATTGGAGGTAATGATTCTCGACCGGGACCTTAAAGTAGGACAAACGCCCATGACTTGAATAAGCACAAATAAAGTTCGAAACCTAAGCAACCACGATACCGCATCAGCAAGGCCTGTTGTATGGCTCGAGGTCCGTACCATCAATAGAAACGTGCAGCGCAACTAAGGAACCAGTGTTTAGTGAAAAAGCTAAAGTTATCTCTGCATGAGGCTTACTATTACTACCAACTAATTGGTCTCTTGCGGTCTCTTCGATTCAACGTTCACTTACCAGGAACGTCAGAAATCACTCAAGCCAAACGGTTCAGTTCATACGGAGACGTAGTATAAACGGATGTTTGTCAGAGAAACCACTACAAGCTTCCGGCAATTCAGCTTCTAGTAAAGCTTCAATCGCTGCCTGAAGGATTTCCCCCGAAGGTTGGGAATTGTTGAAAACAGGAAAGTGAAACACTTTCCCTCCCGCTACATTACCTTAACAGGAGGACAAAAATCGTCTTAATACGCTTAACAATGGTTATTTAGGGTTGCATCATATATTAATGGCAAACCATGAGAAGCACCAAGTTTTATAGCCACTTAATGGATACCCTAAATTTCTTCCAAAATAGGGCAAGCAGGGACCGCTAGTGCATGAGTGCTTGTTTACACTGTCAATACTACTGGCAACTCGTTAGTAGTCTTGTGGAAACGAATTTAATGATTGTAATTTAATTCAGTATATGTAGGAATGAGGTGGACCACCAGAGCGAAACTGTCTTACAGAAAGAACCACTTCTGACGGGAGATAAGGAAGCTACACAGAAGAGTACTCCTCCCCTAGAATGCAACTCACACAGGGGGAATTCAGCCAAGAACATCTTAGACATCAGTTGCTGTCCAGACAAACCTAATCCATGCAAATACTAAGGCTGTAACCGTAGAGACCAGAGGACAATTAATCACCCGTGAGTGGCGGTTTAGTACTGAATTCGTGGAATGTTGACGAATCCCAACTAAAAATAAACTAGTGCCTCTCGGCTTTTCAGCATGATGTGACTTCCATCAAGGGCGGAAATCGCGATTGTAATATCCCCAAACTCCTCCACGCCAGCAACTTCTGGGTAGATCAAAAAAGGAAGAATAAAGAAACTGCATGAACTTTCCGTCTGTGAAGGAACTTGTCAGAATGTGACCACGTGATGGCAATTGCATGACTGAAGGATAAGCGTGGCTACAATTTGCCAAATGCGAATGAATCATAATGCCGACCAGCCGGTCATGGACGAACAGTTTAGACGTCAACTACTAGTGAGGAGACTGCGGAATCCAATCTTCTGCGTGATTTATTAGGTAGAAGGAAGAAAGCCTTTGCCTGCGGAGTTGTTTATTACAGAAACACCAACTTGACAGTTACAGACTATTGGACAGAGAAGCAAAACTCTCATATGCATCTTGTTTACAAAACTGAATATCCATCTTCTCCTTGAACGCGTCTTCCTGAACTTTCCTGGATATTCATTGACTGTTACCCAAATGCAAGCAAATGCTACAAAGCAACTCCACAAATTCAGTAATAGATCTCACTTTTCAAGAGAAGCAAAGCGGATGTACGAGAAGACGTACTACTCATATGCCCCATCAGTAGTATCCACCGTCACACTAGTGAGGACATTGCGGAATCCAATCTTTCGCGTGATTTATGAGGTACACACTGCTGATGGCTCTCAATAGAGATGAAGTTGTTGTGCCGTGTTTATCGGCTGTCAGGGTTATACTGGCTTCAAGTACAGGACAAAAACTCGACTGAAATTTACTCATACTGTCAAGTATAATGCTATATGTTTCTAATTAGTGGCTAGATTTCGAAGGTGGCGTCAGATGTTCAATATAGGCTTCTGCGAGATCTTGGCAAGCACATCCAGATACTCATATGTCGAGATCAAACCATCCATTGTGGTTTGTAAACATCCCTTAATAGTGGTCTGGTCTACATTGAACAGTAGGTCCATCATAGCAGCGAGAAAGTGTTATTTGTGTGGCTTGGCTGTCTGTTTATAAAAACAGCATACATTTAATGGGACAGCTAGAAGTGGAGTTTACCCAATGATGCTTCCGTTTGTCTGTGTGCAAGTTGTACCACTTGCAGGTATAACTTTTCTCCGCGGTCTCGTTGCGGTCTTGCCTGTAACAACCCATCATCATGCCCGGACGTGGTAAGGGTGGTAAAGGACTTGGGAAGGGAGGAGGGAAACGCCACCGCAAGGTTCTCCGGGATAACATCCAGAGGATCACCAAGCCGGCAATCTACCTTTTCGCTTGCTGAGGTGGTGTGAAGCGCATCTCCGATCTGATCTACGAGGAAATCCGCGGTGTCTTGAGGGTGTTTCTTGAGGACGTCATCCGTGACGCCGTCACCTACTCCGAAGCTAAGGCCTTCTTCCTTTCTTGAGGTTAGTTCTCACTGCTGATGTTGATTCCCGTCATTTTCTGCGGCGATGTGGACGACTTTAGACGTAAGCCAGATGAATCACAGCCGAATTTCTACCTTGAAAAACAGCGCTATGGACGGATTGCAGCACAATGATATTCTTTGTTTAGTCAAGACGACAGCTTCGCCACCAGGGTCAGCTTGAAACCCAGTAGCAACATCTTTGTCATTGCTGTTCTCTTTCTGCATGTGAAGTTTGTCGTTTTGCACGGAAAAAGGCTAAAAGAGCTGTCTACATCACAGAAGCATTGAAGAACAAAAAACGTAATCTCGGCAAATGCATTCATTTGCATATCAAATGGGTTTTCACGGAAGACTCAACTGATTCTCTCGTCCATGATATTCTTCACCTGAATGTGCTGCAAACAGGCCGCCTCACGTTTCACTTGGTACGACTTTCGAGATATCGCATCATGAGGGAAACTTCTCACGAGGTCGGAGAGTTTTCAACAACCTCGTGAGTAGTTTAATTTATATAAAAATGTACTCGTACTCTTTACTATTATCGTTTATTTTTGAAGAGCATGTTCACAGACATAGAAAGCGAATGCAAGCGATAAATGCGAAAGGGTTACAGGAGAATATGAGATAAAAGAGAGAAACGTCTCATTCGAAGTCATGCCACCAGCAGTTCCAGTAAGATAAGATGAATCCCAACGTACGTAAAAATTTTGGTGTGTAAAGTCCAACAACCGAAGAAAGGACAAACAATGCTAAATGCTTTTCAAGGCGCGGTAAGCTCTAGCACAGTCCAGACTCGCACATCAGGCACAAACTGTCCGTCATACTGGGTCTGGTGTGCGATTCAATGGCAAGAATGTATACTCAACGCCATGTGCCACGCATAGTGTTGTACGCACGCAGAGAGCACGTACGCACACAGTGGCGAGCAAACACAAGTCACTGACTGTGACCTTAGAAAGTCCCAGTCCAATAACAGCTCTGGCGGATTAAGGAAAGCAGATCCCTCGATAAGAGATGATCATCGGTTGGTGGACCAAAAAGTCCACATCACAACCAATTGCACGTAGGGCTGAGATTATGGCGAGGGAAAATTCATCAGCACCATACTTCTGCTTTTTCTCATTCCACACAGTCACTCCGCGCCCATCCGAGACTATGCTGACGTCCATTACAGTTGCTCGGTGCTTATGAACAGCGGTCAGGTCAGGCTTGATGAAGGACGTCGAAGGAGGTTCTCTCACCTCCTCGAAGACAATGTATCCCAGGCGACGGAGGCGTTTTGCGAGTTCCTTTGCAACCCAATTATGACGAGCACATCTGGTGTCATGCGTCATCAAGCAGGACTGCAAAATATGCACCAAATTCTCCGGCTGGCCACGGTCTCCACGACTTAAGATCGTCTTGCCACCGTGACCATGTCGAGCGCTTCTAACTCTCGTCCTGAGCAGGTTGCATTGAAGCTGGATACCGCGGATAAATATCCAAGCAAACACTCTTTCTGGAAATACAAGCTATCGATTAGAAAGAGGCGAAGCGACCAACTCTCGTAAACCGCGACCGTCAACGCTGTTGTGCAGGCTATCACCCCAAGCAGCCACCAGCTCTTCCTTGGTGTTTACGCATGAACTATTCACACGGACCGGAAGGCTGAGATTCCGAACAATCTTGCCAAATGCGGAATCGCTGACCACATTGCGTAGCACTCGGCACTGAGTAGAAAGAATCTTTTCCATACGCACTCTCTACTGCATCGGGATTGTTGCACTCAGACTTGGGATACCAAGTCCCCATGTTGTTTACCGGCATGGATGTAGCTGATCGGGGTGCCCTTACGTAACCAACCACGAATAGATTGCCTGATGCAGTTGTCCAACCTTTTTGAGCGTGTTTCGATGGATTTGGCCGAGCACGAGCGAATACGTCAGCCTCGGTATCAAGTAGTTCCTCGTGATCTCCATTCTTTGACGCGGCTTCAACGGGGCACGCATCACCTCGTCGAGCAATCTGAGCAGATGCTGTCGATGACTGAAATTTTGGCTTACATATTGGGCCACAACTACGTTCATTTTACGGTATTCTCGGAATTTCAAAGCGACTTCACTAGCTGCTGATCGGATGACTGTTGAGCTCTTCGCCGATTCTGACGGTTAACTTGCAAACGTTTCGTCACTAACCGGTGATACATCACCAGTATGCTGGTAAGTTAGTACTTCCTCCGCAGATGCTTGCGTTTATATATTCTTCAAAGAATACCTAGCAATAGTTCGTGTGACTGGCTGGTGAGTATTCATTCTCCTCGCAGTCCTATCGGTTTGTGTACGAACTGTGCTGCGTTGTGGTCCGCATTACCAGCATTCGAGGGGTAATTTCCGTGGTTTTCGCGTTCTTGTGATTGGTCGGTTTCCGATTTGTCTTACCCAATGACCTGTTCTCCATAAATTCGACAAATTATTGTAGCGGCTTCCTCCCAGCAGCACGTAAACATAGTACTTCCAATGCGATAATTTCAACCCACTCGCCAAAGTATCCCGGAATCAAACTAGACCACTGTTAGCCGCGGTAGCAGGAAGTTACTGCGGCATTCAAACAACAACGGACAAAAACATCACAGAATGAGAGTGTACGAAGTACTTCTCACCTCAAGTATTAGGTGTCTGGGGTATCAAAGCTGACAGCCGACGTCAAAACTCATCGCATGACCATCTGGGTTTTCGACTACAGTTGTGTTTTAGAACAATGTGACAAGGCGACCAGTTGTTTAAAATTCTACCCAAATCTCTGCCGCCATGTTGAATCGATCTACGTCAAGTCAAGGACAAATTAATATTGACTGTCGCCCTTCACAAGCCCCTACACATGACAGAGTGGAATGAAAGAATTTGCTTGGTAGTTCGGACAACGTACCAGTTCACTCTGTGTTCCACGTTATCGAGAAATCATTTCCTATTACGCTTCACATGGGAGTTTTTGAAAACGTTCCATCGTCTACGGCTGAGAACGTCTATTATCCACAGCCCGCTGACCATAAATATATCGGCGTCACTGTGTGCAAAAGAAACTCATTCGGTCTCTCACCGCTACAACGTTTGTCTTCATTTTGCTGTAACAGACAAGAAGAGAAAGCAGTCGTTATTCCTCCCCAGTCACTTTCCCCAACCATCTGGGGTTTGTTACATCATTAAATCACGTATGTGAGTTGCTAGAACACAAAGGGGTGTTCGATTTTTCGGTTTTGACACTTGTCATAACTCTGCTTGGCGACTCTTTGGAGTGGTAAATTTTTTTCAGATCCTACCATATCTCATTAAAAATAACCATTTCCCTTAACTAGTTCAGCTACTTAATTTACCTAAAAGTTCATAGCAGAATGCTGTGATTCTCTGAAAGCCATGAGACATTATAGGATTTTTTGTTTTTGCTCTTGTTTTGCTGTACTTTTTCGAATTGCACTTTCCACTGATTCACTGACTATGTTCGCAAAACTGGACCAAGAAATTAGGCAAAGCCAGGCACTTTGCTCAAACGCCTATAAGTGCTCATTCTTCACTTGAAACCAAAATGTTTAATTTTTGTTTTTTTTGCATCTATTTTAGCAACTTCCAGCTAGTTTAAATTTGAACATCAGTCACTAAAAATTTCGTTAAAAATAGCTGACTTATGTATGGTTTAAATGTCTGTCTTTTCGATCCACTTGGATTTTGTTTGCTGAGGAGTGTGTGTTGCTAGTCTACTGTTTTTTTTGTAATTCACGTAATCTATGTAATTTGTCATAACTCAACGTGAACTGACGCGATCTGGTCTGAACTAATGTAAGCATTATTTGAAACATATTTGTTAGGGATAAAGTCGGGGCCGTGGTCCCGACTGAACAACAATCTTTTACCGGTGCAACTACACGTCCCCTTTAGTGGCCATTTGTACGTGTCAGTACCAATTCTGGTCCTTATATTCGACCAGCCATTGTCGTCAGCTACGAAGAAAAGAAATCATGGGAGTTGCCGAAACATATAACGGCGGTTTAGTGAAGAAATAAAACCCAAAATTCGATAGACAGACTTTGGAACTTTTGGCCGATTCGAACCACAACAATGATATATGGAGTTATTCACTGACCTCTAAGTCATCAGTAGATATGTGATTAACGCTCCATTTCTTGTGCACCAGGTTTTGTTCACCCAGATAAGTACATCTACCAAGCTGACCAATTGACCAGAATGTGCACTCACATTATGCATCGCTGTTCACAAGTCCCCTTTTTAGCACAGTAAATCACGTGCTTCCAGCTGCTCCCCCAACACGTGATCGCATTACACCAACCCGTCGGTCTAATTTCGGTAAACTTGCGTGCTCCCTAAACCGGTTTCTAATAAGACCGATTAAAATCATCTTACACTGCGAGGAATCCTCTCCAGAACACGTTACCGTGGATAGTGTAATCAGGAACATTACCAGGGTTGCCTACTTGAATAGTTGGACAACTCTCTAATTCATCGACTTCGGTTGGTAGTAAAGACCAAAGTAGATGAGAACGTTCTCGCCTACTCACTGGCATCGTTTGCTATCGCGGTGCTGAAGATGCTGGTCAGGCCTGTGCACTTCTCCCTTTCTGTCGCAGTTTCCGGGTACATAACCATCAAGTTGTAGCCAAACATGTGAAGGTGTAAGAAAATCCAATCTACGGTATTTAAGGTATTTCCTTATAGCGATTGGCACCGCACCATTCTGGTCGAGTTATGTGATCGTTGATCCATCGCCCCTTGGGTAGTCCTCCCGCATACTTGTATAAGTAATCAGAGGTAAGAAGACTGTACACTGTGCAAGTTGTGGTTGTTAACTAAGCGAAACCGAAGTTCATTACTCGGCTACTGGCGAATGTACTCAACAGTTTTGCTCGCTTACGGGTGAAAGGTTTTACTGGGTTGGCGAACCTACGCAAGACCAGGCCGCAAACTATCCCTGCTCAAAGGGCCCACAGCTAAAAGGAGCAAACTGATGTAATACAGATGGATATTGATAATAAACCAAAAAAAATTACTGAAGGAACGCGAATTGCGGCCTGCGTTGACCAACGCCACGAATAAGATCACCTCCGAACTTCACCGTTTGCTGCCCACTACGCATGCATGCTTTTCCGTACTGCGTCAGAATTTCATTTACCCTATCTTCCGAACTTCACCGTTTGCTGCCCACTACGGATGCATGTTTTTCCGTACTGCGTCAGAATTTCATTCACCCTATCCGGAACTTTCTGTGTCAGTTCGTCGTCCGGGAAGAAGCACGGTAACTTTTCGACAGCATTTAAAGTTGCACTACTCACAGGCATATTCCATAGCTTATGGAACGGGATCAAGTCGTACCCGGTTTCAGTGCAAATCTGCTGAAGCCAAAATTGGGTTTTCGCATCTTCTACCCAAAGGTATGGTGGATTTTTCATGGCCCTGCTGAACAAATTGCCGACCAGACCTTCCCCAAACAGTGTGCCAAGATAAGCGTAATATCCAAAATCAAGGCCTTCATAGGTCGACTGTTGCCAGCGTCTTATCATGTTGTTTACAACTTTCTGGTTGAACACAGGTCCAACCCCAGGCTCGTCAGTGGAGATACCCAGCAAATTTGCTATACACACTAACTGATAGACGTTGTTAGTCACTTCCGCTCCGTTTTTCAGAGTTGCAGGATGGACTTGCAAATTGTGACCAAGTTCATGCAAGATGCCCCTCATTTCGCCCTTTTTATGTTCATTCCACATCACAAAGGCGTCACTCCATCCGAGACCCCCGACAAATGGGTAACCAGAGTGAGCCGCCTGAATCCTAGGTTGGATATCTGACACAAAGACTTCCGCTCTTGCATCTTCAAATTTCGTTCCCCGATAGTTGTGCATAACTTTGATACAATTATCGAAATAGTCGGCAGATGATACTACATCTTCAGGGTTTTGCTCATGCACAGAACTAGTGAGCAGCATTGTGTACATCGCATCGCCGAGCACCATGAACCATGGAACAGCACTGTAGGACTTCAACTCCAAATCAAATGCGCTAATCGACTTCGGATCCCTCAAGTCCAACCAGGCATGACGGTAGACATTTTCCAGCCGGACAGTGATAGTGGTTAGTCCAGGTAGTTGTAACACTACGGGGCCCCCATGTGGGGTAGCCAGCTTGCCACTTGCAGTCAAAGGTCTCTTGAAGGTGACAGTGGGCCAACGCTTCATTTCGTTGAGTTTCTCCAGATTATCCGTCTGTGCGTTGACTCGGATAAACTGGTCCACATATTTTGCATCAGTGTTATCCAAAACTGTCCATGTAATCTCTTCGCCTGGTTTGGCGTACGCGCCAGTCGGGAAGAAATCTCCGCCAATCTCCACGTTCAATTTGATCGTCACTTGCGTTGGTTTTGCGCTTGGGTGGACATCACCAGGGTTACGTGTGACCCCTGGAAGCCGTGTGATTTTGTCGCCTGTTTGGTACTGTAACAGCATGTTGTAGTTTAGCACAGCGTTCAAAGTTTCGGGATCCCTGTAATATGGTCGTAGGTCACAGGGACCTATTGACGCCATGAACCGACCGTATTTGACAATGAGTTCCTTCAGTTTCAACTGAGTAGCTGGCAAAGTCCATTCCTCCCAGGAGTACACATTTTCAAAGCGTTTGGTCCGGAACAACTTCCAACTATCAGTGTACCTCTGTAACATGTATGCACATGGAATCCATTCTGGTGCATCTATCAGCGGTTGAAGGTAGATTTCTTTTGCCACGTAGTCCTTATTATGCACGCGGAATTCGATGTTAAGCTTATCAAGTAACTTTCTCACAGCTTCTTCATCACCTGAGTTCACGTAACCAATGACTGCGGAATTTTGACCAGATATTAACTTGTTATGCATATCATCAACATCAAATTGATCGCCCGTAGTAATCACGACCACATCTCCTTTAGTATAAGCTTCATTCAGTCTGACTAGCCTGGCATTTGCTGACCTTTTACTCAGCCAGTTTCGTAAGCTCTGTCGCATCGGGTGATAATCTGCATCATGCATCAGACGTGAAATAAACTGTTTTCCTCGTACGACAACAACACGAGCTTTTTTCCGTTTCACGGCCATTGCATTTACACGGTTGTCATACCAAGAAAAAGGGACGTCAAGAAGCTCCCTGTTTGGCACCCAGTCTCCAAATTGTTGTTCAATCAATAACTGTTGTTGTTTCCCAATAATTGCTCCTCTGGTTTTCTAAATTGGGAGGTAAGTGGAAAGGAAATCGTCGATTTTATAACTTTTCTCCAGGTGTCGTTTGCTCAAAATTTATGTGAAAAGCTGCTGAGTTTGACGATATGATATGAAAATGAGAAAATGAATATGTTGCATTTTGTTTGGCATTTTATTCGGCAAATGTGAACTACGCACATGATGGAATCGACTTAATTCTCAAGAGCGAAGTCAATCGTCCATTTTTCATCATCATCATCATCATCATCATCATCATCATCATCATCATCATCATCAAAGACAGCAACATCAGTGTTGACACTGATGGTCCACTGCCGTACAACCAATTTATGAATGTCATGGTTGTACGAGGGCTGGGATACTGCCAGAGCGCCCACACCTAGACAGGAGGACGATTAGGGTCCTCAACCAGCCTTTGGCTCAAAAGCCTAACCGCAAGGCAGCGGTGTTGGGCTGGAAATGCAAGTACATTACCATTTTTACGGAGCATGTCGCCACACACGTTCCAACCCACAACCTGGAGGGCCAGGAGATTGTGTTCGTCAGACCTCTACCCATGGATCAACCTGGTATGAGAGACTTTGTGAGTGTCATGCGGGCACCCCCCAGGATAGCTCAATGGGTCGCCGAGGTAAACAAACCGCCACACCACGGTAAGGTCCAGTCTCTTAGTGGCGGAGTCCATGTTTTCGGAGGCATTTAATTCACTCAGTTTTCTATGGTAGGCCTCTTTCGATGTTATAGTGTTTCCTCAATCTACTACTGTTTACACCATAAGTTTTACTATAACTATAACTGGTAGTACAGCTGTATCAAAAAAAATTTATTCCCATGGAGCGGAGACCCAGAATATATTGGCGGGTGCACCCTCTAAAAGTGTGTCAAGGAGGCATGAATTGCTCTCCTACAGACAAGAAAGGCTTGCTCACTTTAAACTGGCTTCAGTGGTTATTGTGAGCTGTTATAAAAACACAAACAGATGGAGCATTTGCTTTCGTTGTGACTATCTCCAGTCAGTCAATTCAAAGGGAATTTTTGCCCCGTTTGTTCATTTCAGTGCTACTGGGATCTGTTCTTCCTTTGCCAGTCTGCTCCACCACCGTGTGGCAACAGGCGAAAAAGGAGACTTTAACACAAACGAAATAGCCTGCTTTCTAATACTCATAGAAGGCAGTTTTAAACAGTTACAAGCACTTCTTGTCTCGTCAATAATCCTTGTTTCGTCTCATTCATTAAAGAAGCGTCCATGATCCACATGCTGAAATTTCTCCAAGTGCATAAGAGGGACTTTTTAATCATAGATCTTCAAAGTGTAGGAGAGTGAAATGTAACGAGTGGGAGGGAAAATAATCGGCGCTTTGCAGGTCAACTTCATTCTGGGTCAATTGAAAGGTAATGGTTTGACGCCCCGATGGACACATGATTTGAAGGGGAGAGATCAAGTATTTCTGAATTTAAAACTACGCCACTGAATAAAGTTCTCATAGATTCTATAACGTAAACTAAGGCGAAATCTACTCACAACAGGCTGGAGAGCTAGTTTTTATATATTTTGGCAATAGTGGTTTTTGTTCCTTTAGAGAATTTAAAACAGAAATAGAGAGAGCACTGTGTCAAGCCCCAATACCGATAAAATCGATGCAGTTCACCATAAAATTATGTAAAATAACTCACAAATACTAGTCTGTTACAAATAACTCGCTATGAAGGCAGACTAGCTTGTCAGAGTACATAGGGGAAACTATGCAGCATTTAGCTGATCAGAATACGACCGCTGGGACATATGAGAAGGTCGTTCTGAAAAACACCACTGCACTCTGCATGCTGACGCTGAAGTGGACCTTTAGCTACTTGATTGAACTACGCTAAAAAACGAGATGTTATCCTGGTTAGACAAGATGTCACTAATATTAACGACTTTATTTCTGCGTATACTCAGTAGCCAGAAATAGTGGAATACTCTGGAGATGCGTTTATTAAAGCGGCTGCTTAGAATTGCGGACCCAACACAGTGATGTCGAACTCAAGTGCCGGTGTGTTTCGTTTGTTTGATGCCGTTTCGGACAGTACTGGCCTACAAGGTTGAGAGTTCTACGCTGAATGATGGTGTCTAGACTGCGTTGTGCAACAGGCAAACAGTGTATTTTATTACCGCTGCTACGGTTAAAAAACTAACACGATCCTTCGCTGATGGATAGCCAGTAGTTTGTAGTGTGTTGGTTGGACATCGCAACTCCGCCTTGTAAACTGCCGTTTCCGTACTTCTGACCAAAATAGCTATCAGTGTATTTTGAAGATGTGGGAACAATCGAGTTACTTCGTCCTTCAGGATTGGCACTACCATTAACAAAGCACGGCTTGACAGAATCATCTGTTCAGATAAACCGAAGCCTGTTGCCACGTAAGGTAACAGTGAAGGTCGCCTAGGAATCATGGGTTGACGGTTGCTTCGCGACCCGGACGGCGATAACCACCAAGTTCAGTACCAACAGCCGAATTTTGGTTAGTTTGTCACACTTATCTCATCCAGCTTTTAACCCGAAGAACTATTTTAGCTTGCTTTTCTGAAAGAAAACACCTCTTGAAGTTGTTTAGGCCCTTGCTTACGGACACAACATGCTACTCACAAAATAACTGGAAAATCTCTACTTATGAGTAGTGTGTTCCGTCGAAGAAATATACTGCAATATCTAGAATGTCGCACATCTCCACCACATCCAAGTGACGGGGTATTCAGATAGTATCTTGTTGCCACCAGCCAGGTTTGCAAATGAATGCATTTCGCTAATTTCATGCCGTATCCTTAACTGCATTAGCTTTGTAGCTCAGAAAGACCTTGTTTTCAGGAAAAAATTTAACAGAATAAGATATCACGACGTACGAATGACAGTTTCAAATGGAGTACCAAAGATCAGAGGCAACTGCAAACAATCCATTTGACTCAACGTTCATTCAAAGTTACCGGCAAATTTAATGAAAACTGTTCTATTTGTCGTGTGAACCTCAATGAAAAATGTAGCCCAGATGTCAGTTTCATCGATCATTTGTTGGTTTTCTCAGCACATTCGTTGGGCTTGCTAAGACTGGAAGTGTTTTCCTATGGAAATTGTTAGGAAGTCTTGTTTCTCTTTAAATCGATAGTTTTATGCTACAGTATTCCCGTAGCAACAAATGTCAGAGTAGAAATGGCTTCTAAGAGGACGGTACACATTCGTGCCATAAGATTCTGAAGCCCTCTTCAGACAAAATTAACAGGATTTTTAACCCTGTCATTTTGAATCACTACTTGTTGGGGGCAGTGTGGCAAAAGCTTGCATGCATCTGGTCCCTGCACGTTTCCACTGAGTCACAAAACAGAAGGAAGGAGAATTGAAAACGATAGCTAGCAACAGATTGTTTTTTTTTTCCAGTGTTACTTATCATTAGCTTGGTGATCGTTTTGTGGTCTCCGTCAGAGAGACACAAGTCTGAAAGATTCTGCTACAGCTCATTAGAATGTGAGAATGTTCAGTAAATTCCCTGTTGAGGGAATAACGTTAACTAGCGAGTCGCTGCCCAAGTTGTCTAGCAAATTATACGTAACGTGCTGGTCTTTTGAGAAGGGGTTGTTTCGCATCCTAACAGGTAAGGATCAGATGCGTCCACGTCGCTTGTCAGTCTGGTGAAGCTAAAACACGGGTGCTACTTACAGTGTAGTAGTTGGTCGATATTGTTCCGTCATCTGGTACTGGTGGTTTGGACTCCCGTACTTTCTCTCCGAAAGCCATCACCTCAGCCATTGTTAGAGATTCCATTTTTCCAGGGAAGTTTGGATTATCCCTGGAGATGATTATGTATTGCACAAGATTCTCCGGGTATAAAGTGATTTCTTGTCCTTTCGTTTGGAACACAAGATTTTGCGCAACCAGATCCCACGGCGCTTCTCGCAACTCGCAAGGATTGAGGTAGTCTCCATAGGTGTATACATGGAAATATTCATTGATACCTGTGTTACCTGTCGACAAAAAAAAGCAGGTAAGGTTAAGATGTAAACCAACCGGTAAGATACTCATAACCTTTGGTATTGGTGTTCTCGTGACTTCGGTCATCAAAATTCATGAAGTTGACCACGTTAGCCACCAACTAGTGTAATTTTGTTATATTCGTTTTCCATCTGTCAACCAAGGTGTGTACGTCTATTCAAAATTTTATGGAACATTTTCATGGACCGCCGATGAGTACACTATAGGGTGGACGAGTTATTACAGTCCGACGCGGTGGCACTCCTCACATCTACCGACCCGATAACATCTGTTGTATTTTCATGTGGGGAAAACTATTCTCTCAGGAAAGGGGTACGCTTACGGCGAGCTAGTCGCGCTTCAGTAACCTAACCCAACTTTCCGCCACCCACTTGAACTCTACTGATCCAAAAATATGACTGGCTTATGACTGGTCTACCCAAGCCCATATTTTATCACCAGATCAAAGCATCGCAGGTTTATTCCTGACTGGACAGTTTCCAACCTTTCTGCTCTTCAGTGAGCCTAATCCCTAAAAAGTCACGATAGTGGCTCATCTTCCGCGTTGCAACTCCATCTTCATGATCAACATAATCATAGTACCAAGTTTTCTTCGTTGATTACACCTCTCCCAGGTTAAGGCAACGTTGTTCAACTATTCAGACCTGGGCGTACGGAAATGCTGTTTGATGAGGGTCGGTGGACGGCCATTACAATTCAGTTTTCACTTTGCTACCCCTTTGGTCAGTGGCTTTCACGCACACCGTCCATCTTCATGTCCACATCCAGTCGCAAGTTTGCTTTTTCTTCACCTACCATTACACCCATCCAGCCACCATCCATGACAGACCCACGACAGAAATTCTCTTCGGCGGTTTTGGTCCTTACAAGCTCAGTATTTCTAAATCTTAACGACTACGCTCTTTCATGCCACTTACGAGTTAACCGTCTGTCATCCTGATGACGTCAACCTTGAAGCATGTCAGACTGGTCCCGGTTTCACGAGGACAACGGTTTGTACATGTGCGTATCAATCGACAACATGTTTTTGTGTGTTTGCTCTGTTACATCATCCTCAGAGCCTCAAGACCATCTCAGCATTGTCGGTCAGACTGGAAAATTCATACAATTTTCGGTGAATCTAGACTAGTTTGTCATACCGACCGATCCAGCCTGATATTGCTTGTCTTATGTGCCAATCTCAAGTCCCCCTTATTCGCGAGCTATCACTAGGTTTTGTTAAGTTTTCAGAGATTTATCTTTCCAGACCGTATTTCTTGCACCAAGGATTACTGCTATCAAGCATGTAAAATGGCTATAATAAGCGTTTGCCTCATGTGTGACGTCGGAGCTACGAAAACAACCGCCATGTAGGGATGCATTTTCGTTGGCCTGCCTCAACCGCTTCCTTTCCCATCGGCTTTTTTGCCTTATAAACATAGTAGAAACATAAAACTCTGCTTCATTTGGAAAGAATGCATGAACACAGTTCATTTACTAAAATTATTAACTGCTGGAACGAGTCGCAGAGCAGTATTTTTACAACATTTTCGATAGATATACTCACATCTGCGATGACATTCACCACACCTCTTGAGTCCAGACTTTCATATTATTTTGCTCTTCATAAGGTGTCATAAAGTGCAGAACAGACACAGACGGTTGAACTGTCCTGCGACAAGGCTGGAACACAAACTAGCAAAACTGATATCAGTTTTTCTTCGGGGTTCCTACCTATCAACGTTCTTAGAATGAGCCATTCCAAACAGTCAGGAAACCCACCTGTCTTTGAATGCCTGGATCATTTCCCGGGGGAATATGCATCTTTCCGGCTAGAGCACATAAGTGTAGGCAAAACCAGCCAGCTCGTTTTACTAAAACAATATACAGGAAATATTCTTAGAAGTCTTACAAGCTCTCACTTATCGAGACACTCTCTGTCTCTAACGGATGGGGAAAACAACCTACCTCTCATAGGCCGCATACACCTCGAAGTTAGGGTGACCAGGCAATTTGAGATTTTACGTAGTGTGCGCAGTGCTATTAGGAACACTGGTGACTTTCCCATGCTTCTGCCTCCTCTCAACTTAGGATCTTCAAAACTAAGATGAGTTTGGCCCTCCAAGACGGTTGTTGATAGTAAATATATATACCCTTAGGAAGACCATTCAAAGCCATGATAGGCATTACATTCGTTGTTGACCAGTTGGCTGATGATTTGTTCGCTAACCTTGGCAATTTATTTGAAAACGCTTCATCACCATGTGGGGAGACATCATAAGTGTGCATTGGTGAGGTCTCCTCTTATGGTGACGAAACGTTTGAGAGTCAATTACTAAGCTTGGCGAAAGTGTCAACAGCCGCCTGATCAGCAATCAATAAACGCACCCGCGCTACCAAATTTCGACATACAAACAACGATTTGGACATGCTAAATGATATTTCGATTAAAACACCATATCTCCTCGTGAATAACGCTTAGGGAGGACTCAGGTTTCACCGGAGACTTGCGACTTTAAACTTTCTGACTGTCGTGCTATCAGATTTGAATTAAGTCAACTAGCGAAGTGCGTGGTTTCCTACTAAAAAAACATAAGTAGTTCAAAATAAAGACTAAATCATGCAAGCTGACCTTCCACTTGAGAATTTGCTACCCGAGGAGCCAGTGAAAAAGCATGTATACTTGCCCAAACTAGGCATCCCAAAGACCCATGCTTGAAGGTGGGAAATGCTCACGCAAAACCGCTGACAGGAACGAGCTCGTCAGTTACACTCTCCAAGAAAACTTGGGACGGACCTTAGCTGAAGTCACACGCTCATCAGACGTGTTTATCAGCAAGCATTCTGCTACAGTCAGTCCTAAGAATGCCATTCTAATCACCCCCAAATACACGACTGTACAAGCAAATATATCTATACATCAGTAGAGCAGAAAGATGAGTTGTTTGAAATTTGTCAAGTTGGTGATGTCATTCTCAGGGGCTCCGAAGACCCAGACTGCCAACCACTTGATAGATTCACAGTGTATCCGCAACTGAGGTAGCTTTCGGACCATCCATCGAACTTGGGTAGAGTTATTCTTGACTTGGATTGGAAGAATATCTTCAAATGCCCTTGCCTTCCACAGGGATCACAATAAGATTGTAATACATGTTACCGCATCCCACCTAATCCCCAACGTTGAAGCCCTCTTAGCACCATGAACAAGTGTTTTTTCCACATCAGGCACCAATGCTCCCTTTCGGTGATTGTTATACCTTAATTCGGTTACTCAAGCAACCGAGTAGCGGCTTCTGAGAGTGCCTTATTTTGTGCGCTAATCTAAGCCAAACATTATTACAGTAAGTGATTGACATGACGTTGCTACTTCACGTGAAGTCAGACCGTTCGAAACAGTATTATGTTCACTGTTTTTACTGGTCTGCTTTCCGTTATGACTGACATTGTCTCTTTAGCCGATGATGGGTCAGTTGAAGTGGATAGAAAGGATATTCGTTCGAGTGCTTCCCGCTTCCAACTCGAAAGTAAAACGTCCCAGAAAAACGACCATCACCAACATATTTACTCACCAAGCCTCTGAAGCCTCTGTCCGAACAGCTTGATTGACGTCAGATTGTAGACAGCACCCAAATCAACAGCGAAAAATGGATACTGCATAGGTGGGGGGTTGAAGACCGTGAGAGCACTGCCGTCGACCAAAGCGAACTGCAACGCACCACCTCCGACCACAGACTTCCTGAAAGCCACGTTAACATCGTCGGCTAAATTGAGAACACACAAGGGAAAATGAAACGTCTGTTTCTGGTTAAATGATTCAATTCCGGTACAAAGATTGACCTTTACATTTATCGCCTAAAGGAAAACTTCGCCGGAGGACAACAAATTTGGACTCCTCGAAAGTCGTTTGGAAGCAGAGTTCACTTAATTGCATTTTTTAACAAGAATCCGGTTGAGCAACTTAGATTAATGTTCGATCCTCTGCCGACACCTTCTTGAATGCTTCCCCTCAAATTAGCTCTTTTATGGAAGTGGCCCACCCCGAACAAGTTGTAAAATTCGAATAAATTTTGAAGGACCATACAAACGTGGTCCCCCTCCACACAGAGATGACGGTAGCTGTGTTTATAACTTGGTGACTCACCTTCGGTTAAGTGAAGTAGGCAAACGGTTAGAAATAGAGCGGTTGTCCAGGTGTGGAAGTTCTTGGTCAGGGAATTCCACATGCTGTTCTCGATTCAGACATGCAACGCCCACCTATGTAGCTATTTATAGATGTCAAACAAGTGGTTTATTCGCCAGGTTAAATCAGCCATTGGTTGCACCTGAGTCAATAGCTCTCGGAAGTCCCATTTTTAGGATGAATAACTGCTCATAGGCAGAGCACACTAAAGTACAATGATTTCATCCAGGTAAGGTCTCTGAAACAGTTAACTTAGCGACACCTGATGGAGATGGCTCAGCCAAACTGGAGAGGATTTGTCACGAAATGTTATACGTGTTTTTAGGTTGTACATCACTGCTTGCGTGGTGTAGTCTTCATAAAAATCCAGCTGATTAAGCAGCAACGGTTGGCAAGATGTTTGAGGTGGAAATTACGCCTACCTGACAAACCCTAAGAAGGGCGAAACCGGTCATGGGCTGTAGAGGAATTTTCAGCAGCGTTATGAATTGCGCGTTTTGTTAGCAAGCACCTATGAGTATTTCCTCCACAAACAGATAACGTCCCAGCGATTTAGTGAGTCGTTCGCCGAATGCAAACACTTTGCCTTCACTCATGACCGCCAGTTTTGTTGTTTCAATAGGTGTAGTACTCTTTGTAGCTGGGAAATGGTTCCCTATTCCACAACACTAATTTTAGCGGAAGAAGTAGACAATTCAAGCATGTACGCCGCGTCTAAAAATAAACAAGCGATGAACAACAGAGAAAAGTTCTCGTAACTACTGAATCGTTCTACATTCCGGAAGCAAGAAGCGTGCGTAGCAAAATCATAACTATTTCTGGGGGGGGGAGATTCGACAGTTTCTTAACGATCAGGAATCGTCTGTATTGTAATTGCTTTGGGTTGTTTATTAAACACAAAAATGTGTGTTGATGAATCCTGTAAAAAGAAATTGTCTTAACCCACTGACTTGTGAGGCAATGGCTCTGGGATTTATCAGAATATGTACTTGGCCAAAAAGGATAACTCACAAAAAAGTAGGATGCTAACCCAGCCTAAAGGTAGAATGAAACCTCAGTGGAAAACTCCCACATCTCCGGACGCTAACTACAAGTGAAAAGCTTAACCTATCAGGTGGAAACAGCGTATTGGACAGATTGAGCGCCAAGTAGTTTGCCGCTGCTGCTACATCTTGGTAAGAGACACAGCTGTCGGTGTGTCGAGATCAATGGTCAAGAGGAGTTGTACTGAAGTATTATGATCGCTTCCCCAGATGTTATTGAAGGTTAATTTCTAGAGTTTGTACAAACCAGTGCTGAGTCTTTCAAACCTCAGTTTGTTTATCAACTAGCCTAGCAGGAAGGACACTGGGGCAACCATACAAACGGTCTGCTGTATAATACAATCGTTTTTTAAGGCGCAGAGATCATTGCATCACTCATGCGAACTAAATGGAATGCCTGGAAATAGTAAGTATATCGGAATTAGTCTTGAAAAGCTCCGCAAAATAGTAGTACTTTTGAAGCTGCTGCCTGATATTACCATTGACCTCATAAGACCTATTGGAAAAGAACATTAGTAGTCTTATCCGGACAGGTAAAACGTGTTCTTCAGTGTTCCTAATGAGGGAATTTCCTCCGATTTCATACATAAGGTACATGATCACTGTGCAAAATTACCGTAACGAATTCGTATTCATATTGTTGCTGTGCTATCCGTGAATGGTCTTTCAATTCTCACCAATAACCCTCTTTTTGGGTCCATTTGACTTGTGGTTGTGTGCAACCATGAGGATGTCACTGAAGTATCCAGAATCCGCTAAACCTCGCCAAGACTGCCTGCACCTCTAAACCACTAGGGTGAGATGTGTTTTCCACATTTGTGATCAGCACCCAACCAGGAAGCCAGCTGATAATCAAGGTTACCCAGTGTACTTGAAATCACACCAAGATGAGGGCTAATGAGCCTCTGCTACACATATCTCGCCATTGTCATTCTCAACGTACAGAGGATTTGAGGTTGATTTGAATGGTTGTTCACTCCACTGGGGACATTTTGTGTTCTTGACCGCCCAGTTACGAAAGGTTGCATCCACATTGCACGTATTTCCAGGAATCGACAGTCGCACGGCCATGAAACACAAGCGCCCAAAGAAGGAGGTTGACAAACCGCTGATAATCCGTCACTTGCACCAGAATAAATTCATCTAATTTTGTCTTCAAATCACCCTTCAAACACTCTACGACTGATACAGTCCTCAAAATTGTATTGCCGTTATATCAACCTTCCCCATAATTCGTCACAGGAGCCCTAACGGCACAACTATCGACGAGAACACCAGGATTTCATGAACCGAATAGAGTCATACACATCAGTGCTGAATCCGATTATGCATATAGTATTGTACTCGGTGGTTCGCAAGTGGGATGGCCACAATCTGGCGCATAGGTTCCGGGAACAGCTAAAGAAATTAAGAATAAGCTATTGAAACAGGCAGACTACCCATTGCAGACTTGGTCAAAGAGCGATATCACCGACTCAGCATCATAAGGTGAAAATGTGTCCATCTTTAGAAAGCATCCCTGTTAAAAGATGGTGGACTGTGCTTCAGTTGAGAGGCGGTAAAAACATGCACCTTCCCAGGATTAATATGGCACAGGTGTTATCAGTCCAAGTAACATCAACAAGTTTTTTTATATTTGTCAGGTTCTAGCCAACTAATTTAGCACAGGATATCAATCCATGGCATGTGCGCTATATGTGTTCACCACAAATGGTCTTATCACATGTGACTCTAATTGTCCAAATCTCTTTGACAGCTTTCCTCGAAGGTTTTTGAACAGAGTTCAACAATACTCCACGTATCGGTGATTTGACCCTTCAAAAAACTTCCAATCTGGTATAAATCTTTCCATGCTGAATGTTGTACTGGGCGACGAATGCCTGATTACTAAATCCAACAGTAATAACTGATCGATGGGCATTGGTTCCATGCTCCCGGTGAGTAGCCCAGGTTTACCTCCGTCCAGTCTCTTACCGTACTGTCACCAACTTGCTTTCCTCAAATAATCGGTAGTAGCCAACGGTCAGGACTTCTCAACCAGTTTATCGCATGTGAAACCTGGAGTGGATTCCATCTCCAGCGGGTCCATTTAGTCAAAATAACTGCATGTACAAGGCGGAAGGAGTGGCTTACTAGATAATAAACGATAATTTTTTTGCAACGCGACGACGCACAAGTAATGTACATGCTTGAATGCTCAAAGGAGATTTAGCTCATCCACAAGAACAATCGAGATCACTACACTGTGCAGGAAGACGGCAGTTGCCGACAGGAATTAGCGGTTGGTGAATACTTAGCTAACCCCAAAATTTCTCAACCAACACGCTGTCAATTACACTGAAATATGTCTCGCTATTCCGGATACCAACTAGTATGGTACGTAAGGTCCGCGGGAAACAGTCAGCGCTCAGCCAGGGCTCACTACACAGACATGTTTTACAATACTCCTCAGAATAGTCAAACTCCAACTCACACGTAACTTACCTAGACTCTCTGAGGCTCTCATCATGGCTCACCTTCAATTTTTACCAAAGTGAGTCAACCACCATGCGGTTCACGATCATTTTCATAGGTGGATGAGTGATGGACCGAGGATGAAAAATGCTTGAGAGGTTGAGCGACATGTACCCCCATTCCGTGTTGGCCGAAAGTAAAGTTCCTCAAGGCTCTAGCCTAAGTTCTTTAGTACATCTCAGTTTTACGGAGTATATTTTGAAGATTTTATATTTCTCGACACCGTTAACAGTTTCACGAAGACCAGCATGTCCGGTATGAGGAGCCAGTGCTACAAATTTACCGTGAGAAAGTATACCATAGGCTAAAGCTACCAAAAAATGGAAAGTTCTTCCCTCTAGAAAAAATCTAAGGTTTTTATGAATTCGTGAAAATCATCTATTAGAAGAAGACCTCAGGAGACATGTTCTGTAGTAGTTATGGCGATTGATTTGGGGAGCCTTCTGAACTGAGAGGGTGACATAGTGCTATCAGACCGCAAACTGGGCCAACTGAGGCAATCACTCTGTAATCATTTGGGCAATCCTTGCCCAGTGCTACTATTCCACTGTATCTAAAGTTTTATGTCCAGGTTTGTTACTCATGGAGACATCAGAACTCTAGGTAAACCTTAGGTGGGGGGGGGAGCAATTAGGCCAGTTCGCGGCCTACACAACAATCCAAAGGACTACATTGTTTCATAAGTAACACGCACCTGACATATTAGCTCCACAACTTCACCACCGCTAACGTCTTATTTAACAGATATATTCTAACATTCAGCTCTGAGTGCTTAATCTATAACATCCAAATCAACCTGATCATTGTGACTGCCGTCTCTCCCCAATCTAAGTGCGATGACTTAGCTCTCTACCATCCCATCCTGTACGCTTAAAATTGCCAATCTCGAAATTCGTCTTTTTTTCTTTGGACTGTCCTTAATGAGTTTCCCCTGTTTTCTAGCTACTTGTGTCGAGCGAAGTAGTATATCAGAATTCACTCGTTTTTCATGGAAGCCTTAGAGCCAAGTGAGGTGCCAATGAAGGCAATCAAAAGCACGTCGTGTCCTTAAATTGTACGTATGGAAAAATACCTATGATCGACAAATAAATTGGGAGTAAGTAGGTTCTTGTTAAAATTTGAAATTCTTAAAGCATTCATTAACCTCTGTAAAAGTCGTCATAATCGATCAAACCTGACCTGCGTTGATTCATTCGGCGAACCACCAACAGTGCTCTTACTTCACACTTTCAGGAGTTCACACTTCTAAACAGTCATTCCTAACCTACTCTGTCTTACAGTTACGTGCTTACTAGAGCCTTTTATATACTTGGTCCATAATAACGATTGTTCAGATGACCCTGCAGGTAAGCACATGTAGCTAGAGCCCACTCGCGGACTGCCTATCAGTGTTGCCTTTATGCCACACTGACATCCAGACATAGCGATAAGCGACACATAATTTTCAGAAACTTGTACCGAAAAGTTAGTTCTTCTCAGTAAGTTCGGTCAGTTGACAATTGTCTGTACAATTTGAGAATTTCATTGTCGGAACTAAGGTTGGTGGATCACGTGTTGCAGCAAATTGCTGAAGTGAACACGCGGCTAACTCTGGTCGCGAGGCTTAGTCTAACAACAGAATATCAGTTCCTATTCAACCAAAGTGAAAATGTGTCAGAACACATCCGGTAAATCTATACAGAGTTTGTCGGTGTTAAAAAGTCATGCTGAGCAGATTGCTGAGTAATGCGCGGTTTTTTCAGTTGCGTGCCTCCAAATGCCCACCCACACCATGATTCTGCGTGTGTATACCCCCAATCTCGATGACAACGAGAAATCCTAACTACTGTAACAATATGATAACCATATAGTTGCCAGCAGATTCAGTACACATCTTGTCATATGGTGAAAGAGCCGCGAAGACCATCAGGCTGATAACGCAGTATTCTCGGTGGTGAAAGGAAGGTCAGCGAGGTAGTCCATGCTGGTCTTCAACGGCCCGTTTTCGTTCAGATAGAATTTCCTCTCTTGGTGTCCCAAAAGTCTAACGATCACACACTGTGGATTTCCTTGTTGGGGGGAATTGGCGCTGTTTCAAATAACATCCTGATCGTCTATGAGTACAAATTACGCCGTCACTTGGAATTTGTAGACATGCTTTCCATTCCAAACCATGAGCACCAAAAGTTGGTATTCCTAATGCACTTGTGATTTCAAACCGAGGTAAGCTGGAAATAATGCCTGAACATTTTGCACCAAGCGTCATAAATTGACTATAATTTAATGTAAATGCGTAACAATTTGTGTAGTTTCCATAATATAACGATGAGCTTCGTGCTCTTCTGTTTCCAGCTTGGAAACTCTAAAAGGACACGATGCTGCTATATTTACTAGAACTCAATGCCCCACAAATTTCCGGACGGTTTGGAACTCGCAACGTCCCTGACAGGAGCAGAAGATCAAATCGTTCGGTGAAGAGTAGGTGATCAGCAGTATGATTGCCTTGCACTTGGGCAGTAGGTGGCTACGAGCATCCTTCACTCAGGTGACTCGCATCACGTGGTCATGTGATGACCGGCTTATCGATTGATGGCTTTGTTCATTATTTGAACCTTCCATATGAAAACTGATCACTTGAGGAGCCAGTCAGCGCCTGACCACACGATGTGTTTTTGAATTCCTTGACTGAAGGATGAGTGACACTACATCCTAAATGCATGTTAACCACATTGCTGAGGGTTGAACGGTCTTATTTTTAACTACTGGCCTGGAGGTTGTACTTTAGAATCTTGCTGGCAATTCGTGAGGTGCGCATTGGTTATGTTTCTCAATAAGGATAGAAAACTATAGTGCTTCTCGGTTTTTCGGCATGGATTTCAGCAGGCTGTGTAAGGTTACAGTCAGTCCTGTGGTGTGGCAGTAACGGCGGAGAAAATTCCGAATGAGAACATATACACTGATCGATGTACAGTTGTCACGTGAATCTTGTCGGAACATTTCGGAAAAAATAAATAGGGTGATTGTTTTGGAAATCAACTGTATTTATAGTTCTTTCCACAGTCATTCCAATTTGTCACACATCGTGTCTCACAAATCAGGCTGGTTTTGCATATCTGCGACTTGCTGATACAGTAGCTCCACCCCAGACCACTCACAAAGAACTGTCTAATTAGCCTTTCCTGGGACAGGATTCTATGGAATGATCGCATTTCAAGCAGAGGATAGTATGTCTATATCAACTTTTGATGATGGTGATAACAATAGAATTATACACCTCAGCAAACGCAGTGACACCTGCAGCACAACAGACCGTCTTTTTCTTTACAAAGATCACATTTATCGTCCAACAACATCGTCAACATAATACAAATTAAGACAACTCCGTTAGAAACACACAACTTAACCCATGCCGAATGGAAAGGCAGATGAGACTCTTGTCTGTTTGAAGTCTGGTGTGAGATAACAGTGTACTTTTTCTACATTCTTGCATATCAGACGTTGGGAAGTATTTGTGTGTCCACCGGTGGGGATTGCTTACCGCCTCGACAAGAAATTGATGCAATTACCTTTTTGCGTTGGATAGCGGAAAATTATAGGCCCATATAACCAGATGACACACAACATTCCATGGCCAGTCCACATGAGTATAGGTCTGCTTCGTAATTTTTCAAGCCATAAAACCCTCAAAGCAACTAATGTCTTCATCACCAGTGAGGATGAATTTTTTGAAGATGCCGCAGCTTTTGTTCATCGTGAGTATTCTTTATCGAATGATAAGAATTGTTATTTGGGTAAAACGCATCACTTTTGGGGTTGGCCAACAGTACTAAAATTGACCTGCCACTCTGGCGGAACCACCTTGAAACTTCAATGACAAACGGCTGTGGGAGGGTTGTAGCCGTTGAAAGGCTTAAAAGAGACTACACTGATAAACCTCACGTGAGAGCTGGTTGCTGCAATGGACTGCCCATCCAGAGATTGGCGTTAAGCGGGACTAAATTTCCCATAGGCCTATACAATTGAGACGGAAGTAACGAGTGAGTGTCAGGTTGATTACAGCCTTGGGAACGCAGATCGGCAGTCGCCAAACGTGCTATTTTCAGCGAGTCGCTGTCCGAAAGCTGAAAGCTCTTTGACAGCCCAAGACCGCCTTCTTCTTTCTTGGGGCTCATCAGGTGGGCGCGGTCCCCGTCAACCTTATATCGGCACATCTCAAATATCGTATCAGCTGAAACATGAGATGGCCTGGTGCAGCACATTAAGTTGTTCAAAAAATTATATAAAAAAAGGATTCAGCTGGGCTCCAGGCGAGTTTATCGTCAAACCCGATCGAAATTCGAATGAGTGTGTTTGTTGAAATCTGGAAAACTGGAGTTCAGGTACAGCGTAAAGTCGACGAAAAAACATGGGACTGCACCCAACTGATGAGCCCGATGAAAGGCTATCGGAGAGTTACGAACAACATTATGAGTGGTTTATCAAATCAGCACTATTTCGGCATTTATCGCCTGCAGGTTTTGAGACAGCCGTTTGGGCTCAATTTTACTGATACATGCCCCAAAAATCGGCTACAAAGATTTATTCCCTACCCAGAATCACAATCTAAAAAATACAGACATAAACGACAAATGGATTCACGGTTAGAAGGTACCAATAAAGTTCTTTCTTTGCGTCCACGGAAGCGCGCAAAGGCCACACCACAGATGAACGCGTAGTATTAATCCACTTCACTTCCACAGAAACATCCCGTCTTGATCGCACCCAGCTCTTGACACATCATCGTTGAAAGCATCACCAGAGGAGGACAGTGTGCTTGAGTTTTGGATAATCATCGTACAGTAGAAAGAAGGAAAAATGCAATAGCAGCGCTCAGAATCTTCTTGTCATCCTCCATTGCCCTCCATTATGCCACATCCTGCTCACCACTAGGTCCCAGGAGCTCTTGCCGAGGCACGCAAAACAACGATCTTCCCTAGAGAGGGCAACCCTGCATGTGCAGCGTATGCCCAGTCACTGTAGCTTGTAGTGCTGAATGCAAGCTAAGGTTTTACCAACGCCCACTTGCCTGATCAGCATATTGCAAATTCACTGATTTCAGCCGGGCGTACCTACAACTCTGAGGCATTGATGGTCAAAGGCCTGAAGGTGGCTATCCAGCGGCAAGACAGTCAAAATAACCCAGCATCTCACCCATTGGGTAGGGGTGTCACAAACCGGCTGCGGGGCCAAATGTTCCATGCTCGGGCTGATCACAACATGAACCGACCGGAAGCAAAATTCGTAGTACAGCAACCCTCACCCCATCCGAAAGACCTAAACTGGCCTTTTGGAAAATTCTGTATTACCTCCGTATACAAATGTGGCAGCGTTCCTCCGCCTCAAACTGCCTTTTTTCAGACATTCCAAAATAGGGGAAATGACAGCAAAGTGACAACACGAGGGATGAGTTCCTCAACAACCAACGACAAGCCAAACCTAAGGTTTCGGCCTTAGCACAGCTAACCCAGGTGGTTTCACAACAGTAAAGGAAGTAGTTAGCAGTGGTGGGCCATAACAGTGTTTCAGATTCCCCATATTTTTTACCCATCGGAGCTCGCCGCTCACCAGAAGCACACCCAAATTATGTTCGCCGAAATTATAGAGTTTTCGAAGTTGTGACTTTTACGGGGATTTAATCTAATCCATTTGCACTTGTAGGTGATATAATGCTCATGGCATTTTGTTTGAGCGAGCGGAATTTCAAGGTCACGGACCATCACCTTTTCGCATTTTGTTATCGGTTTACGAGATATAAAACGCGAAATCGCACTTTACCATATTTTGGCGTTCTTTGAGAATGAAAATAACATCTACAGAATATCCAGTGTGAACTCCAGCCAGAAAAATCGGTCACTGATGTTTGCTTTATGCTCTTCATATTTAACAAATGAGATAATTTTGTTCAGCAGACTCCGTCGCAACACTTTTTCTCATGGAGCTCGGCTTCCATTAAGTACAACATTGTCAGATAACAGCATAAATTGTGCAGATGAAATGCGAGGACCATCTCTGTGGATGATTTTGTTTTTTGTAGATATACATAACTAACCTATGGACAATAGAGCGTCAGGAGGTACCTGTAGGTAAATTACCAACACAGTGGCATCACTTCTATCAGGAATATGGCTCACCATAGGTGGAATACGTCATAAGGCGGTACTCATGATAACGGTAGCCGTCGTCACTCACCTCAACTACTGTTAGACCCACTGTCTATGTGCGACCCTGATTCTGAGGCTTACCTTATACACGGCAACCCAATCCAACGGCGGACGGCGGCCCTTCATACTCATAACTATATTCAGTATCGTCTACCTTGGCCACTTATCGTAACTGCTAGGCCCGTATCTATGCGTGACGCCGATTGTGAGGCCCCACCTATAAACGGCAACCTGATCCAATGGTCAACGATGGCCTTTGATACTCATAACTGTATGCGGTGTTGCTCATCTTTGCGACCTTTAATAAACACCAGGCCGGTATCTATGTGGGCCGGTAAAAATAAGGCCTCAGCTACGCGTAGTAGCCTAATCTGACTGCCTGTCACATTCATTACTCTACTCGATGTCGCCTAACTTGACTACTTATTGTACCTGCAACGCCCGTGTCCATGTGCGGCATTGAGTATGAATTATTGATCATGCGCGGTAACCTAATCCGTCATGCTCATCACTGTGCGCGTTGTCGCTTATCTCTCCTATTCAAGATAAACATCAGGCCAGTATTTTTGCGAACCGATGAATACGAGGCCTAAACTGCGCACACAAACCTAAGTTAACGGCCAACGTAGATCGGTCACATTCATAACTGTAGTCGATATCGCCCACCTTGGCTACTTATCGTAATTGCTAGGCCTGTGTCTACTTCCAACACCGAACACGAGGCCTGAACAATGTCAAGTAGCCTGACCAATGATCAACGACGACCCGTCACACTCATAACCATACACGATGTCGCCTACCGTGGCTACTTATAGTAACTGACAGGCCCATACATATGCTCGCAACTGACTAATAGCAAAATTATACCTAACAGACCAATCCAAAGACAAACGGCGGTCCTTCATATCCATACATGTCGTCCGTCTGCCAACCCCATGCCTAAAAAGTACACAACCGCCTTTAACAAGTCATGATCCTATTTATTGGTTGCATCGGTACAAAGGTAATGTGTGGCTATTCCAGTCCATTCACCTGCAGGAAGCCGCTTTTACTCGACAGGGTTTCTGGAAGGAACAATGTACAATCAATTATAACTCGTACACATCTTCCGCAATATCATTTAAAACACAATTAAACAAAGTTGTGGTGGCTAACTCATCAAGTGCTTAATAAATCCCTTTGCCTACAATTCCAAATCAATGTCTACGCTGAAGCTGGAGCCTTGCTGTTATAAAGATAAACTCACTACTTGCTCAATTAGTCCCATTGGCAATAGTGAGGGAGCCGTGCGTGCGTCGAATATTAAATAGCGGGATTCGGCCACGATATGCATTTTTGGGTGCAGCGAAGTTAAAGCTAAAGAATGGTGTATATTTGTCAGTCGAAAGACTTGAACCCTAGGATCCAATGGCCATGTGCGCCATCAAACATGCACCCATGGATGCAGCCGTAACGAAGACTTAAATAGTGGGTGGGTACTTCGTGTCAGCTCTGCTCATTTGGAGCACCAAACCCCAACTTCATTCCACTTCCGCTTCCCGTTACCAATACCGTGTAGCCTAACAGAAGCAAACGTAGCCATCCCGTACTCAGCCGCAGTAGCAGTCTCATCGGCTAGGGGCTACTTTCTGTGAAACCAATCAGCTACTGTGTTCGAAGAGCAGTTATATGTTTTACGCGTAAAGCAGAACTGAAGCAGTGGGTACCCTTTTCTGGACACTTACAGTGATGTCAAATCGGTTCCAGAGCGGTTGGCAAACAACGCCTTGGCCTCTCCTAGTTTGGAAGTAATTGCAATTTGGAATTATGCAACTACCCACATCAAATTCTTCACTTCCAAAGACATGTCTACATATCGCCGAGCTACGGTTGAGGCAACGGTCGTTAACTACCAAAAGGCGTCTTAGTTCCGCTGCTTCGACCGGCGAAGTCTCACAGTCTCACATACAACGAAACTGCCCTCACTGCAATGTGATACACCCGTTTTTTGTCAATAAGGGATGCACCAATTAGACGCCATAGGCGTTTCAAATTAGCAAGCGCGACCCGAGCGCTGCAGGTTCGTGCAATGACCTCATCTGGCAAACCACAATACAATAAAACTTTGAATATACATGTAACGCTTCTCGAATTCGTATATCTTTCCCCGGACTGTAAGTGGCGTGCCCATTGACTACATGTCCGGGAGTGGTGTTTGGGGACATCCACTTTCTTTCCAGGATTATGGTTAACTCATGTAATAAATTTCAGCTAAACTAGTCCATCATCTCGGAGGTCCTAATTCTGTCAGTAAGTTTACGTTCGGTTTCCCTAACCACAGCATTCCTCTGCGTACTTATACCGGTTTGCTCTAGATCTCTCGTTCTATAATAGCAATCATTAGAAAACTCAGTCAGTGCTTCATCCTGCCTCTGTGAATTCCTTTGGCCATCTCGAAAAATCCCGTTGCCCACAGAATTGCACATCTCAGCCCAATCACCTCAAAAATGAAGTCCGTTGCGGGACTGTCCAGAAACCGAAGTATGTCAGTGCAATGACGGTACGGCACTGCCACATCCAGTTTGATGGCACGCCCGCAACTAATCCCTTCCTATTCTTCACTACACTCTCTCGCCCACTCGGTCAAACAAACACATGCTTTATTCCGAATGACCATGCCTGATGGTATGCCATCCACCAGTTTGGAATACAATTATTATCATAAGCTTACACTTTGTGGGCACAGAGTGCATACTAAAGGCTGGGATGACTCTGGTTAGTTTATTCAAAAGCACTTTCGCCTTTTCCTCCTCTTCGAAGATGAGAACGATGTCTGCATACGCCATATCCAGAAGACATTAGTTAGTTAGAAATTTTGACCAATTTTGGCTGCTTGTTATTTCGGGCCGCAGTCTAACTCGCGAAGTGCTTTCTGAGACTGTTCCTGCTTTGAGTCCTCGGCTATCTTATTGCCTTGACGGCAATGAGCCACCGCGCGCCTTCGATGGACCCAAGAATATCCTTGATCCATGCTGGTCTTAATTTGTCACCATTCCTTGGCGAACCCTAACTACAATGACTACCCTAAACGACCCACACAAGATGTTCACGCACGAACCTGTCCACGGACCAAGTACGGCGTCTCGATGACGGTACCGCAACTACCATACCAGTCTGATGGCCTGTCGGTAGTTTACCATATCTTTAACATTTACCGGATGAGGGTGCTACGTGCCTTAATCCGTTTAATTTGTGCCAGGACTTGAACGCATTGGCCACCTTATTGTGCTGTCTTTTCGTTCCGCCCATACCACTACTTCTCCCAATGTCACTATCGACTGTTGGGTACAGCCTTGCGCCAGATATAGCGTGCACTGACTGTCATAAAAAAAGCTACTAGTTATGACGAATTCCTTGGATTTGTTTGGGAGGACGCTTGTCACAACGACAGAAGACCTTTCCATGTACAGGTCGTGAAAGGCTGCTCAATTACGATTTTGCGCCGACACAGAGCGTAATTATTGTCACTGTCGTTTCGAGATTGTTTTCAAACGCAATACAAAAGAAAACACGTAAAGAAACCGGCTCTTCCACAAATTGCCCGCCGGCATCAAGGAGACATCGCGCAAAACCATTGAAATATAAATTCCGCGGTCATGGTGGACCTCGAGTACCTTTAAACAACTTCCAACAAAACTGTGGCCTCATGGAGAGATCTTAAAGGATCGAATAAATACCATCAAATGCTGAACCTTCATGTTAAACTTTCCCTCTTCCGGGCTGTGGTTTCAGGGAAATTTAGGGTGTACATCTAAGGCTCGCCTCGTTCTGTAGGTTAGTTTGACATGCCCTCCGCTCGGAATAATCTCAACGCCGGGGATTTAGAGACATTCCAGAGTCTACCAGATTGTTTCAAAAAAGAATTTGAAAACCCATGTGGGACACCGATGCATGTAGGGAGACTGTTCTCCCTTCCAAGCATAAACACTGCGACTAAAAGAGCGTATGATATCAAGCAACACGCTCCGTTACGCAAGCGATTGGAAAAGAACACAAATGGCCGACGGAAGCGGATGCACTTTCGAAGTCACGGAGATTCTAGTCCACTCATGGGAATGCCACTGTTTGAACACCTAATACTGCACAGGATGCTGCCCATACAGTCCTTATCCGGTCAGAACCGTACTGATTGTTACAGGTACATGTCTGTATGGGCTGTATCAACATGGCATAAAATATTCTATGGAAACTACAGCTGGAAGGGTAATTGAAAGTAGTCCTCGATAGCCAACGCATCCAACGTCAGCTCCTTGAAGACGAATGTCACCATCAATTGCCATGGCTGTGACAGTATCCTTTACTTATGCAGGGGCAAACAAGTCATAAGCTGCGGACCGATGATTTCACCTCCGTCCTTAAACAGAGTCGGTTGGGGACTCTTCAGGATCAGAAATATGACAGCGCTTTTAAGAATAAAAAGCATCGGCGAGTTTTCAAAGCCGTCTGAGGTTCAGCCTCACTACCCAGGTCTTTGTTGCTGGTCGGCAGTCTAACTATGCAATTGCAGATGGCCAGATGAGTTGCTGTTATTGTTGTTACGTTGAAGGTCCCCATCCCAAAACTTCAGGCTTTCTTAACATTCACTGTTGGCTTACCACGAGTGTTTCGGGCCTGATTCACACGCCGGTGGGAAAATTTTTCGCGCGTTCTCGCAATTTCTTACTTGTACTACTTCAATACTTTTCTGGGTTCACCAAGCTTTTCGAATCGCATAGTGGCCTTTTTCACCTGATGCCTGTCGTTTCGTTGTGTTTGGTTGTACCGACGACCGACAATTGCACGATTCCTGTCTTCGAACAAGTTTAGTGTTCAATGCTCATATGCATTCGAGTGTGGCATCCTGCTTCATGCAGACTCACCTTCTGTAGCAAGCCAGCATCACGCGAAGGACTGTCAAAACGAGGTAGCGGCGGCAATTTCGGTGGGCTTGCTTCTCAATAGCCAGAGAAGGTATGTAGATCCCACATGTCCAATGAAGCGGCAGCGAACAAAGTGCACGATAAGTATACACGTGGGTGTTCCAGAATGAGTAAGTCAGCACCGAGTAATGCTGGTGGACATCACATAACTGCATCAGGCAACCGCTGTGTCCGTGCGTTCCAGTTCCATTCCAACTGAGCCCTAGCAGTCCTACCTATGTGTGCATTCAGGCCTTTGATTTATTGGCTAGGAGCCAAGTGGAGCGTCACGAAAGTAGTCAAGACTGCACTTACCGACGGTGTCCTACACTGTTGTCCTCCGACAGTTCATTCTTCTTCCCATTGCAACCCCCAGCGACATTCCGTGGGCCCTGCAGTTAGTGCCGAGAGACCTGGTATTTTTACGTCATTCTGAGTGTAAATAATGCGGCTGTTTGAGCCGAAATCCGCCGGAGTCCACTTTTAAACCAAGAGCTCCGGTCCATCAAGGTGCCACTAACGTCTGCAATCTAAACCGGGCAGGGTGGTAGACTGCCCTGGCCCCCCACGTTGTTATTCCCCTACGCCACTGTGTACTGTCGGCCCATGACCCACGCGGCCTAATTAAATTATGCTTCCCTTGTAGAGCGCAAGCCGTTGAGGACGGTATGTAGGGTTAGGTATTGTGGTAAGCCTCCAAGATGGAGCATATATGCTTGGCCGAATACTTATGAAAAGCATACCGTGAACGGTTTTGTGTAGATTTCTTGAAAAAAAAACTTGACAAAGTTTGAACAACCCACCCTGTCATGCATGTTTGCTTATCAACAGACCGCAGTTCCGAACCCGCCACAGACGGCTTTTATGGCATCCTGTGAACTCTTCTCCAACCGGCTGCTTCATGCATCATTGAAACAGCTAGGGACATGGATCTTCTGCTTGAGGTACTGCTGGGGTGCGGTTAGCCAATCTTCCTGGACCTGACCTGAGATCCACGCACGGTCTAGAAAACCTGCTAGCGCCTGGGGTTTTTGAGCAAACTACAACGCCATGATATTCTCATGCCAACCATCACTACATTCCAGTTAGGCTTTTGTGTCAATGACATCGGTCGAGGTCATCAATAGTTCGTCTGTCTAATTTTGTGCGGCCATGAACCATGGGAATATTTACTCACTTTTACTTTACCCCCTTTATCTACATGGGTCGCGGAATTTTCGGCTGTAAAAAATCGCGGGTTAACCAGTGCATCCTTCGGCCATCACGAATGTAGACCTGGTCGGGTCCCAGTGACCTGTGGACCAAGAAGTCCAGCATCCGTTTTAACGGCGTCCACCTGCATTCAGTTGACCACCCCAGTGCCCTTGCCACGTGGGCAATTCCAGAGTGCCGTAAACCGTGTTAGCCTACTTGCTGCGCTCGGCGCCTGTTAGGCAAAAACACTGTCGTTCTGCCACCCCATTTCTCTCCAGCCTTAGGTCCAACCACCTCTTTTGCCTTACGCGGCGATGCCTCCCCTCCGAAACAGTCACATGTATGTCGGTTATGCACCTGCAGTTCACGGATTCACGGATTGATACACAGGATCGAGGCTTTTGCCCAAGTTTCCCGGGCCGGTTTTGTTCTTGTCGTTCAGCAGCTGTCGTTCACCTGAAAGGCACAAGTGAAAAAAGGGTGTAGCACTGCTCTTTAAGTTCTCAGCGCGGGGCAGTATGTTTGCCAGCGCGAGGACTCGCGTAAATAAGTGTCTAATAGTGTTTTGAACTGAGTTCTAGAGGGAGCGTGGACAACCGTCTCAGGAAGGTTATTCCACGCAGCAACTACCCGAAATGAGAAAAAAGTTTGCCTAATGAAGGTGTGCGCTCTGAGCTTAAAAATCTTCTTACCGTGTCCCCGCCGTGTGTTTGCTGGGTCAACGGTGAAAAACCTGTTGGCCAAGCCTTGTTCAAACAGGGCGTAAGTAAGAATTAAGTCCCCTCGGAGGCGACGATACTCCAAGGGAAAGAGGTCGAGCACCACGAGACGCGTTTCGTAGTCCATGGACTTGAGACCGGCAACCATTTTCGTAGCAGCTCGCTGGACACGCTCAATGAGGATTACGTCTTTCGTGCGTCCTGAGTAGACAACCGGGTTGGCATATTCAAGGAGCGGTCTGACATAGGCCCCATAGAGTATTTGGAAGTCCGTGCGAGTAATACGAGAGAAGGTACGCCGAATCATCCGTAGAACAGCGAATGCCTTCTGAGCCGATTTCTCAAGGTGCAGTGAGAAGGACAGGTTTGGAGAGAGCCAGATACCCAAATCTTTTTTGGCATCTATCCTCGTGATGTCTTCTGGTCCTTTCTCACCATGCATGACAAAGGAGTTCGCTGAGTCTCCTCCAAATGACATATGGACGCACTTTTCGTCATTCAGAGGAAGGTGCCAGTCCAACGACCACTGCTTTGCGGCGTCCACATCAATTTGGAGGGCACTGGCATTGGAACTCCACGATTTCAAGTCGTCCGCAAAAAGTAGACATGGACTTGAAATAACATCTGGAAGGTCATTGACGTATATCAGAAACAGCAAAGGTCCCAAAACGGAGCCCTGAGGAACTCCAATGGAGACCGGCGCCGCAGAAGAGTAGGTCGAGCCTACTTTCACTCGGAATGATCTGTCTGATAGGAATGCCTTGATCCAGTGTAGGATTTTCCCTTGAATCCCGTAAGACTCGAGTTTGTGGAGCAGAGGGACGTGTGGGACTCGATCAAATGCTTTTGAAAAGTCGAAAAATATGGCATCCGATATGAGTCCCTCGTCCTTGGCTTGGGTTAAGCTGTCCATAAATACGAGCATGTTCGTCACGCAGGAACGGTTTGGGAGAAATCCGTGTTGAGCTTGAGAAATCAAGTTGTTGGAAGTAAGGTGATCTAGAATGGCTCGCTTTAGAATGCGTTCCATCACCTTGCGCGGCACGCTAGCGAGGGTTATAGGCCTGTAGTTGCCAGGCGATGGTCAGTTACTAGTTTTGCAGATTGGCCTGACAATCGCTTCCTTTCAAGAAGAGGGAAGGCGGCCTTCGTCAAGCGACTGACGAAAAACCAGGCAGAGGTGATTGGCTACTGTAAGCGATCTTTGGATCCTTGGATGGACTTCGTCAGGCCTCAACGCGTAGAACGGTTTGATCTTGCGCAGGAGTTGACGAATGTCCTCCACCGTGAAGACGAAGTCGGCTAGAGGCCGTTCGTAGATACGTCTCAGAAAGGTTGGATGTGATGGGGACGCTGGGACGGAATATAGACCTGCATAGTGTTCTCTGTAGAACTCAGATACCACTATTGAGTCACTCGTGGGTTCCCCGTTCCTGTCCCTCAGGGAGAATGCGGAGGGCGTGTTTCTGCGGCGATGTTTCATGTAGATGAACAGCACATTCCTGTTTTCCGGGCGAGGTCCAGAATGGTGGCTTGTTTTCGTATGTCCCAGTTACTAATGACTGACCAGCACCTACCCATTCGCACACAACGCCCGCTTTCCAGGCCCGATTATCACGTCTCACTGCAACTTTTAATGCTCGACTAATGAGGCAAACCGGGTAAAGACCATTGCCGCGCACTGCAGACGCCTGTTACGTAAACTCGCTCCTATTTAGAAGCCCAAACCTGAGGCTTAGTTGTGATATAAGTTCATTACAATCTCCCAGCGATAAACCTGGCGCTAAAGTTTAGTGTCCAAACATGCAGCAACACCAGGCATTCCAAGCTTCCTCCCAGGTTATTGTCCCTGCATGCTCCGAGCTACAATAGTTGAGCAAAAGGTTCTAATACACGCCCTTCATATGTACGCACACTTGTTTGCAGTGACCGCAAACCTATTAGCCGCATCTGTGTATCGATGACCGTTTTTGAAGCCGGAAAGTGTCGTCTCACTGCAGTGGTTGGAAGCTGTGACCACTCTTGAGTGCCTACTATTTCGAGCCGCAGTTCAACTCATACCCTAGTGCTCTATAGCATGCCTGTTTAACACTGTTTAATATCATGAATCCCCATCATAGATACAGATAACTTATTGCCTAGTTTGAATGGCAGCAATGAACAGCGCCGCTCCCTCGTTGGACCCAAGAATATACTTGATCCATGCTAGTCTTACTTTGTCACAAATCCCTGGTCAATCTTGACTACCACGACAGCCTCACTGACTCACTCAAGATGTCCATGTACAGAGCGGTCCATGAACTTAAGTACAATGTCGCGATGACGGCACTGAGATTGCCCTATCCAGTTTGCTGGTTTGCCCGTAGCACACCATGTCCCTGCTATTTTTTGACCGAGCGTGGTACATGCGATCATAACACCGTCGCAATCAATCGAATGTCTGCCAGAACTCCAAAGCACTGACCAACCTATTGTACTGTCTGCCCTTCCCGCCCCTTAAGCTGCTAATTCCTCCTATGGCACTACCAAGGAGTGAGTATACCGTGTGGACGGGAGGACAGCCTCCCTACATGCATCAGTGTCCTACAAAGGTGTTCAAATTCTCCTTTGTTGGAACAATCTGGTAGACCCTAGAATGTCTCTAAATCCCCGGCGTCGAGATTATTCCGAGCGGAGAGCGTGTCAAAATGACCTACTGAACGAGGCTTTTTATCCAAAAAAAGTGCAGGACTAGTAAGCGCTTTCTGAATGGATGACACACGGAAGAACCGGAACAACGGATCCGGTGAAGCAGCAGATTTGGCGTAATCCAGCCCCTCAATTTAAGCTAAAACCTAAACGCACCATGGGCTTGGACTGCTGGGCTTATGGCCGGGTCACGAAAAGCGTAAGTGGGGATGATGCGGTGATGGGATTAGGAATGCGGATTAATGGTAGCGGGAATCTCAGAATCATGGTGCACATTGAAAGTGCAGAGGTTCACTGGCGTCGCTGCCGAAGTGGAGTTGGTTGTGAAAGTTCCTTGGAAGAGTGAGTTGGTGACAACACACAAGCTTGAAAGCGAACCGTAGAGAAAAGTATTGCCTCTAAGGTTGTGTGCCTGCAAAATCTAGGCATGGAATCTACAACACTCCAACAGATTTCTGAGCTACTGTCAATTGGTACGATGCCGAAACATTTGTACCACATTCCCGGATGGGTACATATTGATCGGTGCTCCGAGTCTTCCTGACTTGGCCAAATGAATTCCTTTATCAGGAATACCGGACAACTCAGGGCACTTCAATTCACAAGTAGTTTCCCCAGCGCTGGGCCATCACTGGCACGACATACTTGTTTTTGGACGGCCCCGTAACTGACGTCATATTTGGGGTCATTGGGCTCGGATGCGCAATTCTTTAAGCAGCGGGATTTCTTCAGAATGGTAAAGGAAATCCGCAAAAATAGGACGATGCCGATGTAAGGACGCAGGTATTTGTGTCGATCGGGATCTCTGTGGAGGCAGATCACAGTCCTGGTGGGGTGGATAACAGCCAAACAGGTTTGAAACTCCCAAGCTAGCGTTCCCGTCAAAAACAACCACCAATGTTGCACAGCGCATATTAACGCCCAAAACCAGGTCAAGAACACTTGTACAGTACGTCGTATATAAAGTATATGCCACGACAATATTCTGGAAAGTATGATGCCTACTGGATGCGTCACTGGCAACCGGCGTATGGCAAATACTGGGTAATGATTGGCTGTTAGGTGCAGAATTTCGACCAATCAGAGCTGGGCTTAATTTCACCGTAAAGCAGCCCGAACTTTTGGCCAATCCTGTGCGGGATAGGCTTCTCGTCCGAAGCAGCGCTTGACTGCGAGCGGTAAAGCGGCGTCGCGTGGAATTCCGCCTAACATTCACAAACTGCTTTCGTTTGTGTTCCAAAATTGCCTGAATTGGGTCAGCTAAAATTGACATCGTGGAAGCTTCGCCGTTGACCTGATTTTGGAAAGTCTTGAAGTAAAGTAGCAGAGTTCATTCGACCTTTCCACAGGATGGGAAAGTTGAAAGGACGGAAGTGCCACATATGATCGTCTTTCATGTTCATATGGGCTGCAAGCTAGAGGGACTATTTTTTAGAAGTACTATGCCTTGATTCATAGTGTCCGATTGACGAAGCAATAGCTGTTGGATTATTTTATAGCCAGAGTGTAATTCGAACATGTTGCGCATAATAGTGTGGAACACACTCGCGGTAAACATGATTGGAAGAACAAGCCCCCTTATAAAGAATACCTCTCAGAAAAAGCTACTTCATGTTGGTTGAGAGGCTCTTTTCAACGGCTGATTTCTTCCCAGAAGAAATTTGTGTAGGCATGCCCACACACTGTAAACCAGACGGAGCGGCTGGTTTTGGATGTAGCGTATAAGGTCTGTTGCTGGATTCAGGATTGGGTCTCAGTCTGTGCGAACCTGTCCTCTGACCGCTGATTACGGATGGCGGCTGTACGGGATAACTGTGAAGTCGATCGGGATACAATCACCGTAAAATTACTAGTAGGTTCCGGAAAAGCCTGTTTATTGTCCGGCACTTTTTGGTGAATCCCCCATCAGAGGATAACTGTACGTAGGTTTAAATGAAGCCAACAATTACAGATGTACTAGGGGGTTGGAAATGAAATCTCTGCAAAAGTGCGCTTAGTAGCTGCCTTTGAGAATATGTGGAAAGGAGAAAGGCCTCATTAGCGGGCTTCACTAGTAGGGAAGGGATTTAAAGAAATTGATGGATATGTTTATTTCATTCGTTTTGTCTTCATATTTCAGCACGAACAACAGGGAGCCGATTTCGAAAGTTAGAGTTTTCTGCCGGTGGTAAACCAAGCAGAGCCTTCAGGTTGGCGTGGTCAGGGCCGCTCTCCGCCTTGGCTTTAACCTTTTTGACGATGACTCCTGCTTGGTGTTTTGACGATGCGAATTTGTCTCCTCCTTTGGACGATTCGATGAGCGGAATAGGAGCCGACTTTGTCAATTCCATGTTTAGTATGCGGTAAGTGGCTACTTCTTGTCTTCGAATGTTACTTTTTCGGATTGTTCCAAACCGGAGCACCACTGTCATTTCTGTTTTACGGGCTTTAACAAGCCATGCGATGAACGGAGAGCTTTATGTTAGCATAGCACAAGTATTGGGAGATCGTCAAACATTCAATCCGAGAATTTTGATCGAAGTAAACATGAACGCCATCAATTTGGGCTGGTGGATTGGTCTTAAATCTCGTGTTTGTCAACACGAACGCCATCAATTTGGGCTGGTGGCTTGGTCTTAAATCTCGTGTTTGTTTTTGTATACCAACTATTTCACCACCCACAGTCGCTTGAGACACTGCCTGACTACTCTGAGAGGGAGCAGCTGTCTTACCAAAATGATAATACCCTCCGTTGGCCACCTCCATTTCTTCAGTTTCATCTTCCAAATGACAGTCTCAGCTAGGTCACTTATACATCCCTTGCGATGCTCGTTTTTGGCTTACTAAAATGACAAATAAATGACAAAAATATGAGAAATATACTACTGTATGCATAAAGCGCATCATAAAACTAACTGTAGCGGGAGGCCTGAAGCGCCGGGCTAAACCACTTGGTTTCAGTTGGTCTACAGCGGTACATTCATGAATGGTCGTACAGCGATCCAGTCAACCTGATTTGCGGTTATTCAGCATGTCCAACCTACTAGTTTAGTGGCAACTTTTAGTAGCGCCTGGGGTGAGGGTTGCCCATCATTCGGGATTTTCGTTGGCCTCATTGCGTGCGTGCCTCGTGAGCGGCACTTCAGTGTAGACGACGATTCGACGTTCGTAGCGTACCACCGGACGACTGTAGATGGTGATGCTTGAAGCTTTTCTTAACCAGATCTGTGATATTCCTCCAGAAGATACACCTATAGGCGATCGACGAAAACCGTTCTCGTGATGTGGAATCGGTCCTAATGTTCATGAATACTTCTACAAATCCGGACAAGAAACCGCTCTTGGGAGAGTTCCTCTTTCAGTACGGAAATTCATGTTTGAATGAATTTCTATAAAAAGCCAGATTAATGATAAGAGTGATAAAAAATCAACGAGGAATAAAGTAACAGAATTTCTACTGCCTTATTACTGTAACCCCAACTACGAAGGACATAATATTTAACTTTGTGATCAACAGCGAATGTTAGTTAGCTTTTATTTTCTCACCGGAGGGCGAGAATAACATAGTTTCCAGTAATTGAAAGTCATTATGGTTCGCTAACACAGGATTAGTCTTTTTTGATTGCTTTTCTCCAATGTGCGAGGCCTATGGTCAATACATGGACTACTTACAAGGAATTCCAAACAGCTTAAACGTTGAAGGTTTCACGGCGTGTGGGGCGTAGGTAGTGTCGGATGGACCAAACAACCTGTAGCCGGTTTAACCTCTGGCCGGGATTGATATAGCCTTCGAATAATTTTGTCGCCCTTTGGAACACCGGGTTCACAGTTGTGTAATACACAAACCATCCTGCGTCTTTCCGTAATGGATGGTCGTGTTTTCAATAAGTGGACTATATACCTGGCTCTTCATTGGTTCGAGCTACTAAAACGTTTCCTTCCATTTCTCTGTCTTCTAGTGACGCTTTGTCAGCTCTCCCTGTTTGTGATGATTTGACAACATTCGAATCAAGTGGCAGCGTGGTCGCTGAAAACGATTTTTCATCCGGACAAGTGTGAGTACGCGTTCTTCTCCTGTGGTGCAAGTTGCCTGTTCTTTTACGTAGCGTCGCGTTTTTCCACTTTGTTTGACATTTGTGCGTATCATAGTCCTTCCTCCAAAATAATCACTTTTGGTTGGTCCGCGCATACCCCTCTTACGATTCTCATGGTATGAGTCTGTGACCTGGGGGAAATTTATCCCCACGTCACAGGCGGTTAAGGCACAAAAGTCCTGACCATGTTGTCCTAGGTTCAGACCCAACCCTGTTTTTTCGTTGTTCAGTGTCTAGTTGTATCAGCTTGTGTAGTTGTTTCGAGTTGTATGGCAGATGTGCACCGAGCCACATTGTTCCTCGCCCTGAGTGAAAGCGCGAGTGCACATGCCACATGACATTTCACACCACGGACAAGTATCATCTGCAGCATCCTCGAGAGTACCCACCGCATAGAGTGACTGTTTTGACCAGTTCCACCAGTGGTCACTGCGGAGGGGTTTTACTTGCTATTTTATTTCAAGACGTATGAGGCACCCCTTTTCATGTGCTTCAAACATAAAACGCGTGGTTGCAGTAAATCACAAACTGGTCTGCAAACCCTCCTGGAAAGTTACCATCTCCTGGGAGCGGTCGAAATTCTCGTATTGATCCATCCCCAAAGACGTCGTATATGCTTACTAGTACACTAGTCAATGGTATTCAAAAGTTTGGATACCTCACGTTTACGCCCCACATACATTTGAACATTCTACCACAATCACAGGAACGCTTGTGTACAGCGAAAATGTCATTAACCTAGTACGGCAAGTGTCTCCGTGCCTCCTTCAGACTGGCGCAAACCGCGAGGTGGACAGCGTATGACTTGACAGAAAGGCGTGAAAGAGATCACGAAGAGTTTGGGTGTTGTTGGTGTTGTACGCCTTCCAGGATGGGGTCCCCGTGACTCCGCCTGTGCTTGGCTGGAGACGTTGCAAGAAATGGCGGCTAATCGATGTCAGTGGCGTTCATGCTGTCAGTTTCTTTCCAGATTGTCTGATTGAGCGGTTGGAGGTGTAGGCACCTCAGAATGCTTGACATAGGCCAGCACTAGGTCCCCTCCCTCATCCACCCACTCTTTTTCTCTTCTTTTCACTCCAGGGCTTTTAATGCATATATATATATAAAATTAGACGAACTTTATGGTTGTACGGCAGTAAAGCATCATTGTCAACACTGATGTTGCTGTCTTTGATGATGATGTTGGCAAGTGTACGGTGGATTTTTTCACCTCTTAAACGAGTGAATGTCCTAGTCAATAAGACACCTTACTTTCCTCCTCAAAGGAACAGGAGGGATATCGTTCTTCTAACCACACGCCAGGAAATGCGACGGAAAATGTACTTAATTGGCATGTTTTCACAGGTTGTTAGAGAATCAGATGAAACCCGACAGTTTCTCGGACAGTGATTTTCGTAGTTGTCATTTTCTCTTTTACCCTTCAGGCTACATAACTTTCAGGCGGTGCTTAAAGCGCCCACTTCTTCCGCAACGAAATTTAATGAACCACCACTGACGTATCTGAATCAAAGTGAGTTGGTTTGTTATTGCGACTCGATTTCGATCGATTCTGCGATTGACTTGACTTGGTCTGTTTCATTTATCCATATACAATGATACTCAGAGTGTGAAACTGTTTATCACACCGCAGTGCAGTGACCCCCACGAGGGTTCTCCCAAGAGAGATCACAAGAACGCTTCGAGTTACCAGAATTTCTTTTGAAATCCTCTCTGAAGATCCCGAAAAGCCCCTTTCCTTACGGTTTCCTCTTTTCGGGAATGTCACTGTTGTCGCTTGGATTCGATGCGCTCTACAGTATTTTGTAAGAGGAATGACCACTTCCCTGAAAAATCTCCGATGACGCTTCCCGTCACGCAGTACGTGATGTGCAATCCTCCTAGGGGGGAACTACTTCTGGAGCAGACTTGTCATTTGAGTGTATTGATGCTTCCCATAATTATTAGCCGCTTCTTTCGTATCGATCGGCTGGGTTAGTGTGTACTGAAATGCGTATTTACGTGCGTGGACTGCTCTTGTAAGTCTTTTCGTACACCACCCGTGTTGGACTTGTTTCGTCCGAAAAAGAACAACGCCGCGAACATGCGGAGACAGTGGCTTGGCGAAACGTGCTTCTCCTGTTATCCACTGCGTTTTCTGATCTCGATGGATAGTCGCCAAATGCGATAACGCACATGATGAGGAGGTGCTTAAGGAAAAAAAGGTGTCTTATACTCTTCTGGGAATGGTCTTCCGGTGTATATGTGGGGTCGCTCTTGCGGTTTTTCCGGAACAGTGGCCCCTCTTAAAGGTATTGCTATATCTCCTCTCCTTGTTCTGGTTTCTGTCGGGTGGTTTACTGAAGAGCGTGGCAATAAAGGATTGCAGCTTTGATTGCCGTTTCACAAGGTATATCTATCAACAGCTTTTCTGTCCTTTTTGCTTTGTTTGAGTTTGAGTGGAAAGAGTTTCAGGTGAAGGGGTTGGCCTAACCAGTGGACTATGACAAGCTTTCTGGCAGCCTTCTGACATCCTTCATTTTTAGGGATCCAAATAAGGCTTTGTGGATTCAAACCATCTAATGTCCACATCCCATGTGGCATACACTAGGCAGTCATACAACCTGCGGAAATACGGTACCTGAGATGGCCTTAGGTTTGCAATCTGGTTTGGAAAATTCTATTCGAATGTAATGCGAGGGCCTTCAGCATGATGCAGAGTTACACCGGAACCAGAGAGTCTGTCGGATCCCATCAAGATCCGTACAGTGACGTCTCAACATCAGATAAACCGTAAACGAAAAGGTAGGATGAACCCAATCACTGCTTAGTACAGAGTCGCAACCTTGATTTGTGTACCGTCTGGAGCTCTCTTCGGCGACCTTGATGTCACGTCTTTCCGTCACCCTTCCGATGGTATCTTCTATCTCATGAAGTGGTGCGATAGAAGTTGTGAGGAATTTCTCGATAAATAACCGTTTGGTTTTCATTGCCATAGGTGATGCCTTTTTAATTCCATCTTCATCCTCTCTTTGTCTACCATTTCACGTTCCAGGTCAGGTATATGAGCTTGTGTTGCAAAGGGACACGGACAAAGTTTCACAAATCAAGGTAGGTTTATTTGGAAATTCCTCTGAGGAATGTGGTTCTGTCCCTTCGGTGATAGTCGAATTTGTATTGCGCTTGACATGTTTGTGGTTATCAGATCCAGTGTGGCGGAAACAAGGGTGCACGAGGCGTCTGACCTCACAGAAGTTCCCTTTCATGATGGGTTACACTTGATCTCTACTCGTAGTTAGTGACGCCGCAAGATGTTAGTGGTGCTTGTACTGTTAGTTTCTGTCCGGATCGATAGTTTGGGGATGCAGCTGTCTACCCACACTCCGTTCTCGCCGCAGCATTTTAAAGCATAGGTTGAAGGTTTTGTTCAACGCTGCACCCAATAATGATGGTGAGGCTGTTTGTAGTTTCTTGGATGTGGATGGACGATCCGCTCGACAGGTAGATCGTACATTTGCGTTGTTTGAGATAGAGACTGTTTATTGAGGCTTGGCTTAAAAACTGTTGTGAACCATCAACCAGTGATCCGTTTTACTCCCGTAGCTTGTATGTGGATATTCCATTTTTGTTCCACGGAGAAGTACAAGGGCCCCTGTAAACACCATTAAGAGCTATTCGAGGCTTGGAAGCATCACTTTCCTGGAGTGTTGGGAAAACTGAACCCAGTCGGCTTCTTGAGAGGACGGCATTCCTGAACATACGATTGTGCACTATTCATCCACTACTGGTATCCCCCCCCCCGCATGGCTGATTTCGTACATCAGTGTAGATTTGTTGGTAGAATAAAAGCCTGTTAGCCCATTCCTACTTATACCTTATGGCTGTTTTTTGAATGACCCAAAATTGTCGACACTGAATGATGGACTCTTCACGCGAGCTATTAGTTCAGTGGTTCCAAGCTTGGGAGCCGTGCAATGACAGACTGTCACCCCCTGCGGATCGCCTAACCCATATGCATAATTTTCGGAGTCTCCACAAGTGAGGTCACTCTTCTGATAGATCCACAAAATTGTCCTCCATCGGCCGCAACGTAGTGTGCCAACCTTCAAGAGAAGACTCATCCACGGACGGTGTTCTTCGATACTTACATACTGCTGTATTGCATCCCCGCCGAAGACAGACCGAGTTCCCTTTTTCCCTCTGGCGCCCTCTATTTGGGGGGATGCTGTGTTCTTCACATTGGTTGTCACTGACTGTCACTGTCATTGACCACTTGAGTATGTTCAACCAGTATCCCTGGGAAACATGGGAGCTTGAGGTCTGTCGCGTTTGGCAAGCAGTCGGAGGTCGGCAATGTCTGTAGTGATCAGTTTGCTACATCAGTCTTCCACAGCTTTTAATCAAGCTCCCAATGCTTAACCTCTTTATCAGAGTCAACTACCTCATTCTATGGAGCTGGGAAATAAAAATTAAAGCTCTGCATGTTCAGTCTGCCACAACCTAATGGATCTAAGACATGCCGAATCACAATTAGAGTTGACATTCCTGGTGTGATGCTTCTCTGTTCTCTTTTGGTATCGTTTCTGAAATGGGTCAGTACCAGGTGTGATCAAGCTCGATGAGGAAACCAACTTACCAGGTGTCAATGTGGTTCGATGAGCGCCCGTTTCAACTTGACAGTTGTTCATTTTGGTCAAGTCGTGCACTCTGGGGAGCCCATTAATCGACCATGAATGATCACGCTTTTACTAACTGTGACCTATGACCTATTTCTGGGGCTGCCTCATTCAGCCTATATCTCCTGTCTGCGAATTGGAACAAGCACGAGCAGCCACGTGGCTTTCTTTTTCGACTGGCTGGGGAAGGAGCACATACGCTGACAAGCTAGCAAGCTGCTGTGGTATTCATCTTCAAGCGGTACGTTTGTAGTACGTATCTGTTCTGAAATGATCTGTCATGAAACAATGGGCAAAACGGTACTGAAGCATCTATGGTGTCATGCTGTCGATGGTGATGATGATGATGGGCAAAATGGTCAGTTCGTATACGCGATAGACATGAATTATGACGTATTGTTATGTGTAATCGCTTGTCTGTCTGCTTCCCGTCCAGTATCGCATCTCATAAGGCAAAAAACCCTAATCGATTGCACCTTCCTTCCATCTAACTTATCGCCACGGTAGCTCTCGAGGTGAGTTGCAGTAGCGTTCGTCGTTAGCATCCGTGGGATCCCACCACAGGTAGATCGCTTACCACGAGAGGCCAGACACTCCTTTCCGTCAAGCATCTCCTGGTGGTTTGCTTTATCACTAGTCATTTCAACTAAGATGATTTCTGTCGCATGCAGTCATTTTCCGGTCTTATGAAGAGTATGTTCGTACTATCTTGCACACGCTTTTCCATCCATTCTGATCCTTTCAGAGTTTGATCACCCTCCGATTCCATGAACATCAGATGGAGTTGCAAGAACAAGAGCATTTGAATAGTTGGCGCGAGGCACATCCGGGAGAACGTCTCCTTGACGTGGGTGAGTCGCTCGGATTTCTGCATTCTAGTTATCTGGATTCAGAAAAAGGTGGTATTTTACCATGGTGAAATAGAACAATGGCTGCTGGCATTTCATCACGCGAGTACATTTGTACATAGTTTACAAGCCTGAGAAGGTAATAAGTGGAATCTCACAGCAGAGGATGACAATCAGATGATTTTTTGCGCTTCTCTCAGAGAGGGGCTATTTGTTGGCAGATTGAAGTCAACACTTTCACATAACTCCTTCAATGACATTGCGATGGTTGACGCAACCTTATTGGAGTCACCTTTGCTGTTTGGGACACATTTTTGAGGATAACCTTCGAACTATTTGGAGATAAATCACGCTAAACGGTTGAGCTGGGTTGATTTGATGGTTCGCATCGATCAGCTGGTTTGCGTTTGCACTGGTTACGCATTTAGCTTCTATGGTTTGAATACGGAACAGTAATTGCGTCTTTCTTTTCTGGGTTAGGTGCTGAGTCGTGCAATCCAGATATTTTGCAGAATACGCACAACTAAGGGAATTGATTGACACAGAAGCACGGGGGACCGAAATAGACCCTTAGTTGTGCTGCACTGAGCGTTCTTCTATCTTCTAGGCGGTGTATAACACTTTCAGGATTACTGTCGCTTATGAATGACAATTGTATGTGGATACCTAGTTCGCGTAACTGAAGTAGATGGCTTGCGTTAAACCGGACGCTCCACTCCCCAGGAATATGATGACTTGTGAACTGTCCGATGATCATTCCAAAATGTTCATGACCTTCACGGGGACCCGTAATTCATATGGTTAGTCCCCAAAGACGTGAACCTCTGTGTCACTCCCTGACTGGGTTGCCGCCTTAAACTTGTCACAGTGTGATCCTTGTCCTCACTTTTGTGAGTTTCCGGGCGTAATTTGGTTAGCAGAGCCTAGGAAGGCTAATCTGGACCTAAAATTACGCTTCCGATTGAAGGGATCTTTCCTGGGAACGCTGTTCGAGGAAAGGAGTACGTTGGTCGTAATAGTACTAGTAATACTAGTACTACTAATAATAATCGTTCAGCTGCAACTCCATTTCGGTACCCAGCTGCCATGGCACTCGAAAGAAGGCACGAGGGCTGAGTTACTGCCAGGTTACCCAATCCTAGACAGGAGAAGTCGAGATGCAGAGGTCGGGTTCGAACCACAGACCTTTCGGTCGTGCCTTAGGTAGGTTGGTGCCTTAACCACTGGGTTACCTGGAGCTCATTTGTTCGCAGTCTTAAAGCCCATTAAATGTTCGAAATTTTGGCGACAAGGTTATGGAACCCTCCGTGTTTTCCGCCATTTTCATTCTCATCCCGCTGGATGCAGGTAGGTAAGTTTTGTCAGGAGATGACGAATCCCATCAGAAATGAAAGCAAGACTCTGATCGACTGGCCTAAAAACACCAAAAAGCGAGAATTGAGCGCAACAGAATTATGGGGCCATCGGATAGCGTGATCCCCTGCGTTGTTCAAATACCAGGCGTTTTTGTCCACTCATGGTATATTGATTATTCCGTGGTGATTTTCCCAGTTTCTTGATGTAAGCGTCAAAGTGTCATGAACAGTTCAGCATTGTTAATTTTCACATTTCGCAAGTTAAGGTGACATCCCAAACCACGTGAATGAAGTCGATTTTCATACAGGTGTAATCCTTTCATTTCTGGTCTGTCCTTGAAATTCTCCTGATCTCCAGTGATGTTACAGCCACGTCGCTGACTCAGTAGATTCAGTTCAAAATAAATCTTGACTATGAGGCCGAATTTAGCCAACTTTCTGTATTTTCCCCAGCGCGCCCTATGACCACATTGCCAATGCACACGGTCCTCTTGCATATACACGCACTTTTGAATTAGACGCCTCTCTAGGTTTTGAAATGGGCAAATTGGCACTACCAACCAGTTGACAAGACTCTGGTTGGCACATTGAGACATCAAAATTGCCAGTCGTTGCCATGAGTGGACCAGAGCGCGGGATTCTGAACAAAAGAACGCAGAGCTTCAGTCCTCTCGCGTCATCCACAGCCTGCCCCAGTTCCGTTCGGTGGAGATGTTGAATTGGTCGACCTGGCGTCTTCTTCTTCAGCGGACTGAGAGCCTGTAACAGCATAATAACAGGGCCAATGCACAATGGAGTGAACGTCTATGATCCCGAAACTGAGTGGATGGTTGTTGGTGGTTGGTTTTTGAAAGGACATCGGTCAAACTGTTACAAAAGCAAAAAAGCCGGCAAATGTGGTGGAAATCTACCAATGAGACGGTTCCGTGAGACCGTTCCTGTTGGTCAATGTGATGTTCTCGTAAACCCTGGTGAGATTTGTCGTCCACTGACCAAACGCCATACTTCTGCATGCAGTGGGACTGGGTGATCGTAGAATTTGTTGAGGGTTCCATACTGGGGAGACTAGGTGACGGGTACGCGATTCGGGTTTGGAACCAATTGCTTAAGAACCTTCCTATTTTACACGTTTTCCCCGTTCGTGTCGTTTCTTTTTTGGGATAAATTCCACTATTCACCAAATCCTTCTTGTACAGTTTTCGTGTTACGGACCGCCCCCTTACTAACCGGGCAAGTTTGTCGCCTTCCTTAAAATTTGTCTTCCGTTTGTGTTCTAGATTTATCGCAATCCTACGGATTCGAAGATCTCTTCTCCGCTCCAGCCACGCCCAACATGGCAGTCTGTCTGTGGAACGGTCCACAATGCACTGTTGCTCTTCGACTCAACTGTATCGGCACCGAATTCACGGCCAAGAAGCACGGGGGTGAGAAGGGAATTCCTTTTCGCTTACAGGTACGTTTTCGGCTAATTTTTTTTAATCGTCGTTCTTCGCTATGGGGTTCGATAGAGTCATACGGGTTGAAATGCACTTTGAGCATCGGTCGGTCCTGTTAATAATCGGTCAGTCAACCGATACCGATGCCTCAGTCGATTCTCAATGATCTGAATAGCTTTGTTCACCGTACTTCGCAACTTTCCACCACATAAATAAAGACAGCAAACCTGAGGTTGACAGAAACTCGGGACTACGTCTACCTGATGAACCCGAGGAAGGACGAAGCCGGTCGTGGACTGCTTTCGGCAATCTTATAAGTCGCCTGTTTCCCGGTTGATGCATACATATATCCATCTGCGAATCCCACATAAACCGATGACCAGAGTGTGGTTTCCACGAACTGCAAACTGATAGTCGGATTAAAAAACCACCAAGGTTTTTGCGCGTTATGTTGTTATTGTACTGAAATGACATTCACCCATCCGCCTGATGGAGAGAACCCGAAACTATCCTGGATATCCTTCAGACTTTGCTTTGCGTTGTATCACACGCATCACAAGATAACAATGGTTCCACATACCTTGTCAGTCCAACAGGGCTGCTAAGCACTATTGGATGTAATGAAATGAGAAATCCCAGTACATGTCGCGTGAACGGAAAGACGCTCGGGGACAGATACAGACCACCGATTACCTGACGGCTAGTCTACCGATTGGGCTACCGAGGACGCTCGCACTCCGTCACACTTTTGCACCTGAAGTTCAGAGTTAATTCACCATAGATGTGTTCCATAACAATATCGGGTAGAGTTTACAGGATTTTCGGGAACTAGGACAAAAGCGGAGCATTCTGAATGCTCAAAATATGGCTTTGATTTCCGCTCTCATCAAAATTGTCGACACCTCAGTGAGAGTGGTGTTGGGCAGTGTGTGATTTTTTCACAAGGACGAGATCCATAGTCTCATGATCCTGATGGTCATCGCAAATCAATCAGTGGACTGATTCGTGTTGTATGACGGCGACGCCAAAAACTATTCCATGCAACCAGCACACAGTTGAAGTAATAATAAACGATGAAAAAGCCCTAGGGAGTGGTAGTGTGTAAGGTTGAACAGGCCCGACAGGACGTGATTGTTCCACACCAAAGAGGGAAGGATTGGAGCTTTGCTCTCAGTAGGGTTCGTCAGTAGTATGTACATTCGGCCGCGTCGGGATTCTAAGTCCAGACATCGGACATGTGGATCGATCGAGTTAGAACTACTCCAGCACCACGTGAACGCACCTCGGCTATTACGTTTGAACTAACGAAGTTAGTCACGCTCGGATGATGTGAATACGGAACTCTTAACCCTTGCAACTATCCAAAATAGTCGGAATTATGAATGGACCACGAGCTACAAGTTCATCTTTAACGAGTAGAAAACTCCACTAAACTACGGATAAATTTACACTTCAGATTGCACTTGTGGCATCTATCTATCTCCTCAAGTTTGGAACTATATGGCTTATCAACGCCAGCCACGTGTGAGTTGGCTCAGGTCGTCACGCACGCTCAACGGTCATGATCGAACGAATGAATCGGTTGGATTGGTTGATTTGAGAGAACGAAACGGCTCACGCTTTAACTTATATGAAGGAATCGGTACACGACTAATAAATAAGTCTAATATCTCCGTTTATTCCTTTTCACGGTCTCTTTGCGATCAGAGCTCTTCATTCTCGTATATTAGTCCATCTGGGGTGGTTGATGACGTGACTGGTCTAAACCGGTCGTTCCGGAGGGGCGGATGCAGTCCTGCTAATTTTTCGGGAATCGTGATCTATGGTGTAAAAGTGTAGTTGTCTTTTATTCTGGGAGAACGACGGTGTAATAGTAACATGAGAATATGTTTTCGTTAGCAGGAAGATGGGTGGGAATTCATCATTTGGGGGTCGTAATAGGACTGATTGAAAAGAGTCACCATAGAGGGGTGGTCGCTCTAAGGTAGTTTTAATGCGTCTGTGTACCGTGTCTAATTGAGCAGAGTCCTTTCCCTTTACTATGCATCTTTCCACTCTTATCTTTACGCCTAACAAGGTGGATTACGTCGACGCAGAGAATGGGCACCACATCGAGTGTTGTGCCACACAAGTGAAAGTGTTCAGAATGAAGGGTGCAGACCGGAAGCACCGAACAGATCGAGAGAAATTGGAGCGAAAGTCTAGAGAAAGTCAAGTAGGTGTAGCTGTTTGAGCTGTGTCATGTTTAGATTTGTAGTCATTGCTTATTTGAACCAACGTTCATTGGTACCGTTTTCCCTCGTCATTGTCTTCTTCCTGGCTGAACGAGCCAAAATATTGTATCCAAGGTACTTTCGGTTCACGGTCTTTAGCTGATAAACTGAACGGAACCAGCTCTACCATGTTCCAGTACTCTCTGAGTGGTTTGCTGTCGAGATTCGGCCGTCTTCCTCCGGAAATGCTACTTTTGCTTGTTTATGTCAGGTGAACTCTTCGGTAGAGGACGACTTTAAGATCCAGTCGACACGAGGTCACCATCATAATTATCATCATCGACAGCATGACTTCAGTGTTCAACACCGATACTTCGCTGCCATATGACACTAGGTCACGTGAATTAGACTCAGTCCGCACTGAATCGCATGTCGAACCGTTTGGCCAGCCTGCAGATTGGTGTAAAACAAAGTTGAAACCACAAGAAGCATCTCAGTTTCCACGTCATCTAGGCAGTCCGTCAACAAAGCCAACACTGGATCACTATTTGTGCAAATCTGTTGGTCCGTCGCCGTCCCTGGACAACGTTTATCTGAGGCCATTGTGAAGCCTACTAATTTTATCTCAGGATCTAGTCGCTTGAAGATAAGAATAAAGGAAAAGGATGAACAGATGGGAGCAGTTTTTGGGCCCGCAGCAAGTCCAAACCATGACCGTAATTCTCAAATCATTTGGGGACGATAAAACAGTTGAAGCGCACTGAGTTTGCGATCTGTGGCCCGCACCAATCGTAGTACACACTGACGCACAAATTCAGTTGACCTGGTTTGTTAGTGGCGTTGCCAAATATGTCACTTCTCTCAGCCCATTCACTCAGGTCCAGGTGTCAGAACCGTTTAGACGGAACGGTGGAGTACGCTCCAACAGAGCACAGAAGACCAGAGCCCTGAGATAATTGCAATTCACTCGTTTGACCATCCAATGTGCGCTCTAGAGCGATTTATACAGGTGCTACGATTATTCTGACTCACCACCCGGGCGATCACCGCCACAACTCACAACGCACACCAAAATGCGGTTGTTCACCATCTTTCGCCTGTTTCCTGAGTACGGCTCTGCGTTCCCTACTCCATCTAGCAATCACTGATTTCAGCTCGCACTCAGTGTGGTGGAAGAACGCTGAAAACGTATTTCTTTTAGCGACATTCATCTTGAGGCCATTTTTTCTGCTGCCGGAGTTCTCCTATTGTGAACAGCTTCGGCGAGAGTTTTCCTTACAGTTTCTGTTTTTGTTGAGAGTTTTCTCACAGGAAGCCACCGTATTCAGCGCGTGTGGTAAGATAAGGTGCAACGCGTCTTTGCGGATGATCCGGTAAGGCAACAAGCTCTGTCGTTCTATATACTGACATTCATATTTACCATCGCGTAGTGAATTGTACTGTCGAATTAGGAACGACTTCAACTAACGAGTCGGCAGACGCAATCTGCGTGATACGCTTCAACCTCATCAGAACCCACCATCTAGTAGGTTTTGTTTATTATGTGAATTGCATGATATAGTCCTATGCAGCACGAATTAAAAACACAGCAGATCAGCACAACAGACAACCGACTTTTCGTGGAGGAAGACCAGCAAGTGAGTGTGATACGTTGGCCCAATTAAATGAGCACACTCTTCGGAGGGGACTTTCGCAGCGCGCATTATTCCAGCTCCCGTGAGAAACTAGGAGGGAATACATCTTCCAGGAGATTACTCGTATGTTGGAGGCTGCTTGTCGTGGATGTTTTTGTACTTCACGAATTACAGGTAATGTGGTTATGCTAAGCTTTGTGATATGTGTCAAGGTTCATTTAGGAATACGTACCAAGCTACAATAGTGGATTGTAGGCACAGCTCTAAATACTTCGACTATTGATAACTCGGTTGCGTTATTTTTAAGTTTTCTTTGAATGGGTGCTTCTAGGAATACTTCGGAGCTGAAATTCGCGGCCTTGTCCACCTACACGTAAAGTTTCCCTATTCTCGAATCGAAAGCAGGCAAGTTGTGTCTGACTGTCGTGTCTTGCTTACGGTCATGCAACTCTGTATCGGTCCCTTGGATTGCTGCACCGCCCACTGTGGTATATCAAAAGGCACGGTAGCTTCAGACAGCTCTTTATGGAGACAAAGGAAAATCGTTACAACTGTATTTATAGGGTAATCACAGAATGTTTCACTAGGTCATGCTAAAATATACGTCAGTGGGCGAGAAGCGTCGAGCTAAATATAATCGATCCGAATTGGCTGGCATTCAAACCAATCAGGGCATACCTTCGTTTGGTCCGTAGCCTGCACTTGACACATCCGTCCAAATGATGTGGTGTTCGGCTATTAGGGACGGCTGGCCTCCGAACATTGATTGAGAGGAGATGTCAACCAATAAGTAGGTTCGATTTGGCGAGGGGAACAACTGTATTCAGTGACCGTGTAAGTCTACAGGAAGGTTCCCCATCGGATCATCTACTGTGGCTTAGTTGGTTAGAGCGCCATACTTATAATGCGGAGGTCAAGAGACACTTTAAGCTCGAGAAAGCTCAGTGGTTAAGGCGCGAACTTACTGACCGGATGGTCCGTGGTTCGAATACAAATTCGGCATCTCGACTGCTCCTGTCTAGGTTTTGGCAACCTGGCAGCCCTCGTGCTTCCTTTGGGTGGCATGACAGCTAGGCACCGAGTGTACTTAATGGCCCAACCTTTTCCCCATACTTGTAATCCATAGCAGTGTTATTACCTCTTCGCTGCGTTTGAATGGTATATCCCGGTTAACTGAACCTTACTATTCTCAAGAATTAAATCTAGAATCATGAAATTCCCTCTTCGCACGAGGACACTTTAAGCTAGGTGAATTATTAACCTATTGTGTTATTAACACCGAACAATCTGGTCCATTAATCCCTCTCTACTTTTCTGTCTTGCGACGTCTGTAGTCTCAGTACCGACCTTCGTGTCCTGTGACCACACTGGTTAGTTTTCCTTTCGGCTACTCCGGTCCGCGTCCGAAATCTCGCGCCTTCAGTAGCCTATCACAGGGAACTCAAATACTTGACCTCTCTTCTTCACGGAACATGGGGACTGATGGTTTGGCGATCGATTCGGATGAGTCAGCGAAAGCTGGGTGAGTTGCAGTCATAACCACAGGGAGGTGGATAATAAACAGTCTCGGATCATTCACGCATGCTGCTTTTAGTACTGCCGTTTTCACCTTTCTGTAGAAGCCTATCGAGGTATTGGAGTCACGTAATCATTCACGTAATCCTCAGTGCCTCTATTCTCTGTCTTTTTCGATTCATCGCATTCTCGTTTGTGAGCTAGGCATTAGGGCATAAAACTTGTGACTTTACATAATTAGATTCTCTGAATATATGTGGGGAAATTCACTAGCCGTCAGAAACAATAGAGGTTTGAAATGTCTATCGAAGAACCGTAAATTTCTCTACTTTGAACCTGCACCTGGAAGCCGGATTCAGAATACCATGACTGTCGAGTTACGCTACCTTATTTCTTTTTTTACTATACCTGTTAAGTGAACAATCCATAAGTTTGGCCAATTAGTCGCCGTGGAATCGCCTTCTTAGTTGGTCAATCATTAATTTAGTGTCAAAAGAACATTACCAGTAAAAAAATGGGCTTGCACTAAACCCGGACAAATTGATGCTATACAGCACTTTCCCCCCATACGCTACAAGCATTTGAAATGACACAGACTCAGTGAAGAACAGGGAAGTTTGCTGATAGTCGAAAACTCTTGGGTCCACTGTTTGGTAAAGATAGTCTCATCCTGCTCATGGAATAGCTCTTTAAGACTGCCTGTTCAAGATTTTGGTGTTCAAGGTCATTTGACGCACCAGCAGATTTAAGTTTATTGGTTCGATGATCATCTAAGCCATTATTTGTTCGGCAAGCCCATATTCCAGAATCTGGGATCCTCAGGGAACTGGAAAGAGCCAGAGCCACACAGCAAAAACTACAAATAAGCATAATTTCGAACAAGCCATGGGAACTAGCAGAAAACAATAGTCTCTTCAACTATGACACCTTTCTGACACAAAGCTGCCGTGCAATTCGAAGGAAACCAAATTTTAGCGAAGCCACCGGAGTATCAAATTCTAAACAAAAGCAATTGAACACTTAGGTTTAGTTTCTTACCACAAACCGGTCACTAGTTTCTCGTCCTAACCACTGAGTCGTCTGAAGCTCATTAACGCGAAAATCTGTGTTGCCACCCGCAATGTGTCGTGAAGTGTCTTAAGTCCCCTGTCTGTTTTTCTTCAATTAATGCGTTGTATCCTACGTGCTCGTAACGCATAACTATTGTCCGAGATACTTGAAGCTGTCCCGCATAATGAGTAGACCTAATCCATACTACCGCAAGAGTGAGATGTTCACTCTTATATCAACGGTATCGCAATTGACAAGTTTTCGAAATTTTGTCGCTAAGTAGCACCACACTATTTAAACGATTCTCTATTAATCCTAGTGTAATTGTCCATGTTCTAAGGCAGGTTGAATGTCCCCACTTTAGGATTAACGGATCCTTCTCTGTCGGTAATGAACGGTCAACCAGTCCTCGACGCTCCACAGCTGATCATGTGGGTAATGTAACGGCGTCTGCCTCAATGTCCACCGCGCACTTCGTCACCCCGTCTCAACCTTTTCAGCGTCCAACCTTAATGCGTACACGACGCTCTTCGCCCGGACCTTCACGTTTATCACCATCGCCGAGTCGTCGACTTACTGGTACAATGAGCTCGTCAAATCTTCAGCGGCGACGACGTCAGCGAGTTACCGAGTGTTGCATGGGGAGTTGCTCAGCCTGTGGTCGTATTTGTCGAAATCCCTGTGGTGGTATTACTGGCAGTGGAGGCAGGTGGATTCGGACGTGTAAAGTCAAACCGTGTTGCGCACACTGGGACGGAGCTGGCCCGCGACAGAAACAACCCGCATGGCTACCAGAAAAAAGAAGAGCTTCGCATAGCTACGAACGGAACTCGGCAATATCATGCCCCCAAAAGGTGATTTCTCAAAGCCTTTTGGTGGTGGTCTAGCATGTTGAGCGCGTGATATTATCATTATTTTGTTTATTTTAATGGCAAACAGTTTTCATCAAGTTTCATCGGAGTTTGATGCTTGTTATCTCTTTCTTCAGCCGTCAGTTCATCTAGTGCAGACTCCAATGTAGGAGTTTCTATTGTTGGTGTTGGCGCGCAACACCGGTGGCAATGTGACTACTGATGAGTTTCTATTGTTGGTGTTGGCGCGCAACGCCGGTGGCAATGTGCCAACTGACGATTATTATAACCCATAAAGATATAGATGCCCCTTTCTAGAGGAACCATTCTCAGCCACGGCTGTGGTTCATACCAAGAAGAAACCACGTGAACACAGTACTTTTGGTCTTCCATTTTGGGGGACAGATTAGTCCCAGTCTAGTTACACCGTGAACCTACAGCGAAGTACAGGCCCGCAGCCTGTGCATGAAGTCAGACACGCAAGATAGGCTGCAGACCAAACTGCGTCAGTCCAAGCTGAATGAGCCAGATGGTTAGACCTTGGTCAGAACGGTGTGACAATAAGAAATTAGAACACAGGTGACAAACAAGGTACCGGTGAGATACAAAATGATGTCGTCTAGTTTCTGAGGGACAACGTTATCCTACTCTGTCCTTTTTGTCCTCAGTGTCAAGCCCTTGAAGTGTCGGCTCTATTTTAATGCTAAAAATCTCAGTTTAGTAACTCTGCCCCACAGGTAAAGGAAATATTTGATCGATCATGTAGAGCGGCCTATGTGTGGGGATTATATGTGGTATCGTAACCTTCGAGGAGCACTCTTATGAACTCTTCTGATAGCTCGTTTTCTTAGGAACTTCATCATTGGATGTGAAATTAAGATGCTCTGGGGGGGGGGAGTTCTCAATTTATGGTGTTGCACTTTCTCTCTTGGGATGTTTTAGCTTGGCAGTGGACACCCTTATACCTTCTTCGGTATATTCTGGAATTCCTACTGAGACATTTAAGAACTTGTTAGGCGGAATTCCACACAGATCCCGCTTTACCGCCCGCAGTCGGGTGCTGCTTCGGCCAAAAAGCCTATCCCACACAAGATTGGCCAGGAATTCGGGACGCTTGCCGGTCCGGCATCAAGCCCAGATCTGATTGGTCGAAAATCTGGACCCAACAGCCAATCATGACCCAGTATTGGCCGATTGCCGGTTGCCAATGGTGCATCCAGAACGCGTCAGAATTTCCAGAAAGTTATTACCGCTTACGCTATATATATGAAGCGTTGTACAAATGCTCTTGACTTCGTTTGGGGCGTTAATATATCTTGTACACCTTTGGTGGTTGTTTTGGCACGCACGCTAGCTTGGGAGGCTCAGACCGAGAACTAAGCTGAGAAAGTACCGTTACTACAGAACTTCTATTAGGGTATCTTGTAGTTCAGGTGAAGGCATATTCTGGTGACTACTGGGGGTGTTTTAAGATTGGAAATTGTTGTATCAACGTCGTATCAGGAAACGCCACGCAGTGGATAGTGGACCTATTGTTGACTAGTTGCAGGCTTTTGTAATCTTTCGCCAATTCCCCGTGATTTGATTGTTGTTATGTCCTCTCTCTTTCCAGGTTGATAGAGTTACCGGTTCCACTCATCCTTCTGTCAGGGCACGTGAGCTAAGCACCTCGGCAGAGTCGAGTCTGGGCAATGAGGAGCTGAGCAAGTGGACCCTGGTGGACAAACGAGGCGAGGATGAGGAGGGTTCGGAGGATACCGCTCTACAACCCTCTACTTCACGTACTGTTCGGCCGGGATCGGTGAAATCTCAGCCTCAGTCTGCTACAGAAGCTACTTCCTCATGTTTGTCAAATCGTGATGCAGGCTACTCCAGTGATTTAGTATTCCTCACCGATTCGGATTCAACGAATCGTGAGAATACCATGAAAAACTTGTCTCTCAGCGCGGAGCCTGTTTGTTTTCAGTCACACTGGGAAGCGCCAGCCGAGGCGCATACAATGGAAGTGCAATCATCCAAGCCAGTAACCAGTGAGGAATCGGATGCTCGGCCGACGGTTCATTCGTCAGCAGATATCGTGATTCAACAACCCACAGATGGTCTACCGATCCATATCGACATGACGCCTGAGGAGGTAACTGCATGGTTCAAGTCATCCAATTTAGCAAACCTTGCGGATACATTTCAGACCTTTTCAGGTAACCTAGTCTTGTCCGTAGGTGTATTTTGTTCTCCTTTGGTTGACAGTGCACTATCTTTTCTGGTAATTGCTAATCGGCAGAGTTCAATGTGCCCTGTGTTCATGGTTCCCTCTTTGGACGGCTCCGTGAATTGGAACCTCTGGTAAGGACGAACGAATTAACCTAGACGTTTTTTGGGGTGTGAACATCTTTCGGCAAGCCCCATTCCAATTTATATAGCTGGAATACTTTGTTGCAAAGTACTTTTAATGGACATGCTCAGGCTAATTCATTTTAGTGTCCACCACTGCAGCATCTGTAAGCACACCATGACTGGTCTAAAATTTATCATTCCTCCAAAATAAACAAACCTGGACCATGATGATCATTTGTAGATGGTCAAGGGAGTTCAATGTTCCTGATAGCGGCTCCGTTCAACCGTCCTCCAGGCTTTCACTGTCGCTTTGAGCTTGAGTGTACGAGAACTGACAATGCACAAACAGGTGTAATAAGAGTTGTGTTCAGCACTAATGTTGTACCTTTTTGTAAGGCTGCACCACATGATCGTTGGAACAAATTCCTAAAGGATTCGCTTTGTGGCAGCCAATGATCTTTTTTTCGACTGTTTGGATAAGGCCATCCATGGATCGATAATCAACTGCCCATGCATACCAGGATATCTTATCGAATTTGACCACATAGATGTAAGTCAATCAACGAGAGAGAGAGAGCCGATACCACGAGCTTTACGGAAGTTGACGCGTTCATATGTGTGTGTGTTTGTGTATGTGTGAACACCTGTCGGTCCTAAATTTTACAAAATCCCATGGAATCACATAGGTCGGTACAATACTCCCTCCGGAAAGCAACGCCTATTGTAGGATCCAGGCCATCTGAGGCGCGGTAATTCTTTCTGTTGTGAACCCGTCATGGGGAGACGATCGTTGTGAGCACGAAGACGATAGCGCTGCGAGACGGTACATGACAATAGAAGCTCATTTTGTGGTTGTGCTGTTTCGCGGGGCTTTTCGTAACTCATTCGCAGTTTTGCCCATTTGAATTATGAATTAACAGAACTGACTTGGAAACTTATGCGATAGCTCTGTATCCATCGGGTTGTCGGTAGCGAATTTGCGGAAATAAAGTATACTTCCCTGCTGCGATTATTTTATTTTATTGTTTATATTCGAAGCGGGTTAGTGAAGTGCGTTCTGCAAGCCGAGTAAACTCATCAGCATTCCGAGAGCGTTCTGTTTATGTACATTTGTTTGTGCGCGTTTGTGCTCATGGCCAGCCATTATCTTTTCTTCATCTCGAGCGGGGTTAGGCGGAGTGATTGCGCTTCACCATTTTTATGAATTATGCCCTGAAGGGACATTTATGAAAGAGCCTGTTTGTGACCAGGAATACGCGGATAACATAACGCCATTTTGTGATTGTGTGTGGTCCCGTCGACAACTTCCTGCCTTCGCAATGGGCCGAACGACTCTCTCAGCCAGGCGTGGAAGGTGTCTGAAAGGGCTCCCCACCTGAAGGGGAAACAACTCGTCAAGGAGCTAATATGGTATTCTCTGAGGAGTGGTACTGTGTTGCCGGTTAAAGTACAACCTAGATCGGTGGAGGTTTTCACAGTCCTTCACTATATGCGTCATGTAGTATTGTGAATTGTAATTATTCGTCAAGGAACTGACTCGCTCTCACCCCTCTGATCTGCTTGACACCGTTGCCGAAACTGGGTGCTGTGCTTTCGCGGAGTGATTTGTTTATTTCATATTGGAACGGACTTTTGGGTTTCGTAGCAAGTCCGGTTACCGATTCGGGCTGCCTCTACAACTGATATTGACTAACATTCCGCGAGGATTCACTCCAGCTAAAGGTTTCACTTTGTGGCACGCGCCCACATGCGCCGTGCACTAAAGTACGGGTCTGTTGAGAGGCCTACATTCTCTTTTTTTAAGTCTTCACCAGTTAAAGACCGATTTTCCTAGAATTTGTCTTGAGGTAATGCTCAACGCACGGATCCTCTCGTCGCTTTGCGGGTACCATTCTCTTTCCCATGCAAGGAAACATCCTCTGAGTTGCCGAAACGTCTTCTCAATTTTGAGATGTCTCCTCCAGGGAAGAGCGACCAAATAAATTGTCTCTGATACCACTTGGACAATGAAAATCCAAATGATCGCTGTTATTTTTCAAGATGGTGTATTAGCGTCCATTGAACTGCTTCAATGCAATCTGTGAAATCGCTTTGTCACACAGTTGTCCGGAGAACACCGCATTGCTTACATATGGGTGGTAGAAGAAAGCAGGGGGAACCCAATGGCACAATAAATGTCTTAATTTAGCTGGTGACTAGGTTTCTATGATAACGCTGGATGCTGAATACAATGAACTGGACACGCGATGCGTGGTTTGGACTACTCTTATATATCTCTGTGGATTCCGTGCGTATTTCAGAACTACTGTAGTACTAAGGGAAGTTCTAATTTACGCACCAAGGGTGATAAACACTCACGTGCAAATTACTCAGGGCTGAGCGGTGACTCAGGGGAATTTCACCTGGATTCATCGTCCACCATTTTCCACAACTGAATGTGCTGCGCAAAGGCCGCCTTATGTTTCGGTAGGAACGACATTCTAGATGTAGAAGTTTGTTTAATACTACTCATGAGGTCGATGAAAACCTGGTACTCCAGTACTGTTTTCGCCCGTCTTGGGTTTTCCCGAATACCCGTCAACCTTATTTCCGAGCTATTAATAAATGCAATAACTGAACACCGAAATATATATATATATATGTATATATATATATATGGGCGAGATGGCTCAAGTGGTTAGAGCGCGAATCTAGTGACCGGAAGATCCGTGGTTCGAACCCGGCCCCTGCCTTTCAACTTCTCCTGTCTAGGCTTGGGCAACCTGGCAGTATCCTGGCCCTCGTGCTTCCCTTCGGGCGGCATGGCAGTTAGGCACCGAAAGGGTGCTACAGCTGAACAAATATATATATATATATATATATATCTGGTGAGCTTGAATGGGGGTCGAACTGGAGTTTTCACCAACCTGTGACTATTCGGTAACGGCGCTTTTGCCTTGGTTACTATGCACTCAACACTTCGTTTGAGAATAGGGCGTACGTGTTAATGCCGGTTTACACCAGGGACACCACCAGAAGGATGATACCTTTTACATGCAAGTCCTAGCCAGTAAGCTAAACAAGAATGACCGCAGCCGATCTCTCTCAGCCTCATCTGCTGTGTTTCTGACTACAATTACTCAGTTTCAGAGGTATCCGCAATGATGCACTGTCTTTAGCGAAAAGTGATCACTTTAGTTGTACTATGTTGACGATCAATTCAGCGGAAACAGGCCATGCCCCTCACCTGACACAATAAAGGTTTTGCTGGTGAAATTGTCTGTGTGACTGCACTGGTAAAACCTGACCAATCACAATGTGCACTGACACTATAATGTTTTCTGTGGATAGGTAAATCGGCCCCTTCTGGGAACCAGGAAGAATATCCTTAGAATGCCTTCCTCGAGAGAGGATCGCATTATCACCTCACAGCAGGAGTATCTTCCACCATGCAATGTGCTTTCCGCGTACAACGACGTCTTTCGATTTGTCTCGCTTTTGTTTGGCCTTTACAGACTGCATGTCTACCCAACGGGAAGCAGCAGTGATAAACAGTCTGCAATGAGATTGACTCCACATGATATCTACATCTGAACTGCTTCCATCCAGCATGGAGGAATAAATGCGGGTGCTCTGTGGGGATAATTTTTAAGTGTACTTCTTGCCTCTTCTGTCCTGCCGGCACGACCGGTTTTAAGGAATCTGTCAACGGGTGCTATAGAGGGGTTCAAATTTAAAAAAACTGTTCAGCTATAACACCCTTTCAGTGCCTAGCTGCCACTCCACCCGAGGGAAGCACGAGGGCTGGGATACTGCCAGGTTGCCGAAGCCTAGACAGGGGAAGTCGAGAGGCAGGTTTGAACCACGGACCGTTCGGTCAGTAAATTCGCGCTCTTGAGGCCACTTGAGCCATCTCTGTGAAGTGAAGTGGTCTCGATGTGTTGCAGAGTTTGCAGCAAAATATGCAGCGAGACGGCTGATTCATTAGACCACTTTTGCATAGGGAGCCAAGTTGGCATGAAGCAAACGAAAGGATTAGCTCTTTTGGACGGGACTCGAACCCGGGGCCCCTCGTTTGCAAGATGGGTGCTCTATCGGGCACTCTATGACAGACGGTGTTCCCCGTTGCGAGGGTTTGAGGAATCGAGTTTTGTCCGGGTGTTTGTTTTCAATTCGGCGTTTCTTATTCCTGGGTTGCAATTCAAAATAAATAGTGCAACAAAACTGTCACACTCAGAGAACACATTCACATTACTCTCGTTTCCACAGTCCTTCTGCTCTCTTGATGCAATTATTTTCGGTGAGTCCACACCAAAGTAGGGATGATTTACGTGAGCGGGTGGAACAGCGGTGACACGCTCGTCTCGAATGTCAGATCTCAACACGGTCAAGGATTATGCGGTGCTGATATACTTTACTAAGGCCGGAACTGTAGTTTGGTGTTTCTGACAGGACAGAAGGATATATCAAAGGGAATGGGGTGAATTCGAACGCTATATAGTATTCGTACTCCGTGAATCGATCTTAGTGATGTTTCGAATGCTAGGACATATCAACCAGGTTGTAACTGATTCTTATGCGCTTTCCTGATTGGGTATCCCTTTCGTTATATCCTTTCTAACGGTTTGTTGTATAGCATCCAAATGTTGTCGTTGGTGTCCACCGGATACTTCAAAAATGGACCATTGGCTAGCCTCACTTACATTCTTCCTCTTTCCTCGTAGGTCGCGATATGCTTCGGTTGACGAAAGAAGACTTCCAAGCTCTCTGTGGTGCTGTGGAAGGCCTACGATTGCATAATGCCTTCTATAACAAGTAAGCGACGTGTTTCATTTTCAAGTGCAAACGCACCGGCACCCAATGCTGTCCATCTTGTGTCCCAGTACTGATCATGCCACCTATGTAGTACAAGTGATCTGTTGAGAATGGCAAACATCCATTGAGTCACGCAAACCCTGTATCTGAGAAGCCGTCTCTGGACAGGAAACCTGACTTGCGCAGTCCCCGTGACAGAATCATGCTATCATTTTTCGCCTGTTGGTCGGACGAATTGATATTCCTGATCTGAAAATGTTTGAAGATTCATGACAAGTTTGTCGCTGATGCGTTCCGTGCTGCTAAGTGACTCAGGGTGGTAAAATTCCATAACATCTTTTTGTCTTTGGTAACCCGAACAGTGTACCGCGATTTTAAAATAGTATAGTTTGGTGTATTTCTTCAACGTTTCTTTTATTCCTGACGCTTGTCCGAAGAGCGGACCGTGCACCTAGCATGGATGCTCAGTTGTCTTCCTAAGAGTGACTTCCAGAAAGCAGGCCACTCCCTTGGAGAATCTATAGTAAGCGTTCTCCACTAAATTCGGATGAAATTCCCTTCCTCTTGTGAAACTACCCTTTAAATCCACTAGCCCTTGCTGAAAGTAGTACAGAATGGCGATCTCAAACGATGCAAGCTTTTCATCCCAGGCAATTTATCAATGTCCTGTGGGCTTCCACGAAACGTGTTGATGGGTGGACACTTTCGGTAGTCGTTCTTCCGGTCAACACAGTTGCAAGGTCATAGCTTACAAAACTCAGGTCAGTCTAGAAGATCAACAATAAGGTCGCGCGGTCAATGAGCATCACGTGGCATGATTAGGTTGTCACTCTGTGGATGAATTTGGACTGTCCGTTTGGGGCCACACCACGTGTATTATGTGGACATAATTTTCGCAAACTGATTAACTTAGCTGAGAAGTGTGAATTCGGCTTGAGGAGTTTTACTATTACTATCGCGTTGCAATTACAGTATTCAACTTGACTAGTCATGCCTATGTATTTATTGACTTAGTGAACAGAAATCTACGAAGTTCTACTTCAATTGCGCCTATTTTGCAATCGGATGACCAAAGTCCATTTGGAATGCTACACGAGACCTGTGTTGCGCAATATGATGTCTGGAAGCTATTTGTGTCTGAGTTGGGGACCGATTATCGATCGGTGTTTATTGAGGCCTTTATGGATTGTTGTCACTAGTAGATTTTTGATTACAGCCTAACCTGTTTGGTAAGCTGATTCTCCATTGTGGTTGCTTTGGGAACTTAGACAAAAAGTCAGATCACAGAACAACTCAGTTGACTCAGCAGCCGAATCGTATGGTTCATTAGGTGTTTTGTACTATTTTTATCTGGGAACAATCACAGTCGATGGTTAGTGGATACTTTGTTAAAACATTCATTTTAGAGAGTCTTCGTAATGTTCTAACAATTTTTCTCTGATCTGACGCACTCGTTTTGGATCCTACACGTTAAGTCCTAGGGAAGTTCATCTCCCAGTTAAGGCAAAAAGCCCTTTCTGTGGTTGTCGCTCCCCAGGAGCATCTCGCGTGTCCCGATTGTCGGAAGTCGTTTTATCCTATCCACGGTTGAACGTTTTACGCGCTACAGTTCTCATTCATTGATGTAAATTACGAACACTTTGGATTTATGGAAGGCTTTGCGACAAACTGAAAGCAAAACAGATTCCAAGGAGGTTTCGATTGAAGTTGTGTTCCTCGATCACTGGATGAATTTTTATTCTCGATCGTTCTTTTCCTTTTTACGAACTTCAGGTATGCTTAGTTCGTACCCGCCCGATGTCCACAATCTAGTCCGTCCTATACGTTTTTCTTTGCTGCTCTTCGGCTTGACCTACTCCTCACACATCCTGCGATTGCATGCCTGAGTCACTCGTGTTTTTTAACCAACAATAGAGGAAATGGGGCGATTTTTGGTCAGTACCATTCGGTCTTTACCATTCAAAATGACACCCATGATTCACCGGAACGTGCCGTTAAGAGGCCGGAGTAAACTCGACAGAAAGTGCGAAAATGTGCTCGGCAAAGAAATAAGGGTTATTAGTGTCACTCACTATCCTAGGAACCAAGGAGGTTGGAGGTAGGATGTTACAACCACGCAAAGTTGCTGTTAACACCACTCGCTTCACTAACAACCGGCTTCTGCTCAGCCTTCAGCCGAGGTTTTTTTGGATCGGCCCACTTATAGTCTCGACCTCAGCCCGATTGAGAACTCTTGGGACATTACACAACAATGGAAAAGCCATTATTCAGAAAACGGTGGCTGTTGGAAAACAGAAACCTAGCATCATTGGCGGACTGTCATTCAGGTACCAACTAACCGAAGGAGTTTACGTCAAATTAAATGTCTAGAAAGATGTTAGACGTATGGCGCTTACCACGAACAGCTGCTCATGTTTCAGGACAACTGAACTCAAGATCTTTTGATTTCTAGTGAGACCGCCTAAGATTCCTTGAGTGCCTTATTCAAACAAAAATGCCGTGACAACCCAAAATAGAAAAGGTATTGACGTGCATCGACTCTAAAATCTCCGTATTAATTTTGTGAATGTCAAAACAGCATCAAATTGCACCTCTTCCCCCGGTGTTTTGTCAGCTGCTGGTGTACACTGGCTGGCCCATGTGAGCTTTCCTATTCATGAGACTTATTCAGCCGCGAGCACTGCTGCTCCACTGTGGGGAACTGAACGACAGAAGTGAAACTTGGGAAGTTGGATTGATACACTGTTTCAACCTTGGTTTCGTCTTGTAATTGAGGTCAATCTATTCTGAAAAGCCGAGAAGCACAATGTAGGTGTTTCATTGACAGTGCGCATCTCTGAGGTGATGTGAACTTGTGACCTCTCGGTTGCCATTTCCATTGAACCGTGCGGAAGGATCTGTAGTCAACCATCATATTTTTGCTTCCCTTGATCCACTGGTCGGGAATTCCGCGGTTCGAACCCACTCATGATTTTCCGGTTGGTCTTGTCGAATCCCGATTGTTTGCTTCGGATTGCATGAAAGGTTTGTATCGAAAGGGTCTCTATCAGGAAGGTCAAATTCCTGAAAGCAACCCAGAGCGATCGGAACCTATTGAGACCTTAAAACTCCACCAAAATCTCAACAGGAAAGCCGGCAAGCATCCAGGCCAATCAAGCATTCAATCAATTCAGCAACAGCCTGGATTGATAAAAGTAAAATCCAAATAGCGTGAAGTCCCTTGTAAGTGTTGCACGCGCACGCGCGCGCTTGTTCGCATTCAAGGTTGACTCTACCGGAATTCTTTTTCTCGACATGCATTAGTAGCGAATATTAAACAAAGAGGAACGCTCACCGAAAATTGCTCAGAGTTGCTTCACGGTTTTGTCAAAACTGAGATCTCGCGTGTTCTTTGGCAGGATGAATTTGGAATACCGTGTGTGTTGTGCCGTTGTGCCAAGCTTTCTGAGCAACAAGCATAGTCTCCAGGCATCATCTTTGTGCTTCAGTTCGACTTTGAAAACATCTTCGTAACATCTGAACCACGAATCGAAGGCTAGACCGACATCAGAGTCATAATGGAACTTCGTGATGCTTTTGACGATCGAATCGACTGAATTTGCATCTGGAGCGGGATTTGGTGGTTGAATTTTAAGTTGCTGCATCAGTGTTCCCACCAAGCGCAATTGCGCCACTTCAAACTGATTTCATTGTTGCAGCAGAATTTCTTTCGGCGCTTCAGCAGTTATTGTCATGGTTCCGCGCGTTCGGGCGTCGCCAGTCTGACTGCTGTTCCCGCTCCAGTGCTTAGTGCCGGAAAAGGACTCACCGATAAGGAACACAACCGGTTTATTGCGAACAAGCGAGTGCGTGCGATTGAAACAATTGCAAGGGTTACGTTCCTGCTGAATTATTGAGCAACTCCTAATCCACAGTCTCCGGACGGTGGAGACTTACCCATGACGCTATCCTGCCAACACTTACGGAGCGGGAACAGCAGTCAGATATAATAGTCTCACATTCGATTCTACGTCGTGAACTCATTGTTAGTGTCCGTGTGAATCAATTTTCAACTGGGTGCCATGCTACCCAGAGTACAGGTACATCTCGAATTGCATTCACAAAGGCATATTTGTTTGCATGAGTCCCTACCTTGCCGAACGCACTGGCATTTCGCACAGGCTCTGCTACCTCGTTGCTACGCGTATTTTTGAGGTGTGAAATAGAAAGCAGTCGAGATGGTAACTCATTTCATTTGATTTGTGATGTACATTTTTCAGACCTCCTCGGCCTCGGTCTACAATTTACTTGAGTCGTCGGGAGAACGAAGGTAAGTCCCCCGAGGAATCGAAATTTGTTCATTTTTGGCATTTATTTTGAGTCATTGTTCGTTTGATGTTTTAAACGTAGTGCTCGGGGCGTCAAATAATGTTTGATGGCGAGATGGCCCAGTGGTCAGAGCGCGAACTTACTGCGGAGGGTCCATGGTTCGAACCCGATCTTTGCCTCTCGACTCCCCCTGTTTAGGCTCGTGCAACCGGACAATATCCCAGCCCTTGGGATTCCTTCTGGTGTCATGGCAGCTAGGCACTGAAAGGGTCTTACAGCTGAATGACTTTTTCTGACGGCCGGTGACTCTCGGTGGGATAAGAATAGTCATCATGATAAGACAAGAGAAATCGAATTTATTCCCTCACGCGTTCTACCATGCCACTGGATATCTTGAGATGTGTCACCTAATCATTGGGCTGCTGGTTAGCCTTGCAGTCAGTTTATGTTACTTTGGTCAAAGTTCGCTTAACAGATTCGTTTTCCACGTCTATTGGTTTTGAGTCCGGATGCACTGGGTGATTGTTAAGCTACGATGTATGGGTTCCCCACAGAGGACGACAGTGTGATGCGTTGGATCAAGCTGCCAGGCGTTCAACTGAGTAACTCTTGATCTATCTCGTGTCCCACTTATTCCTGTTGGAGGAGTACAAGTCACAGGCTTTGAAGGTAGAACTTCAATACAATCGACGCGGTTAAATTGCGTGCAGTCCATTTGCCCATTACACAATAATGACACCAAGTAGAGTTAATATTTATTTTCACGTTCAGTGGAATCTGGCTACGCGATGTCTGGAGGAATGATCCCGGTCCTTATACTGGTTGGGGTGTGCAGGACAAACGCGGCTGTATCTTCAGGGCGCGGCAAATACTCCACAAGCTCGAATCGAGGAGATGGCGAGATGGCTCAAATGGTTAGAGCGCGAATTTACTAACCGGAAGGTCCGTGGTTCGAACTCGACCTCTACCTCTCGACTTCCCCTGTCTAGGCTTGGGCAACCTGGAAGTATCCTAGCCCTCGTGCTTCCTTCTTGGCATGGCAGCTAGTTTGATTTTGACGAGGTACCCGACTAAATCTTGGCTGAATCTTAACTGAATGTGCTACACAAGGGCCGCCTAACGTTTCAGTTGGGGCAACATTCGAGATATTGCAGCACATCTTCTTGACGAAACACACTTCTCGTTAGGTTGCTGAAGGGTCGTTTGTGGTAACTCACGTGATCCGACAACTGTGACTGTTCTTAAGCGGGGACTAAATTCAGCTACATAATCTGCAAGCCATCCGTGAGAGTCGAACTCAACCACACAATTCATGTAACATCTTATGCACTTTTCACTCCTTTACTCCTAGTGTTACTCTTGTTTTTTTTACTGTCTTTCTTATCGGAGCCACATTTGTTTGTTTTTCCAGTGTATCAGGCGGTGATGCTGTATCAGCTAACACGTGACGAATTACTCCGGCACGTGTCCGCAATGGTTACTCTACAGGTAGATCAGGTCCAAATGTTGTGCATTCTCACTGACCACGGATTGCCTGTTCTGATCACAGATGAGGTATGTGTCATTTTACATTGCCTTAACAACTCAAAAGTCACTCTGGTTTGCACTGAGGTGGGTCGAGTCGAAACGCTGATGCCAGAGGGCGTCTGTTTCTCTCCTGTGAGTGGATAGTCTCCACATCAGGATTAGTAATACAGTGGAATACCCACCAAAATCTTTCCACGCATTGAACTTTTCGCATGCATAGTACTAGGTTAGAGGTCTTAGTACAGTCTATTTACGTGGACTCCTTTTTCCTAATCCCAACGTTCTTCACTTATGTCAGTCACCTGTTTGTTCTAACCGTCGTCAGCAAATCTTCTCACACAATATATATCATTCTTAAGCAGGTTATCGCTATCATTCCCCTCAAATTTGTACTAGGTAAAGGTGAATAGCTTCATTGTTATATTTCATGGTTATATCAAACGTACATAACTGTGGATTCATTTGCGCATTAGAAATTTGCCAGGAGGAGAGTGAGCGAAGTAAATCACCAGTGCCAAAATAAACATTCGAATTTTCGGTACGGTTGTTCCCCACCCAAAACATTCGACCAATACTAATATTTCCCCTAGCCGCTGAGACCGCAGTTGTACCGTCGTTTTTATTTCATCGCCCTTCTTTCTCATTGTTCCAATTGTAGCTGGTTGCGCAACTGGAAGATCATAGCTTTTACCAACTGGAAGTGCATTCACATTGTCCAAATAAGGCAAACATATTCCTCCGGCCTGCTTAGAATCTTTGCACCCTAGCCACTGCAATCAGATCAGCTGATCGCAACGCCCGGTTGTACATAAACCTTTTTTGATTGTTTTGTTGTTCACACCGTCATCTTTTTCGCATTATTATTATTTCATGTCTTACTTGTGCTTTTAAACAGGGGCCGATCATACTTTTTTATTCGCTCCTGTGACTTCCAAGGTCTTTTAGTTTGTACCTACCGAATGAGATGTATGAGAAATTATATGGTCCCTTTGGACGGCTGTATTTTCATTGACTTTGGTTGGAGCATAATAAGTCAAATGATCACGATTCTGTGGTCTGTTTTTTTTCCGGTGATGTAGGAACTCGTCATCTCCACAACCTGTCCCGTCGGACAATCGCTTGCAAAGAGTCATTTCCATTATGACACGTTTGAAAGGCCTTGACTGCGGATTTCCGAAAGGTACAAGTAAGGGACACAGATACCAAAATTTTAAGATTTCGTCTTTTTTGCCAGTGAATAACGCATTTACGGGAAATCATCCAAAGTAACGCGTTATCATGCCGGACAAGGTGTGAGCGGTGTCAGTGCCTTGGCAATCGGATTTTTATTTATCTACTTGGTATCTACTAGTAGTTTGTAATTTATCGCTGTAGTGGTCAGCTGTTGCTTGGTGCAATGGGACCAAACGTTTTCCAGTTAGGTTCTCGAAGTTACAGTGGTCATAGGAATATTTGAATGTGTCCAAGGAGCAATTTAAGCATGTACTGAAGCCTCCGGTAACGACCTAGCCCTCTCTATATGAACCCACGATTTCCAATGGGACAATGGCGTACGCGCAACACCCTGGTACAATGGAACTACTAAAAAGAATGAGTAACTAAACTCAATCTAAGTCTCGTCTCAACCGCACAAATCGAGTCACGGTCGATGTTATGAACACATGTAACACGTAATGTACAGCAAATGTGGACTGTGGTTCAGAATGTGTATCCAACACTTAGAAAAGTTAGTCAGCACGGGATTACCTCTTTATGGGGATTTTCGCGAAACTTTGCAACCCCGACCATTTCAGAGAGGCAGTCCTAATTGAAGTAGAAAACAGTACTATGGTGTGAGGTCCTTTCGACCGACTTTGGTTATTCCAGTTTTCAAAGTGCCATACAGCGCCCTCGCTTCACACATGTATGGCTGGTTTCAACTTCTTGAGAGCCTCCAAGCCTAATCCAGTGATAAATGCATTTGGGGTCGCTGCTAACCATTGGAACGGTGCCTTGGTATGCCTTTGATTGGCTCCTGCAGGATTTCGCTCCCCAGCTACTTCCACGTGGAACCGCCATCTTTGATACATCCATCATAGTATATGCGCATCTTCATCATCCCTCTCGTCTCATTTCCCGTCGTCGTCTCGCATTTTCTAGAGTGGATTACATCGGGACTGCGTTCTTGGAGCAGTTCTAAGAGGCTTTTCACACGGTCGAGATTTCGACCGAGGTGGTTCCTTCACCTTCTGTTTACAGGAATATCGAATGAGATGACCTCCAAGAATGTGGATTTCCAAGTTTGCCGTGATCTCTGCATGAGTTGCAATGCAACCACGTTTTCTCTCACGGAAATGGCCTGGTGGTAGATATTGATAGCCTTGAAATTCGGAACAATCACTCACCTGGCATGTGCGACTGAGTGAGTCGCTTCGCACCAGCTTCACGGGAATGCGAAACCTCACGTAATGCCCACTTTGGGAATCAATACGCCAACATTAGCCCTTGTTATTTTGGGCTGTTCTTCAGCAGATGTGCCGTCTTGTTCGCCCAACTTTTTGATTCCCTAAACTAGGAACAGCTGCAACTGAAGTGTAAGTATTACTGGAGCCATTTACAGTTATTTCATCCCCACTCCTTTCAGCACTTCCAATCCATCCCAGTTACAACACCTGTTTAGTTAGGTTTGCGAACAAACCAGTTGTTTTTTGTATCGTATGCATGAATGTGTGTGAGTATGTGTTCTTCATTCAGTTATCCTCCGCTATTTTAGCGTGTCTGGCTCTCCGATTTTGTCCATTCGAGTTTAAGTAGGATGTATCGGTCGCTTTCTCAGTAGCACGTCCACCATTCTTGTTGCCACAATCACACGGGTGTCCAGTCTGTGACCCCTGGCCAATTCTTATCGGACGCCAGTCGGCCAGTCAAATGGTTGTTTTGCTGACCCGACGCCAACTACTCTCTCATTCACTTTTTTGGCGTGTGGGTCCGGACTATCTGTCTCATGCTTTGGTCACTGAGCAGCGGTCTCGAGCCAAAGATTGCGCAAATCACCAATCAGCTTAGGAACGCATTTGCATGACCGTCCATAGGCTAAACTTGGTCCAGCCACTTGGCTGTGTATTCGAGCAGGGGTCCTCCCCGACGGTTTGTTCCGATTCTAAATGGGCACTACCATTCTGGGCGTAGCTTTATGGTGCGATCCAGAGGTACATAAGTACGGAATGCCATGACAATGGAACCACCAAACCCATATAAATGGGATTCGAGAAGGGAAGGTCTCGATAGATCAATATTTCATTTATGAGTAGAGATGGCAAGATGGCTCAGTGGTTAAGGCGTGAATTTACTGACCGGAAGGTCCGTGGTTCGAACCCGACCTCTGCCTCTCGACTTCCCCTGTCTAGGCTTGGACAACCTGGCAGTATCCCAGGCCTCGAGCTTCATTTGGGTGGCATGACAGCTAAGCACCGGCAGGGTGCTACATCTGAACGATTTTTTTTCATTTTACAAGTGGAGACCATAATGTTGCAGAGAGCATAAATGGGATCCTCAATGTCCAGCTACGCCTGAATACGGATGGTCTAACCTTCATCGTTTCACTCCAGAATGACACCAGTTATCCGAGTGCAAAAGGACTTCCGAAAGTTAACGCTTTGTGGTCTATGCTTACCACTGGTCACTCAACATAACCGAGGTCTTCCTTCTCAGTCGTCAGCGCAAACCTAATGCCACTGTTTTTGGCGAGATTGCCCAACTGGTTAGAGCGCGAATTTACTGACAGTTCCGTGGTTCGAGCCTGAACTCTGCATCTCGACTTCCCCTGTCTAGGCTTGGGCAACCAGGCAGTATCCCGGCCCTTGTACTTCCTTCGGGCGGCATGGCAGTTAGGCGCCGAAAGGGTGCTGCAACTGAACGATTTTGATTTCTCCCTTTTGGTTTCATTCATTTCACGAACCAAAAACATTTTAATGGAGAAAAAACTTGAACAATCACGGAAAACTATGTACAGTGTTGAGAGGCTTGATCATTTCGACAACCGGGTCCTCTTCTAGGTGAAAACACGGTTTATTGAGACTGATTGCGCATTTTCACACCATCACACCATTCAATTTAGATCGGACTGAATTACGCATCATTTCCAGTTCACAGAACATAGTGCCAGCTACCAAGTTGGCAGAGTAAATCAATTTAATCAATCAATGTTCTGGTTTTGAAACATACGTGTCTGCACTGACCGAATTCTCGAATGTCTAGACAAGACTGCAGTTTTCCTCGCCAGAAATGTTTCAAACGTTGGTGGTTGCTTGTGAACGTCAGGCCCCATCCGGTCGATTTGCATCGGGCTTGGTGATGATCACCGGTTTAGTACGGAGTATTACGGTTAGCTGTGTGCGACTACGCAAACACGTGTGAGGACTGTATCGATTTCACTACAATTAACCGGCTTTCTAGTTGTGCATCTAGGCTATACTTAGTAGCCTGGATGTTGGCCCATAAGCATTTCCCAAGACCTGTCTATTCTTGATGCGAGATGGCCCAAGAGCGCGAATTTACTGACCGGAAGGTCCGTGGTTCGAATCCGACTTCTGCCTCTCGACATCCCCTGTCTAGGCTTGGGCAACCTGGCAGTATCCAAGCCCTCGTGCAAACTTCGGGTGGCATGGCAGCTAGGCACCGAAAGGGCGCTACTGTTAGATTAGGCTGTTAGATTTTACATTGTTTTTTAAACGACTGGGATGGAAGGAAACCAATGACTTAATTGTGTGGAGCCCACGGATCTAATATTTTCCTCCCATTTTCCACAATATTTGAATACTATGACAAATATTCACCTCGTTTTCAGTGGTTTCAACACAATCGATTGACCAGGTGTTTTAGGAATTGTGCCTAATATCCGTTTAACTGGCGTCCCACGGCGAGCAAAATGTCAGTTAGGCTCTGTTCTTCACGTAGCGAAGACCACCACCTTAGTTAAACGGGATGGATTCTTCCCCACCCTACACGTGGGGCTGAAAACTCAGTCGGCAGTTATAATTAGGCTGGCTCCAGTTCGTGCAAGATGAAACAGCTAAGTAATTAGCGATTTGTCTACGGAAAGAACATTTGCTGGTGCGAAACTTTGGTTTTAGCAAACTTCGGCTTTTGTGATGTTGAAAACTCAGATAGCATCGGAGCATATGTTACGTGATACTCATGTGAATCTCTCGTTTGGGTTGTCAAGAGTCACGTCTCTTTGGCCGATTTTCGAGATTTTGATGTTCTTTCCTGGCAGTATATCGAAATACTGGTAGCTAGGGTGGGTCAACTGGTTGTACATCAGATGGCTGTTGATCTGTCCGCCGATCGTTCCGTCCTTGATCTCGGGGACATCGTCGGTTCATGCACCAGTACGTGATCTGATTTACCACCTGGTTTCTTCCATAATATCACACTGCTTGTAAGCATAACGAAAAATTGGTAAATCGATAAATGCTCTCATTTTGCACACGAATACGATTTTGACATGCGACAACCCTCTCTCTTGTTTATAATGGTCCGCTTAAACTGAATCTATTGCACCAATCCCCTCATATTCCAGCTGGTAGGATATTCGAGATATCGCAATATATTATCTATACGTGACACACTACTCATAAAGTCGCTGAATTTCCTTTTCTAGGTTAGACGGAGCCATTAGCCCTGTTTCTTACTTGAACGTCACGTTAAATGTGTGTGAACGAATATAGCGCTAAAGTGAGTATCAAGTTTGACTCAAATAGAACTTATGTTTGACGTTGTTCAACCCAGGAGGTGGTTGATAGCACACGGAGTCCGATTACCCGATCGGCTCCTAGTAGGTGAGAACAGAGACTGACTCTAATTTGTTTCTGGTGGACTTACAGACTTTTTCACTTTGCAAGTGAGGCGAAGCGCGTATCTTCTAATGATCTGCGACCTAATAATTTGTATTGCTGGTCGGTGTTGGGAGTAGCACGAACTAAATATAATTTTTGAAATGGTGAGTATGAACAAAGAGAGGCGTCAAGGACGAACCTAAACCACGTATCTGTCTTTTGTCGTCCACCCCTCACGCATAATCGGTTTTCTCATTTTAAGATCTACCAAGGCCTTCATTTATTCCTACAAAAACGAAAGTGTTTAACGTCACACCTGATTAGTTTCGCCTTTGAACAAGGTTCATTTCTCAATAAAATAGGCAGTTCAAAAGTTCTTGCCCAGAACTTGGCCGCATAGGCAGTAGCCCCAGAATGGGTCGTCTGAATGAGTTGTGCGGCTTCCCCATTGCTGTTGCCTTGTCCTTAACCGATGAACGTATGTTGTAATTGAACGTTCAGTGAGAATTGGAAGCACCTCGTCGTCTGTGCCCTATAACCGTTTCAAACCGATTGATTAGCTCAACGTCCTTTGAAGACTGAGTGTTCCGGTTTAAACTACTGATCACTAGCTGCACGCTTGGTTGAAGATAGTCGTCCGGTAGTGTGTTCTCTTTCGTTTGACAACAGCTCAGCGGAGAGCTAGTCAATGCGATTCGAGAACAAGTCCCCAGAAACCTATGGAACATGTTTGCATAAATCGCTTACGTGCAGTGATCCCGAAGAGATGGGATCACCCACACAGAGACCACTAGCTTGGACGGCTCGTACCAGAGTTTTTCGTCCGCCAAAGAAGTCTACAAAGAAGCTAAAATACTTTTCTGTGAATCCTTTTTCGGAGCGTCACTTTATGGGATGTGCACGAATGAGCGTTTATTCGATCAATATTTACTTCTAACTCTAGTTTATCCTAGCTTGTTTTCCACCAAAATTTTTATACCTTGAGTAAAATCGTGTAGTTGATCAACAGAGAACACAATTGTTTCTTTGTTTCTACAGGCTACGTGGTTACCTCATGGATTTGATGTTTCAAAGACTAGGTGGGGTAAATTCCGAAATCAGATGTCAACTTCTCCTGTCCTTTTGTCTTGACGTGTGATACTAGGAAATCCTTCGGAATTCTCATTGCAGAAGAGTTTGAAGAACAGCCGATAGATTTGCTTTTCGAACGAGTAATTGAATTGGGAGAACTGATTAACCCAAGGAATAATTTTCTTTGCAAAAGCATGTAGCTAAAGATAGGTATCTCATTTACATTTTGACAGGGGGTTTTTAACAAAAATTTACAAATCAGAACATAAATGTCAAAACTGCCCCAGTTCTCACCACGAAAGAATTGCTGAGATTTACGCCATATCAGATCTGGTCACCTAGAGGAACAATTACGCTCAAAAGTTGGTCTATTTGTTTGAAATTCTAAAATGATGGTGCAGAACTTCTGGTACGTCGGCGCACTGAAGTGAGACTAAATTGTTTGTTCATTCTTGATCCTAGTTTACCGGGTCACTCAAATGTCAGCTTCTCCAAAAAAAAGTGGAATGCATGAATAATCTTCTTCTTTGCTTACCCACATTTGTTGTGAACGCGTGGTTCACCTGAACTCAGTCGAGTTCCAGATATTTCAAAGATATGCATGTAACTCCACTTAAGCACAAAATGATGATACCTGGTGGATTCTGACTACCTGATAAATCCGGAGCAGCAGGTAACTGGCAGTGGACAATCAAATAGTTTTCAGTGATATTCGTAATGCACTACTCATAAGGTTGCTGAAAATTCGTCGACAACATCACAAACGAGAGATTCAGCTGGGTTCCAGGTGAGTCTCTCGCAAAGCCAAATTTGTTTGCAAATGAGTGTATTTCGCTAGTTCTCGATGATCTTATGATTAGTGTTCTTTGTCTTAATAAGTTTCATTGAGGGAATCGCGGAGAATCGGAGTTTCGTGACTGAATTCCGAAGACGATTTTACACCGAATGAATGCGTGTGTTTGTAGGCGAGAGGGACAGCTCTTCGGGTTTTAGAACAAATATTTAACAGTTCTTACAACTTATCAATTTGATATGGACTCATTTTAACAATTTTCCGAAATACATTATGGAGCATGTCATAACATATAATGAGATTAATATCACATTATCCAAACTGAATTTGTACTAGCATCGGCGGCAAAGTGACTAACAAAATGTCTACGCTAACTCCCCTTAGACAGAGCAGTTTTGTGGTCGGCGTGCAAATATTCCAAATGTTTATCTTTCGAGTGTCGTCTTTGATGTTTCGTTACGTAAAAAGTGCTAAAGTGCACCGAAAACAGGTGAAACTCGGCAGCTGTGGGCAAAAAACGCATCTCCGAATACGGTTACACCTAATTTTGGGTATTCAGTCAAGAGCGTTACACGAGCTATCGTTATTCTAGCATGTCTTGCCTATTTTCGATGTGTTTATGTAACAGTCTTAGCTTAGCCTTGGAAACGGCTGTAGAATTCGGTGCCTTAGCACACTTATTCCTACAAGTGTGTGTGTGTGTGTAGATTCCACCTGAATCCTACGTTGGATCTTTAAAAGTAACTGAGTACAACAAGTGGCTGCGCGAAATCAAATGATTAGTGAGAAGAAAGTTTGTGCAATCGATCTTTCATCACCTTTACGACAGTTCTCGCCCAAAGCAGGTCACGTAACTATACTTTGAGAGGTACCAGGTGACAATATTCCAAAGTATGACCGTTCAGGGGAAAGAGAACGCCTCAACATCATTCTCCATTAGATATAAAGCACTTTTTGAGATCAATTTGGTTTTCCCGAGAGACTCAAGTGAATCTCTCGTTTATGATGTTCTTCAACCGAATATGATGCACACAGGCCGCCTCATGTTTCCGTTGGTACGATATTCGAGATATCGCTTGAGTCTCCCTTGAAAACCAAATTGATTTGCAAATGAGTGTAATTATCGCAATCAGTCCAATTTGGGTTCAAGTAGAATATAAGGGTGAACGGAAACTCGGGGACTGGGTCTAGCTGATGAGCTCCAAGAAGGGCGAAACCGGTCGTGGGCTGTCGAAGAGTTTTCAGCAAACTTGTGAGTAGTTTCCTTTATGAAAATATACCGTGATATCTCGAATATCGCAGTGCCAACTGAAAAATGAGGCGGCCTGTGTGCATCATATTCGGTTGAAGAACATCATAAACGAGAGATTCACTTGAGTCTCTCGGGAAAACCAAATTGATCTCAAAAAGTGCTTTATATCTAATGGAGAATGAGGTAATCTACTAGGGTTCCCACAGCCAGCGATGCCAACTACGATGGATTTTGCACGTAAATGAAGGATGACGGACTGCGTATATGAAAATAATTCACGTGTAGGCCGATTTAAGGACTATAACAAATGTACCACAAGCTGAATCCCCGAAGGCTTGTTAGAAACCGAGGAATCCATTAAAACGAACAAACTGTACGATCCTGCGCTAAGGCCGTGATCTGAAAGCAAGGAATTGGTTACTTAGCCTAAGCCCACCATCTAGGTGTCCTATCTGACGGCTAACGTGTAGACTAATTCAACGACGGACGGTCTGTAATAATTGAGGGGAAACCGAATTCTACGAACTTCACCTGTGTTTGTTCAGTAGTCGCAATAGGGCAGCAAACAATATGTTGAATTAGACGTGGGCAGAGAGCACAGGTAGGTGGACCGTGGTTCTATAATAAATTAACAGTAAATAATGAGCAGAATTAAAGGAAAGCTTACAGCTAGATTGAATCTTGGGCAGTTAGCAACACAGGATGGCACAGAAAGGGCAATGTGCTATCAGACAACTTAAACACGGAAAAAATGTTGTGCAGTTCAAAGTGGGACAAAATTTTCAACAACAAACCCAGAAATGACTCTGAATAAATCCAGTCATGAAAACAGTTAATATAGGGTCGACTTTGTAGAAAATAGAATAGTTAAGTCTTGAAACTTGAGCAGTCACCGGAAGGGTAATGAACATTAATAATTGCACCACGTTATTGACAAATTATTCGTCAGACCTATCTATCTAGAGTCGCCCTTCAGCTGAGCATGTTCTAACACACGGAAGTCAATTCGCTCCCTACCAGGCACACGTGGCTCTGGATTGATCATTGTCGGAAAACGACAATGTCACAATTAATTTGCCCCTGAGGAGGGTCACGCACGGTGTTCGGTACTCTGAGGCCAAAGAAAAACCTGCTCCTAAGTCTTTGTTTCTCTATCAATAAACAATCCATACAAATAACATACACGGGACAGTCTGGACACAGTGCGAATATTCTACTACTGGGTCTTCTCTGAAAATTTGTTATTTCGGGTTCAGTCGATAAGCACTGAACAGATTTGTACCTATGTTCTAATAGTGCATCAACTAAGGTCACAGATCTTCACCGCTGACGAGTCATCCAGATTTTGAAGAACACTGCTCATCACACCTATTCTATTACCTCCAATACCGCTGGGACCTTGTTCAACGTAGCACATGTGCAGTTCATAACTGACAAGCAGGTAGACGCATTCTCTCAATTTCGAAGCGAATGACAACTGGATAATCTGACAATGGATGATATGCGCGTGCCGAAGTCGACAACCGGTATTAAGATATGCGTCAAACGTCTAAACATGACTTGGTCCCAGGAGTAACGCTCGTGTATCCAATCTTTTACCCGCCAGGCACCCATAAAACACCTCTGGGAGCTCGTATCTCTGGCTGAATTATGCATACTCACGTGCCTATTTATGGCTGCTCCAAGCCATTCTGCATCCATTATTGTTGAAGCTAAATTTCAAGCGGCAGTCTGGTGGAATCTTCGGGAGAACAAACAACTTCTTAAGCTCCTTCGCCTTGAAATTTAGACCCAGTCAAAAAACTTCCGGTTCGCAACTTTTCATTGGAGAAATTTTTGCTTTCCGTCGTTAAAAGACGAAGGACAGATAGCCTGAGAACATGCCCAAAAGTGGCCGATCGTAAAAATCGTAACCGAAAGAATATGTTTAATCAGTAAATTTACGGGTCTTGGAAAATTTAGGTAGTCCAGATGTGAATATTATCCAACCGGGTACTTTTCCCCCAGTTCTGCCACCTGTAGTAAGTGAGAGTACAGGACACCATTTGACAAATGTGCTCTGTATGTGAGCTAATTCATCGGTTTGGACCGGGATTATCCAAACCACAAAGCTCTGTGTGAACGCAAGATCAGTTTGCTGGCAAACAGATGAAGATGGTCTCAGTTAACCCAATGCGATTGCAAGCGCAACTGCAGAGCGCAGCACTACCGGAGGAGGGTTTTGCGCGGCGTATCTTTCATTCAATGAAATGAACTAGGGGCAGACTGAATATCCGGATTTTGCGAAGGTTTTATGAAACTAAAGAACCAAAATAAATTCCAAAATGGGCACTCAGTGAAGTCGTGTTCCTAACTCACTGAGTGACTTTTTTTGTGTCACCGTTTATTTGGAGGGCTAAAATACGTTTGGCCCTTAGTCTTCCAACGCGGACCTCTCCTGTTGGTTGTCTTCCTCGCCTCCGTTCTCCTCCACACTAATGTGGATCACGCTGAGTGTATGGGAAGATATGGGACGAATGTGGACGAAAGCTTTGGAGCTGTCAAAAAATATACGTAGCCAAGGAAAAGCAACAAGTTGCAAGATTCATGAATCTTTCATCTGAGAAATCATCAGTCGAGCAGCAGCACGCAAATGCCCTAGTCCAATGGAGGCTGAATGGCTCCATTTCTAAATGCGAACCCATTACACTGCTGGTGGCCTAAATTTTGGTCTTTACCAGGGGGTTCATCAAACGCTCATCGTAACAACCATGAAAAACGCATACCCTGCTTCTGGGCTTTTCGCCACAGATTGTCTTTAATTTCACGACGACGTTCCGATTGAAATTAGTTTTCCTCCGATCCACTGCAAGTCACCTCTGGAAGGTTATCATCGTTCCTCATTATCAATCTAAGCCAGCTTAGCTAACACACAGGAGAGTAGGGTCAGTGAGCACGTGGAAGAAGCGTGGCAAATTGTAAACCGAAATACGCATGCAGTTTTGAAGTTGATTGTTCCACTTCTGTGACGTGATTAAATGGCCACTGAATATCGCCCAGATCGCTTGTTCCGATCAGTGTCGCAAATTCGCACCACCATGCACCAAGTATGTTGACTCAATGAAAACCAGTTAGTGGGAAATCTATCGAATGACCAAGCGCTCTTGTGGAATTGAAATCCCAGGAGGTAAGAGTTTTGCCACTGTTCGTGTCTCCTTATCAGGTCACCTGTCATTGAAACGACAAACGGAGAAGACGATTCGGCATACGTACCAGTGAGAACGATGAACTTTGAATGACATTTTAGCTAGCCTGCTGTTAAACTGGCTCTGGAGAAAACGGATACAGTCGAACAGAAAGCACGCCTGTTAACAGTAGAGATACGGTGCCAAATATTCTGTTTAGGATGTAAAAGTGGCATCAGACGTGGGCAAATTTTTTCCAGCTCTCATCAAATTAGGCACGGAGACTCTGGTAAGCTTCTTCAAACAAGTTGCTATTGCAATGCCGGGTGAAGCGGAAGTAATTGAAGGCTAAGTCACCTAGGTCGTCATCCTACTCTTCATAGAAGGATTAATAAACACCGTAACAACAAGTACGAAATTACTATGGTGGGTGTGGCAATCAGAGTACTATTTGGTATAATCATTCGCACGTTGAGGTTCCATCCTGAAAGAACAGGCTATCTGGCAGATTTTGAGAGGTGTTGCACATACCCACGCGGGCAAGAAGAGGTCAAGCAATGGCTTGGGAGCGAAGTATGAAAGCCCTTGCAAGCTTTCGTCCACATGGATAAAGACTTTGGGACGGGACACATTATCAGACATAGCTCAGTCGCCCGCTTTTTGGTGCGCATACATCGAAACCCTAGGTTACAATGTATGGCTTCCCATTCCGAGTACGAAATTACTATGGTGGGTGTGGCAAGCAGAGTGCTATTTGGTATAATCATTCGCACGTTGAAGGAACCCAACTGAGGTTCCATCCTGAAAGAACAGGCTATCTGGCAGATTTTGAGAGGTGTTGCACATACCCAAGCGGGCAAGAAGAGGTCAAGCAATGGCTTGGGAGCGAAGTATGAAAGCCCTTGCAAGCTTTCGTCCACATGGATAAAGACTTTGGGACGGGACACATTATCAGACATAGCTCAGTCGCCCGCTTTTTGGTGCGCATACATCCAAACCCTCAGTTACAATGTATGGCTTCCCATTCCAGCCGCCGTCAATGAAATTCATTGGATACAAGTGTCATCGGGATCGGCTACTACCCACAGTTTGTAGCGAGCGGAACTGTACAACATGTACATAGTTTCCAGTTGACAGCATTGGTTACGATGGAGTATACCCAAGTAAAAGATCAGTTTCTTTACCCTATCATACAGTGGACTGTAAGCGTTTGATTAAAAAACATCCAAAAATATTTAAAACTCTGGCGGTCATAAAATTTTACAGTGTTTTGTCGTGGCGTAGCGAGTGAATTCGGATGAAGGAAGCCACAGGCTTGTGCCTTGCATTGATGAGATGGCTGAAAATGGATAAGTTGATTTTGGACTCCACTTGAGGTTTCTGAGGACCACATTAGGTCGCGTTCCATTCCTACTCTTGTTCATACCGATAGATACAGAAAGGTATCTGGGGGTGAATTAGAAAATACATCGATTCTAGACAAACCTGATGTTGAAATCGGTTGCACTGGTAAGGGCATAGAGTTGTGCTAATTCAGACAGGCGATATAAATTTATCTTCAAAAGTGCCCGTCCAACTAAGTTAAAAGCACGATCATCACTTTGAAAAAGGGCAGTCTAAATACTGTTTACTAATACGATATTCTGTTTTCATCAGCCAAGGCAGTTGTTCGACTGCAGTAATCTTCCACTGGTTCAGTTTTCTTGGAAAGTGCGTTCGAGGTGCAATTCTGTCTTGCTCCACAGAATGACGAATGAACCACTACACGTGTGTACTTTACTCGGAAGTCACGACCGGCATACCTAGCAACCTTAACAAATCTCAGTAATCAAAAGCTTGAAAATGGTTGTGAGTGGTCTTTTCCAAACTGCCAGATGGGTAAAATAGTTGGTGGACAGTGGTCACAAATAGAAGGTAGGGGTTCATTCGGTCCAAGGTAATATAAATCACTTTTAATCATATGTTGTACGAATGAAATTACGGTTTCCTGGCCCAAGTTTGGACGAAAATTGTTTGCCAGGTTTGGTCCCAAAGGACCAGATTTGGCGGAATCATGAATCTATTTGTAGCAAGTTGCCTGGATAGAAAACTGATAACTTCAATGCACTGTAAGGTGAAACTGTGAAAGAATATGGGCAAATTTAATTGTGCATGCAGTTAATGGTCTAAAACAACAAGTTTCCTTTTAAGCGGGTTGGCGATCAGTGAGTCGAATAAACCGCAATTGCTGTTCTAGTGACTGCTACGTGTGACTTTGTTTTTAGGTTGCCTAGATGATGTACTGTCTGTCCTGTTATGAAACTACAAGCCGAAAAATTGGCAGTCTTTGCATTCACGACCACAGTGGCAGGTATTGGCAGTGTTGGATAGAAGAATGAATAGGATTATGCAATAGCTCAAGTTATTACGTTACTATCGACCGCTAATTGAAGCACATTGGTCTTGATGACGTAATACCAACCAACGTTCGCAAGTTCTGACTGAAGAAAGGAATTGGTTCTTTTCATCGTTTTTGAAGTCTTAGATTGCAACACGAATCTTTCCTCTTATCGTGTTTCTTTCTGAAAACGAGAAATGGGAATTGTTTTAAATGTTTATATATGCTGGAAGTTAATACACACGACCTCACTTTGGGCTGTCACAGTGGGTCTATTGTCCTAGCCTACCAATGACCTTATATTCACTAGCACCAAGCAGTTGTTACCAAGTATTACCAAGTGGTACTTTGGCCTGTATTCTCTTGCAAAACGTCGTTTCAATGATAAGAGGTTGTCAACTGCGACAAACCGGTTGACCACCGTCGATAGCAGTAATCCGGAGGTTGATGTGGGTTAGTAGCCGCCTTAGAAGCGATTCAAACAAACAATAAAAGGATGTGAGCAATGGTATCCGGAGCGAAGCGGTGGAGCTTTGTGGGGCCACTGGCACAAAAAGCTCGGAATGTCAACCGTTTAGGATGAAAGAACGTTAGGGGGATTCAATCAGCCTTTATTTGGGCCTGTTCGCAAAGGAGTTCATTCTAAAAGCAGGCTTTGGTTAAACAGCTTGCTTAAACGGTGAGCACATGCTACATAGTCAACGATTCCAGGTGAATTCCGGTAAACTCAACCCAGGACGGCCTAGGTGACTTTACAGTGGCCAGTTTTACAGTAATTGTTCCTCATTGTATGCTTGCGTTTTATGGACAACACTCCAATATACCTGGGACGAGGAACAGTGGTTGCCATGGAAGACAACATGGTTCTCCATCCAACACTACATTAGTTTTCGGAAGCTTGATGAGAATCTGGGAGGAACAAGTTTCTTGTGATACGGCCTTAGCTTCCGAAGATGGAATACGTATGTCACAATAAAAGCCACCTTACGACTTGGACAGGAGGGTTGATTTTCGTCTTAAGAATAAACTAATTTCACCCACGCAGATCGTCCTTCAGGTCCTATTCGGGTCACTTGAAGTGGCGGCAACCATGAGAGCAAATGATGCAGATACGTGCCCAGTATAACAGACGTTTGGCAGGTTACTGCAGGTCCCAGAAGACAGTAAGTTGGGTTATATATCATGCAGCGCTGAAACAAGTCCAAAGTACACAATTCCTTCAATGGACGTTATTCCTGGCTTCATTTCAAACTTCATGACGTACTGCTCCTGGCTTTATGATTCTACGGACCAACTTCGTTCTTGCATGCACTCTAAGCAGTTCATCTAATCGTCTGGTACAACGGCTAGTCATTGGATAACCTAGAATCTAAGGTAAATTGCTAATGATTGAAAACAGCTATTTTCTGGATGTGATTAGATGAAATTACCGTCAGAATCTCGGACTCTTAGGATAGTTATTAGGTTTCCCATGGCGCTCTTAAGAAATCCGCATAAATGAATACAATCTTATATAGAGCTGCTTTGGACGATGCTTTAAGGTTTCGTCAAGCAACATGTGTTCTGAGAGAAGTTCAGCTTGTTTACTATGGAACACCCGCGACTGACTGGTCCAAGTGAGCTGGATCGTTGCATTTCTAGCTCATGTACATGTCAAAGCTCCCTGAACCGTGCTTTTTAGAGACCCGTTGCATCAACTGGATGCGAATTTCAACGGTCACCATCAAACTACAAACCAGCGCCTTTTTGACGGCACAGTGTGATATCAGAATCACTTGTTACCAGGCCGAAAGTTGGTACTGTCCTGTATGACATGGCGTGTGCGCGAAAACAGTCCTTAATCTGGGTGGTGATCAGGTTATTCTATTCAACTTGTAAAAAGCCTGTCAGTAATAATGCGAGTAAATTTGGATTGTGATCAGTCCACTTCCTTCTTGGAAGCTGATGACCCTCATGGAATTCTTTGGAGAGTGATAACACTAGTTCAAAATCCATTTTTCTCAGTTCAAGATGCCATAATGCGAACAACCACTTTAAGCTTCGGTGCGCTTTAGGACCCCATGAGTGGTTGTCTTGCTTCGCGTTGTTTCCACATTTTTGGAAACCGGCCATATTGTTTTAAGCCGAAGTGAACCTCATATGGAAGCTCACTGGAGCTGGACTTGCTCACTGCAAAAACCACTTCCGTGCACAAACCGCTAAGGTCATAGCGATAGGCTATGCACTGTGATAACGAGGAGCTCAACTGATTATCAGATGAAGTTTAGCAAGGAAAAAGTTGAAATGAAGGACTGCATGGGGACCCAGTTATTTTTTCATTAGTTGTAACTAACTGAATGAATACTTCACTGCTTATTAGTACAAACTCTGGAATGCTGATATCTACCAGTTCACCAGCTCTATAAGATACTCTTCGCAGGATGGAATAAACCTAAGTACACAATACCTATCAACAAGACAGTTGTGAACCAGTGGATTTTTCAATTCCGTCATCTATTAAGATAAACGAATCTCACAACTTTACGCAGGAATAGCTGGCCTATAAAATGAGGACGCAAATCACAATGGGAATGCCCTTTTCCATGGTATTATCTTCGGCTCTGCCACTCACCACTTTATCGGTTATTTGCCAGTTCTCCCTTTTCGCTCAAACCGTATAGCCCCTAATTTCGGTCGGAAACGAGGCTCCAGTAGACCGAAGTCGATACCGAGTGTGGTTGGACCATGCCAAGCCATTGTGTGCCTGAAGTAATTGAAGAGGTGACCAAGCCGGTGTGGATAAGGAATCATATGTTAGAATAGTGAAAAAGTGACTGTTAGACCAGTAGAGTGTGTCATTTTCGCAGGTAGACTATTGGGTAGGCAATTTGTGGTTTAAAAACGTAGGAGATGAAGGCCTGTCTTTGCTAGTTAGGTATACTTATTCACACTTATGTCCTTCCCTAACCAGGTGAAATTTACATTCATCTGAGTTTGACTGCACACCATTTGCTATGCAGATCCATTTCCCTGTCCGCATTTTCCAGATTTCTTCCACGAACAGAAATAGATTCACTAGACCATGAAGACCCAAATTCTAGGTTGGTGTTTGTGTTTTGTCTAATTTTTACAGGGATCTCAGACACTGGAAGTCACCACAATTGCAGAATATCAAAACCCACAGTGCTTATTGCCTTTCAGCCACTTAACTGTGCTAAGTTGCCTGCGACAAACGCCAAAGACTGCATACCTTTATAAGGCACTGTGGTCAATTAAGTGGAGGGCTACCAGACTATTGCTCGGACGCCCTCCGCTAGGCGAACTACCGATATCGGTGGACAGTTGAAAGGTCTAACACCTGAATGCTTGCTTTAAAAATTCACCGATGAAAACCCGCGCGATTATTTGTTGTGGAGCTAAATGTTTCTAAGAGCGGTACTCTCTGAATGACGAGTAGTATAAAACAGCGAAATTTCTACGCTCGAAACAGCAAAACTTAGTTCAGGTACTTAAAGTTAATGTATTGTGCCAAAGTGCCTGATTCAAAGAAACCGACTAATTTCGTAGAGCTGCTTTGTATGAACTTGACTTCGTTTGAAGCATGAGAGGATTTTAAATGTCAGCCTGATACCTTTCTGTTGAGACAAAAATAACGATGGTTGGGTCTTTTTACAGCTTTGGAAGAAGTTGGAAATTCAGTGATGTCCAACTTGTCTTTCCTTGCCGAGACCGAGCAACTATTTTAGGCGGAATCAAGACTTGATATAACGTATCATGGACTGCATGATTCTTATTGGTTAATGAACGGTTTCTCTTTCATTTTACCACGACTTCCTTAAGGTTGATTGGTTCGTTCGATACTGTCGTTTTCAAGCCAGTTGGTGCATTTGCTGAAATCATGCCGAAGGGAAGCACTCACCTACGAGTTCAAACATTGATCGTCAGCAAACGCGCAGCCTTGGTCTCGTGGGAATTTCATGCAGTCTTAATAAAATCCGTCCTGAAGTTTTGTGTACCACAGAAAGCGACAGCACAATTTAGTGTGAAAAAGCATCTTTCCGGTTCTTCATAGACCATGAGTCTAAAGTGAATTCTTGGGGCGGTATTCCCAATAGGAACTAGGTTACAATCAACTAAAGACTGTAGAATATCAATCAGTCAGCACTGGAATCAGGTATTCAACCAAATTAGCTGTCTGTGAGCAAAATGACTTTCGTCTACATACAAGTTCGGTCGATATTTTGTGTGAATCACAGAGACATTTCGCACAAGAACTTCTAGATAGCATGTGTCGCTCTTTCTTGTTCATCTCAGCTCCGGCAGTTTGGGTCTGCTGCGTCATCGATAAAACGCACTTTCAAAGATGTGATCGATCATACACGGCAGTAAATCACGCAATTGGTTTGATCTAACATTCCATCGGCTGAGCCACGTGGGATATGAGAACGGTTGTAATCTCCTGATATATAGCATACCAAACGGCAAAGTTCACAGGAGTAATTGATTATTGTTGCTTACTGACAAATTTGTGAAATAATATCAACGAATGGCTGGATGAAATAGGTGTCTTAATACACAGCGTGAATGGAATGTAGCACAAGGATGCTGGATAAAGCGTAGGCTGATTTATTAAGTAGCTTGAGGCGCAGTTACCAAGGTTATGTTGGAAGTGTTTGGAAACAGATGACACGGAGCATTAAATCCAGAGATGACTGCTGAGTTTTCAGCATCACCAGAATGGATGGAAGACATATATAAAGGTCCCCTTTACTCGCTTCAGTCGAAAATGTAAAACTGAAAAATATATACACCAAAGAATAAAAGCGACGTTGAGTAAACACTGAAAAATTGATTTCAGCGTGCTGTCTGATCACTTCCATGGAAATCAAGTCCTTGGTTCGGCTATTTTTATCCACATGATCTCTAAAGTTTAAGATGGTCAGCTCATCTATACTTGGGGCATTTCTGTGCAACGCGATGTAGAATGAGCCTACTGATGTTTGTCAGTCGAGGGCACAAAATTCCGAGTTGTACTCATACCCGACGAGTGTTGTTCTAATAACGATCGGCTTGGGTACTTAAAAGTAGTATCTGCTGCGCCTTCCGCTGGTCACAGTTGACTGATTTGCCATTATCCCGGCTGCAGGAGAACTAGTGGACTACAGGACGAGCAGCTGAGTTAGCTAGTCTAGGGTTGTGCTTTTACATAGCAAGTTTTCCGGTGGGCAGTAACAGAAGTAGCTGGCCTGCGATATAGACATGCTGTAAAGCTGAGGCAAGTCACGTCATGTGTTAAGTGGCTGCTTTTCAACTAGGCTTTTGTAAGCTGAATAAACTGTATATATTTAGGTTCGACTTTGAGAAGAACTCTTGGTGACCGTTACTTTGCAGACTTTTCTTCAAAAAAATCCACCGTAGCTCCAGGTGAGCTTGACTGCGTAGTCCTGTCGATCTGTGGAATATAGTAGATGCGCCGCAGGTATATGCTTTTAGAGTTTAACTTAATAAATGTAGATACTACCCGCTGCCCCTGATAATAAGTGACGTTTACGTGGTGCTTCTACCACGGTCATATATGACATTACGACGTATAGCTCGGCCTTCACTTGACGAGTTGCTGTGTTCCAAGAAAGTTTCCTATCCATCCTTTACATTGGTAGGTCCATTGAAAAGTAATCAATCCGATTATGATATCCATTAGGATAGGATGTCCATTAGGAATCTAACATAAGCCCAGACATGTCTAAAATCACAAGAAATCGTTAAATGAGTGCCGGCTTCATCGAAAGGTAGAAATATGCCATTCCGTAGTGTGTGCGACATTCAGTTACCAAATCAGTGCCTTTTCTGAATAATATACCGGATGGTGAATGAGAAGGAATAGTACTTGGCTCACTTCAGGGGAGTGAGCATTCGAAAGTGATTTTCGAGGAAAAGCCCTATCAATTAAGTTTCGTGTGACTGAGAATCATTCATAACGTCATGCAAGAACCGCTTATGCGAGAGCTATTATGAAACCTCATCAATAGTCTTTGTTAAGCCATCCTCGTAAAGATATCCACTGACATCGGGTCCAACAGTCTATCTGCTGCAACCCAGTCAACGTGTTTTTTATGGTTTACTTCCGAATTCAAACCTAACACTGTCCGTACACAATGAAATCTGACCAACAAGGAACCCTAGAGAAGTGTTGTGACTGAGAAATATAACGTATCTTCTTCTACCGAGATGATGAAGGTTGTTTGATCGGCCAAGGTTTGACATCTACACCTTGTGTTTTGCTGTTGAGATCAACTGGTCACGCTAGGAACTGATGGATATGGGCCAACTATTCTCCCGATTGATACAGGTGAATTTCACGTGAACTGCCAAAGCCTGCACAGTTTTTTTCCCAATTTCCGTTATTGCGAGAAGTTTCACGGTGGAGGACGTGGAGGTCTTTTATGGTGCGCGGTTTTAGCTGTGTGCTGGCCTGTCCCCACACTCTCTCCGGCTAATGAGGTCTTTGGAGTGCATCATTTGCCGACTAACAGTTTTGTAAATTTTGAGACATGTGTGCTTGTCTGGTCACGGCACACTGCACGAAGACTTGTGCGCGGCGGGTAGTATGAACAATTGCGCATTTCCACCACCACCAACCAACCCAAGTAAATGTCGCACACAACGAACCATGCATGCAACTCCATTTCTACCGAATACGATGTACATGTTAATGGGTTTTTTCTCTATGCCAAAAAAGAGAATAGCCCCACTTCTACTTACATAATCCTTGGCGGTTTAGAAACGGATGTAAATAGTCACAATTCACGGTTGGGCGAATATCTTGCCTCTGCAAAAATGGTGGTTGTTTTCGAACTGACGTCAGATTACGTAATCACGCAGAACAGGCAACTTGTTAAATTTGCCCCAAAAGGTCTACATCTTTTCAGTATGGCGCAACTATTCTGCTGGAAGAGTTTGAACTTAAAATTATGACCAACCTGATGGTGTCCGTGTTTTCGATTTTTTTTGTTCAACTGAAACTGCAGTGTTCATTTCTGTCACTCAGTTCATCGGGAACATAGATTTGTACGACGTAAGCAGTGTCATGTAGAATGCTGTGATTCCATTTTCATTTTGTTATTTTTTCGGTTGTACAACAAAACTATTAAGAAGGGAGATTCAGCTGGGCTCCACGTGAGACTCTCGTAAAGCCAAATGTGTTTGCAAATGAGTGTATTTCGCAACAATCTACCTCGATGACGGTAAGAGCTCTTTTTCCCCCATATACTACTGAGCTATCCTGTCGATATTCACAGTACCAACCACATCGCACAGCAGTTCTACCGTTAGGCTTTCGTGGACATATTGAAGTTCACAAAGTTGCCCAAGAAGTTTGATTCAGAGTCGCCGCTGCATAGCTACCAACTAAGTAAATGATTTCCTGTACTCAGAATTTCATTTGGGGGGACCAGGTCGAGTTCAGTCGTAAGCTGTTTGATGTCATTTGAAATTTGGACGTGCAGAAGTTTACTATTTGCTACCGAGGTGTGCTATCTTGCGGTTTGCTAAATTCGGTAAACCTGAAGAAACTTAGTTTGGTTTTCCAAGTAGTAACTACCCTTGCAACGGTGGATACTACTGATGAGGCATGTAAGTAGCACGTCTTCTCGTAAATCCGCTTTGCGTCTCTTGAAAAGTGAGATCTGTTACGGAATTGGAGGAGTCTCCTTGTAGCATTTGCCTGGATTTGAATAACAGTCAATGAATGTCCAGAAAATTTCAGGAAGACGCGTTCAAGAAGAAGGTGGATATTTAGTTTGTTAAACGAGATGCATATGAGAGTTTTGCTCCACTGTTCAATAGTCTGTAGCTGTTAAGTTGGTGTTCTCAAATGGACAACTCCGCAGCGAAGGCATTCTTCCTTTCACCCGTACAGCAAAAGATACATCTATGTCAGTTTGCCATGCGGAACATCTGCAATTTTATGCTTAAAGCGAACGATAAAGTATGCAATTCATTCGCCTCGTCTGCTTAAGTAAAGTGTTGTACGAACATCAGGTAATTGCAGTAGGACAGGACACAAACTGATGTTTTGTTGCTCTTTATCCAAATGTGAAAAAAAACTCATAGAAATTTTTCGTAAATTTTCTTACTTTTTCTAATGGGAATTTCGAACCAATTTAGCCCCGTTTTTTAGGGTAAAACGGCTTAAAAGTTAGCTACTCTTCTGAGCAGAGGATTAGCTGGACACTTGACAGAGTATCAGACGCACAAAATAAAAAAAATAGAGGCAGTTGTTTTCTGCAGTTTAAAAGGGATTTCGTAGGTACGGAGGGTAACAGGGTCGACAGTTTTTCTCAACAAAAACTTATTCGGTTAACTGTGAGATCATGGCTGGACTGATCCTTTGCCAACGCAAGTTCACAGTTTCTACCAGCCTCTTCTGAGCCATGGGCTGTATATGAGGATTCCGATGGCAAAAGTGTGTATCTACGCGTTGGGGATCGACTTTGGGATGCTCGGTAGGTGATTTCGAGGAGGATGTAATTGTAATTGGCCAGGATGACAAAACACGCGCGCACCAAACAGTGTGATAGCGCTCTGGCTTATATTCTTTGTTCCGTCCTCGGCTGACTGACAGTCCTACAAACGCCAACATATAATGCCAGACGGGGGCATACGAATAAGCAGACGCAAAATTTGGGGGAAAACGTTGCCTGTTTGTCTTTCGGCTGGAATCTTATGGAAGGTGTGCACTTGAAGCTAACGCCTGGTTTAGGAGGTTTGCTTTCTTGAAATTCCGGTGATCAAGTTAGCAACCGAGTTTTTTTAGATGCGATATTGAGTTGGGTTTGTTTCTCTCCCACGGAATGTTTCGTTTGTTTCGGGTTAATAGTCTACGTGTTTTTTAGTCTTCCTCAGAGTAAATCATTATTCCAAGGAATTGAGTTCTTTTTGTAGGCATGAGCTGAGACAAATCCGTATAGCCCTCTCGATAGGATGGTCATTGAGTCAGCCAAAGTATTCAAAGCTACATGAACAACAAGTCATTTTACTTGAAGGAGTAAACAGGTCTTTGTTGTTCAGGTGAAATCAAGGAGCAGAAGAGCCACAGTAGGTTGACCAAATCTATTGGATTTATTATATGAATAAGCAAGGGCGAGTTCACTATCCCCCATCCGAACAATGACACGTCCCATATTTGCGCTGCTGGTTCCTTGTAGTTTCGGTTATATACTTATAATGACACTTTGTAACCTCCTGCTTAAACACTAGTCAAAAGGTTCTCCATCTTCGGGGTATATGCTCCTCATGGGACTTCTCTGTTGTGTGCCAGTTCCGTCGATTTTCTAGGTGAGTTACATTCAGTCCCTCTAAAAGTTTTGCTTACTGAACAACATAGCTCCCTCTTCAATTAAGAAGCGGAGTTGTGCCGCGGAACACCTCTCCATGATTTTCAAGTTCTTGTGAGAATCTTAAAACTTTTATTAAAAACGGAAGCAAGTCAGAAAAGAAACTTTTTAGACCGAAAGAGGATGTAATTGTAATTGGCCAGGATGACAAAACACGCGCGCACCAAACAGTGTGATAGCGCTCTGGCTTATATTCTTTGTTCCGTCCTCGGCTGACTGACAGTCCTACAAACGCCAACATATAATGCCAGACGGGGGCATACGAATAAGCAGACGCAAAATTTGGGGGAAAACGTTGCCTGTTTGTCTTTCGGCTGGAATCTTATGGAAGGTGTGCACTTGAAGCTAACGCCTGGTTTAGGAGGTTTGCTTTCTTGAAATTCCGGTGATCAAGTTAGCAACCGAGTTTTTTTAGATGCGATATTGAGTTGGGTTTGTTTCTCTCCCACGGAATGTTTCGTTTGTTTCGGGTTAATAGTCTACGTGTTTTTTAGTCTTCCTCAGAGTAAATCATTATTCCAAGGAATTGAGTTCTTTTTGTAGGCATGAGCTGAGACAAATCCGTATAGCCCTCTCGATAGGATACTGTACTAGGCTTCGTCCCTTTTTTTTAGAGAAACAGAGCTGTCGAAATAAGTTTCTTGTTACCCTCCGCATTTGCTTTCTGTCTACCTTACGATGAGTGATTTCTTGCGTATATCGACACTACTTAGTTGCCAGGACAAACTGAAGACTATGATGAACTGAGTCGAGGAACTCCAAGACAGAAACAAGTCGTTCATTCCGCAGTAACAATAGTCGTTTTGTGTTGAGCTGCCGTGATGTTCTAATGGAAAAACCCACATGAAGCAACTTTCCAACTGATGAGCAAAGGGTAGGCTAACGGAGGAAGCCTATTTCGCTTTAAAACTTTGGTTCCAGTAATATCTTCCGGAGACACTATCCCTCGGAGATACGTAGGAACGTACTAGCTAGCAGCTTTGGAATGGATTACGTGCAATAGCAAAAATGACCATACGGTAATTTCTGAATCAACAATTAGTCTCCGACTGAATAATGTCAAACTGATTGGCTGTGAAGGGAGAGCAAAGGAACTAACAACGGTAGGTGCAGAAGTCTGCGAAAATTCGAGCGATATCTGGTTGTACAATTTACTCGTTTTCCGGCCGTATCTGGCTTGATGTGCTTATTGGCCAAGTGGTCACGTGTTTGAAAGGATGCCAATCACGTGCAACAATCCCTGATTAGCATTGTGTACTTTGACATACATACGAACTGACTCTCCTAATTTGGCTAATTGGGTTGGACAGAACTTGAATCAGAAACCTCATCGGATCAAAGCCGTTTATTTGTGAGCTAACCAATGTGAACATTGTTTGCCACTCCTGTAACAACATCGATGAAATTTTTCGCTGTAAGTGAATAAGGTAAAACCCTTTAGTAGTTAAAAAGGCTTCCGAGATAGTGGAAGAAAATTACTGGTAAGAAATTTGACTCTTCTCACATTCAGCCAAGTTGAGAGCCATATGTGCCATATGTGGGGAAGGAGGTTCGACCCCATGTCGCAAACATTTAGGTCGTTAATTTGATAATCAAAAATACGGTGGCATCTAAGCAAGATCGCAGCATTCTCCTGGATTCATACTGAACTAGTAAGTTCTCAACTCTGCGACTGTGATTCGGCGGGGCACAACTGTAAAGTAAAAAAAATTGAGTGGGATATTACGTAGAGCAATGCAATAACTTAAGTCGAGTAAAAACAACGATTCTTATAGTGTGGAAGTAGGAGTCACAACCTGCGGAAAGAGTTTTTTAGAATTAAGCACACCACTCGTACCATACAAATGAGTGACCAGTGCGCCAGGAATAGAACTCCCCGATCAGACTGTCAGCCAAAATGAGTTATGCGCCTTCAGTCTCATGCATACTTACCATGTCGCGCTCGCTTTGTACTCTTCTGTACAACAGCAAATGAAGGCGTAGACTGACACTCTGCAAGCAAAGGCTTGTCCTTGTGATCTAGGCTATTATCTGAGTAGTTGGGAACCATTCTTTCAATGAAACAGCCAGAAAGGCTTTCTGAAGTGTGTGTTGTAGACAGCGAGCAAGATAGTTCAAATCATTCCATAAGGGAAGACCGATGAACATAGGTTTCGTTTTGACTGTGACCGGTTTAGTTATCATAGTTGTAGCAGCCACGTGTTTTGAAGTGAACTCATCTGGATAGACATTTTCTCAAAGAACGCTAGCTAGCAAGTGAAGTCTGGTTTTCAGTTCACTTTTGAGCAGATGTTTCTTGCCCTGTCAGCGGGGCACCGAACTAAATTTCGTTTAGCCTTGGTGGAACAAAGCTTTGTTGTCCCGCTAAACTGTCCGTTTAATTAAGCCAACGGTTGTTGTTGAAAGCTGAAGTCCATAAAATGGAAAAGCTTATTATTTTATAGTAATACCCTACTCATAAGTTTACTGAAAACCCCTTGACAACCATTTTCACCCTTCGTGGAGCTCATCAGGTAGGCGCAGTCCTAAAGATTCCCTCAACGTTATGTTCTACATGAACCTAAATTGCACGAAATTAGTGACACACTCAATTGCTTACCAGTGTTGTTTTCACGGAGCACTTGTGCCGTATCGTACCGCCAGAAACACCAGGTGGCCTGGTACAGTTGGATAAAATCATAAACGAGAGAACCAAAATGCTCTTGTGCGAAGGAGGGTAATTAGCCATTATTCTCCTTTTCGGATGCAAACTGAATGACCCGATGTGCTCGATTAAAAGTGTCAAAATCGCCGCTAACTCTGAGGATCTGTTTATGGTCGTGAATACACCACCTACACAGCGTCGTCAGCAGTACATCTTCTCTATACTTAAGCAGAGTTGATCGTCCTCAAGGTGTCCCGTGAAAATTTCGGCAAGAAGCAAGTCTAGTAGGGAGCCAGTTGCGATGCCGTCAGCTTGCTGAGCTGAAGTCAGGCGTCACATGTGCACCGCAATATAAATCCCTTTAGATCGCTAATAGGGAGATTTTGGCCCCTATTTTTCCCCTTTTCTGACCATGGAGATGACAGATAGTTAAAGTGAGCGTGATGTTAGTGAACAAGGATGATACATCTAGCGCTCCCTGCCAACATTCATTTTCTTGATGATGTCTGGAAATGTAGACATGTTTCAAAAGCCGTATTAACAAACTCCGTGGGGACTAGTTTCCACAATTTCCGCTAGCCGTGGTATGATATGGGGTCTGAATATACAGGATGTCTCATAATAAACGCAAAAAATAATATACACGTTACTTTAACATTAATTTAAACATTTATCATTTTTTTATGTGATCATACACGCATCAGGGGGTTTACTGGAACAAACTGGCATTACAAAAAATGCTGAAAGAAACCGCCCCTTTCTTCTATAACAAGTTGGAGGCGGTATGAGATGCGAGACACGGCATGTTTAACTTCTTCAAGCGTCATTCGTGCACACTCCTCTTCAATTCTTGCTCTTAACTCCATCAAATTCTTCGGTTTATTTTCGTGATATACGCGAGCCTTGAACATTCCCCAAAACCAATAATCCAGAGGTGTGAGATCGGGTGACCTTGCTGGTCAAAAGTTTGGAAATCCACGAGCAATGACTCTCTCGTCCGAATATTGCTCTCGCAGGTAAGTTCTCACTTGGTTTGAGTAGTGGAGTAGAGCGTCATCTTGTTGAAAGACAGTCGATGACTTCTTGTGCTGTTTGAGTTGCAGGATACCATGCGTCTGCAGCATATGGAGGTAACTGTCGCGGGAAACCGTAGCATCAAAGAAAAGGGGACGCAGGAGACACTTTGAGGAGAATCCCATCCACTCACAGAGATGAGGGAATGGAGCTTATGGGTGAGGTATTCGTGAGGAGCTTCACGGGACCATATCACGCAATTGTGCTTGTTGAGTATGCTATCCACAGAAAAATTTGCTTCATCGCTCCATAAAATGTTGAGAACGATTTCTTCATTGTCCAGCAGCCAGTTAGCGAACGTGACACGTTGCTCCTTGTCTTCTTCTGTGATGTTTTGTAATAAAGTGAAATGATACGGGTAGAGATGAAGGTGGCGTCTCATAATACGATGCACGCTGGCGCGGGGAATGCCGGTCAACTGAGACACTTGAGTTATTGACGATGATGCCATGGTGCTCTGGGACTGAAGTTGCTCGACGGGATTCTGTACAATGGGCGCTCTTTCATCACTCAGAGACTTTCTTCCTTTGCCAAGAAAATCCGATACAGATCCAGTGGACCCAAATTTCGCAATCAGGCGTATAAATATAACCATAGCCCTTTTGAGAACACAGAACTATCTGAAGGTTGTCACAGCAATGTCATCATTTGGAGACCACAAATCATGTTTACCTTGGAATAGGAGTGCACAAATAGAACAAACGAGTTTAAGGTAAGGAAAAAAAAATGTCAACACTTGCAGACAAAACCTCCTCTATATGGCTACTAATAATAAAGAACTTCGACCTACTTTATCCAGTTGGCTACGTTTACTCACCAATCAAATGTTGCGTCTAGTATGAGACACCCTGTATGATAATGGATCTGGGCAGACCTTCTGTTTTGCGGGTCTTAGGTAGCCCATAAAGTCTTGGATGTTATCACATGTGGTCTGGGTAACGGTCCAAAATTGTTCTTTCGCTTCAAGATGCATCTGCACTCAGTCTGGCTTTTTTCATCTTTGTCGGGATGGATCCTTCTGAACTTAGCTGGAACAATCAGGAGTGAGAACATCTCATCAAGATATTCCTCCTTACCCATAATCACACTGCCATTTACTTTATCCGGAGGCGTGAGGAGTAGGTTTTCGGCTACTAGGTAATTGCTCGAGCGTCCCAAATCTCTCCTCTTTTAAGAGCGTTTTGGTAGAAGCGTACTGATAACAGCACTTGATGAGATATTATTTGGATGTCCTACGCACCCCTGCTGAGAATCGGTCAAGCTCCGTTGTACACTTCTTCAAACTGAAAGTCTAAGGATGTTCGATCGTAATTACGCTTAGAGCAACAAGATTTGTACCGTGGTGATAAAACCTGACAGAAAGTTGTACCGGAGCAACAAGAGCTGGCCAAATAGTTTTCACCAATTTTCTTTTCGTTAGCTAAATACATCAATGATTAAGGTGCGCGGAGTGTATGTCGGAATCGGAGTATCTTATTGAGGTATTCCGATCAGAATCCAACATGTGACGGGTAAGGCGGTATGGAGACACGACGGGAGAATGAGCTAACCACATTTTTATAGAGCAGCAAAAAAGTATGTAACCGGGAATAAAATTTTGGAAAATGTAAGTATGAAAGCAGTAAAAAAATCTGGGACCACTTTGACCATTTCTGAAGCTTGTTGATATATTTTAATTTGAGCGGAACGACTGTTACTGTGGCATTTCGGTCGTCAACAGCGGATTCCAGTCATATTTTGAATTACGTAACAACCAGTGCTTCAGTCGTCCCGCAATTTTTCCGGGAACAAACTTGATACAGAAAGAGACCTCACCTGTCAATTTGAATGTCCGGTATTGTCCGGTCCATCGCACATTAAGCCACAAATGTTTGGTCCGAATAAGTTGACAGTTGAATTCGGAACAAAATCACACTGGTGAAACTGTCTTCCGACTGTACACCTCCATACGGCTGAGTGAAACAATTCAGTCACGGTCACCTGCAGTACCGATACACGCATGCTACGTTGCGCGGAGGTCCCCACAAGTGATTTGTTCACCTCATTCACCTGTTTTGTCAACCATGTCAAAGTCCTGTCTTCACTCACTTTACACATTCCTCCAGCTGACATGTCCGCCTGATTTTCTGCATTTCCACTCACCCAAGCCCTGTTTTGCTCTTGACCAGCTGATTGGCCTGAAATATTTGGTCCGTTTGGTTCATTAGGATGGAAAAGCAAAAGGGTGGTGAACTTTATTCAACATAGTGAAAACCTCGTACAGTCGGGTGGGTTATGATCCGTTGCATAGAAAGCAAAATTCCTAATTGATTGACAGATATGCAAACAACTTTTGGGTGCGCTACGGTTGGTCTCGAACCGTAACCTATCAGCATTTCTTCAGAGTCGGGCAGTTCACACAACCGTGACTTGACGATAACACACCCATGAAATGTTTGTCACTAATTAATTGACACCTGAGCTGGCTGTCCATCAAGGAAGCTTTCGATGCTGATAGAGTCCCAGATAGGCATATCGAGGTACCATTCCGGACTAAACGTAATGTACCCCTGATCATTTCGGCAGAAAATTAGCATCTTTTCTATTCGAAAAAGATCTTTTTAAGAAATATCTAGCTAAAGCCCCAAAGGGAGCAACCAGTTATATCACCCAGACAGCATAAATGGGCTTACCAAATGTAGTAAGATTAATTCTTCTCCAAGGCTGTTCACAAAATGGTTCGAATCAATAAATACACTCATTTGCAAATCAATTTGGTTTTGTGAGAGACTCAACTGGAACCCAGATGAATCTCCCGTTTGTGATGTTTCCAGGCAACTGAATGTGCTGCACCAGGCCGCCTCATGTTCCAGTTGCTACGATATTCGAGATATCGCGATACATGTATATACGTAATGCTGAAAATTCTTTGACAGTTCATGACCGCTTTCGTCCTTCTCGGGGCTCATCAAGTAGACGCAGTTTCCGGGTTTTCGTCAACCTTATGTTCTACTTGAATCCAAATTGGTCGTGGACTGTCGAAGAATTTTCAGCAACCCTATTAGTGGTGCATTACTTATGTACATGTTTCGAATCAAGTTGTTTCCCATGCTGTTTTTTGACAGTTCGATCGCTGCTGAAACGACATATCAGGATAACTGACGGGACACATCTGGGACTGGAAATGAAACACCCTCTGTGTATGCGGTACACAGCGAAACAAGGCTACAGTATATTAGGTACACAAAATAGGAAGTTGGCATCGTCAGTTGTGCATGACCGCTGCTAAAATGGTCACATCTTCAGCTCCAAGTGGTTTTTCACAGTCTTAAATCAATACAAAAACCTCGGTTCTTACGAAACACGGCAAGCGCGTGGTTCGGAATCAAAGATTCGCCTCTTCTTGCTACTCTGTTCCTATTCCAGTATGGAAACAAATAAATTAAATTAGGGTGGATCCCCAAAGCAACAATAATGACATAAAACTATGATAATTAACCTGAAAGGATCGTAGAAGCGGCACAGAAGCCTGCACAAATGTGTCGCGCGCGTTCATGGAGACCTCAATAGAGAATTACATTATTCTTCAACTTCAGAGTTTTAAACTTAAAGGACTTTAGCAGTTTTTAGTGGAATCAAACGTTGTACCCTTACAAAACTGAACATGTAGATGCTTCAGCTGAGGACTTCCCAAACACGACCTTCGTTAAGCTGGTTTTCCTGGAGATCACTTCTTAAAATGCGTAGACTCGTTTATGTAGTAGTTTATTTTCAGAATGCAGCTACGAGTTTGTTTGTTTGTTTTAGTTCACTATAAGTGTCGTTCAATCCAGACTGCTTCAAGCGATCAACAGCGCCGCATACATTTTGGAACAGCGCCACGATTTGCACACAAGTTCCCAGCCCGGGCTCTCTAGATGATTCGAAGATTTTACTAATTGTCTTGATAATAAGGTAACCCTGTTTCAGACGGATGAAAATTAAAAAAACAAATATATTTTACCTGAATAAAATGTTATCAACTTACAGAAAACTTACCCCGATGGGAAAACGTTTCAGCAGAATTTGGTTCCTTAAACTTAGGTTTCAAAAACATTGAATAAACATCTTCTAGAGTTTTCATAAAGGAAACTACTCACAAGGTTGCTGAACACTCTTCGACAGCCCACGATCGGTTTCGCCCTTCTTGGGGCTCATCAGGTAGGCACAGTCCCCGAGGTTTCGTCAACCTTATGTTCTACTTGAAACCAAATTGGACTGATTTCGATAAATACACTCATTTGCAAATCAAGTTGGTTTTTGCGAGAGACTCAAGTGATGTTCTTCTGGAGTTCACTACCGCGTTTTCAAAAAAATATATATCGTGCAACGTAAAAGTAAGGCCTCGATGTACTGCGTCCTTTACGGGAGGCTCAACGTAGTGAGAAGGACTTGCAGTTATTGGAATTTGTTCCCCCGGTGGGACTTATCCCCTCGGTGCGAGTCAATAATTCACATACTGTCATCACCTAGGAGTGCTTCTCAGACGTTTTTTTCATTCGGATCAATTGGAATTCTGGACAACTTAGCTGGAATTGACTAAGGTGTGGGCAGTTACTGATAAACTGAATTACATATTCCATTGAATTATTTTCTTTCCAACGGGAGGATATTTATGACGTTTTTTGAACTTCCGTGGTGTGACCAATCCTCAGCACCGGAAAGAGATTGAGACACTTGAAAGTACTATTAACTCCGGAATACAATAACTTTTAAGCAGCCAAATATCAAACATTGTATTGATTGCGTTTCGATGAAAATTGGCGACGTGAGTAGCTGATAGATGGGTTCGTGTGCGGGCATGATTGAACTGCCCGCTATATGTCAAGATCGGCCGAATACGTAACACTCGGGGGATCTTCCCAAGAACGTTCGCCCTGGGTGATCAAAATCCGAGTTATTAGAAAATCTGCCATTAAGACCTTGTTCTACATCAATAAACAACCGGAGACTTTCACTTTTTTCCTCGTGAAATAAGTTGCTAAATAAGCAACGAAATCCCGGGAACAGTGTAAAAATTGCCGCTTTGCTGATGGCTTCTTTTTAAAAACCATTTCCTCGAAATTGTACAACGACTTTCGATCGACATTGAAAACCTCAGAAAGTAATGTTGTTTAAAAGCCGACGATATCTGCTCATGTGACAATGCGAGGCAACCTAGTGTACTCACAATCTTGCTGCTTTAATCGGTACTTTTCAGCGAGTTTTATTCAGCAACGGTAGCAAAATGTTAACTGACGGTGAATCAATAAAACTGCTTATTTTTGTTCTCGTTCGAGTAAATTCAGCGGCCAAATGGACAACTTTGGCTAATAGAGAACTACCAGGAGTGGATGGTGATGAACAGCTGACATGCGGCACCTTTCAATAGTATTTACTCTGGTTTTGTGCAACCGATGGAAGTATTCAGACAGAACGAGGTAATCGTCATTTTAAAATGTTTTGATCAGTTCCACTAACTGACGGAAATCAGTCACACAGAGGAGCTGTTGTCACTTTTGGGAGAGAAACTGATATTCTGTCCTGTTGCTTTGGATGTCACAGTGCCAAAGAGCCAAGAAGTATTCCACGGCTAAATTTCTTCGTTGCTGAGAATTGTCAGCAGCCGACACCTCATAAATTCCCAGAAGGAGTCGAACCCACGACCTTTCAGTTAGTAGTCAAGAACTCTACGGTCGTCCTACAGGTGACTGTTCAGAATTTAAGTTGGCTCGAAGTTTACACAGGATCTGTGCAACTATCCTTCTGTGACACAACAAAAGTCACATGATTTGTCGTTGGCAGAATTCTCGACTGACAACCCCTAAGGATAAAATCAAGTGATACTTGTAAGATATTTTCCTTCCCTAAACAGACTATCTAGTTTTTCAGCAAAGAAAAGCTTTAACTTCAAACTTAAACTTCGTCCGGAATTTTCACTTCAATTTGCTATCTGTGGGGTTAAAATATGACTAGGTTCATTGATATTTTATTGAGATGATGACAGATTTTGTGTATCGCAAAAGCGTTTTTGGGGAACATTGAGGAGACCCTTTACGAACTCAGCTGCGCCCGTCTAAAGGCAGGGTTTATCAGAAGCCTTTCGAAAAATGTTGAAAGGACAGGTGTGGTAAAAAGATGCATACTGGCATGTCAAGATGCTTGAATCTTCTTCAAAAATTTCCCTGGAGTGCGATGTATTCCACTCGAACGGTTAAGTTGAATGAAACATTCTTATCGTTTTCTGAAGCAAACTCTGGGTGGGGGGCTTTGGCAAGCTTTCAAGATGCCTGATTTTTCCTGTTTGACAACGCTTCAGCCTCACTAAATGATGTATCCACACCACGCCGATCAGATTCAAACCAAATTAAACACTGCGAGAGAGCGATCATCATGCTAACTGGCTTTTTTACGAACAGGAAGAGTGAAAATCATAAGTTGGTTGTAGAAGAATAAACTGAAGATGCCCTGAATAACGGTTGATTTTCCAAACTGTCGTAAAACTAGTTTACCCCTAAGAGTCGCAGTATTTTCAGTTAACCGGTATTACCATGTATGTTTTTGATCGTAATCAAACAGGTTGTTTGAATACTGTGGCCCAAATCAAACGTGGAACGCAAAGATATACTGACATATCCTACAGGGAACATACTACTCACAACTTTACTGAAAATTCTCCCATAATTCACAACCTGTTTAGCCCTTCTTGGGATTCAGTCTCGAAGTTTCTGTCGGCAATATATCCCACCTAAAGACCTAACACATACAAGACGTTTGGTATCTTGTTGAAGCACTCTTGTCTAATGTTGACTTTAGTGCGGAACTGTTACTCACTGGCTAGTCTCTTACTCGGCTCCCTCTTATCGGTTTCATTGATCTGAAGGAATCTGGCATATGTCAAGCAACAGAGAGATTAAAACCGGTTGCCATGTTTTGAGCAGATGAATGGGCACACAAACAAGCCAACACGGTAAAGCTTTGTGTAAAATACATGAACAAAAATCATGCTGACACTTTCCTTTCAGTTTTAGATCTCGGACATCCAGCTGATATCCTGGAAATGTAGCGAAGTCTCGTGCGACATCCTTTTTTCCGACGAATTTTTCATAATCGCAGGCAAACATTTCCCGCATAATCGGAACGATCAAAATACTCTGTTTGCTAATTTTTTCCTTCTGAAAATCGCCAGGATGCTTTCCCTGCTTTCTTTTGGGTTATCTGTGGCGGATAAAACAGACGTGTCATTAGTATGTGATTTAGGGCTGTACAGTTGACGTGATCATAACTCATTGTCACGTGCACAAGATATTATGGATTTCCTGAACAAATTCTACCTAAAGACTGTGAATTTCATCCAGCTGATTTCTGTTGAAAATGATTAGCTTTCAGTTTGTACTTGTTACAGGGAGAAGTACTAGTTACATTTAGCTTGATTGAACACTTGCGAAGATTCGAATTGTGGCACAAACGGACGAAGGAACAAATTTATTCATCCATGTTACGAAATCAGTGTTACATCAGTATTGCAGTGCGTAGAAGAACGAAATTTTCTGTAGGCGTCTAACCCAAGACCACCACATGCAAATCCCGTCTAGCCTTTCCGCATCAAAAGAGTCACCAAATAGTTTCTTGCAGAAATGGTCGAAGAAGTGAACAAGAATCTGTCCAGTCAGCGATTGTGATTGTTCAATCGATCTTATTAGTTGATGAACGAACATCATTATGAGGCAGTTTGCCAGTCATCTAGCCGAGCTGAATGACTTGTTCGAAATGTCAAACCGCCAAGCCATTACACTGTCAGGTCTGCTAGGTACAAAAATGTTTCATTACTAGTCAAGGAATACGTGAGCCCAAACTGGTCGACTGTAGAAAAACAGCTGGCCTATTCAAATTATCGAACATCTTTGATTGGTGACTAATGCATTGGCCAGCCGATGAAAATGCTACCAGACAACTGGGAAGTTATTTTCATAGGATTTAAGAAGCCTGGGGAGATTTCTGATTGCGATTTTTGTGAATCAACAGCCCCTATACACAGCAGGCAACAAGACGGGAAGTTAAGTTAGAATCTAGGAGAGACGACATAGATCACATCATTGCCTGGAACATAGAAACTACATAAGTTTCCCATTGGGTCAGCAGACCAATCCTTGATTAACAATCCCCCTGAGGAAATTTATTTTCCGGAGAGTCAGTTTTGTCTTTTTTTTGAAAGTGACTCTACTTTTGATCATTGCTTCATCTTAGAATCCTTGCAAACTTTCAAAAAATTCTCAGTTTGAAGAATAAATTGGGGATTTTTTCGAACAAAGTCCATACAGTCCAGACAAAGAAAAAGGCTCCTTTTTCCGTGGGTTATTGACATAATTTAATGTGGAGGGGGGGAACAAATGTAATCGTGTCCGTTGCAGAAACAATAGAATCAAATCTGCTTGCGTTGTTGCAATGTCCTCTGGGGACATATTAATCTCCCATGTTTTCTTATCGTGCTTCAAATAGTTTTCTGTCAGTTGGTGCAACAGAAATTAGGAAGGTTGTAAATCAGCGACGCAAATCTCTCTGCTATATTTAAGCAGATTTTACTCTCAGCTTCCAAAGCGTTTTGTGAATTGTTAGAATAAAAGAGTACTAAATAAGAAACTGTCTTAAGTGTGATCCTCGTCTGGATTGTTCAGGGAAGGGTGCGGTTACACGGTTTGTGCAAAAGGTCAAATAATCGATCGATTTTCTATTGATCTACCTGTTAGCAACACTTAATAAATCGTACATATTTATTTACATCTCAGTCTTCTGTTCTTAATAAAAGAACGATGAAAATAGAACCCTAATGATATAGATTACTTTACATTAGTTAAACTCATTATGTTCGTATTACGAACCCAGAACATAAAAACTCCGTCGGCACATTACAGTTGTGTTCCAATTTCAAGCATTAAATTTCGTATCTGGTTTTCATACAAATCACTAATAGACTCCGATCCGAAGAACGCAGGTTTTTAAAAACGGTTTGTCGAGTGTAGCTTTTCATGTAAAAACCCCTTGACCTGAGCTTGATGAGGTGTTTTCTTCGGATAGAAATGTGTGGGAGTTGGTTAGTCGGCTTTGCACACCGGGTAAACCCAAAATTCTGGATGGATGGGACAGAAAATTTCTACTAGTGCCACTTGAAACGAACAAAGGAGCGGTTTTTCAAACCCGGTTGAATTATTGAATGAACGTTCATCAAGGTTTGGTTGGCTGGTTTGCGCACAAACCTGGCAGCCTTTTGGTTGCTTCGTTCTGCAAAATAACCAAAGTTGATGGATGGTCAACATTACAAGGACACTCCAAAGGACAGTTTGTCAGTTCGGATTCATCAGCTTGGTGTCAAGGCAGTAATTTACTTCAAAACACGGGGAACCAATCAATCTTTGTAAATTCGTTTTTTGGAAATGACGCTTGTCTTTACGAGACCTTTATCACTGGGAAGGGCATAGTGATAACGGTTTGGTACAAATTAAGCGAATATATCCAGGGTGAACTGCAGTTCAGGTAAGTCACGTGACCGGGTTCGTCCACGCAGCGCAGTAAAACGATACACGATCTTCACGGCAAAAGCTAAGAGTTCTCACTTTTTGTCTGCCTTGTTACTAATGCTGAATGCTTCTCCTGACTTAGGAAATAGGAACGAAGGGGAAGTCGCAAAGTCCCAGTGCACAAGCTGCACAGGACCTACTGCGAGTTAAGATGATAACTTCGGATGATGCGTGTGCCAAAAGATGTCAGTCTTTTTTAAACCATCGATTTTCACCCAGATTTCTTCGGTAGGGGTGTAATGGTTTAGGGTTACAACTATTTTCTATGGGCTACTAGTTTGCATTTCCATTTTTTGGACCAAAAGCTACATTTAAACAATTCACTATGGTTCTACGATGCCGACTTCCTGCAAGTGTCAGAGATAGTCCAAATAAACGCACTGGCAAACGTTACGTGCGACGCGGTTTCACAGTAGACCTAGCTATCCTTTTGACTTGAACGAGCAGATTTGATAAACCTGAGACGATTTTACCACAGATCTCATTCTGCTTGAATAAGTCAGAAAGTCTGCTTCCCGCCCAGTGATGACGTAAATAGAGATAGTGAGAATCAGAATGCAAAAAGTGTAGCTATGGGAACAAACGTCAACTTCGCTCAGGTTGGCATCGGACATATGCACATGGAAAACCGCGAGTAGGTTGTGTGGGTAGATCACCTGACGACAAGGGATTACCGAAAACATTGAGTTTAACTGCGGGATTATCTATTGCTATCTATCTATCTATCTATCTATCTATCTATCTATCTATCTATCTATCTATCTATCTATCTATCTATCTATCTATCTATCTATCTATCTATCTATCTATCTATCTATCTATCTATCTATCTAGAAAAGACGACAAACATTGTAGAGCTGTTTCATCCTTATTAAGCATCGACAAAAGTGCGCATCTCATGAATGTACAGGGGATTTCAAAGCCGAGACCTGGCAGTTTGGACACTTGGCCGATCAACCACGATTTGCTTGCCAACGGTGTAATTAGTTCTCACTTAGACAAGATATAGCACCGCTCATACTCCGGTCAAAAAAGCCACATCAAATAACCACATACTGACTGACTCTTTGAGTGGCTACTTCTCACATGGAAGTTCCACTCGTCTCGTGAATTATCCTTCCTCTGTGCCTCTGAACTAGGTTTGGAATGGCTAGAAATCTTAAAGACCTAGATGAGGTGGATTAATTCGAACGAGAATGCAAGACATTTACAATACATTTCGGTTTCTAAACATGGACTGAATTGGCTTGTTGATGCTTATCCTGATTAGAAAGTAAAACTATATTTTTAACATTGGCTACCTTCAGTATAGTACTCCTTGCTGAGGGCAAGAGGTGATTCAGATGAACCATCTCTCCTGCATTGGGCCGCTTACCGGCACAGTATGTTTAGAGTTTTGGGAAAGGGATCGCCGATGATGGAATGAGTATCCCAGATTTGCAGTATATGAGTACTCAAACCACATTGGTGTATTGACCGGAAGAACCCGCATAATAATTGCCAGATTCGTGAAACTAGGGTAATTTTAGCGAGCAGCGCACGTACTAATTTTTATATATACAGATGAAAGACGTGACAACTTTTTAGACTGATTTAATCTGCCTTTCACAGATGATAATAATATTGACAGTATTTTATTCATTAGGAAGCTGGGAAATAAAAAATAATTCATACGCATTTTTAGTCCTTTTCAAATCTAAACCCTTAATTCAAACTGCGAATGCCTTAGACGGCTATCATCATCATCATCATCATCGACAGCATGACATCAGTGTTCAACACCAATGCTTCGCTGCCATGATCTATTTGAAAGCCGTATTATGAAGAAAAGAATAGAGGTGGACGGGGAAAGGACTTGGTGCTTGCTTACTACAATCATTCCGAGGTGGCTACACCTCCAAACACTCATTCAGGCAATCTGGATAGAAACTGACAACAAAATCGCCACTGACATCGGTTAGTGGTCATATCTTGCAGTGTTTCCAACCAGACGCAGTGAGGATCACGCGATCACATCCTGGAAGGCGAGTAACACCGACAGCACCCAAGCGTTTCGTGGTTTCATTCTCGCCAGGTCAATGGTTGGCCACCTCTCTGCTTACGCCACTCTGAATTGGGCACGGAAAATAGCACTCTCTTCGGCAAATGATGATTAGGCGTGCGCAACACATGTCCCAACCAACGCAGCTTCTGGTGCTGGACACATTCTTCAATGGAAGTACCCGTTGCACAACCCAAAACTCGCTTTCTAACTGTCTCGTTACGGATTCGCCGACACCATCCCACACGAGCTATGGTTCTGAGACAACGACTGTTGAACACCTGAAGACGTCTCAGTTCCGCTGCTCGAACAGGCCAAGTCTCACAGCCATACAACAAAACAGCCCGCACTGTAACTTGATACACACGTTTCATTATTTCATTGAAGGTGATCTCCTCTGTCTTTCTTTGGCACAAGTAAATTGATAGCAACGTAAAATAATCCAGCCGTAGTTTTTCCCCCTTTATGAAAAGCTAGGCAAGTGCCTCAAGACGAAAAAGTATTCATCCCAAAAGTCGACCCTCGGAATTTGGTTTTTCACCACAAGGTGGTTCATCGTGTCAAAGTGTTGTACGCGTAAATTGTCCGAATTAGATAGAAGGATATACGTAACTCAATACTCATAAAGTGACCAAAAAGAGATTGGCAGCCCACGATCGGTTTTGCCCTTCTTTCGGTCCATTAGTTAGGTTCAGTCCCTTGGTTCCTCTAAGTCTTATGTTCTACTTGAAACTAAAATGACAGATTACGATGATTACCCCCATTTTCATACGAATTGAGTTTTGATAGGAGACCCGACTGAACATAAGGCTGCGGAAGACTGTGCTTACCTGATGAACTCCAAGAAGTGCAATAAAGGTTATGTGTAGTTGAAGAGTTTTCAGAGACCATCTGAGTAGTGTAATGTTACGTATATTCAATGTACTTTAATATTTCCAATGTCGTGCGAACTGAAACACAAGGCGGCCTGATGCAGCCGCCTGATCCAGTAAAGGCGGACCGCCGTAAACAGAAACTTCATCTGGATTCACTTGAGTTTCCTGTCAAACCCGAATTTGCGTGCAAATGACAGATCTAATTGTATTCTGCTCCATATGTTGAACTCTGAGGAAGATTTACTGAAAGGTTTGGTAAAACATATACTGAAAGTGCGTTCTTTTGATCTGAGAAACTAGAGTTCAGTCAACGTCAACGTGAAATACTGTCTAAATAAATTCGTGTGCGCGCACGCTCTGATTCACAATTTCGGATGGATATTGTAGTATACGCTGTCTACCAGTTTGATTGATTTATGTGTAAGTACTGGTGATGTACAACCTTGCTTACTGGGCTTCGGCTCATGAGCTTTCTTTCTGTTTCTATCCACAGAAATTGTCACGAACACCTGCCTTCTGAGAATCACTGTCCCCTGGTGCTTGTACAGCGTGCATACTACAATATGCATTCCAGTGGAGTTTGTGGCATCCGACACAGGAACGTTTTGTTAGCATCAAACCTCAGTTCGTAGATCTGGTGACCTACATATTCCAGCATAATTACACAATGACGAATGTTTGTTACGTGTAAATACAAATATACTCATTTCCAGGTGGCTGCAACCACTATTGTGCACGTCACGGTAGATATTTTGCTCGAGCATAATCATAAGTCTTTTGCCAAGCTTTTCGAAGGTAGGAGCGTGCACGCAACTATTCTGATTACATTTACCTGTAGCAAATAAAGTCGCTCAACCGGTTAGGTCCAGTAAAATGAACCTTCCCAACTCGCATCCCAAAACAGCTTGTCTACTTTCGAGTAGGGGGAAGTGGCGCACGAAATCGGAGGCAGCCAAATTTGCTTTGGTTTACGTAAGGCCAAAAACTGTACCTTCCAGTTTAGATCATGTGAAAACCGGGAGCTTGGCAGGCTGAATGGTTACAAAACACTTACCCATGCAGGTTTTCAAAGATATGGGAGGCAAATGTCATTAAAAAACGCAACCCCGTCTATCCAGTTAGGAGAGGGTCAGCCTTCTCGGTAGAGCCTACAACTTGTGAAATTTCTCCATGTGCAGATTCATGTTTGTCGTCTATGTAGCCCGCCCCTGATAAAAGTAATCAAAAGAAGCCGAGGTGAGTCTGGTCCATTTTGCGGGCAGTGCATGCCCACCGTTATCAAAGGATGACAATGCAATAAACTTTGCACACCTATACAGTGGTCGGCTTTCCGGCATAGATTTTCTTCCCTGAAGGTCGAAATCTCCATTGAAAATCATCGATCCTCCTCCTTTTAACATCGATATATATATATATATATGGGTAGATGTCCCCAAGTAGAATCGACAAATATTCGGGGTGTGATACTCTTACGAATGACCTGTGGAACCCTAGTGGAAAGTCTTGACTTAAGCGCAGACATCTGAGCAATGGTGGATGTTCCCATATCAAAACGACGAATATATATTTAGTCCAGATGATAATTAATATGTCATCGTGACTTATGGGTAGCAGTGATTATTTTATCCTGAGTTCGAGTATTCATCAGAAGCTGCACGCAAAGCGACAAAGTTTAAACATCTATGCATAGGCTTAGTTCAGTCGGGACCAATAGACCCCTTTCAGTTACCATTTAACAGTAAAATACAAAAAGGTTGTGATTTACGGTTGCGAACTCCACTGACAGTCTTCCAAAATGGCACACCTTATGAAAATACGCGTGATTGTCCAACATCATACTAGATAACGTTTCATTCTAACGGGGTTCAAATAGAAACTTTGAAATATTTCAAAGCGTACCAAAGTGAAACTAGACACAACCTGTCTGCATTTTCCCGGCTGATTGCAGTTTGACAAACCACTGTTTTCTGGTAGTATGGAAAGTACTGGAAAAATTACGTGTTTGCCGCAACGCCCAACGATCGGGCTATGCGCATAACTAGCAAAAACAAATAAACCGTCCTAATGAGTAAATCACACAAAACAATGTAAAAGCCGGCGGCACGGACGTTTGAGTATGTGGTCTCGTTAGGAACATAGACCTAGTTTCGAAATGCACATAACATATCTCACAGTTGCAAGGTGCCTTTGGAGTTCTTTCAGGTCAGCACAAAGAACCGGGAAAGTTCCTAACCGTTTTTCATTCTTTCACTACAGTGTCAATGCTGAGAATTTCGCCATTCTGCTAGTGAAACGAACAACCAGGTGGAGGTCTTTCATTTGCTTATTTCGAAAGCTGAGGGTAGAAAGAACTGAGTCATTAGGAAGCAAGGTAGAAGCCGATCCGATCTCAACGACGCTGACTGTACTATTTTGAAGGCGTCGAAACAGGTACGCTGAAGAATAATATTGTAAACGGTAGATTCATTTGAGTCTCACGTGAAAACCCAGTTGATATGCAAATGAGCGTATTTGTTGAGATACACTGATTCTTTGCCTGTTCACTGAGACTGGCGTAACAATATTCCAAACTTATTTTTTGTCTTGGTAATGAACTCACTATGATGTGCGAAAGATACAAACGAGGCAAACAGATAGACAGAGTCCGCAAAAAGAACTGAAAGTTGAGAGTTCTTTTGGGTCGGTCGATCGGCACAATGAAAGCTGCTTCCAGGACGTAAAATTCCGTCTACTGATGAGGAATAGTGTCTGGGTCATTAGTGCCTGTAATTGCATAGTCTGAACCACAAGTTTATTCAGTAATTGATTAAAATTTGTCAGTGGTTGTATTCGAATAAGACCATTTTCGGACGACTTTTGCAGTGCATAACTTATTCGTATCCCGTCACATTTTCATCTCCATGGTAGTCATAGATGAGTGTGTAGATTAACGATTCCGCTCACTATCCAGTAGAACATAAAATCCTCAGTGCGTGGTATCTGATTATGTCCAACGATTCGTGGCAAAAAGGTTTGCCTTTTATCAGATTTTTCCTGTTTGAAGATAATCATCGTATTTCACGCTTTGAAAATGTTCTCAATTATTTACCAAGATACGCTCACCTTGAGTTGTTGGGTTATTTCTCCGTAGCCCACCACCTCGTATTTTCGGATGAAAACTTGAAACGATAATGAAGGTATAATATATCGTACATTAAGGACTTTGCGTTAGCAACGAAATATGTGGGATAATAACATTCTGACCTATGCCTCACTGGCTTATTCAATGTTCCCAATCCTGCGAAAATTTGCGTAAGTGCTTCCGTACATAGACGTAATGCACTACTCATAAGGTTGCTGAAAATTTTTCGACAGCCCACGACCGATTTCGTCCTTCTTGGGGCTCATCAGGTAGGCGCAGCCCCCGAATTTCCGCCAACCTTATGTTCTACTTGAACCTAAATTGGACTGATTTCGATATATACACTCATTTGCAAATCAATTTGGTTTTCCGAGAGACTCACCTGAAAACCAGCTGAATTTCTCGTTTGTGATGTTTTCAGTCCAATTTGGGTTTAAGTAGAACATAAAGTTGACGGAAACTCGGGGACTGTGCCTACCTGATGAGCCCCAAGAAGAGTGAAACCGGTTGTGGGCTGTCGAAGAATGTTCAGCACCCTTATGAGTAGTGCATTACGAATATACGTGCATCGCGATATCTCGAATATCGTAACAACCGGAACATGAGCGGCCTGGTGCAGCACATTTAGTTGCTTGGATACATCACATACGAGAGATTCAGCTGGGTTCTAGGTGAGTCTCTCGCAAAGCCAAATTGAGTTGCAAATTAGTGATTCCCTACATGTTTCCGAACGAATGTGAATTTAACTCTCAAAGATGTATAATCCACAAGTGCCATGGAAGTTCCATCTGAAAATTTGTCACTCGAGAAGCCGGTCACGTCATGTGAACTGCGTTACCGAAAGTTGAGTGGCACTAGGTCCTGCGTTACTGCGAGTCGACCACATGCTTAATCAGCCGTTCCTGACAGACGGTATGGTCTTCAGCCACTAGCCGCAGGTCGCGTTTTCGATTAACCCTAGAGATTCGTGAGATGAACGCTGATGATGACTCTCAATAGGAAGGATGATGTACAAGATAGGCGTTTTCTTATCCCCCGGCTTAAACTTTATCCTTTTTCTGGGACATCAACCGCGGTGAAACCCCAAATTTTGAGATTTATGAACCAGTTTATCTCAGAAGTGCCCCCATGCCTGAAACGTGTGATGACACTAAGTTACATTCTGGTGGTAATCTTTCTTCTAAAATGGGCTCACAGTATTCCATCCTACAAACCCATAAGGAACATTTCTAACTTTGGTAGAATTCCTCAGGCCGCGTGAATTGTTTGCTATTGAGCAGATGAATTAACAAGGTGTCCAAATGATGAACGAAATCGGAGGCCTGGTCTGATTACTGTCTTCTCGCTGTGGAGGATGGTGACAACACACATATGGAGCAGTGCGACAGTGCCGTCAAAATCTCGGAAACTAAACCGTCCTTGTATAAAGCTGAGGGATTATCCAACTGTGAAATCAAGGTATGAGGCTCTGAAAGGAGATACAGCAGGAGTCTGAAAGAAGACATTTCAGCATTGAAAACCCCCGTTAAAAATCCTATGTGCTTTTTGATCACCAGAGCATGCCACACAGCGCCGGCTGCTTGAGTTGAGCCAAGAAAACTAATTGTCCCTTAAAACACCATATTGTGAGCAACCAGGTGATACAGAAACCAAACTGACATCGGCGTTTTGCAGACTGACAGCATTATCGGTCAATGGTGATACGGATTTGAGAAACCGTTGGCCAGCTAAGCAGGTGACGTTTTCACCGCCTAAGAACTCGGTTTTTTATCACACAACTGGCAACGCTCCATTTTAGTCTGTGCTACAGAAGACTGACCCCGGTTTCCTCAAACGATTCGGAAAGTGAACCAATCGCGAGCAGGCATAACTGACCAACGGAAAATGCAAGAAGAGGAGAACGACGCTTAGTAAAACACAATCAAGGACCGGAAGTTCGTTTGGATGTTAGAGAATTACTTTCGATCGATTTCTCGGAAAAGACCACATATTGTCAGGATTATGTGACCATATTTATGCTAATTGCTTAATGGATAACACTATAGTTAAAATACGCCTGGGTCAGTTTTTAGGTTATTGGGTTCGCAGGACTCGTTGTCAAAATTCACATTTGAAATCAGGTTAAGAAACTAAATGGAAATCGTGCAATTAAACTTGATTGCGCGAGAAAGAATCAGGAAAATTTGGCTTCTTTCTGGAGCTGGGAGCTCCTAAATCAAACAGCATACAGTCCCGCTGATGTGAATTGTTCTTCTTTAAGAGGCCGGACCGATTCCCGCCTAACGTTCGCAATCACGTTTGGGTAATTCAATACATTTTTTGTGTAAACTTAGTGGCGAATGCACGCGCCATTGCAAACTTTTTGTCATGTTAATAATAAATGAGTTCTCTTGTTTCCTCTTTCGCCTGATTTCGTTTTTCGCCGACGGATTCTCGACTAAAAGATTATCTCGGTCTGCGAACGACTGTATTTTGATGGTTAATAACTTTAAATGCTTTTAACAGCAGGCCCCTGGTTGGATCAAGAATTTCTTTGTTTGCTGAGTAGTCCTAGACGTTTCAATTTTTGAAGTTTATTTTCACCATGACATGCACAACGTTAATAAATCTACGAGTTCCTTTTGTTATTCTGATGTAGGATTAAGTGCACCTCGCCGGACTCGGAAGTGCGTCATAAATCTGCCACTTGTTACTTTATGCAGACCAATTTCCTGTTACCTTTGGAAAGCAGTGACACTGTAACATCATCTGTCAAGAATAAAACGATGACGTACTTAGTCCATGCCCAAACGTATGTGGTTACAGAGCAAGGCAATCGCAAGACTTACTGGCAAGGTATTCAACTTTATGGCCAGGATTTTACCGATGTGGATGAATTCGAGGGTGTTTCGCATGGTTATCTGATAAATCCTGTTCGGAGGGATGCATGATGACTTCTCTGGATGAGTTTTCATCATCCTGGCATTTAAAAGGTAATGTTAAAATACCTAAAAGCAGAACATTACATGCTCTTAGGTCACAAACTAAACCAGTCGTCTCGATATAGCACACTGACACCGTTTCTGACTAAGCTGTTATCTACCTGTTCTGCTCAGGCATGGGTTCTCCGTGCAAGTGGTTTCCTAACAGTAGAACCTCCCGACTAAGATGGTCGACCTAAGTGGGTGTCTTTCAGGTGACAACAGCCGTATCCCGATGAAGGTATAGGTGTGATCCTCCAGAAGGAGATTAAACGTAACACTAATCACCGTTAGTCTAATCGTAGATGTTCGCTGTTGAGGCCACCAAACGAAACTTACGCTAGACTGTTTGGGTCATCGATCGAAAGAGAGAACAGTACTATATCATTGTAACGATGTATACTACTGATGAAGAATGCGAGTAGTCTGTGGTTGTTGTCCAAGCTCCGCCCCCGCACCTGATGGATGGTCAAGTTTATTATGGAAGTTGTGGAACCGCTTTGCAGTGTTCGTTTACTGTTCTGTAATAGTCGACGAATATCCAGGACAGTTTGAGAGGACGCTTGGGAATGTTACATTGTTAAAGACTATGTGCGTACGAGATGCTTGCTTTCTCGTCTAATGACTTGTGACTGCTTGGTTCGTGTTCGCTAATACATGACTTGGCAACCAAAGGCTTTCCTCTTTTCATCATGGCCCAGGTCACTAAGCGTGTCTGCATAACTTCGGGTATGCGGGCGATGTTCCAGTAAACCTGTTGAATGGTCTACATCCAAACTAAATTAAAACCGAGTAGATCATTAACGGCGAACTAATTCATATTAAGGCGAAAGGCCAGTTTAGTGGGTACTCTTTTTTGCAGACGAAATATGATGACCTTGCTAGATGAAAAAATATCAAGCGCGCCAAACTTCTTGAAAGCAATCAAGAATGATCCGTTTCTCTCTTCGGACCTAGGTGAAGCTTCCCGGCGAAAAGTCTGTCGCAAGTATTGGTAAAAACGATAAATGAAAAACTTTGCAGAGTGCTGGTTGCTGAAGAGAGGAGCGCTCTAAAAGAGAATGAATGCATTCTGTTGCATTTTTTTCGTTCCTACAAAATTAAACTTAAATAACAGTCATGTTTTGCATCCATAATCATACATCTTCTGAGGTCATAACAAATATGGTTTAAAAATTCGCGTCGGAGCAGGCGCTCGCAAGACCATTAAAAAAGTCTAGTCCGAAAATGTGAAATCTTGCTAAGGGTGACACAGTTTGGCAACTTTTTTTAATTCAACGATAAACCAATAGAAGTCTACGTTTGTCCTTTAATTTCAGGAGTTTGTAGCTAACGACAAATAGGAAAGTTCATCCACACGAAAAATATGGGAGATATTTCCAACAGAGATGTTACACCATTGGACAGAAACGCGCAGAATAGAGGAGTTTCGGATGCAGAGAGTGAAGGAGATTCTCTCTTCTGAGGTTCGTCGTTCAAGGACGCCTAAGTAACAAACAAGAGGACCGCCCCTGACAAACCGTTCGACCAATGTGGCTACAAAGCAAATGTTGTCCTTTACGCAAAGCTTTCGACCACGTAAGTGATAAAATTCACATTGTTCAATACAGAAAGCCCGAATACTGCGGGCGCCAGATGTTATCGCTTTCATCTGGTGCGGAAAAACGATCAATCTGGGTGGGACAGACCGTTATGATATGCTGCATGTTTACGGTGAACCTGGATTTATCAAAATGTGCCTCATCACCATATGTGCAATTTACGCAGGCACAGCGTCAGGGCGTGAGTATGTAAAAATTCAAACGAATCCCCAATGCAATTTTGGATTCATCATTTTCAACAAACTAGTCTCCTAACAAAAGAATCTTAAAGAAAAGCAAACGAGGCGTCGATGGGTCAACTTTTGTGGCCGATTTCAGAGGGACGGCTGGTTCAATCGGCAAAAAAATTCACTTTTCGAGAAATACACTTATTTGCAAACCATTTTGGTTTTGCGAGAGACTCACCTGAAACCCAGCTAAATCTCCCGTTTGTGATGTTTCCAGGCAACTGAATGTGCTGCACCAGGCCGCTTCATGTTCCAGTTGCTATGATATTCGAGATATCGCGATAAATGTATATTCGTAATGCATTACTCACTATTCACTTTTTCTCCGTCTCTTTCAGAGTGTCTTAAGCTTCAAACTGAAAGGCAACTCCAAGGATTAAACTTAACCCCGGATTGGGGTGACAGACAAATTAGGAGACAATAACGTAGGTGTAAACAACCTGTTCATTGCGCAATATTTACCGAAGGTTTTTCACGCAGTAAAGATATTTTTCGGATGACTATATGACTTGCTGCATAACCTCCGAGAAATTAACCAGACAAGAATTTGCTGTGGCGAACGACATCGGTTCCTTGGGCTAGATTCGATCAACCAGAGAAGCATGCTCGATGATTTTTTATACTAGAGACGTTCTACCCCTCTATGATACTTTTAAAAATTTGCTCATGTCAATAAGTAGCTTCATCCTTCATTGTTTTAGTTCACTTCATTAATCGTCTTTCCCTGTTTCACATGACATATCGCAGCACGTTATTTTGGGCACAGATTTAAGAGATTCCTTTTTTAACTACTAAACAGTGGTTGGGTTTTTATTGAAAGATAATAGAAGGTAAACAAATCAGACTTTGCTTTTCTATAACAAAACCTTGTTCTGGGATGAATGTGGCTATTGTTTTCGGCAAGGATAGAAAATGTTCTCAGCTAAAACGCCAATGCTTTACAAGCTGCTCAAACCAGAAAGTTGAAATTGGTGTTTCATCATCAAGGTCCTGAAATCTTAAGCTCTTGGTGATCAACAAAGGTCTCGCTTTATTCTTCAGGCGGAATGGTAATCCAGATGGTCCAGTACCGTAGCTATCCACGCGCGCGGTGATAACTTCTCTGTATGCAGACACCTGTCGATTTTCCAACAAAGTCAATGGACTAGGGTGTTTCAAAACAGGAACACTTCACAAGAGCTCTTTTGGTTCGACTGATTCTTACTTAATTTCTCTGACATCTGGGCCGCAGAATAGCCTCGGAGTGTACGGATTCCAGCGGTAAAGCAAATGCTTACCAAGAATATGCTTAGTATGAACTGAGACCGAGAAGGACTGTTCGACTTCAATCTTCGCTCATTATAGCAGTGGAAAAGCGCGCCTCTCCCGACCTACCAAAGAGCTTGCAGTGCGAAAAAACAACGCCAGAAGTCGAAATACCTCGTGACTGCCAAAAAGCACAAATAGACTTGTTCGAGAAACCTGTTTCGCATGTTATTTATGCACTCATTTGTAGCTGCCATGACCTTGTCAACATGAGAACACGGCTTCCGTTTGCTCGACTTCTATGAAGCAATTTTGATGGAACGCACATTTGTTGTGTTCACGACAACCGTGGCTAAACTGGACCAGGCCGTGCTAGGCTATACGTCACACCAATAGATGTCCGGTAGGTGCACGCTGAATATAAATTTCGCATTGTTTTTCAGGGCTACGTGAAATCCTGGAACTCATTAATTCAAACAAAAACTTCCACGAATGGTCGCCCTACTTTATAGACAACAGACTTGTGAATCTAGCGTTCCGCCCAACAGTAGCAGTACTATCCGTCGCTCCGTGAGCGAAACAACTCCGGATGCCCGAAACCACAAAACTTGATAGTCTAAAACTTTCAGTGAGAGACTACTGAAGTCAACCGGAATCCTGCACATGTAGGACATACGTCGCTTTTGCATGCCAGCGAAATTTTCACTGCTATAACCTTTAATGGTGCTGTGAGTGATATTCTACGACTCACCATTCGTATCGTCCTGCATGAAAATTCACTCTGGTTGGCTGACCTTAGGGTTATAAGCCACAGTTTTTCCGGTGTATCCACTATGTTTCCCAAGCCTTCAGCTCTCACGATCTTAGTTGAAAATCATCAGATGTCGGTTTTGCACACCACTGGATTTAATTTCAACAAAATGCTTTTGTTTCTGGTCCCCGGCAATAATCGCATGTGTTGCTACTCTGCGCAAAATGACATGGGATATTATCCGTTCTGTTTGGAATCACATCAATCTAATGCGGCGGCTAGATCCAGAAGCGGATACCGGTAAACTAATACTTTGCATCTCAGTACGACTCTAACGGTGATTAATGAAAACTGACTAGCCACGGGACATCTGAGTTGGATTCACCAAGTTTGCCTTTTTGTCACAGGCACTTCCCTAGATCCAGTTTTTGGGACATAGAAAAGGTTGATCATGGCCAAGGTACATAATCGATTGGGATAGCTTACTGGCATTGGGGTAGATTTCAGCACCTGTTGTTCAGGTGTCATGATTTAACAGAGTGACCAGCGTGTTTATACTAACATTTGGTTTAATTATGGTAATTCGTCGACAGTGTCTCCGCTTACCAGTATTGGTATACTGGTTGCTCAGCTAAACAGGAGCAATAGAGAAATTCCCTTCTATATGTCAGTGTTTTGAGGTTCTTGTTGGAAAGAGTTGAAGAAGTGGTTTAGCACAGTTGTGTCTGTCTCCATAATCTCACAAATTGGTCTTTGGAGAAGCGAAACAGTAGTTGCCGACTTGTTAGCCTCCGCTGGTCAGCGCCCTTTCAGATGGTTGAAAAAAATAACCCTACTGTAAAAGGGAGGTAAAAAGATGTCTTTACCGCCCAAATGAATGAACCTTCTATGTTACTTTTGTACTTTCGAGCATTAGGTTGACCTTCCCAATGCATGTTTCACTCGAATTCAACATGTGTCTGGAGGCTTATTACGCTCGGCATATTTTCGACATACATAAGGAGTTGACTATGAAGTCCATGTAAAAAGATTGACAGAGTGACACCTGAACAATATTCCAGCGGAATCTGACCTGCATTCCAACCGGGGCGTTACCCGTGACCGGAGGGCGAAGTCGACAGATTCACAAGCCTCAACAATCAGGCGTGGAAGTCGCAGGCTCTGGAGAATGTGAACCACTATTGTGATCGTACTAATTTGATTGGGGTATAAGGAAAGAAGCTGTGGCCGATGCCTGGCCGCATTCATCTAAGTGAATTCTTAGAAGCGAAACCGTCGCCAAAGCTAGACGGACAGTCACAGTGTGCGACTTCTTGTAAAGGTAGTAAAATTTTCGTGATATATGTTTATTCGACCTGCAATTTATGTACCATGCCTCGTCTGGCGACAAAATGAAGGCCTTTGTACGAATTGACGCCACAGATCCTTCTCACTGAAAAGTCGTTCTACATACACAGCTGTAACCAGGATACTAACAACTGGAGAACAGTCATTTTCACAATCTTTGCGCTATCGTCCCAGAGGGGAACTAACTATCAATGCCTCACGATCTCCCTGCTTGTTCTTAAAAGTTCGATATTGCGAATTCTACCTGGTGTTTTCCCCAGCTCCGGATAGGTCAGACAAACCAATTCATTGACGCACGTAGCCCAGCAAATAAACGAGTTAGTCTAACGCTTTATGCTTCTGAAAGCTTGCTCTTAAATACCGTGTTTCTGTGGTTTGGGCTTAAGGACTGCCAACGATGCAAAGTTCACCAACCGGATAGGTGTCAGCTAAATCGTAAGGGTTGGGCCACTTGCTGTTCGCAGGCTAACTAAAATAAAAAACCGTTTGCCCTAACACAAAATGGGGTATTTCATCCTAAAGGAAACAGTTTAGCCATGCGGCTGAGCAGTGATATAGTCAGATTTTGCGGTGATATCACTTACAGCGCTGCAGAAAATTTTTTCAAAGGTCGTAGATTTTACCCGCCTCATAGGATGCAGTAGATGACACAGTTGCTTGTATTGAGGGCTCGAGATTGATGCCTGCTTGCTGCTTGGGGATAGTTGCGAAAACCAAATGCTATCAATTTTTCATCCAACTATGAAGCAGAGTTTTCTTCTAAGTCTGTAACAGCCGATTTCTCAGGATGTTCTATCAGGACATTATAGCTGCAAAAAAGCCATCGGAACAAAGTTGATAGATTTGACTACTGAATTACTTACTGCCTTTTCGTACTAATTTCGTAATTTAAGCATCAAATGAACTCACCGAGGTAAAACGCCTGTCACTTCTATTAGATGCAGGCGGGAGGACTCCTTTGCAGTTCCTGGACATGTCCTGAGATGCACAAAAATCAATAACATTTCATTTCAAAGATTTTTTGGCTGCAATAATGTTGTCACAAGTGAATGTTAGTATGAAAACTGGGGATTGTTTTGCGATCTGGAATAGGTATTACAAATTCCAAATGACTGCTCGCAAAACCATTGACGCATTGTGACACTTTAAAACAAGCGTTTGTGAAACTTGCTTGGTGAATCTTGAATTTCAGAATAACCTTCTTTTATCGGACTTTTCGACGCAACGTTTTTTTTCGATGAAGACCTGGACCTCCACGAAATCTTCGGATTGCTTTAGAATCCTATCAATAATGATAGCGTAAAATCAATTCAGTTCTGTCAAGTTATGCGTATCAGGATACCTTTTAGGCGGGGTTGTTTGAACCGGATGCACGTGGAATGAAGTCAGAATAAGGTTACCTTCGTCCGGCACCGAGCTGGCCGACAGATACCATCTTGGTTTCAAAACATTCCTAATCCCACCCTCCATGTGCGCCTCCCACTCTCGTACAAGTTGCGTGCGCTTGAATGCGCCTTCTGCCCGGCTACAGTTCCATGTCAGTCTACAGTGGAACTATGCTTCAATGAAAACAATTTAGCTGCCACATCTAGGTGCATCATGTGAAGCTTGGCCTGCCTCTACTAGAAGAAAAGTCAGGGTACCGAATTCTGTTTCGGTGACAATGTCCTATCGAGTCCCACAACTGTGAAAGTACGGTAAAATGGATTCATGCAAAATATTCAACAAACCCATACGCTTATTGCTACCATTTCAGTAGTGCAGTTGATGAACTGCATATGGTCGCATAAGGTTGTGACTTATTCGCAATGTTGTTGGCTAGGATCTCGAAAAATAAAACGAGTTTTGCCAGTAAGCCTGAAGTTTGAGACAGATTTTCACACAGGAGACTCAAAGCTGAAAAACATAAAATTTCAGGCTACTCTACATATTGCACTACTCATTAAGTTGCTGAAAATTCTTTGACAGCCCACGACCGGTTTCGCCCTTCTTGGGGCTCATCAGGTAGGCGCAGTCCCCGAGTTTCCGTCAACCTTATGTTCTACTCGAACCCAAATTACACAAAATTAGCAAAATAAACTCATTTGGTACCAGTTTGCTTTCTACGGGAGACTCACTTGGAATCCAGCTGAATCTGTCGTTTATGGTGTTCTTCATAAACGAGAGATTCAGCTGGATTCTAGATCAGTCTCCCGCAAAATCACATTTGTTTGCAAATGATTGTACTTCAGGCCATTATCTTGGACAGCTTAAGGACAGCGTTTAGTTACTTATTCTAAATCCGAGGTCAAAAGTTTCGGAAAAAAATTCAAACAGCTCGTAAAGTTTTAGTTGGATTTTTGGACGCCATAATGAAAAAATTCAGATCGAGCGTCTTTTATAAATAAACATATCAATGTGCTGTTAGATCGTCTTCAATAGCTCGTAGAACTGTGGAACCACCATCTGGGCTTCATGCGCCCACACATACTCTACCATGCATTCGAAACGTGTATATACGTAATGCACTACTAATAAAGTTGCTGAAAATTCTTCGACAGCCTACGACCAATTTAGGTTCAAGTAGAACATAAGGTTGACGGAAACTCGGGGACTGCGCCTAACTGATGAGCCCCAAGAAGGATGAAACCGGTCGTGGGCTGTCGAAGAGTTCCCACCAAACTTATGAGCAGTGCATTACGTATATACATGTATCGCGATATCTCAAATATCGTAGCAACTGAAACATGAGACGGCCTGGTGCAGCGCACTCAGTCGCCTAGAAGCTTCCCAGACGAGAGATTTAGCTGAGTTCCAGTTGAGTCTCTCGCAAGACTAAAGTTGTTTGCAAATGAGTCTATTTCTCTATGTTCAGTCTTCTTCCCTTTAGCACCAACTTCTAAGACAGTCTGATAAAGGAACGCAACCCTCGCACCCCAAATTTGACTACGGATTGCATTTAGTGTAGCCACTGACTAAAAGTCGCTACCTACTTTGTTGTTGTTTCTTTAGATTAGTTTAAAACAATAAGGTTTTATTTTAAGCCGAGTAAAAATCCCTTTCATTTTGTTTCAACCCACTTTTCTCCGTGAATTTTTCCTGGACGTTCGTAGGACAGATCTTTATTGGCTTGAATACTTTCTCACATTTTACCACTGTATTCATTTTTGTCACTTTTCGGCTGAGCCTTTTTGGGGGCTGAAGCAGATGCAACCGAGATTCACACCTGTGCAATCGCGACGAAATTTTAGCTCGGTGTCTGATTATCGAAAGTCTTTACCTCGTAAATTTTATCCGATTTATCCGATTTTATCCGATCGTGTGTTGCGCCTGAATGTGACTTTATACTACTTGACGCCCATATACTGAGGTTTATCCCTGTTCTGTTTATAGCACCTCAGCGGCGGTAACACGTTTGGTTTCCATAACACTCTGATAGCTCTCATTCTTCTGTTTCGTGAATTTGGCTGAACGTAACGCCAAATCTAGTAACTTGACCGCTGCTTTGGTCTTGCATTACTCTCCTGCACAGTCTTCGAAGTCGCTACGTTAGCAATCACTGAACCTATGGTCGTGTGTTTGCTTTAAATAGACTGATCAGTGTTGCAGTCAGCTCAAGGTCAATTTCACCGTGCCAAGTAACAGGTTTCACATAGAAGAGGTGCATCGTTCGCAAAATAAAAGGCACTAGAGGCAATCTGATATGATTTAATATAGCCGGAAAAATACCGTCCGGTCTTGGGAGCCATATCACTCCTGGTTAAAGACAGAATCATTGTTGAATGCATCTTTATAGATTTTGAGCGTGTTGGTCACAAAAAAGACTGATGACCCTAGATAACCAGCTTGGTTGGTTTGTTGTTTAATAATCCTTGGTCTCTAGGGAACTAATGTTTCATGAAACGAGCCATTTTTTCTCTAACACTGTCTATCGATATTCACTTAGAAAATGCTCCTTTTAAGCTTACTGCTAGGTCATTAAAATTTGTCCATGATTTCGTTGCTTGTGCTTCGGACCCTCGTCTTCATCTGATACTAATTCTTCCTCGTGTGAAATTTAGGAAATCGCCTTTCATTGAGGAACTTTCTAGGAAGTCGAGCCTATTGACCAGCGAATTCACTTTGTTACACAGAAGCTCCAGATCTCAAGTGTGACACCGTACAAGACACAGTTCGCTACCCACTACTGCCTGTTAAGCTGAAGGTCATCGTAAGCGCAGATCATCCAATCGACAATTTTTTTGGTCAGCCAATGGGGCACTGCAAACAACAACCGGGCGGCTGGTCTCAAGCTACCAAAGAATCAGTCGGGTACCGAACCAATCACAGTCAAACAAATTTGAGCGCCCAATTCACAACGGTGTCCAAGAAAATAGGGGTACCGAACCAATCACAGTCAAACAAATCCGAGCGCCCAATTCACAACAGTGTCCAAGAAAACAGTTTGTTTATCAGAAAATCGCAGTGGTTTTGCTCAATAAAATAAAAGTTTTCAGATGCGAAACGAAACCTTTTCTTGCTCGATTTCCGAAGTCAGGATAAGTGTACCATCACAGCTGGTGAGTTGAGATAAGAGACAAACTCTAGTCCAGTTTTTCGCCCTTTAGTGTAGACTCATCAGAATTATTGCGCCAGCTTGATGTGAAGGTAAACACCACGAATCCAACACCGCCTACAAAAGGTATGACATGTGCCAACTGTCAAACCAAAGTACATCACGGTAACCTACAAAAGTACTGAAAAGCAGATATGCAGAGGCTCTAGCCATGCACACGGACGGTCAAAAGCTATCTGCCACAACACTGATCCTCAGTGGAAAACGAACACGCAGACATAGTTTCCTCACTCTAAGCACAATCCACATGTCCAAGCACGAGTTGGACATTTATAATGTTGACTATCTCAATTTGGACACCAACTGGCATATTATCTTTCGCCCACGTGATTTTGCTTGGTTCGTTACTATAATGCAGAGAGTTGAGCAATAGAACCCTACTGGAAAACTCTGTGTTCTTTTCCGAATATTACAGTAAATGAATGAGTACCACACAACGCTCAAGCCATATGAGTATCTTTATGTAGAATTCAGTAGGGTTAGTATGGGAAAATATTGGGAACGTGCTTTTGTGATTCCCAGAAGGGTATTGCACTGAGATCAATACATATAGCTGATTCGCTTGCTCTGTGACTCTTCAGAAATTACTGTATGGTACGCTGCTGTCACACGCGGGTCTTAGCCTTTAATCCAAGTGTAGGCTGATGCAAACTGAGAGGATCTTTTGAACAATCCGTTTGAGAAGTATGTGTAACTTTGATGCCCCACACTGGAAACGGCGGACAAACTCAGGATTCTTCTCAAGATTAACAGCTAAGTGAGCATACGTCATGTTTAACTCAATTGCGCCTTCGTTTTGCGTTGAGGATGGCGGATATTAGGAGACAACAGATGTCTACAGACGCAGTCTCACACTGTTAAACTGGCAGCATGCAGGTACCCTGACAAAGTGTCGAAGAACATGGGGAAGTTCAGCGAGCTGGGCTCATCAGGCTACATTAAACTTCGCATTTCGGAAATGCGAAACATTCCGACATCGATTGTTTAGAGAGACAGTTTAATCGGTTTGTAGATAAACTACTGAGATTGACGACCGGAAATGCGAAACATTCCGACATCGATTGGTTAGAGAGACAGTTTATTCGGTTTGTAGATAAACTACTAAGATTGACGATGGCTGCAGTATGAAGCATCCACTGTTCTAGCTTAGATCATCAGTTTTTGAAAAATCACCAGTTTCCAAACAACCTGAAGAAAGTGAGCGCATATCGGCTTGGTCACCGGAACAGCCCTTGGAATTAATGAACTGGCTGGGTCCCAGGTAGCGTATTTCGAAAAAATGTCCCGTGATTTTGTTAATGAAGATAGCCACAAATAGAGCAGTATGGTCTAATTTTTTGCATTTTGAATATGAAATTTTCTCGGTGAAATCACGAATGCACATTCCGGACTAATTGTGGACTGAGATCTAACGGACCTTGAATTATAGAACCAATAAAAGTATACACCTAAACAGGCCGCGCTTCGTAAGACTGGTTAAATTAAATTCCATTTATTTGTGTTAACTGGAAAAAACAACGAAAAAGAGGAAAATTTCGACGATTCTGTCTTTAAAAACACTTGTCTGTCTAAACAAAGCTCCATGTCATATTCTTTCACCTTTGTTTCGGGGCGACATTTGTAGAGATGAAAATTCGTCATCATCCGCTGTTGACAAACAGAACTATCCGGAGGGAATTGACGCAGCTGAGAATGCCGACAGAAAACTTAGAAATTGTAAAAATTTCATATTTTAGACGACCTAGCACAGTTTTACATAATCTAGTCTTGTAGTATAGGTTTTCAGCTAGACAGTGACGGGGGCGGTCAAACAAGCCAACCTTCATTGCAAACGAAGGGCAATAAAAGCCTTGGAAACAATTTTGGAGATCAGTCTTATGGGGCGTCAGACGAACGGAAACCATACCAGCTGCGCTAATGGTTATTGTATGGGTGAGATTTCCGTCGCTACAACTGCTGCGGCAGGTGCTGTCTCCATTGCAAGACTGGTGCGAGACTGCGAATCCAAGTCAGACTGTGTACTTATGGAGTAAAAGGCAATTTTTTCTTTCCTGAGATTATTTCTACTGAGGAGTGATGTGGACTTGATATTTACTCATATTATTAGAATGGAAGCTTTCATAAATATTTTCCAAAAAAGCTCTCATTACTGAGGTACATTATCTCCAGGAATATTACAATCCTTACACAGTAGCCTAATTCTCGTAAATGATCCCTGTTGCTTCAAGGAATATCTGTTGATTTGCTTAGTAAGCTGTGAGGTGTTTGAAAAAGTCATTGTGTGTTTTCATGCTTGGCTTTATAGCATTCTACCTTATCGGGACATCTAGTCATGCCAAAGGCTTCTGGATGCAGAAGATAACAGTAAAATTCAGGATGCGAAATGTTACACAGTATAATTACATTCATTTTCATAAACAATTGTTTTTTAGGTACCCAACTCTTCCCTCGTAGATCAAAGTAGCTCAACATACTCGCTTGCCTTGAATCACTGGACAGCACGAAAGTTACTCACTTCCCCAGCAAACTCGGTAAACGTTGGTGGAACAACATTTGTATCAACTAACATAAAAACATCGCTCATTAAACTATATGATTGCCTGTTTTTTTTTCAAAAAACCTCTACCGCACCCAACGGGGAATGCGTGCTTGGAGAGGGAAACTGGAAAGGGATACAAGGGGGACGCTGAAATGAGGTCAGTCCAACATATTACTGAATGTTTTTTTAGAAATTCCAGGCAAAGAGGTATTGTCAGTATGAGGCCAGACATAATTTTTCATTAGCCTTTTCGAACGCTTTCCAAAGATGACATATATTCACCGTATTCTCTACACACATGGAGACATTCTCAGTGGCGTACAATAATTCAGATTACTGTCTGCTCTCTGACCTAGCAGTACAAAATCTTCCGTCTAAAATTTCTAAGCTTCTTGGAAGCCGCTTGTCTGTGCGCCACTTGTACTGAGATTCTTACGTAAGACGATAAGGATTCACCTCATCGATAAACCACCAGGTTCTTGCAAAACAAAGCGTTTGACTAAGGACCATTGGAGACGCCCCTAGTGAATAACGACCAAGTAGAGCCTTGCTTGGCTAGATTCCAATGGTGGCCCCTGTGTACACTGAGACGCAATCGCATGTTAAAGGAAAGCAAACACATGGGTAAGTCCAACGTATCGACTGTTACATGTCACAAAGGTCAAATAAAAGTTCAAAACACGAGCAATCAAGTAGGAACCTTGACCAGTCACGAGGAAAACACTGACCAGCTAATTGCCATTTGTCGGCCAAGACAGTAGGAGTGGATAAATTAGTCATTTTCGCGCCTATAACTCGGTTTTTGAAACTGTCGATGCAACTGCAGCTGAAAGCATTTGTTCAGTCTTTTAGGGTAACGTTTCGACCTTGGCTACTTGGTGGCCACAGTTGAATTACCGTTGATTTCCACCCTGCCTTTTCATAAAAAAGCTTGACCTTGTTCCGAGCTCCAGTAAAACAAACTCCCGGTCATGTGATCTAAATAGCATACACAATACATGCAGTCCTTTTGGTAGTATGATGAGTAACTAGTGATCAATGACGAGAAGTTGTACTTTAAGCATAAATACAATCTCAAGTGTTGCTATTATACCGGGTATACCGATTTCGGCGTCCCGCGTGATTGGAGGTTACCAGTCTAAGTTGATGGTCCCGATCATGAGTACTTTGACTAGTAGATATTCTACGTCAAAAGAGTGTGCAGGATCATTCAGACCAGCTGGTTGGGAATTTACCTCAAAATGTTTTTTCAACCACGGGACGCTGCTCTCCTAACAAACTCAGGCAGTTCTTCAAGTCATTGGACGGCAGCGTGGGTGAGAGGGCAGAAGACAGTATATTCATTATGGTTTAAAATGGACTGCAGAAACTTAGCAGTTGGGGTCCACACGAGACGAGTTTTTCAAATTGAATGCAGCATACTACTGATTAAGTGTGTGAGTAAAGTCTAGTCGAGTGTCAAAGCAACATCTCTGCACCTGGTGGAAGGTTGATGTAGAAATTATTGAACCAGTTGGCAACGTTTGTTCCCTGTTGTTTAGTGTTCAGACGATGCGCAGAAAAGTTTAATAAGGCGCTTGAAAGTGTTTTATTTTCAAAAACTCTGTGCAAATGAGATTTTGTTTTCATGTCTGATAGCTTTTAACCGGTTAGTTCGTGTTGCTTAGTATATAGCTCCGCATTTAAAGGCGCCCATTCTTTCACTGGTGTGAAATTCGACTGTCTGAGCTTTTTGGTAGCACTTATGCGGCTTGTTTCTGACTGCCCACGGAGTGATCATGCTCGAAATTATTGCGAGTGTTACAGAAGACGGGTGATTTTCCAACGAGCGACTCACGGTGCTTGCGCGAAGGGTGTATAAGGACAAACGAGTGGACAGGGATGGGATATGTTGCCAACTAATGACTGAAAAATGGTCTGTTGATACTCTTTACTGTTTGAAGCCCGTATCGACTGAGCTGAACTAAGCGGAGACAGCTTACGCTGAATTGCTAGGTTGACAGAATGTAGAAGACAACTTCACCGACCGAGAGCAATTACATTTTTCCGTAACTTGTCTCCCATTAGTGACTATTTCTGTAATGTCAAAGCTTTTTGTTCACTAAACACGCAATTTCATGGAGTTATTGAAACAAACTTGTGAATTTGAATATACCATAAATGATGCAGTACTGAGTAAACAGTTTATGGCCCCAAAATTTTAAAGTGCTTGCATCAAGCGATGAGTGAAAACCTATCAGCTGTGACTGCACCCTCTCCATCAGTCTGTTCATCATCTGTTTACCAGGTGAAAGGTCACAGAAATTCCTGAGGAAAGGTAGATCAAAATATAACTCCAGCATTCTTGCAATTGGCTCTGGGGATCCAATATTTCTTGTCTCAAACCAACACATAAAACCGGGCGTAGAACCATGGAACCACGCGGGAAAGCTCCACACAGCTGATGCTCATGGACGAGAAAGTAATTAGTCTCTCTTAAACCGACGACTTTCTTCGGTTATTGTGTTGACCAAATCATGAATCAGACCAACTCTTTCCCACCGCTTAGTAGTGGAACAGGCAAAGAAATCACAATGATTATTGAACTTCATTCGTAGGCTGAGAATATTTTCTACGGTTTAGCATGCTTTTTTGTCCTAACCAGACAAACCAGGATAAAACAATGTGGTTTTCAGACAAATTCACCTCATAGATTGTGTAATTTTACAGGACACAACCTTTCATCGTCAGACAGCCAGCGTGGGTCTGGTTGTTGAATACGTCTTACGTAAAATCGAATGTTTTGCCTGACTGTTTTTGACATAAATTAAACTTCTAAATAGCAAACTCAATAGCCGTATCTGAACTAATTTGTGTTTGCTTTATGTATCCATATCAAGTTTTGTAGACCGTTAAGTTGTGAAAAGAATGATTGCTTATTTCTTGATGTAAAACAATACTTGAACAGTTGCTAAACCTCACCCCACCACTGGTTCTACCCTTCTCCGAGCTTAAGAGGTAGGTGTGGTCTGTGAGTTCTATCAATGTCATTTCCGAGTTACATATCTAATTGCCCGTCATTTACCCGCATCTGAAAATAACGCTGAAGATAACCGAAGACTCAAAAGACTTGGAGTTGAGCTTGCTGCACAAAGCCCAAGTCGATATGTTGGACTTCGTGCCTAATGAAAAATGAAACCCAATTATCACCGTACGTCCTTTTGGATAAGGGAATATTACGAATGAAACGGACCCTCTACTTAGCCGAATGGATTCTTTGCTAAACCAGCAGTTGGCTTGTCCCGACATATTTTTCGGGATTTCTGCCTCTAACGCTCTTATTGAATGCCTTTGAGTAAGATTTTAGCTAACAGTTCTACTCCTCGGTCCGACCAGCCACCCATTTTCAAGGCTGTGCACAGGTATCAGGATCTTCTCCTACATTTGTCGTCCCTCCTTTTAACTTTTCGGTGTGTCCACGCCAGTTAATCAAAGTGACGTGTTTGTTAATTTTTCTGATTTACCCCTAAAATAGAAGTGTCGCCTCTTGGTTACAAATGATTCAGGTACATCATAGAGTGGCGGGAAATTGCTGGTTATATGATATTTTGTGCGAGGTGTAAATGCTGCATGCAGCCAAATGCAGTGGCATCATCTCACAGGAGGTCTTTCTGAGAGAGGGAGGACTGAAAGGAGGCTGAATGGTAATAGGACACGTTCTAACAAACATGTTAAAAAGTTCAAATATAAAAACAGTCATCCTACGTCTTGATGAAATCCTGATTCTTCTATCGCCAAACATCTAGCCATCTGCTTCAACTGTAATGTCGTGATAAGGCCAGTCTTGCGCGTTTCATTGTTACACAACTATGGCCATACCTTGGCCTACAAACAAACGGAATTGTAACGGTCTTTTCGTCTACCGTGATCCACATGACTCAATCTTACGCTGGATGCCTTTCCGTTGAAGTTCGGATTTCAAATTTCTATCAGGAATTTTTACAGTTGTATTTTTTAGTACGTTGGATGACGCGAACCATTGTTGAGAACACATACCGTCTCTTTCGTCCACCGTTGTTAAAATGCTAAAACGTTTGTGAACAACCAAATAAAGTGTGGGCTTTTTATTGGCAATGGGAATAGAAAATAGAAGCCTTGAATAACAAGGCTTGGTTTTGTCTAACAAACATGTGTCTACAGAGGAATGAGGTATACTGTCTTCCGTGAGTAGTCCTGTTAACTACATTCAAGCAAGCAGGATGCTGTTGTCTGGCGTGTTCTTGGAGATATGTGGTGGTGAATTCCTTCAAGGCATCAGGTCAAGAGATTAGGGGGGTTAATCACTGTTTATGAGCTGTCCAATTTGGTCCTTTCCATGCCTTGTTATTGTACTTTCCCTTATCTCGGCTACTCATGTGGTTGAAAACGATTGTATTTGGTCTCCCAAGTACCACCAAACTCAAAAGCGTTTGCCATGTGCTGCTCTTCCTCTGAATTCCTATTCGATGATTGCGCCATCTTTTTCGTTCTTTAAGTGAAGCCAATCTCTGCTGAGAAGCAAAGTGGAACTGTACACCTGTTTGTCCTTTTTGGGAATCATCAACATTTTATGAAGCTGTACAGAACGTCGAACCTGCGACCTTCCGAGTATCAATTTGAAGACTTAATCCTTCGACTACGAACGGCCGGTCAGCAGTGCGATAAGGTCCTACTCAGACGGCATGCAAGGCCATTCAAACTACAACGCTCCATCCATTAAGAGAGTGAAGGGGAGAGAAAACAGCGCGTTAGCTTAGGGGTGGAAACAAGGAAAGGAAGGTATTACTGTTAGCGTAAGGCCAATGGTCAAACCGGCACTTGTTGTATCACTGGGTCCAAGTTTATTCGCCTAATGGCTAAAACTGTTCCATCATTCTTTGAAATAGACCGCACCGAATGACCATTTTAGCAAAAGTCCGGGCTTCCTTCCCGTATTCGTTAATTGGGTCCTTCCAAATATACAAGTATGCTTGTAGAGGCAGGCCAAGGTGGTGAGAATGGGTCAAACTAAGCAATTCTTGATTAACCGTTGGATCAAGAAATTTGAGTCCATTGTCATTTTCTGTCTCCGTTTTAAGCCAGACTATCGTTTGCAGCATAATCACCTGGCTGAGTATCCTTTCTGTTTTCAAAGGTTTTGGACTGATGGAAATGTCGGCTTCAAATAGCGTGATCCGTGCACATCGTCTGGCCTCCAAACCCTAGAGCTTATACATAGAAACCTCAGAAACATTCAGGACCAGCAGACTGCAAATCGCAACTTTTGGTAGGCCTCCTTGTTGCACACGACTAAATAAATTCTCCAGCAGACAACTGGGAATAGAGGCAAAGTCAGACCGTCCAGACATCAAGTCAGCAGTTTGTTTGAAGGAAAGAACTCGACGAAACACTGAAGGAGACCGAGTGCTTATAGTTTGTTGCATGGAGCGAAAAGTTTCTTTGAATAAAATACAGCGTGGGAGATTGTCTGATTGGCAGTCTGGATAGATTGTCTCGTAGTGCACTGGCCCAAACCGCAAATCAGTCTCACGGAAAGTTAGCAAACCTATCGGCCACTCATAGTGCGTCCCTGTAAGCTTGAAGGCGCGTCCAGTTCTTGTTAATGCTATGTATTTTTAGTAAATTCCATTTCCATGACTCCACCTTGATGAGGCTTCCATTCTTGTTAGGACCTGAGAATTTCACAATACATTTCGTTTTGAAAACAAATTCTTCTCTGTCTAGCCGGTCACTTATTTATTGGAACGAAGTCGGACAGGTGGTCCTGATTCAATAAGCCTTGTTAAGGTAGTTAATAAATTGGAACGAATACTTGATGGTTATGTAAGCCATCTTTGATGTGAACATAGTAAAGACGTCATCAGACTGGTGTTTCTAGCTCGGTGCAGTCCGCCTTCTTGTCAGGGACACATGGACAGTACCTGTGTGAGAAACCCTCACATCGTGTCCTGCCGAACTACACTGATGAGACGCTTTGTATAAATTCACTGATACTCGATCAAAAAGAACGGTAGACTTGTCTGACATTCCGCCTGGTTTTTAGCCGCAAGTTTACTCAAGATGTCAAGGTGTTCATTATGCCTCAGCATAAATTTACAAGGTTGTTGAAAACTCCTCTATAGTCCGCCACCAATTTGGCCCTTCCTGGGGTTCACCAGGTAGGCGTAGTCCATGCGTTCTTTTCCTACTTAAAAACGTCGGTGTGGTTGTACAGTCATTTGTAAATCAGCTTGGTGTTACGGACAACTCAAGTGAACACACGCTTAATCTCTGTTTTATCACAGTCTACAACTGTATGTGCTGCACAAAGACGGGCGGAATCGGCTGCTAGCTGTCTAAGATTTTTCATCAACCTTATAGTTTATTTTGTTTCAAGGGGAATCCTACTGCCGCGCTAGCATTGATGGGGTGGGAGTGCCACATGTGTTCTCATGCTTTTTCACGATTTTGAACTTTACTTGCCTCAGTCTGTGTACAGGACTTATGAAGTTAGTGCAATATGATCCCTGTAAATCTGAGATCACCTGGCCCCGCCATCCTGCAGTTTGCTCTTCACGCTTGCCTTGAATTGTTTATCCAAAGCGGCTCTTTAGGACCTGTCACCAAACAAGTGTCAACTTTCTGGCCCAAGTAAACTTTTCATATTCAGAAATTTTTCGCAGATAAGTGACATCGTCGTGACATTCAACTGAACAAGCTTGTATAGTACAGTGGGCGAAGTTGAATTTACAGGGTTTTTTTCCACCACAGTTTAACGATTGTTCCTTTGATTTATTACTAAGTTTACGCATTGTAAGTTCTTGTAAAACTGGCTAATCCGAGGCTGTTTTCTTCTTCAAATTAGCAAGGTGATTGTCTGATGCTGTTGTTCTGAATCGAACTGATGATCGATCAAATCGGTCGATTTTCTTGTTTAAGCTTCCAGCTTGTACTTGCGGCTTGTCTTAAAATGCAACAGTAGTATGACAAGGACAGTGGCTGGACCCATTGCACTATGTACGCGTTTCTCCAAAGTCAACCCGAGCAACTTGCAGGACCATTCGAGAGAGGCGATTGCCGCATCTTTTTCTTCTTCAAATGTACAATACGATTCTAGTAAACAGGCTGTTGTCAGTGATAGCCTCACGTGACCCTAACTGATAAGCTGGATGTTGCGTTGATGATGTATTGACTGAATGAAATGTGTAGGAAACGAACGCACGTGATTCGTCTGGATGTCAATCACCTTCGTGATACAAGAGTCAGAAGCACCGGAACCGAATTTCGGAATGTCAAAACAGTCCCTCAGGTAAATGAAATGTGTTGAGACCGCGGCATGTCCCCGGATTAGACTGCCAGGTGCGTGATACCATGCAGCATTTTGTTATTTAAAATCACTTAGACGATTTTGTTTTACTTGTTTTATCGTCATAAGAGGCCGACGTATGTTGGCTACTAATTGTGCATGTTTAACAGCTTTCGCCTGCCTTAGAGTCGTCTATAATAAACCGGCCTAGAATGCTGCCATAAACGTCCCTTACAGTAGCCCCATCACGAGTAAAGTAGGTGAGTCGGCCGAGGTTTGGAAGGTTTGGTTTCAGCAGCCAGTTTATCCAACGAAATGATTAGGTTCAGGTGGAACTACACCGCCTAACTTTGGCATACAATAGCCGTTGATTTGTTCCGTGAGCTTGGCAATTGAATTGCAAGCGTTTTAACACCAACCAAGTTGATGTAGTCAGTAGAAGTAACTTTCAAGCATGACATAATGACACTATTACCTGGACTGTGAATGTAACGTTTGCAACCAAGCTTCTCAGTCCAGCTAACAAACCAAAGGCAGTACCATGCCTACCCCGAATACAAATGGCATAAAAATCAATGACACACGCTACGAGGAATCCATGTGGGATGGACAAAAAACGGCTAAAAAGGACTTCGTTGCCCATAATCCAAAGAAACTGCCCTAGCATCATCCAAGTATTTAGGCTCCGTACAGTTAATGTTTAACTTATTCCTGTGATTTACGTTCTGTTGGTGACACAATAGCAAAATACAAAAAAACGATCAATCAAGTGACTTTTGTTTGAGTTATTACCTTGGTCCTTGTAAATGTCGCCATAAAACTGTTGTGAAAATATACCAAATATCTGCAACTAACCACTCGCCATTTTTACGAGACCAAAACTCGATTTATCGCTTTTTTTGTTTCTTTTACAAACGTGTTACCCACACTGATGCGAGGTAGCGTCATGCAAGCGACGCCAACTTTGTTTCAGTGACCCACCTCCCTGGGAGAAAGTTGACGATTTTTGGTATCTCCTCATTCATTTTGAGTGATATACGGCTCAGTAATTTAAACTGTGATGTGTACAACGTGGTGTCGATTTCAGCTGGACCGGGATCACATCTATTTTGCGTGATGACAAGAGTGACGTGTTTTCAATTACTTCCAGTCACCAGGACATTTATTGCCTAGGTTAGCTTAAATTTACTGAGGCACAAGATCGTGTAACATTTTGTCCTTGTACGAGTGAGCACTTTCTGTGTAACCGGAATCATCTCAGGTATTAGAAATTCAGGAGTTGAGGGGATTGTTTTGCCCATTTCTCATCTAAACCTTATCACTAAAAGGATTTACCTGAACTTTTTGCAACCACGTTTCGAGCGTAATAATTTTGGTTCGAAGTCGGCTTTAAATGGAGTAGCCAAAGTGAGTTCGGAGGTAACATTCGGGAGCGGTTGCACTGAGTTTTAAGAAAGCAGCAAACATATCATCTCGTAGAACGGAAGGACAGTGCACCAGGGAACCGTGTGCCGTTTATGAGGATTAAAGCAAACTGGGATGAGGATTTTGAACTTTTTATCTTCAGGAAAAAGGGACTGGGAACGTCACTGCTATCAGTATTTTCTATACAGATACATTTAACAAACAAAAGTAAGCATTTTTCTCTTAGCAGCTTGAATCTCCCGGTTTCCAAGACAACGCGAACTGGCATGTGAATCAGAAGACCATGAACCTTCTTCAAAGAATGGCAATGATTTTAAACGGTACAGAAATGCTTTTTTAGTTGAAGGACGAATCAAACCACATCCGTGTTATCTGAGAACCGCACCCCGAGAGATTCTTCATGAGGACATCGCTGGTGATGAAACAACTATTAGGTACCAATAACTCAATGTACAGAGTGGACTTCGATTGCAGCTTTAAACTAGCTTCAAATTGGCCGTCAGCGAATGATATCGGTTGAGGTTTGTCAGTTTTGGTCAAGTTCCACCAAGGATGATTTTGCCTAAAATAAAGTCAGCAAATGATGCACTATAACATCATTCGGTCTAAATCCTGGTCACATCGAGATAGATCAGGAAAGGTTCGCTTCATATTACAGCAGAACCGTATAGGAAGTTGGACGATAACCGCGACACTTCAGTCTGTAAAATCTCTTCCATTTCCTCCTTTGAAGTAAGCCTGATGGTGGCGTCAACAACGTTAATTGTTATGGAGCGCTTACCCAAAATGTAGGCATCCTGACCCTCTTGTGAGGCAGAACTTTTTGCTTCGATTTTCCCGTATTCCGTGCGAACATACAGACATACGGTTATCTATTACTAGGAGGTCACATAGATTCAGCGTTGCTTTGGTGTATCTCTGTTGCGAAAATCTACGTGTACAATATGTATGCATAGTACGTGGACAAAGCACCTTCATTTCTGCGTGAAGGGAAAACCGCCGCTAGATCTAGGAGGAAGACGCATAAGTGGACCAAGTTTTCTCACCAAACGGTACCTTTTCCCCATATAATCCCTCAAAAGAAACTTTGTCGCATCATTCCGAGTGTCCTATACCCGGTAACAGCTTGATCACAATGCCCATTCTTCGAGAAACAACCATACATCTTGTTAGACCATGAACCTTCTTCAAAGAATGGCAATGATTTTAAACGGTAAAGAAATGCTTTTTTAGTTGAAGGACGAATCAAACCACATCCGTGTTATCTGAGAACCGCACCCCGAGAGATTCTTCATGAGGACAGGTTGGCGCAGTCCCGGAGTTTCCATCAAATTTGTGTTCTGCTTGAACCCAAATTGGACTGATTTCGATAAATACACTCATTTGCAAACAAATTTGGTTTTGCGAAAGATTCACCTCGAACCCAACTGAATCTCTCGTTTGTGAAGGAGAGGAGCTAGATATATGGTGGTTCAATTAGACGTGTAATGAGTAAGAGTCTGTGCGGTGAAAGTTTTGGTTATCGAGGCAGGGCTTGCTTTGCTTTAATTTCCTCTTGACGGTTTGATGCACACATTGAGTCACATTGTATGGCTCTATCTGCATAGCTGCAATGTTATATTTTGTTCTGTGTATTTCCGTCTCCTTCTGTGATGCTTGTTATGGATACGTGGATAAAGACCGATGCCAACGCGTGGGAATGGGCTAATAGAGGAGTGCGAGATGGGCAATTGCACACGCTAGAAATGTGAAGCAAACTACTGAAAGTCGCAACCCAAGTCAAAAAGCCTACTTTTCATCTGTGCATTGTGCCTGGGCACAATATCCGATTCTTAGGACGTATTTCAAATTCACTCTTCTTGCTCTCCCTGTATGAGAAATTGTTTGGCCCCTCAATACATCTCCGAATACACCCAGTAGAACTGCCATAAGTGTTCGAAACGCAAACAGCGACACAATAACATATCGCACCGAGTCAGGCACTACTACACCACTTGGACTTATACACCAAATGTGGCACTTAAAAAGCTGCGTTTCAGCCACCGTTGAGGTACGTACCATTTTCTCGCTGCGCCGAAAAAATCCATGTCCAAGCAATGCAATTAGCTCCATGTTTTTTCCATTCTGCCGTCCACACCACAGTAAAATGTGCTGACTGCTTCCTATTCTAGTCACCCAAACGTGTAAGATCACCGCCTGTCAGCTGCCATGTCTTGACAGAGAATCTATCAGACTTGTTGGCACGTCATTCCGATTTGTCATCTCATCAAGACACAAAAGTAATCTTATGCGGCCTGACGGGTACGGCTGAAACCAAGCTTGTTTGCTACATGGTTTATGGATGAATCCTAGAAAGACTGTCCTACCAATGATTTTGAACATAATCAACAATGTTTAGAGGTTTGAATACATGCAGCGAACTGGAAGAGGACCTCATTGTTTGGGTGAGGAAAACCGATAATCAAACAGTGAAGGAAGGTGTCCATCTCACAGCCAGAACATCTCCAATATTCTGGTTAAACCAAGCGCAATCCTCAAGTTTTAGCGAAAAGCGCAATAAGTTCATTTGCCTAATCTTCACAAATTCAGACAGTTGTTTTTCGGTTCTTCTTTGCCAGAATTTGTTCTGTATGTCTTTGTGCAAAATCCAGGTTGCAGTTGTGACAAATTTACTTGTAAGCATGAGGTTTCCAAATAGAAAATAAAAAATTATTGTTCAGATGTAGCACCCTTTCGGTGCCTAACTACCATGCCACCAGAAGGAAGCACGACGGCTGGGATACTGCCAGGTTGTCCAAGCCTAAACAGGGGAAGCCGAAATGCAGAGGCCGGGTTTGAACCACGGACCTTCTGGTCAGTAAATTCACGCTCCAACCACTTCGATCAATCTGACTAGGATCGAACATGGAAAGGAAGACTCACAAAGCAATGACAACGCATCTGGAACTCTTTGGCTAATAGGTTGTGGCGTTTGCACACAAAGCAAATCCCTTCGCACTTTGTTTGCTCTCCGAGAAGCATCGGAGTGACCCATAAGGTTGATATAATTTGACAACATGAAGAAACATGAGGCGTAACAATGACAAAAAACTCAGCGGTTCATACGAGACAAAATGTAAACCGTCCACTGGACAGTCTTGAAAACAAGCAACATTCCACGCTTAAGTACTTTAATGCTAGATTGAGTAACGGAATAGTAAACGTTTCTTTTACGTCAGTCGTGAATAGTTGCGGTGTGAGCTGGATTTTTATCCACATCGGCTTCCTTCCAACAGCTTCCTTGTACTCCCTGCCAACATGCTCACCCCATCTAGTTCTTTGTTAAAACCACACAACAAAAATGTCATTCTGCTTTTATTCCACTCAGCTGATCGTGTATAGTTTTCGTAATGCAACGAGATTTGGGACTTCCAGTGCAGATTTCGCCTTACGCTAATAGTCTGAGCAGCACCGCACAGGTGTTTTATCCCCACTTTCAATCAAAAGCAGTGCGAATCTCATGAAACTACAGGGAAGCGGCGACTTTCCGGCCAGTAGTTAACTGTTGTGTCACAAGCTGCTAATCAGCAGTGTGATAAAGCGCCACTGATCCTTCAACACGGAAACCATATCACGTGGGCAAGCGTCGATTGGCTGCTTGAGTGAAGGTGACCTTATAGCGCCTCTCGTTTTTTCACCATGGGGGAGCTTCATTGAAACATGAAATCTCCATTGAAAATTCGCAAATATCACACCGCCGTCAAACCATGAGTAGCTCAGAGGAAGAAAGATGAGTAAGACCTCCTTTGAAGTAGATACTCTAGGAGACAGACAATAGAGAACCACGTGATGTTAGGAAAATACACTCATTTGCATACCGATTTAGTTTTGACAGGAAACTCACCTGGAACCCAGCTGAATCCCTCGTTTATGAGCAGTGAGGTTTTTCCGTGACTAGAGGATAATTGGCCTGCTTTCCTGTCTAAGTGACAGCCAATCACACTGCTGTTCAGTCACTCGTGATCGAAAAGATGATTGTCAAACCCTGACCGGAGAATCTTGGGTTAGAAACCCCCTAGATTTTGATGAGCCCGAACAAAAATGGAACAGCTTCTCAGCTTTTCAGCGTAAAATGGCTCCACTTAAAGGATGAAACCCCAATTGAGCTTGCATACACACATTCATGTCAGGATTTGAACTTTCTTCTAAGACTAACTGAATATTGACGCAATACACTATCATAAGGTTGCTAAAATCTCTTAGACTCTTCATGACCGGCTTCGCCCTTCTTGGGCTTCATCTAGTAGGCGCAGTTTTTGAGTTTCCGTCAACCTTATGTTCTAATTGAACCCAAACTGTACGAAATTAGCGAAACACACTCATTAAAAACACCATAAACCAAAGATTTATCTGAGTTCCAGATGAGTCTTTCGGAAAAATAAATTGGTTCTCTAATGAACGTAGTTCGCTCATTGCATTGGAACAAGACGATCCATCTGATTTCTAGTATTACGTTTAGTTGGTCCGACGCTATAAACGGCATCCGGGTCCGCAACAACGAGGCCCTCCTTCTCAGTCACCCCGATCAGGTGGCGGGATTGGAACCATTTCAGGACTTGTAATTTCGTGACTCCATTTAGTACAGTATTATCATCGTGTTATATATCAGACACAAGAAGATTGTTTTTTTTTGGAAGGCAGTCTGCGTAAGCTGTCAATATTATTCGTATATAGCATTGTGGGAAAACATGCAACAAAAGAGGAAATCAGTCACACGTGACCGGGTAGGGAATGAGATAGTTGGTCCGATATCTGTCCACCCTTGGCGTATCTGGATTGGGCCAACGTTTTTCTCGTTCGACACTGATTTTTCCGGTTATCTGAATGTCAGAATTTCGTCCAGAGCGTAGCGATATTTTTGGTCACCTAAATGCAGTCTGGTTTACTCAGACAGTAAGTGCCCAAAATAAGTTTGGTGGTACTCTATACGGCAGTGTAATTGTTCTATCAGAAGAACCATTTTATGGGATGATGTGGTAAGCGCACAATTAGAAGTTGCTCCGTCCTGCACCCCTACGTGTTTTTATACGTGCACCTATATCTGTTTACACTGTATAAGGTGGACAGAGTTGGACTGTTTTCATCACCATGTGGAAGCGGCGCGCTTCTATTTTTTAACAACCACACTGGTTGGGTAATTGAAACAGTAAGCTTTACGAGACTCTGCAGGTGACGATGCGCTTGGTACGGGAGGTTACCACTTTTGAACGCCAGATGAATGCAAACGTTCTTTTCTGGGGCTCAAGTGATATGCCCGTTTTAAGTGAACAGTGACCATTAGCTCTTTGGGATAACTATCTGCCCTAAGCTATTCATTCGAATCGATCTGAAACGGTGGAACAGATTCGACATAGGCTCAGATAGTACTTGAACTAGAAACTAAAATACTGAATACGGATGGATCACGTGGTTGATGCATTTTATTCACCTGTCATGTCCAGCGTGATAGAATGGCATCTTGTTCTATCTTTTACAGAACACATGTCACGTGAAAATCTCGGCTTTGGTTTGGGTCAAACTATTTCTCTCCTACTAATAATTGGGTAAATTCTTCTACCATGTGTGCGTCTGCAGATCGATGCATGGTTAACTTCAGATTCGTCAGTCGGAAAACGAACCACTAATGCCGACACAGTTGGATCACCGAAGATGATGCATGAAGGCTTATGCACACGGAGAGATTTAGCTGGGTAATGGAAAATCAGCTTTGGCTCAAAAAGGAGGAAATCCGGCTTTGTCGATCTTCTCCTTACTACCTCCATCCTGAGACAAACACAGGTTGAGAATGCTGCCTCCAGGTTTCCCAAAACATAAAATCGGACGAAACTGTGGATTCTCATTGGCTGAATGACAAATTACTCTGAATACTCGTTTGCTTGACTCAGTTTCCCCTGTAGTTCCAAGTCATGTTTGCTGGTACATATTCTAGGCTGAAGAACGACCTGCGATTAATTCTTGGTTTGCCGACGGACTCATGATTTCTGGTCGAATTAGAGACAAAAAGGTAATCAAGACATGGATGAAAACTGCACGGCTTGCTGCAGAGTCTGACAATTTTGCTAGCCTGATATATGGTCGTCTCGCTCAATTCTGTTTTAGATCTGACAATTTTGCTAGCCTGATATATGGTTGTCTCGCTCAATTCTGACGAAGGAACTAGAACCAACCCTTGGCAGACAGGCACTTAATTCTGTCTTAACCAGAAAGGTTTTCAGGACAAGTGTGAGGCAACCTACAAGAATGACCTACACTGCCAACCTCCGTCAAGGACGCATTTCATTTGTACGTCGCAAAGATATGCAATTTCAACCGGGGAAACGTCTGTACTCGTATTCCCGTTTATTGCTGGTTACTTTTCCCACAAGCTGGTGTTTCTGGTTTGGGAACATCAGTACGTTGAAGTTACAACGCCACATACAGCAGATCAAGAGCACATCACTTAAGAAGTTAGATAACGGGAGTCAAGTTTTTGGAAGAAACTGTGCTCCATGCGGTCTGGCAAATAGTCTACCACTTGGCGACCTGATGTCCAGCGTTTTTGGAATCAATAAACCTTATGCTATTTATTTTTGCCGTTATTTATGCTATCTAAATTGCAAGTACACAAAACTTAGGATGACTCTGTCATCAATATATGCTTTGATAAAGCAGAGACTGTCGGTGCATGGATGACAAGGATACACCTTGGATGGGCACCTAATTACACCTAAAACATGTAAGAATCTGTGACCTTGTCAGAGGAAGTCCGTGCCGACGAATCTTCTCAACCTGGCCACATAACACTATCTGTTTAAAACTTGGGTTATTTCTGCGTCGGCTGCTTGACGAGACTTCTAAGGTGGCTTGGAAACTCTGAAGAAGAGCACTGTTCAACAATCTGTCCTATCCCAGCATCCAAAGACTTAGAGGAAAGGACGCCACTCATAATAGGATATGGTTTGAGCTATCAGTAAGGATCAATCTCTGTTTAACTACTTGGCCTCCCTTCAGCCGCTGCGCTGAGGCAAAACTGGTACCGGGCTCACTTTACTGCGGAAAGCCCCCCATTTCAAACCCGAGGAAATGCAATGATCACAAGTTTATATTGGACTGAAACAGATAACACAACGTTGTTCTTCACGGCTTCAAACCAAGTGATCAAAATACCTTGAACGATGACTGCACTGTTATGCAAAAGACCTATGTCCCTGACCCTTTGTGGATGTTACGTATTGGTGAGCAGTTTGTCTTGAATGTGTTTTATTTACTAACGCGGGTATAGCAGACTTCTCTGCTTGGTCATTGCCTGATGATCCAAATTCAGTAGAGAGTACTCATGGAGAATGACGATGCGATTAAGGCGAGACTAGCAAAATATATGTTGCAAACCTAGGAGTGTGTCAGTGAAAAATGAAACATTCGGCTCGTTATGATAAACTCCGGCCTCTTGGTGCTGTAGTCCTGACCTTTGAGAGTCCAATCATGAATTTTGCTTTTTAACTGCTAATTCGCTAATTTTTTTAACCTGGAACTTTGGACATTGCCACCTATACAGGAAGCGTATTAATGGAAAAAAAGTTCTAACTTCTGGAGACATCCAACGGTTTTGCCTGGGTCGAACCCAGCTTTAAGACACAGTCTTGTCTGCCTGCTGCGTTCCGGGCGGGGGGGGATGTTCGAACTTTGTAAAATATCACACAAATCGTTCACGTCCCACCTTATTTTCCGCTTTTGTCCGTCTTTCCTCCGTGTTTGATTTCTGCCATCTGACCGTTTTCAGAGTGGACCAAATGTTATTGATTGGGAGTGTTCGAATGAACTGCATACACCCAAAGTGGCATAGAAATGACTTCTGGATTTTCGAAATTCAAGCTGAGTGCAACCCCATAAAATCGAATAGAAAATGGAATGCTTTGGATGATTGGCACTGACCACACACTGTCGTCTGGGATGAAATGTGCACAATTTTGAAGATGGCAGATTTGTTTTGAGGGTGTATAGCATTGAGTTTTGCCTGTGAAACAAGCTCATCTACAGTTATCAAGTACACAAGGAGACTTCAAAAAGACTGACTGATTGTGGGGTGATCACACTGCCACCCATAACCGAAAGATTTGGTGTTTAACTACCAACCGGGAGTTAGAGAAGATTTGTGAGATTCACACTGCTGATGATTCCTAATAGGGATGGAACAGGTGTATAGTACTTCTTGGTTTTCAGGCTTAGACTGGCTCCATCTGCAAGAAAAAACCATCAAAGCATACGTTAAAACAAACCAGGGCAGAACTAAAAGCTGTCATGTTCTTGCGTGCGTAGTGCTAATATAACCATTGGTTTTTCCTCAGGTTGTTTCTTTAGCCCACAAACGGTTTCATCCTTTTTGGGGCTCGTCAGTTGGATGCGGTCTCCGAGTGTTCCTCAACTTTGCAGAAAACTCGATAAATATACGCTCCCAAGCTGCTTTTCGCGAGAGACCTCAGCTGGTTCTCTGGTTTCAGCTGAATTTTCCGTAAAACCAAAATTGCTATTCAAATGAGAGTATTTGCCAAAATTCGTACGAACATTTCGCGTCGTGTTCCGCAAATGTGTGGTCAAAACAAATCAGTTGCAAAACAATTTAATACTACCTAGAATGACTTTCACTAATGAAAAGCAAAATTAATTCTCTGGTTTTTGTCAGATCTGTTACAAATTGTCCATTTTTTATTCTCCATTTCTTAGTGAAGATTAACCATTAATTTCTTGATTTTGTAAAATAAAATTCTATGCGTACAGCCGATTCGTCAGGATTTGTTATACACCCTCCATGTGATTTAGGTCGCCCGAGGGTGCCCACGTGACATTCATCATACATTTTTTCAATATCCGGTATTGTAAAACACATACAGATACAAATAGTGTTACAACTATTACCCATCCATTAAAGACCGTATTTTGAATAAACACGGAAGATGTCTCCTCGAATGGTGACGAAACGTTTGCAAATCAATTGCCAAGCCTGGCGAACAGATCAACAGTCACCTGATCAATTACCAATGAATGCACCCGAGCTACCAGTAGTCCAACACACTAACATCTCCTAGATGTACAGGTACACTAACGTCAAGACGTTAAAGCCGGTGAAAGACTGACCAGGTTTTTTGGTCAGGTGACTAGCTGGAGAACAAAGGCAGTTCGTATGGTTGAGTAGATAGAAACCGTTTCTAAAAGTTGCGTGACTTCATCCATTCTATCCGTGCAATTCATGCAGTGCAAGGCAAACGAGAATAGAATCAAAGTTGATTGGTTTCCCCTTGGGGAAAACCAGCCGGTTTTGTTGAGTCCACTTTGGTTCACAAATCGGTCCAATAGGTAGACCGTATGATTTTTCGTCTCAAAAATGTATTTATTTAGAGCGATAGATAAAGTACTAAATATGCTGACTTGTACGAGTAAAAACATCAATTTTTAAATGCCAACATTTTCCCGGACGATCAACCATAGACGGCCGTCAATTTTACTTACTGTACTTTTCATTAAATATTGCGGAACCTAATAGGCAAACTATAGCGAAAAAAGGTGAGAAGCTCAAACTGGTGTCATTGCTCCGACAGTCTCATTATATCGACGAATTTCTTTGGGGTTTGGAATTAGATTTTTCGGTTCACGGCTTAGGTGCAAAACATTTGTCACAGCTGAGAAGCGTACAGTCATTTCTACTTTTTTGGTGGGCAACAAAACGTCCCCTTCTATTTGAGAACGTTGCGGAACAAGTCATAATTTTCATCAAGCATTCTACATTGTTATTTCGTCACGCTGTTGTTTTATTTCATACGGCTCAATGACAAACCGTTTTCACTGAACAATCAAAATTACTTTACCTGTGGTCGGTTACAACAAAAGTTGTTAACACCTTGGTAGATACCATAGATCGAAGGAATAGGGAGCTGCTGCAATTTCTGACCAATTAGATAAGAAAAGGCCAACGAAAATAAAGTAACAGAGGGGGAGGGGAAAGGAGAATATACGACACACAGACATGGTCATTTTATGATAGGGGTATGATCAAAAGAAAACATTGTTTTTTTATTCATACACAGACTAAACAGAAAACCATATTAACCACTCCAGCGCCCATACTGTTGTAAGTAGTATTTTGATATTTTTAAATTCTGCGCTGGACTGTCTCAGATGTTAACAACAAAAGCAAGCTCTAAAGATACACAATATAACAATCTATGGATTACTCTGTGGCACAGAATAACGAGCGAAGTTTTCAGCACTCTAGAGCTTTCAGCTCGAGATACCTCATTGAAAAAGGTGAGAGGTTAGGAGCTGGAAATTCCGTGATTTGGAACAAACACCTGCATTTCACCTTCTCCTGTCTGAGTTTAGGCAATCTGACAGAATCTCAGCCCTCGTGCTAACACCGGGTGGCATGACAGTTAGGCACCAAAAGGGTTTTGCAGCTTGACAATTTGGGATTTCTGCTTGTGCTTTCCGCCATGAGTAAAATGATAGCTGTGGGTTATGATAACCGTATCTCCCCACATGAGTGCAGCTCAACTGAACATGATATTTCTTGAGTAGGAATCGATGAAAACTGTACCATTTGTCTGCTCCTCACGTCAAACTTATGTGACAGGATTACCAAGGGGATAGTCACATGATCAACTCTGAATCGCCTTGGCCCAGTGGTCTAGTTCCACCATTCACGTGATTTAGACCATATCCGGAAAATATGTGCACTCTTCATTCATGAAGGTTTTCTAACATTTTTTATTGCGTAAAGAGTTTGTTGGAGATGAGATTCATGGGCATCTTCAGCTTTGGATATTTTACGTGGTCGATTCTGAATGCTGCTGTGCCCTTGAGATGTTGAAGTCCCTAATATATCTGTACAGTTTGTGCTAATGAGTGTAATTCGTGAAGAAACCGCCTGTTTGTCTCCAATTCATCAAATTTTTAAGCAAAATTTAAGGTAATATGGTGCAGTTTTACCAAGTAAAGTCGCCCTGAACCCAGTGAAATAATTTATGCGCCAAATGCCGATGGGACCATTCAGAATAGAGGATGTAAACAAACTCTTGGTAAAAAACTACAGCGGTTGAGAGTATTTGTAAATGAGGAACATCTGGATATCTAACACAGGTGTTTGGTTTTTTTTAATTTGTGCATTATCGATTAGTCTGCAGTTTGAAAGTGTCGGGGGTGATCCAAGACTATTTGGTTTTCACATTAAAGACAAGAGTATTCAGCAATCACGTGACTCAAGAGTCAACATTGTTTCGGCTTAGACTAGATCAAACGCTGGTCTAAAACCTCAGAAGTGAACAAGTGCAAAACTGCTGAGAAATTACGGAGGGCAAAAAGATATTGCAATGTTACTGTTCCAGAAAAAATTTGGAATCCGATGAGGCAAAAGAGTGCCGTTCAGATGCTGCCTTTCAGAGCTACGGAACTCCTGTGCGGCGCAAACAGTAACACGCTGAGTGGACATCTGAACTACACATAACTAAGACAAATACAGTGAATGAAGTGCAATCGTGCGCAAAAAACTTGACTGGAAAGAAAACCGATTTATACACAATCACGAATCGAAAAGGGTGACTCATTCTTGTGATCATGTGATACATATGATCCACCTGGTTCAAAGGAAGTCATAACGCCTAGACAACAAGACTAGTTAGAATCCGGATGGAAATCCAGTCAAACATCCTCATTTTGGTGACAGGACAGTTCTAATCTAGTGGCCGTGTACCACATATTGCGTGAATTCAGGCCCAATCTTCATAAGCGAATTTACATGGAATCCGGTTAAAACACGCCATAAAACTGCGCTTTAGTCACTGGGGCAAAGGTTCTTCTGACTTACTCAAAACAGCCGAAAGATAAAAATTTCAGGATTTCAGCATTTCAGATTGATTCACCAGTCACAGACGTCAAACACTAAATATATGAAGGGTAACGGATATGATAACAGTGATCTAAACGCGTCAAACGACAGGCTTCTCTGAAGGGATGGATTGAGTTGGCTTTCAAGACAGTCGGGTAGCTTGAATCAACAGTTTTAGCGCGGACATTTTGGGTTGCTCAGTATCTGGGTTCTATTGCATAAGAACACGGCTAAGTTAGGGACAGAAACAACCAGGTAGTCTGCATTCTCAATACTTTTTACATCACAAGCATACACAATTCAAGCAGAAAGACAACGTGCTTGGACAATAGTCGAACTAGCTACCTCCCGGTCTAAATTGTTCATGGTGGAGTTGATGTCCAGCTCGTCGATGTCCTTGTGCTGGGAAACTGCATCAATGAATGGGTGTCAGGTAATGGGGGGATATTTCAGGTTGTCTGGGCTATTCGTATAATGCTGGTTGTTTTTTTTCAAAATACTGACCTGAACGAATTCGGTAATGGATTCGCTAAGCGAGAGATACGTGTGGCTATCAGAAGTCCACGTTAACAATGAAAAATTCCCAAAAAAAAGTCCAATGGTCGGACTGCAATTATGAAATGATTCTGAACGAAACACATACCTAACCAACATGTTTGAACCACATGGACTGATGCTGTGTGACAAAGAGTGCTTGATGGTTTGCGCGACCTTGGAAACTATAAACGTCTCACAAGTGTTCAAGAGCACCACAGTTTCACGAGTATTCAAAGGCGATTTTAAGAATATATCTCCAAGTTTCTGGTCCCCGCTTGTCCAACTTCGTTTTAGACTTATAGGGCGTTTCACAGCAGGGAGATGTAACATCAACTGGTTTCATAACTCTGGTCACAAGGCTAACAAAGTCATTCACACCTCCCAGAACCACCGACCCGTCGCTACGCTCCATCACGGCCCCCTAACAACGAACTAATGATACCACCTTAGTTGGTGATAAAACGTTTGCAGTTGAATTGCCCAGCTCACTGAATCAACAAAGTCCGTTTGCGCTCATGAACTACCAACATTATCCTCGAAAGCAACCCTACTTTTGTTCGCTATGCAATTCACAACAGCTTCTGGTTCAGAGATTGTGGAAGCATGGTATACCGCTCTTTCGAATTTCACCTGAACTGCGAGAACTTGAGGCATCGGCAGCTACATTTGCCGTGGTAACAGAGTTTGAGTGTTTTATCGCCTCAAACACCTGTCGCATCTGAAACCTGAAAAACTTAAAGGACTCTGAGCCTGTTGTAAATGTGTGGTGATTCATGGATTGCTGAAACTTATTCCATAGCGTTTCCTGCTCTAAATAATTGAGTGGAAAAGCTCAAAGTAGAAGACAGGGACACCGGATGAAGATCGGCTATATTGCGGGTGAACCATTCGGAGAAAGAGGGCTGCGGATAGGTTGCGTACAGCAGCGAGAAGATGGAATATTAGTAAACTATTACAAAAGATCGAATTGGCCGTTAGCACCTGACCGTCCTAACAGAGTCATCTTTCGGTTTGTTCATTCTTGCAAATAAATTGCAGTTATGAAGGGAGAGGCTTCTGTAAGAGGTTTCCATATGACCTTCCGTGACGAACATCGTAAACAGACGCAAAGAGTGATTTTCAAGAGTAAATCAAAGAATGTTTTGTTCCCAAACAAATGATTGCACCACGGATGCTATATCAGTATAATCCAGTCCGGTCGTATCCGTCGAGAGCCAGCGTTAATTCCACGTTGCCAAATCAGGCGCCACAACCGCCATAACCTGGACGATTGTGGCTCTGTGACTGACATACCTGAGAGAACCTGAACTTGTCAGAACACCAAAGCAGCAGAAACTTTGGTACATTGGTTGGCCTCGACTTATTTTCATTTCTCCAAGTGTGGTGGTACATCGTGAGGTGTGATTTCCAGCACCCGTTCGAATACGCCGAGATCTGTCGAAACCGCTGCGCCGCATGTTGGCCAGTTTGTCAGGTGCACCATATTTTGCACGTTCCGTGTCCATCAGATAGTTTACTGTTCAAATACCTCCTTGAAAGGTGACTCCTTATGAGAAACACCAGATACCCGTACGATTTTAGCGCTTTGCTAAAACGTACAAAACGTCTTTAAGAAATGTGGTCTGCAATAGCTTTGCCCGGATTTTTTGGCCTACACGCAATTACAGGAGTCGTTTTTGTTACCATGCCACTATCCTGGTCCAAAATGTTCGCTACACATTTTTTAGCTGTTTGGTTGCGTTAGTTCTCGGGATGATCAGATTGAGATTTTCTTCAACAAAGAAAATGCTGTTGTCTCCTAGTGGCTGTGGTTTTCTGTACGTCTGCATCACAACAGCAGCAGAAACCAAACGCCACTTAGCAGAAGTTTGCTTGAATATACCTAGGTTTACTAGTGTTCACACTTTGGGAACAGTCCAGAATTTCTTAGCACTATATGGGGCAGCTTCTCCTCCGGAAAAGTTAAGTATTCACTGTTGGAATACAACCACTCGGACGATGCCTTGGACAAATCCTTGATGCCAGTTGAATGCTGAAACGGAATCCTGGAGAGGTGGTACACTTGGCTGCACTGTCTAAATGGGTGGAACCTCCCGATAAACACATAAGGCAATTCACAATTATAAGGACAAACAACGCGATTCCAAAATGTGTCGTTAATAAATGGCCGTTGAATATTCGCCTTAAAGATCAGGTAACTGGCTTTCAGTGCTTTATTGATCAGGTGGCAGTGGCTAGCCAATTAGCTTGCCAACTTTTCGACACCATACAAAATGAGGTGAGTTGGGTCCTTCAGTTCTGTTAGCAGTCTCTCGTGCCACCGAGCAGTTCCAGTTCATTCTGCCATTAACGACCGTCTTTCAACTACCAAACAAGTCAGGAACCTGGAAATTGTGACTACACTCTTCCTCAGCCGTCGGCAAGCGGGTACATGCGTTCATTAAGTGCGGCATTATCTACGTTTGACTGCTACTGTAAATAGGTTGGTGTTCTAAAACTGACCCCGTAACAAACGTCTGTAAATAGTTGACCATGTTCGCTGGATTGTCAAACGAGCAGACAAGCAGAAAGTTTGCGGCAGTGTGCGTAGGACTGGCAAACCAAACCGTTGGTTTTCTTCAAGATTTCTTTTGCTGGAGAACGATGGCGACGAGATTTGTTTAATTAGCTACTGATTCCGTCAGTTCGGCTCAATGGCGACAGGTAACGACGTTCAGCAGGCGATTCTTAAGCAGCTCAGCGTTCCCTAGACGGATCACTTTCCAGCGCTCACTGCTCCGAGGTCAAGAGATAGACATCATTTAGGAATTGCGGAGTCGACTTGTCTGACACAGTGAAGTTGTCGGTGCCCTGCTTTGGTCAGCGCCCTGATAACTCGGTGTGATTGCTAGTGTAGGCCAGAACAATAGTACCTCTTCTAAGTTATTCATTCTTAACTCTTGACCAACCTGGAAATCAGCCGATCATTTCGCATGGAGTGTAACCTAATCTACAACTTTTGGGAAGGCCAAATATTCATTCTTCATCGTCGCAACAATAACGTGATGGTTCTTTCAAAAGTGGTTTTGAATTCACAACGGTCAACTTTTTAATGTTGCTAAAATCACACACTCACAAGACCAGCCCAAACGCTGCAAAAGACTCGAATGAGAGCAACAAGAGAATTACAGCAGGAATCATTAGCTCAGGGCCTTTCGCTAACACAATTAAGACAAACAGCCACATGTAAGTTGTCAAACCAAGAAGAACAAATTTCGTGATTCGACTGATCGCGGAACAGAAGTTAAATTTATTGCTTCCAAGAGTTTTCCTTTTGGCTAGATCCAGAGGTTTCATAGCTAGGCCAGGACCAATCAATAAGGTCTTTTACTAAAATCGAACTAAACAGTCACTTCCCAACCAAACAGCCGCCCCTACTGTGATCTATCTCCGCGGTGTTTTATTGATTTGCTAAATTAGTGGGAGCTGTTACGATTTTGGGCGGGAAGATTTTGTTCCCTTCTCTGACCTTCCCGTTTTCCCTGTCGTAAGACATCCTTCTAAACATCGTCGACAACTTGTCGCGGTAACGTGGTGCCCCTTAATAAGTCTGACACCTCTGAAGCTCATTGGAATCTGAAAACCGAATTCAGTGACTTAGTGGGACAGCGGCAAGAATGCTTTCTGTCATTGAAGTTTCTGAATTTTCTAGGACATGTTGTAGGCGATTTAGCGACCGTCACAGAAATCTTCCATCAACCGTTGTCAAAATCTGGCATTCTGTGGTCCCCCGTAGTTGAAATAGGCTGGACAAATATCCTAAAGAAAAGCTTGAAACCACTTTGAAAGAAATCCTGATAATAGCATCTAATGCTTTCTGGCTCCGGAAGTCACGTGCTTCTTGGACCGTTAACTTGAGGTTTATCAACACGGCAAACCTCAAAAGTGGATTTGCTACTCCAGGGCTGATTTCCCTAGTCTGCTGGAGAAAAACAACCACTACGTATATTGGCCGGCAAAGCATATCTTCAGGCACATCGGGTTATCAGATAATACGCCTGCCTGCACAGTGATCAACCAATAATCCTTTTGGGTGCCCAACAACATTTTGGGCTCTTAATATTGGTCCAAATTTTAAACCCGTGTTTGCTCAGTATGGAACCATTCCATTGTATTCTCCGATCACTTAGTAAAAGTACTCTGTCCACCCACACTTGATATTTGTTTATGCCACGATGCATTTCTGATAGTTTTCTTATGCTGTTCCAGTTTGTTACTCAAACTCCACTGCAGTTTGTGACGTGCACTCGGCTTGTACCCCTCGGATGTATGAAATTCTCCCGCTACCGGTGATGGATTTTGTCGAATTGTCACATCTATGAACTACAAAGTAGCCGTGGCCAAGCAAACACAATGTTTCAGTACACGAAATCGAAGTGCATCTCTAAAGTCAGCTTGAAACCAGACTGTTTATCAGCCCACTATTTGGTTAAATAAATTGTCAAACCTTCAAGATATTAGGTCTACAAAGGCTTCAATTGACTATAAAAATCTCCCAGCTGTAACAACCTTTCGGTGCCTAGCTTCCATTCCACCCGAAGGAAGCACGATGGCTGGGATACTATCAGGTTACTCAAGCCTAGACAGGGGAAGTCGAGAGACGGAGGTCGGGTTCGAACCACGGATCTTTCGGATTAGCGCACTAAACACTGAGCCATCTCGTCACTTCTCAAATGACTATTTGAAATGTGAATGTCTGCATATCCCGCGCCTGCAATCTGGGTGGCTTCCATGAGGCAGTAATGCGGTGTTATCTACATCGTTATCTTGTCTAATATTGTCACAAACAATTGTGTATAGCATAAATCTGGAGCGAAATTTTGGTGCGCCCTTGGATCTATGGTCTCATGTCACGCTCAATTCCAAACAGCACGGTACAATCATTGCACTAATCTTTAATTCTTCAACTTTATTACACATCAGCGTTTTTTCGTGTAGTACATGATTAGCGTTCAGTCGCTCACGTCGGTCTTATATGCATTGTGAGCGTAAATCATCCTAGGGTGGTGAGGTTTTCATTTCGATTACGCAATAAAAGCAACTGGACGACAAAAACCACCTGTTATTTTTACTTTTTCCTACTTGGGGTTTCCGGACGTTTGGAGTTCTTACACCTCCGTAACACCTACTCTTGAATGGCTCACGCATTTTTCGATTTTGCCGATTACAATTTCCCATACATTCTCACCCACAATTAAAAAATCTAGCAAAAATTGACATTTCTCTTTAATGTATTCAAGATTACAAATCAAAGGATAAAAACGTAACTGAATTCAACCATTACCATTTACGCTGCTGAGATGGACTGTCCAAATGACCAAACCGTGGGCAACCTAAAGCACAGCAGTTCATGTTTCATCCCAACCAAACATTTTTCCGCCGTTGTCCTGCCGCCTGCGATTCATCCTCATAGCGTGGTTCAGCTAACAATGTCGACCTAGTTTGACAGTGTACTCCATACCAGCGTTCCTCATATCGACTGGGACATACTCAAACGGTTCACTGATAATTCCTAAAATCATTCGAAGGCAGCTCAAGCTGAATATTCCTTGCATGTGATAGATTACATTGTCGTCTATAGAGAAGTGTCTGTCGACCTCGAGAAATACACTCATTTGCATATCGATTTGGTTTTTGCGAGAGACTTACCTGGAACCCAGCTGAATCTCCCGTTTGTGATGTCAGGCAACTGAATGTGCTGCACCAGGCCGCCTCATGTTCCAGTCGCTACGATATTCGAGATATCGCGATACATGTATATACGTAATGCACTACTCATAAGGTTGCTGAAAATTCTTCGAACGAGGCGGCCTGGTAGCACATTCAGTTGCCTGAAAACATCACAAACGGGAGATTCAGCTGGGTTCCAGGTAAGTCTCTCAAAACCAAATTGATTATGCAAATGAGTGTATTTCTCGAAAACAGTCCAATTTGGGTTCAAGTAGAACATAAGGTTGACGGAAACTCGGGGACTGCGCCTAGCTGATGAGCCCCAAGAAGGGCGAAACCGGTCGTGGGCTGTCGAAGAATTTTCAGCAACCTTATGAGTAGTGTCTGTCGACCTGTTTTTGCCGAATTGGCATCCTGACCCTATCAAGTATATCGGCAGTGAATGTCAAACAATAGTTAAGGTTTTTTGATGTCTGAGACTAATTTTCAACCCCCGTAGTCACTGACAGTGACTTTAGGTCCAAAGTACGTGAGCAGAATCATATCCCTAAGAGGCTCATTCGTAAGTTTTGAAGTACTTAGGGCCAGAGGGATGAACTAGCGCCTGGATAGCACAGTAGGAATATCGAAAATGATCAACATTCGGCCTTTCGGCCCAAACCTTCGTAACATTGGCATGGTCAGGAATTGGACCCCTCCTTTTAGAAATAAATCAAGGCCATTACTGTGGGCTAGCTTGAAAGCAGTTTTTAAGACGCCAACGATAGCAAATCAGAAGAAATGTGCAATTCAGGTAAGTGAGGTTGGTTATTTCGGAGCTCGCTTTTATTGGCTGGTTATAAAACGGAACCTTCGAGGACGCTTTGCTAGGTGGAGCCCTTAAGATCATCACAAACTGTTCGGGTCGTCAATCTATAGTAAAACCGGAGAGCTTAGAAAATCCTACTTACATAGAACAGACAAGTTAAGGCTGTTCTAAGGTTTTGTCTATCTGGTGAATGAGCCAAGGCTGCCCGTGATCCAGGCAGACGGAGAGTAGGAAGTGGATGCATGGACAGAGACTTACTGAAATCCTCTGGTTCCTATAGAATATATAATGACATAATACCTACGATATAACAATATAATTGTTAGGGGTCTCAGGCAGGTACTGGTGGGTGGGAATGTAGAAACCGGTAAATAGATAACAACAACAAAATACATAGCCATAAGGACGTCTAGAGGAAATCAAGATGTGTTTTCTGTTTTGCGTTTGTAACCTAACTGTGAACAAAATACTACCTGATTATCGAGACCATCAGAGAAGATTTTCATGGGGAACCCGTTTGCATCCACGAGCTGAGGATACTGAAGACTGCAATCCGTTGAAAGCCGTTAAACAGGACGCCGGTTAAGGCGTTTTTAAAATGGAAAGACAAATCATGAATAGCAAAGACAGGTAAACTCCAGACTACTCAGTTCGGTCTCATGTCCAACAACCACCTTGACAAAGCTTCAAACTCCATTTATATTTCCTTTTACTGAGAAGCCGATGGAGACCCAACAAAAAATTCTTCATGACGAGAATCATTGTCAGCCACTGAGACAACCTGTCATACACCTACTGGTTCCCTCTTATTCCACAACCAAATGACAACTATCGCTGGATTTGAAGGCTTACAAAGTTTTGTTCCAAATGTCACATCAAAAATGCTAATTTCATAGGAAACCGAACTTCAGTTTTTTCCGACCGCAAGCTTCTATGTTGGCCAAACTCGTTCATTGATTTTAGCGATAGTCCTGGACCAGTAGATTCAAGGGTGAGGAAAAAACATCTTTTTATTGCAAATGCGTAACACATTTTCCGGCGATTGTTCCGAGTTTCATTGGGCGAGCTGGTATCGTTTGCAAATATCTATTTAGCCAACGGATCGTACTTTCTTCAACAAAATGTTTTGCGAATTTTCTGTCCACTGTTCTTTTGTCCCGATTTAAATGCCTACAGCGTCTATTTGAGGTTGTTGTCTACGTTGCTAGCTCTTTGCCAGAAAGATTAAAATGGAAAAACTTTCAAAGTCCCCTACTTAAACCTAATTTTTAAGAAAACCCGGAAACGGGTCTGCATTAGGTGCCGCTCAGATCAACGACGCAGTGTGCAATCCTTGTCAATATCGTGGCATTATGCTCCCCCTTTGTAATCCCAATCTGCATTAGGTGCCGCTCAGATCAACGACTCAGTGTGGAATCCCTGTTAGTATCGTGGGAGTTCATTATGCTCCCTGTTTGTAATCCCTAGACGTTCGATTTTATAAAGTGTGAACGTTTTCTGAAGTCATTTAGCCCTTCCTATTGGTTCTAACTCTTGTTCAACTCATCTCCCTCCTAAGCCAGCAGTTACAGACAGAAATCATAGCAAACCAATCAAACTGAGAAAAGTTCGGACATGGTTCGCTAAAATGAAAATGAAGAGGCTTTAGAAGTGCGATCTAGGAGCATAATAAAAATGGATTTGTTCCCAAGCACGCCATCAAATTACACTGGAAAATTTATGGCACGTAAAGCGAAAAACGGCTGAGTGCTGCACTTCAAAAGAGACGACAAATTTGGGGAAGTCACACAGGTTTCTTGACTATGTTATGGCTTCCTTAATGTAGAGCAGTCTGAAGACTGCTCATTCTTTCGCTCCCTCTCCCTCTCTCTCTCTATATATATATATGTATATCGTCAAACAGCAAGCATCGATCTAAGCAATCCAATACCCAACGTGAAAAGTGCTTTAAGGTGAATATGACAGCTTTTGTATAATGGCACGCTTAATCGAAAGCGCGTCTGTTAGGCAGCGGGCTTGGTTACGGTTCACTGAAAAAATCAAAGTTACCCGTAACGTCCGAAACACAGATAACATGCGTGTGATTTCGGCCTGAGTAACCAAGTTAATAAGTCGTGCAATGAAACTTCGGCGTCTAGGGTTCAGTGCCCACGGCTGCCTAAACCCGTCCTCTTAGTCTGCACAGATGCTACTTCATAAATAAAGGCTCTACCTTCTACCACAGTCATCTTTTCGCTTCCATATAACTTATAACTGCCGACAGTTTGCCCCAGATGAATTACACGACGTACCGCACCATATTTCTAAAGGTTAACACACCACTTGGTTTTCAGTTAACTATGTAATAAGATGTACTCAGTAAGGGACGACTGCTCGAAAAATCCTCAGACAGTTTAAAATGAATTGTTTTTCCGTCACATCAATCGCTGACGTCGAAGAAGAAATTTGTCTGAATGATTACGTTTGATTTTGTCTACGAGAGAGATTCGACGGTGTCATTCATGATCAATAGCATGTTTTTTTCTTTCGCATAAACCACGGGCACTTCAAGAATTCCTTTCCAAGATAACTCATAGAGATTCTTCGTTCGTAACATGGTATATATCGCACAGTGGAAAAATAAAAATTCCAAATTTCCGATGGTTGAAGGTATACAGATGAGTGAACCAAAATTGTTTTGCACTCGCTAGCATTCTCCACCTAGTAAGTCTTTTTTTAGCCAAATTACGAACTGATGTCCAACATTTCTAAATGTGGTGACCTTATCTTAAATTCCACAGGTGAGGTATGTTGCTGAATCATCGATTTTACATGCCTTTAGGACGTCAAACTACTACGTCGCATTCGTTCTTCACTAAATTTCGTAACGAATGTTTCACATTAATTTTGTTACACAAAGTTGTTGGAAGGGCAGATTCCTATTCACTTAACCCACAATTAAGGTGAAATCCTGCCTCCTTTTCTTGGAAGATAAACTTGAAGGTAAATGTTTCTAGCACAGTTGGAACCCCCGTAGTTTATCCCTACTCGGCACAAAGCAAGGTCAAGTAAAAACTAGATCGTGTTTTTATCAAGATTTCATCCCACTGGCGAAGGTAGTCCGTTATAAATGATGCAGAAGCAGTGTCGGCTGTTTCCCTCCTAATAGAGGTCATCAGCTGTGTGAATCACGCGAACATCTCTGGGGTTGGGGAACCGTGACCTTCCGAATAGTAATTAAACACCGAATGTTTCTGCCAGGAATGGCTGAACAACAGTGTGATTCACGTTTACCTAGAGAGCATATAACACTACTCTCCAATCACACATTTCACATCCCTCGATGAAGTGTTGGCCGCTTTGGACGTAATACACTACTCATAAGGTTGCTGAATACTCTTCGACAGCCCACGACTGCTTTATCCCTTCTTAGGACTGATCAAGTGGGCGCAGTCCCCAGAGTTTCCTTTAATCTCATGTTCCAACTGATCTCAAATTGAACAAAATCTATACTCATTTGCGTACCAATCTGTTTTTGAGGGAAGACTCACCTGGAGCCCATCTAAATCTCTCGTTTATGTTTTCAAGCAACCAAATGCGCCGCGTCAGGTGGCCTCATATTTCAGTTGGCACGATATTCGAAATATCGCTATGCCCTATTTAGACCTAATACACTACTACTGTTTCCTCGG